>OW240912.1:76810480-77031576 GCA_933207985.1 Pelobates cultripes
GGCGTGGGCTCATCTTCTCGGCTGCTTCCTTCTCAGCATGCTGCTGCAGTTCGTGGATCCGTCCAGCAGGTGGCGCCTGGATCACAGCTGATGTCCTCTGTGGATGCTGGAACTGCTGTTTCTTTGCCTCAGCCTTCTGTGAGCGCAGTGCTGGTCTTGGATCGCCAGGCTGCGTCCGGTGAGTACATTTCCCTACTTTTAGCGCTTCGCGTGCGTACGTTCTTTCTTCCTTTCTTCCTAAAAAAAAATTTTAAAAAAATTGATGCAGACAGGGAAAAAAATTACAGGACAGAAATACAAGGTAAATTACCTATTGGACTAATAATAAAAAAAAAAAAAAAAATCCTACGTCAAGTGCAAGGGGTAGAATTCAATTTAAACAAAAAAAAAAAATGAAAAGAATCCAACGTCAAGTACAAGGGGGACAATTCAATATATAAAATGAATAAAAAAATAAATAAAAAAAAACATTGTGTGTGTGTATATATATGGGGAATCCACAATAAAATAAAATTTTGGTACCCCCTTTCCTTTTTCTGTATGTATTATACATTTAGGTATGCTTTCCCGCAGCGTCTGGCACAGCTGATAGCGCCGGCGATGCCTCCCAGGTTCACGTGACTCTGGGCTGCTGAGCTCATGTGGCCCGCTTGGCTTGCGCGTAACGCTAGGGAGCGGATGGAGAATGGGGTTTTGTATCGAAAGCTGTTCCCTCCTGCCACGGGGGTCCCTTGACTAAGGGGGACATTAGGGGCTCAGGGATGGTCGTGGGGAGCACATATCCAGGGCACATATCGGACAGGGCTCCCAGAGTCGGCGCTGCGTGGTTCAGCGGTCAGGTCACTCTCGGGACACGTATCGTCCCTGTGATAAGCTGGGTTGGTGGAGGTACGTTTTGCACTTTCATCAACGGTTGGCAGTGCGACCCTTCTTGGCCTGGGGCCAGATGGGTTTTGCCGCTGGGTTTTTCTTTGGGGCTCACCTGGCCCCTCAGCACAGCGTGTTTTTCCGTCCTCTCTGCAATCGGTCGGGATGGGGACCCTCAGTTTATGTGGGAGCTCCATCGGGTGATGTGGGTCCAGTTTACCAAGCACGCTTATAAGTTTACTTCCCAGTCGTTTAGGGTACCCCTGGAGTTCGCTGTGGTGCCCAAGGAGGAGGAGCAGGGTCAGTATCTCCAGATTACTTATTTGCTCAGTTGTCGTTTCCTTCCAGGGGCTAGGTTTGGGATGATGGCTCGGCGCAGCGGACTGCGTGGGTGGGGCTGCGGGGCCTTGCAGACACAGGCGGCTGTGGAATCAGTTTTACGGCTGCTGCCGGTACGCCCGTCGGGTTTATTGTTTCCAGGTTGTGTTCCCGACGGTCAGGATTGGGTGGTTCTGTGCCTTCATGTAGGTTGCTCCCGATGTCATTTATGCATAGGGCCGTCGGTGCAGCATGTCCGGACTCTGCTGCTACAGTGTTTTTCCTGGGGTAGTTTTATGAGTTTCGGAGTTCCGTGGCCCACGCTATATCCGTAGGTTTTGGGGGGTTTTGGGCCAATTTGGGCTCTCAATGGTGTGCTGACTCTTGCCCATTACACTGGCAAGGATCGGTTTTCTGGCGGACTTTGGGGTTCTTGGAGCTTCCCCTTTCTGGTGGCATGGTAGGCATGGGGTGCCCGGCTCTAGAACAGGTAGGTGGGGTTTTCCTTTGGGACCATCGTGGGGCAGTGCGGGCTGTCTTGTCATGTAACAGTACACTTTACCCCAGGGTTACTCTGGTGGCAGCGCCTGGCTTGGCGCTGTTTGAATCTAGGGCGGCTGGTCTTAGGTTTTTTGTGTCCGGGTATTCCCGATGTGGCGGCCGACGCTCTGTCTTGGTCATTATTGGGCATACTTCGGTCAGAGGTGTCACGGGGTCGATGTTAGGGCAGTGGAGGTGGTCGCCTGGTCCAACGGTCTGATGAAGCTGGTCCGTGGGTCGCCCTATGAGGCGGCGTGGGGCCCACTCCAGTATGGCGGGAGTGATCGGGACGGATGGGGACGTTTCCTTGTAGGTGCCGGGAGTGGACTGCTCATCTACATGTTTGGTTCCGTCTGTTGAGGGCGCTAGGGGTGATTTCTGTGATTGGCAGGGCTCGGCTTCCTGTTCAGGTTACAGTTGTCGGCAAGTGGTGGGGTGTTTTGGTGGACGGACTTATTTCAGGTTTCGCCGCTCGACTGCTGTTGTCGTTGGGTCGGGTAAGTCAGTTGCGGTGTGGCTGATGCGTCGATGGAATCTGTGTGATTCTTGGATGTTTAGGGTTCAACGTGCCCTGGCTTTTCCGCTTTCTCCTAAGGTAGATGGAATGCACGGGGTAATGGTTGGGCTCCTAACACGGTGTAACGGGTTCCCAGGATGGCCTGACAAATTCCGTTCTGATCGGAGGCACTGCAGGTTTCCATCAATTGCCGGAAAGTTGGTGGGGTGTTCGAGGGGCATTTATTCTGGTTTGGGATGGCTACGGTCGCCGCCAGGCTTGGCGTGCCTGCGCCAATGGTTCAGGGGCTCGAATTTTGGGAGTCAGGGTGGTGGTTCCTTCAGGTTCACCCTGCTGGTCTCCAAATGGATTTCTCACCGCGGTTATGGTCCCCCCCCCCCAGAAAGGGAGGTTCGGTGGTCTGGCACCAGTTACATGGTGGGGGTGTGGTCCTCCTCGTACGGGGTCGGCTGTCCCGCCTCTTGGACGTACCAGGGGGTTTTTGTCATCTCTGGGTGGATTGATATGGGTTCGGTGTTGTATGGGGTGCTCTTCAATCTGAGGGTGCTCTTGAATCTGGACATGTTACACATTCTGTTTCTTACCAGAGGTTCTCAGGGGCCGGACTGAGGCTATCACCTGTTCCTGTTGGCAGTGCGCTCAGCAATGTGAGTGCCCTGGTGCGCTGCAGTCGGGAATCGGTCGAGGTGGGTTTCTTGTTTTGGCTTGGGGGATTCCAGTTCACCTTGGGGTGTGGCCGGATGTGGCCTAGTTATCTCGAGGGGATGGGTGCGCTTGCTGGAGGTCGGATGAGGCTGTCAGGTATAGCATGGCATGTAATTTATCGCCGGAACCCACTTCCGGGTTCACGGCGCTCAGCCCCGCCCCTTTCTCTGACGCGGTCCCTCCACGATACTTAGGAGGACCGCGCCAGATTCAAAGGGCTGAATTATTCGCACAGGTGCTGCATGAAGATCAGCTGCTCTACTTCTGATCCTACCTGCTCCACTTCTATACCTCGGCTAGTAAACGGATTTCTACCTTCTCCACTTCTCGGCCTCGGCTTGTAAACGGATTTCTACCTTCTCCACTCCTAGACCTCGGCTTGTAACTCTGAATTCTACCTTCTCCACTCCCAGACCTCGGCTTGTTAAAACGGACTTCCCCACTCTCCACTCCTAGTTCTCAGCTTGCTGAAACGGACTTCTAATTTCTCCTTCATTGGGTGAATTAACCCTTCCAGTGCCAGAACTGCCTTTAAGTTAAGTAATACTTTTACCAAACAAGTCAATTACTATTATTTATATTACACAGTATCTAAAACTCACTAAAGTGTTACTTTGTCTAATTATTCCTCTTACTCATAAGGGATTGCTACAAAGCCTAATTTTACCTACATGGATATTTAAAGGTACAGTGACCATAGTTTCATACCAATATAAAAGGAGGTGAACCTTATTGTTGTTGCAACTAAGAAATGCTGCAGTTGAGTTCCAATTAAAGAAATATTACAAAATAAGTATTACAGAATAATCCAGCCTTTTCAATGGAACCAGCAGATATTAACTCTCAAGTTTCTGCCCTAACCAATAGAGTGGATACGATTGCTCAAGGGTTACAGGAACTGCAAATTACAAATGAGAGAATATTAACTTATGTTAGAGACATTCAAGGTCATCTTCCTCATGCCGCTCTTCAATCGGCTGGTGATCCTGCTGTCTGTAATCCAGAAAAATTTCATGGAGATAGAACAAAGTACAGAGAGTTTTTGAATTCTTGCAAACTACTAATTGCTTTAAAACCTAGATCTTATCCCACCGAAAGATCCAAAGTCTGTTCAGTTATCTCTTTTTTAAGAGGTGAACCTATGGCATGGGCCCATTCCTTTTTGGAAAATGATGATCCCATATTGGATTCATTGGATGAGTTCTTTGAAGCTATGTCTTTATTATATGAAGATCCTTTTAAACAAACTACTGCTGATTTAACCATCAGAACAATACACCAAAAGAATAGACCTGTTGAAGATTATATTGCAGAATTCAAAAGATGGGCTACAGAAACCCAATGGAATGACATTACTTTACGCAATCAATTCCGCCTCGGATTATCTGAAGCTGTGAAAGATGAACTCTCTCGTACAGAACTTCCTCCTACCTTAAATGCATTGATTCAACTGTCTATCAGTATTGATAGACGTCTAAGAGAAAGAAAAGCTGAAAGGGTTCTTACTAATTTTACCTGGAGAAAACCTTTCACTACTCTAAAACTACCTGAAAAAATTCCTCCACAAACTGAACCTATGGAAGTAGGTATAATAAAAAGTCCTCTTACTTCTGATGAAAGAATAAGAAGGAGACAACTAAACTTATGTATGTATTGTGCTTCGAATGAACATCTAATTTCCGAATGTCCTCTACTGAAACATTCAAAAGGTGGTAAGCTTCATTCATCTACCTCTATATTGAACGTTTTTCAAAAAAAAAAAGCATCTACTTATTTTTCTATATCTCTCATATTACAGTGGGATACAAAAAGAATCGTGACTGAGGCCATCATTGATTCTGGTGCTAATGGAACTTTTCTTGATTTTTCTTTTGTTTCAAAAAATAAAATTCCTTGTGTTCAAAAAACCAATTTTATTCCAATCAGAGTTATTGACGGTTCATTTATATCCTCAGGACCCATCAAAGATGAAACAATCCCTCTAAGAATGATTACCAACAACGTACATTTCGAATTCATTACATTTGATGTTATTAAATCTCCACTTTATCCCGTCATTCTGGGAATTAATTGGTTAAAAAACCATGATCCTTTAATTAAGTGGTCTCCCTTCTCCATCTCCTTTGCTTCTGATTTCTGTAAAAAAACGTGCTTACAACACATTCCTATTCTCCAAACTACTGTAGAACCAGTTATACCTCCATTCTACTCCGATTTTTCAGATGTTTTTTGTAAAAAAGAAGCGGAAACACTTCCTCCTCATCGGCTATATGATTGCCCAATAGATCTCATACCCGGAGCCCCTATTCCTTATGGTCATATTTATCCACTCTCTGAAAAGGAGTTAGAAATTTTAAAAGAATATCTCAATGAAAATTTACGCAAAGGGTTCATCAGACCCTCGACCTCTCCTGCTGCTTCTAGTATTTTCTTTGTGAAGAATAAAGACCAAACCATCCGTCCTATTATAGATTACAGAGCCTTAAATAAAATAACTATTAAAAATCGTTATCCTCTTCCACTAATAAATGAATTAATTGAAAGGTTAAGAACTGCAACTATATTCACTAAACTCGACCTCCGAGGCGCATATAACCTCATTAGAATAAAACAGGATGATGAATGGAAAACCGCCTTCCGGACAAGATATGGTCTCTACGAATATTTAGTGATGCCTTTCGGGCTCTGTAATGCCCCTGCAACGTTTCAACATTTTATCAATGATATCTTTAGAGATCTTCTGGATGTATGTGTTATTATCTACTTAGATGATATCTTAATATATTCTAACAATTTGGATGAACATAGGAAACATGTTAGATGGGTTCTATCTAGACTGAGAACTCATAAATTATACGCTAAACCAGAAAAATGCCTTTTTGAGGTTACTGAATTCTCTTTTCTAGGATACATTATTTCACCTCATTCTTTGAAGATGGATAATTCCAAAATCAAATGTATTATTGACTGGCCTGCTCCTACTACTACAAAAGAATTACAACGTTTTCTTGGATTTGCAAACTTCTATAGAAAATTTATTAGAAACTATTCGGATGTATCACATCCTCTTAACCTCCTCAACAGTAGTAAACGTCCTTTTAATTGGAATAAAGATGCTCAAACAGCCTTCGACGAATTAAAAAAAAGATTTACAACTGCACCTATTCTACAACTACCTAATCCAACATTCTTATATGTTCTTGAAGTTGATGCATCAGATGCAGCCATCGGAGCAGTTCTTTCTCAACAAAAGACTCCACAAGATCCACTTCATCCAGTTGCCTTTTTTTCAAGATCCTTGAGCTCTGCTGAAAAAAATTATCCTATTGGTGAAAAAGAATTATTAAGTGTTAAAGCTGCCTTCGAAAATTGGCGTCATCTTCTGGAAGATACAAAACAACCTATAATAGTTTATACTGACCATAAAAATCTTGAATATCTCTATACTAACAAAACCCTTACAGCTAGACAAGTTAGATGGAACCTATTCTTTAACCGATTTAACTTCCAATTAATATACAGACCTGGAAATAGAAATAAAAAGGCTGACGCTCTTTCTCGAATTCCTTCTAAAACTACTACTGATGATTATCCTTCTACCAAAATAATAGGAATCCTCTCTTCTCTTCATGATGACATAAAGAATTTGAATCAGAAGGATCTTGAACTTCCCAAAACACCTATACTAACAAAAAAGGATGGTCTATTTTATTTTAAAAATAGAATTTATATTCCTCCCATTCTTAGGAATAAATTACTTAAGATGGTTCATGATTCCCCCCTAGCTGGACATCCTGGAATAAAGAAAACACTTGAACTAACTTCACGATATTATTGGTGGCCTCGCCAGGATAGAACCATTGAATTATATGTCAAAACATGTCCTATCTGTCAAAGGTCTAAACCAGAACATAATCAACCTTTTGGATTACTACTTAACTTACCTATTCCAGAAAAACCTTGGCAATCCATTTCTATGGATTTTATCGTTGATCTTCCACCTTCTCAACATTTCACCACTATTCTTGTCGTTGTGGATCGCTTCACAAAAATGTCCCATTTCATTTCTTTAAAAAAATTACCCTCCTCTGTAGAATTGTCTAAGGTCTTTATTGACAATATTGTGAAACTTCATGGTCTTCCTGAAGAAATTATTTCTGATAGGGGGACACAATTTACCTCCAAATTCTGGAAAGAGATGTGTCTCTCCCTTCAAATTCAACGCAAACTCTCTTCCGCTTATCATCCCCAAACTAATGGGCAAACAGAAAGAGTTAACCAATGTTTGGAACAATATCTTCGATGTTATTGTTCATACCTCCAAGATGACTGGACCACATGGTTACCTATGGCCGAATTTTCTTACAATAATACCATTCATTCTAGTACGAAAATGACTCCTTTCTTCTCCAACTATGGTCTTCATCCGTCTTCATTCCCCATCCAAACCATTACTTCATCCAATCCTACTGTTACATCAAAAAATGAATTTATGTCTTCTCTATTTTTCAAATTACGGGAGAATCTTCAACTCGCCCAAAATAACCAGAAAAAGTTTTTTGACAATAATAGAAGAATTCCCCCTCCTTACAAGGTAGGGGATCTTGTCTGGCTCTCTTCAAGGAATATTACCACAAGCCGTCCTTCAAAGAAATTGAGCTCTCTTTTCTTGGTCCCTTTCAAGTAATTACTATCATTAATGATAACGTTGTTAAACTAAAACTTCCTCCAAGTTTTAAACTTCATCCAGTATTCCATGTCTCCTTACTTAAACCACACATCCCTGATCCTTTTTATAGGGAAATAGTAACAACTCCTGAACCTATCATTGTCCAAGGTGAAGAAGAATATGAAATTCACAAAATTTTGGATTCTCGTGTCCACCGTGGCTCCTTACAATACCTTATCAGATGGAAAGGTTATGGAGTTGATGAAGACACTTGGGAAGATTCATCTAATGTACATGCTAGGAGGTTAGTTGCTGCCTTTCACAAACGCTATCCCTCCAAACCGAAATAGTGCACCCAGAGGATGCCCCATGGGAAGGGGGTACTGTCAGGTATAGCATGGCATGTTATTTTTCGCCGGAACCCACTTCCGGGTTCACGGCGTTCAGCCCCGCCCCTTTCTCTGACGCGGTCCCTCCACGATACTTAGGAGGACCGCGCCAGATTCAAAGGGCTGAATTATTCGCACAGGTGCTGCATGAAGATCAGCTGCTCTACTTCTGATCCTACCTGCTCCACTTCTATACCTCGGCTAGTAAACGGATTTCTACCTTCTCCACTTCTCGACCTCGGCTTGTAAACGGATTTCTACCTTCTCCACTTCTCGACCTCGGCTGTAAACGGATTTCTACCTTCTCCACTCCTAGACCTCGGCTTGTAACTCTGAATTCTACCTTCTCCACTTCCAGACCTTGGCTTGTTAAAACGGACTTCCCCTCTCTCCACTCCTAGTTCTCAGCTTGTTGAAACGGACTTCTAATTTCTCTTTCTTTGGGCGAATTAACCCTTCCAGTGCCAGAACTGCCTCTAAGTTAAGTAATACTTTTACCAAGCAAGTCAATCACTATTATTTATATTACACAGTATCTAAAACCTACTAAAGTGTCACTTTGTCTAATTATTCCTCTTACTCATAAGGGATTGCTACAAAGCCTAATTTTACCTACATGAATATTTAAAGGTACAGTGACCATAGTTTCATACCAATATAAACGGAGGTAAACCTTATTGTTGTTGCAACCAAGAAATGCTGCAGTTGAGTTCCAATTAAAACAAGTATCACAGAATATATCACAAGCACATACCACATCCAAACATATTACACACATTTTTTGCAGATAAGGTTTTTTTGCCTCATTTATTTCATTTGGATTTAATCCAAAAATTCAGTGGTTTGTAAAGCAATGTCCAATGCTCCAGGCAGGTATCCCAAACTTAAATACTGCTTTAGTGTATTGAATAAGTAGATTTTTTTAATTTTTATTTTTTTAATTTCCACATACCTAAAAGTATTATTCCAAGTTGTTAATGCAAAAGCAAACAACAGCTCATGAACTTTGACCCCCAAGCTGAGTCATGTCTTTATAGCAGACTGTGGTAATAGCAGATACATGTGACATGTAAGTGATGCATGTAATGACATTTTTCATGTGATTTCTCCTTCTCCAAGGCATTATTCAACATTTTCACTACATGCATTGATGACATCAATTCCTCTTATGTCTACCCCTATTCAGTCCCCTCTGTATTCCTTACCAGTAGTTTTACCTTTCCCTTCTAAACAATTGTCTTTCCCACTTTTATATGTTTTATGTGTATATATATATATATATATATATATATATATATAAAATGTATTCATATATTAATACAGGAATATCATTATTTGATGAAAGATCAACAAAAAGCAAGAAAGAAACACAGAACAACACATGCCAAAGTACGAGGCAGCCCAATATAATCATGAATGTACAAAAAATGAGCAGAAGGGGAATGTGGGAACATAAACATGTCTCATTATCTTTGGAGGGGGACAGTGCCAAGAACCCAACTTCAGTGTAAAATACCAGTCATCAATGGATATGCCTTTTAGGAGCAGAGGGGTGCAGCCTGGACAAAATGCAAGGCAAATGTTTTGTTTGATTAGTCATCGAAAATGGTCTGGAAACTAGTGAATTCTAAGTAATTGTTCCAAGGAACCCATTGGATGGCTGTCAGTAATCTTTGTTCCCTGGCAAGCAAGCTTGTAGAGACATCTTCTTAAAACCACCACTAACTCTCTTTGATTTAAATATTCTGCAGGTTCTCCCGCCTGCTTATTCTTGCCTAGGAATGTGCACATATTTTATCAAGGGCCATGAGCGTCACTAGAGTGTTCCTACATTCCTGATTCATCTACAGTACAAATGACAACTATCTTGTATGTACAACACCGTAAACTCTAGGATGTTCCTTAGTGCACTGTATGAGCTGGATTTTCACAGTGGTGGAAACTGGGACAACCCCGGTTAGTCGGCCCGGGGTGGGGGAGAGGGAGAGGACCTGCAGCTAGGCTAGCTAGACCTTTAATCTCTGGAGACTGGACTGAGGAACAGACAGAATGTAAGTACTCATATAGGCTTAAACTATGCCCAAAAGTTTCCTTCATCAATTAGTTATCTGCCAATGTCAGGATTTGGCAAAAATACAGCAAATTTCATCAACATAGCTTGGACTCATGAAGAGCTCTTACTACCTACATCCATCCAGCATGGGTATTTTGGTAAAGTACATGTGAATGGCTGAAGGGAAGGTGCTCAGGTCCACACCACAAACTGAATGGACTGACAGGATTTTACCAGGATATAAATAGAACCTATAACACCTGACTGTCAGAGGGATTCTGGGTAAAACAGCAGAGAATGTTTAATCAAATATCAGGACAATAATATCCACCTTTCTCATTAACCAGCCATCTTTCAATTTCTATATGCCTGTCTCTGTTCCTCTAATTTTTCCTCCATTTTTATTCTTTGTTCTCTTTACCTACTTTATTTGTTTATCTCTTTCTCAAGCCTCTTACCAGCTCAAAAGTCATTTTTTTAACTCTTGGTTCTGTTCTCCTTGTGCTTGACATTATCTCCAGAATAATTAGGAATACAAGATTTGAGGAGTCACTCCCTTTATCCAGCGTGAAACGCTTCCATAAATTATATTCTTATAGTGAACACCTTGGGACTTTTAGTCCAGAGCAGTTGGAGTGGCTGAGATTGCCTAACTCAGAAAGACACACCTAATACTGATTCATTTCTGAGAACAGAGAGAGGGCAGCCGTTTATTTTTACAATCCTGTTTATATAGGAGTTGATAATGATTGCAAAACTTTTTGCAGTGCACCTGCAATGCAAATGTCACATGAAATGTTTAGGTAATCACATATTACTCCTACATTATGCAAACCAAATTGCTCAATACATAAACTAGTCAGTAGGTGCAAACTTCTCCAGCAATGCATTCTGCAGTATCTCAGATTTGCATGGGCCACGTGTTAAATACCATCACTACATCAGGGCTCCCAACAGTACAGCTTTCAGGGTCTTGTCCCGCTGTCCCAATTTAGTTCCTTGATGTCCTGCATCCAGGGACATCAGGGAAGTGTCCTCAGGCAGCACAGAGTGAGTGCACTTGTGTAGCATGCAGAGCTGCACTAGTACCATGCAGAGCTGCACTAGTACCATGCAAAGGTGGCCCTCTCCATGGTCCTGATGGAACAGACCGGCCAAGAGGCTGGTGTGCTTGACGCCAGGCTGTAGTGCACCCTTCAGTTACATCACCAATAATGCCCACCAATCCCGATTACATACCTCTAAGTGTTGGAAAGTAAGAATATATTACTTCGAATTATGGGAAGCCTGTAGAAGTGCAATCAATCCCCCGCACTCCAGAGGATACATACTTCAGAAAATATTTATTAGCAATTTTGATTTGCATAATGAGATTGAATTTTACCACTTGCATAAAATGACTTCAACGCTTGTTGTGCACTTTTTCATGAGCAATGACAGACAAAATTTATAGGTTGAATTTTTTATATTGCAGAAAATGTATATAAGGCATTAATTTTGGCAATCTGCATGCTATAAGACTATGGGTTTAAGCACACCCACAATGCATCAATCTTGATCCCATGCACTAGTGTAAAAATATAAATTCTATGTATATATCTTATTGCAATCTGGGCATAACACAAAGCTGACCTTATATAAAATTAATTACATAATTATTACCCATACAGGTTCATTACACCAATGTGACGATGTGTAATCTATTGGGCTAGACAGTATCTGTGTATAGTAAAAACAAAGAAAAAAAGTTACCTGCGCTCTCTCTCTTAATCCCTATGTATATTTAAACAAATGGAGGTCATTTAGTTACTCCAATGGCCACTGGAGGGAATGCCCGCCTGCCAACGTCAAGGCAGACCCCCCTAGACGGGTCCTACTCTGACCCTTTACCTTGCTTCCTTGAGCTTCTGGCAGAAAATATCTCTAATAAGACAGAAAGGGGTATTATTTATATACACCCCTATATACTTGTTAACCCTTAATAGGGAACACATGGGATGGGCGGCAGCATTGTAACCTATCTGTGTGATACAAAAAGTGAATACAAATACAAAAAGAAAAGTCCTGCGCTCACTCCGATCACTCCTGGACGGCTGCAATGACTACAGTACACATCAGCTAATACATATAGTAAAAGCAAAGAAAAAAGAGAGCGCAGGTGACTTTTTTTCTTTGTTTTTAGTATATGTATTAGCTGATGTGTACTGTGGTAATTGCTGCTGCCCAGGAGTGATGGGAGTGAGCGCAGGACTTTTCTTTTTGTATGTGTATTCACTTTTTGTATCACACAGATTGGTTACAATGCTGCCGCCCATCCCATGTGTTCCCTATTAAGGGTTAACAAGTATATAGGGGTGTAAATAAAAAATACCCCTCTCTGTCTCATTAGAGATATCTTTGTCAGAGGCTCAAGGAAGCAAGGTAAAGGGTCAGAGTAGGAGCCGTCTAGGGGGGTCTGCCTTGACGTTGGCAGGCGGGCATTCCCTCCAGGGGCCATTGGAGTATCTGTGTATGCCCACAGTATTTACCAATAACAGCGAATGCAAGATTCTTATTTATCCATACTAAGGCCATAGATTAGAAAAAAAAATGTGACTAGGGAAAAATTATGCTTTAAATGAATTTGGTTTTTAAAACCATTTTTAAAAGAAAATTAGCATTTGTCTGTGGTGGGTTATTTTTAAAAAACATTTTTCATTTAAACCTAAGGGTTCTTGGTCTGTCTTATTAATACTAACTAGGGATTTTAATAGGAATTTAAATGATAACTTACTCTTTGCCATTGGAAATAAAAAGTCTCTAAGCATGCTGCTCTCAAACTGTCTGACTCCCCCATTTAATATTATAGAGTAGAACAGAGTTGAGAAATGTGTGTGGTAGACATGTGCAATTCGTTTCGGTCCGAATTAAAATTCGGCCGAATTTCGGGTAATTCGGACATTCGGGTGCTTCCGAATGTCCGAATAGCTGAATTGCCGAAGTGCTGAATTGCCGAAGTCCCAAAGTGCCGAAATTACAGAATTTCCAAAGTGTAGTAGTGCCGAATTGCTGAACTGCCGAAGTTGCCGAAGTTCTGAGGTGTCAAAGTGCTGAAGTTCCGAAGCACAGTATTGCCTAAGTACTAATATACTTACCCAGTGAAAGAAGAAGAATGTTACATTGTATACAATTTCAAATAAAAAGTATACAAATATAGCCAGGATTCAGCTGTAAGCATTTGCAACACTTACAACAATCAAGTAACATACATTCATATAAAATGTAACTTACTTAGCCAGTCATGTAATGACAGGAATGAATACGCAGATAACTCCCTAATTCCCACGGTATTAGGGAGCTATCTACTAAAAGGCTGAAAGACCTGAATTGGTCTTTCAGCCAAATTTACTAATACTAAGTAAAGATTACTTAGTATTAGTAAATTATGCCCCTACTCGCTATACCACAAGTAGGGGCATGTATATTAAACAGTGAGCAGCCTGTGGCTGCTCACTGTTAAAAAAAAAAAGGTCCCCCCCCCGGCCCCCACCCCTGAGTGGCAGGTGGGGGCCCTAAATACAAATAGGGGGGGAACTAATGTTCTCCCCCCTGGCCCCCAACCCTGAGCGGTGGGTGGGGGCCCTAAACTAGAATAAGGGGGGGGACCTAATGTCCTCCCCTCTGGCCCCCACCCCTGAGCGGTGGGTGGGGGCCCTAAACTAGAATAAGGGGGGGACACCTAATGTCCTCCCCTCTGGCCCCCACTCCTGAGCGGTGGGTGGGGGCCCTAAACTGCCGAAGTCCCGAATTTCGGAATGCCGAACCGAGCCGAATATTTTCCCCATGCACATGCCTAGTGTGTGGTTCTATATGTAGTGGAACTACACTGTTCATTGTCAGTATATCAGTGACTGGGTCACAAGTACACTTTTCACTATATTACTTCTATATTGTTTCTATATAATATCAGGAAGTATTACTTTACTGAGAGGGTAGTGGATGCATGGAATAGCCTTCCAGCTGAAGTGGTAGAGGTTAACACAGTAAAGGAGTTTAAGCATGCGTGGGACAGGCATAAGGCTATCCTAACTATAAGATAAGGGCAGGGACTAATGAAAGTATTTAGAAAATTGGGCAGACTAGATGGGCCGAATGGTTCTTATCTGCCGTCACATTCTATGTTTCTATATAATATCTATGTTTCTATGTTTCTATATTACTCCCCTAAGGACCAAGGCTTTAAAGTGCATCCATACATATTATATATAATTTTTAAAGGAGAAGTGTTGTTTTCTTATACCATATATATATATATACACACACACACACACACATATACAAAAGTATATATTTGTAGGAAGTACACCCCCAAGCTACAGAAATAAGAGCATTTTTACACATTTCATTTAATCATTTTATCATGAACCGTGGCTAAAATATTTATACCTTTGTGTTTTATTTTAAAGAACTTCATAGACCACATGTTACCAAATACTGTAAACACCCCATATTTGTATTCTGCTTCTGTTCTCGAGTACACGATACCTTTTTCCCTAATCTTGCCCACAATCCAACCTGTAATCCAACCCATAATGCTAAACGTAATAGTTGAATGCATGTTCACTTTCTACGCTGCACATTGCTCATCTGTCATTTTAAGGGACACTAATTGTGACCCCAGCTGACAGAGGAGGGCCTCAGGTATTCAATGATACCTGGGTCTCCTAGATATCAGCAGAGAGCTAACCCTGCTCGTGTGTTTAATGCATGACGATCAATGGCATCAACAGGCGTTAAAGCCCTGCACTGCGTGACGGCACATAGACCGCCATGTGATCGTTAAGGGGTTAAGGGATTTAATTACATTTTTAATAACTAAAAGATGAAAGCATATCTTAATAAATGAACTGCATGATCTGACGTTACAGGATGCAGAATACTGCTTTGTAAATTTAACTTCCCAAAAAATAATCCATCACAACAAATCAGTCTTTGAAAGTTCTGATATCACAATGGAATGTTTTCACTGATTCCAAGGAGGGGTTTGATTGAGCTTCAAATGCTATATAAGCTGGACATTCCAGTTGGTATATGGGGATCAGACTTTGATGCTGACATTTAAATTAAAAGAAGAAAATAGTTCTGGTGCTTAAAGTTTAATGCCATGGATAAAAAAAATAAGCAATTACTTAGCTGGATCGGTAAATGTGAAGATTGCATTAATAATCTGAAGATTTAACCTATTTCTTGCTGAGTAGATGGCACAACTCTCCGGTACTGAATTGGTTAAAAGTTAAAGACGTAGACCTGATCCAATGCTTTTCCAGCAAGGGACAGAACATATTACCTAGTATAAAGTAGGGTGAAGAATTATCATTACTCTTAGTCTACATTATTGTGATGTGTCTGATGTTGAGACTACGCTGGCTCATGGTCAGTTTTACAGTCCGATGTGGCTTCTATCCTCTCTTATAGTCTTTACAGTGCATGATAATCCCTCTATCAGTAGAATGTAGCTGTTAGTCTCTCTTATAGCCTGATGTCTCTATCTAATATGATGTTACTGCTAGTCTATAGTATGATGGAGGCAATAGCTTCTCTTACCATCTGTTGTGGCCGCTTGTTTTTTTTACAATCTGGTGTAACTACTAGTGTATTCTACAGTCTGATGTAGCTCTTTGTTTAGCATGGCTGATTGTCTAGTGAAGATCCTAGTCTGTCCTGCGTTGATGCGGAAGATCTACCGTATTTACTTGAATGTAATGCGCCATCGAATCTAATGCGCACATCTATTTTTTTAATCCTGAAAGCGCATTTCTACAAGAAGGCACTGTACACAGAAACCACGTCTTGCATCCCTATCGCAGAGATGCAAATACGAATTTCATTCGCCCCAACAACTTTTGCCCCTATGAATTAACGTTGTATGCCCGTCGTATCTCTGAGCGGTCGTAATCGGAGTAAGTTGTAAAGTGAGGAGCAACTAGGTGAGCAAGTAGAGAGTAGTACGTGAGCACAGTTTGTCTTAATTGCACCGTGCTCTCTTTTTTATTAGTACTGATATCATACTCTAATGTAACAAGCCATTGAATCTAATGCACATTCAAATTTTGAGACTTTATTTTGTCGATAAAGGTGCGCATTGAATTTGCGTAAATACGGTATATCATTGTCACATATAACTCTAATTAAAGTTCTACAGTTCACTGTTAATATTTAAAAGCTTACTGGTGATGATGGAGCAGAAACCAATCACATACCTATGACTACTAACCTAGAGCCTCTCCTCACAATGCAAGAACAATGGCAACCGCCACTTGATATAGAACAAGTTCAAGACGGTTAAAATGACACAAAATGTTAGCAAACAAACCCTTTAATCCATTGTGATGTGCATAGGGCTCTGTTGACAGAACCGAGCAATCCTATAAATAAACATGTAAAAATGACCCTTGATATTCATTTTCCAAACAGTGAAATATACTGACAAAACAGAAATATCTCGATTTCAGGAATTTGCATACTCACTGTCGGAAAGCTGTCATTGTATTTTCTAAGTTTTCTCCAGCACCTTGAGTAAAGAAAACAGATAACATATGGGTTTATTCAAGCAAAATAAAGAAATATATACATATGTAATATATATAACCTACCACAAAAACATTACTAAGTCTGTATGTAAAAAATATTTACTTTTATGCTAATGATTCAGATTTTGTATGTAATATACTACAATATAAGGTTTACCCGTCTAACTTCTAACACGTATCTCCTCAATATTCATCAAATCATGCATATTTACAAAAGGGTATTGATGTCTGTTCATGAAAATCCCAAGGATTGTAAAATTGCAATTTCTAAAAATATATATTTATACTGTTGTTAATATTAATTCTAAGTATGGGACTTGCATAGATCGCTGTTCAGGGATACCCCCTGAACAGCGATCTATGCAAGTCCCATACTTAGAATGAATATTATTTTTAAAAAAAAATTTTTTTAAACAAAAACAAAATAAAAAAACAAAACAGTAGTGAAGCATTTTAACATGTAATGTCTCATGTCACTGGCCCTTGCATTTGATTTTTGAAGACTAACTCTTTGTCTCTGTATCCCTGTCTTTCTCTTGTGACTATAACCTTTGCTCTGACAAAGCTCTAAACAGAGATAAACTAATGAATGACTTTGTGTATTGTGTTGATCTGATAAAAGTGATACTTTTCCATGTTAAAAAAGGAAATATCATTGAGCTTTAAGTAAACTGAGTAAAATAGGAAAACCGAATAGAACTGCAGAATGTGGCAAATTATAAAGATTATTAGACAAGACAATTTTGGCTGTCTAAATCACAAAATTGTGATGCTAACAGGGTTATTCACTACAGTTAGAATTCAAAGTGAATTTAAAATTTAAGGTCAAATAGCCGAACTGGAACAATTCTCTACACCTGTTACCGTCACAAATGTATGTTTTTGTTTGGTGCAATTAAAATCTTATACAAATATTTCAACTCAGAAAACACCTCATAAGGATAGATTGAGTGTGAGTTGAGATATTGTAAACTGCTTATTATTATCCCTTACATCTTAATGAAATGGTTTTAAATTACACGTGTAGAAAATTGTGTATTTTTAATTGTTGCATAAATCTTGCTTACACAAACCTCACAGGGAACCATTGTCAATTACACACTTTCTGTTCCTAATACATGCACTAAAAATGTACACAAAGAAAATTACACAAATCTTCACAAAAGATTAGGCTTTTAGATAATGCTGGTAATAAAACTATCCTATTATACACAAAATTATAGGAACTCTGTATAGGAAAATTCAGGGACAGCACGACAGCTAGACAGACTAGGCAGCCCGGGGTGTGCACTCTCCCCATGGAGGGAAGTACACTGCACAGCAGGAGGGAAGTACACTGCACAGTTCTCCCCTCCTGCTGCTCAGAGCATGTAGTGTGGCCAAGTAGACTGCTGTAGAGAAGGCTCTGAATTCTGTACCTGGACTGACAGGAAATGCAGTAGGGAGCACAGTACTGCTTCGTGTCAGTCCGGGTAGAGGAAACAGAAGTTTTCTACTGCTGTCTGCGGCTCAGCCACACTACAAGGAGGAGGAAGGTGAGCTGGCATGGGTGGGAGAAACCACAAAGAGACTTGTGTGGTGTGGAAGAGGCCATAAATACATGAGATGGCTTGAAGACCACCGAGGGGGAACATAGACTCACAAAGAGGGCTGGGGTGGGACAAAGAGACACACAGTGGGGCTGGGGGGAAAAAAAGAGACCCACAAAAGTGCTGGGGGCGAAACACACAGGGGGGCTGGGGATGGGAAAAAAGAGACACACAAAAGAATTGGTGGAGAATGAGACACACAAAGGGCCTGGGGGAAAATATAGGCACACAAAGTTGGCAATTTTTGTTTTGGGGAAAGGAGTGATAGTAGTTGGTCATGCCCGGGGCTCAAAAGAGTCTTGCACCGGCCCTGGCAATAATATAAGTTAACGGTCGGAAAGATGATCAGAGCACAAAATTGGTTACTCAGTATTATTAACACATGTAATTCTTTATTGAAAATCAGAGAAGACTAAAGAAAAGTAGCTGCACTATCAACTTAGGCCGCTATTTAATATTGTTAGATAAGCTTCCCAAATGATTTAATATTTTTGCTGTTTATGTAACTGTTACATCATATTATACCAGATGTGCATAACAATGTCACTATGACAATTCGCTTGAACAAGCAAAAAAATATATAAATTAAATATTATTGCATTGTGGACCCAGAACTTCCTTTTACAACTAGACAAAATCTCAATGTATCCTTCCTGGTAAAATATTATATAAATAAATAAACATCCATTTAAGTACAATAAACATATTTAATATAGACACCATTGTATTAGAAATATTAAAGGAGAGCCCAATGAGATAAATAGAAAGAAAAGGAGGGGATGGGGGTATGATGGATGAAAGAGAGAAGTGTAGCAGTGCAAAAAAGAAAAACTCTTGCATCAACCGTGGCAAGAAGTTTCCTATAAGTAGTTTCTACTTGGGAAACATTAGATAGGCACAGGGCCGGCCTTAGGGTTGTGCAGGCCAACAGGGCGCCATGGAGCAGGGGGCGCCGTGCGGCCGCACAGCTCACACATGGCTGGCCGGGATGTAAAAAAATATATATGTGGCAGGGGCAGAGTTTCCCGTGAAGCGGTGGTGGAGCTTCCCATGTGGCAGGGGCGGAGCTAAACATGCCGGATAACTGCTGCAGGGGAAACAGGAAGGAGTCCCTGCTTCCCCCAACAAACAGTCTCCAGGAGCTGCACTGCCTGTCTGCCTCCACAATGAACAGTGGTAACTATGTGTGATTGTCTGTGTGACTGTCTGTGTGTGTGTGTGTGTGTGTGACTGTCTGTCTGTGTGTGCGTGTGTGTGTGTCTGTGACTGTCTGCCTGTGTGTGTGTGTGTGTGTGTATGACTGTGTGTGTGTGTGTTTGTGTGTGTGTCTGTGTGTATGACTGTCTGCCTGTGTTTGTGTGTGTATGACTGTATGACTGTCTGCCTGTGTTTGTGTGTGTGTGCATGTCTGTCTTCCTGCCTGTGTGTGTGTGTCTGTGACTGTGTGTGTATGTATGTCTGCCTGCCTGTGTGTGTGTGTGTGTCTGTGACTGTCTGCCTGTGTGTGTATGACTGACTGCCTGTGTGACTGTGTGTGTGTGACTGTGTGTGTGTGTGACTGTGTGTGTGTGTATGACTATCTGCCTGTGTTTGTGTGTGACTGTCTGCGCATGTGTGTGTGTGCACGTGACTGTCTGCCTATGTGTGTGTGAGTGACTGTCTGCCTGTGTGTGTTTGTGTGACTGTCTGCCTCTGTGTGTGTGTGTGACTGCCTGCCTCTGTGTGTGTGGATGTCTTCCTGTGTGTGTGGATGGTCATCTGCCTCTGTGTGTGTGTGGCTGTCTGCCTGCATGGCTTTCTGCCTGTGTGTGTGTGGCTATCTGCCTGTGTGTGTGTGTGTGTGTGTGTGGCTGTCTACCTGTGTGTGTGTGTGTGTGTGGCTGTCTGTGTGTGTGTGACTGTGTGCATGTAAGTATGTGTGTTTAAGACTGTATGTGTGGCTGTGTGCATGTGTGTGTAAAACTGTATGTGTGGTTGTGTGTGTGTGGCTGTCTGCCTGTGTGTGTGTGTGTTTATCTACCTGTAACTGTGTATGTGTGTTTCTGCCTGCGACTATGTGCATGTGGTGGATTTGACAGTGTATATGTATAACTGTGTGCATCTGACTGTGGGAATGTGTGCACATAACTCTGAAAAAATATACACCTGCATTCACACACAGACCTAAATGCATGTTTTTATCTGAATTAAGTAACCATCACACACAGCCAATAAACCCAGCACAAATATCACATACAACCAATACAGGCATATCACACACAGTTAATACACCCATTACAAATATCACACATAGCCAACACATAGCATACATATCACACACAGTCATCACATATATCACATACACAGACAACACAAACATTACATCATACATGGATGATGCGGGGGGGACGGGACGCTGTGAAGATTTTTTGCACAGGGCGCCTAAAGGCCTAAGGCCGGCCCTGGATAGGCACTAGGAATATTTTTACTTATATACATCATTATCTTGATATCCTATACAGATGATCAGTCAGTCCTCAGGTGGTGGCTAAGATATGTGAGTAGACCTGATGGTGTTATGGAGTTCAGTGGTTTTGTCTTAATAATTCTTGGAGGCAGGTGCCTTAGGCCTCAATAACCAACAGGCTATGTAGGGTTTCCAGATCTGAAGATATTTATTCTGATAACTCCTGCTCCTCAGTGTAATTCCTCCATAGTTATTGTGCCCTCCACCCTATTCACTCATTGTCAACAGTCAAGGGCTGGGGTTGTTTTCATTAAACACAGATTGGGGCATTGGCCTCATTCATTAGAACAGGGGTGCCCAAAAGGTATATCCCACATGTTTTAAAACTACAGATTCCATGATGCTTTGTCATTCTAAAGCATTCTAAAGACATGCAAAGCATCGTGGTAGTTGTAGTTCTACAATATCTGGGGGTCCACATTTGGGCACCCCTGCATTAGAAACCAAAATAGATTTTTTTGGGGGGGGCTTAATCAGTAAAGGAGTTTTTCCCCTTCCAGCTATATCTGAGAGGGGAGAGGGAGGAGGATAGAGGTAAAATCTGTGTTATATAAGCAATGATTTGCTTCCAGGATGACTGAAAGCTCGGACAGAACTCTAGTGTACCTCCATCCTGTCCACAACACCTGTTCTCAGGGTTCGGAAAGTACAAGTGTAATTGTGAGGGCGTCCTGTACCAGCATGTGACCCATTTATAAAAAGGATTCCTATTTGATCTGACTAACTGAATTTAACATTACTTTCTGAAAACTATGCGACCCATCGCTAACCGTTCGGTGTACATGTAGGGTTGCTTCCCAGGTTCTTTGGAACTGAGTTAGAGCTTCATCTGTTTTGCCTTTCTGTGTTATAGTATATATTTTAGATAAGAGAAGGTGCATAGTTGCTCAAAAGGAGACAGCTCTCTTGGTTGTCAATGGGGTATCACCTCCCTCTGAAGAAAGTGTGTAAGTTGCTAATAGCCAAGAGTGTCAAGCATGGTTGGGGGTTTAGCAGAGCCCATCAGCTTATTCATTGTTGGGATGGAGTTACCCATTAGTATAGTATTTAATGTTTTCCGAAATAAGTCCAACAAGCAGGCTTGAATGTGAGCTCTTTGGTCGTTTTGAAAGTCAGGGTTGTCTGTGATTTTACATAGATATGGCACACCAGGGGTAAAGATGCCACTAATTTTTGTGTTTTTCCTCAGGTGGAGCACTCTAGATATTAAGGGGTGTGACAAAGGGTTGAGCCAAGAATAGCCCAATTTAGCCATGTAGTACATGGAGGGGAACAGTGGTGAGCTGTGCTCCAGTGAGTACTATGGTTGCTGTGGCCGTATACCCTCCTGAAGATGGGTTAAAACCACCTGTGGTCGCCCCTTCCAGTTGTAATCAGCTCCAGGGTTATTATAGCTGCTGAGTAGTGATTATAGTTACTGCCGAAGGTTAACCGCGGTATCACCCAAACACTGGTCGAGACTGAGTGAAGGCTAAAGTAGATCTGTTTATTCCCAGCCAAATGGCTCACATTTATACAGAATCTGGTACAGTAGACACGCCCCAAAACACGCCCATAAACACACCCTTTTTACTTTTACCCTTTTTAAAAAAAACAAATTATTTCTCCTTACTGTTTTGATTTATTTTAATATTTTGTAACTTTTTTCCCCTTTTCATATATATATATATTTTCTCTTTGGATATATTTAAACTTTGTTCCTTTTTTTTGTTTTTCTTCTATATTTTCACCTTGCTGGTATTATTTAAAACATTTTCCCTCCCTTTTTTTTAAAAAAATTTTTTTCCCCCCTCTCTTGTTGTTTCTATTCCCCTCCTTGTGGGTGCTGCTGCTGCTGAGCTAATTAGGGGGAGTGCCCCTTAATTTCCACCTGTGTGGGATTTGTATTGCAAATATAAACCCACTACTGACTCACAGAGCTTGCTCACTGGAGTTTGCTTGAAAGTAGGCTATTTCAAGTAGTCTCTTTTAAGTAGGAGTTAAAACAACAGGAGTTGAAACTACAAGGGAGTTTAAACCAAGAGGGTTAACATTGTTTTTGTTTTTCTCACTTGTGTTTTTTGTTACTGGGGATGAGTGCTAGCAAGATTGCAAATTTAACTCAGTGCACATCATGCCACATGTATGCATGCCTGGATGATTCTGTCCAGGGTCCATACCTCTGTGGTGGGTGTGAGCGAGTGGCATTTCTGGAAGCTCAGATTAGAGATCTGGAGAGGCAAATTGTAACACTGAGGGAGATTGACAATCTTGAGAGGAGTCTGCTGCTCACTGAGCAGAGTTTAGTGGGGACAGGTAGTGGAGAGGGAGGAGATAAGACAGATGGGGAACAGGCACGTAGCTGGGTGACAGTGGGGAGAGGAAGCAGGGGGGGAGGGAAGAGAAAAGGTTTAGCTAGTCCTGATCTCATGCAGCCTAACAGATTTGCCCGTTTGAGTGAAGATGTTGGGAGCATCAGCTCAGGAGTAGCTGTACTGCAGGAAGCCTCTAGTACGGGTGGGGTTGAGAGGGTAAGGAAGGCTAGACAGGTTGTGGTGGTAGGGGACTCTATTATTAAGAGAGTAGATAGGGTAATCTGCCACTCTGATCGACTCAACCGGACAGTTTGCTGTCTCCCGGGTGCTCGGGTCCGGCATGTTGCCGACAGAGTGGAGGGATTATTGGGAGGGGCTGGAGATGACCCAGCTGTCATGGTCCATATTGGTACCAATGACAAAGTCAGAGGAAAATGGAAGGTCCTAAAGAATGAGTTCAGGGAACTAGGAAGTAAGCTAAAGAAAAGGACCTCCAAGGTAATTTTTTCAGAAATATTACCTGTGCCGCGCGCTACAGCAGAAAGGCAGCGGGAGATTAGAGAGGTCAATGCGTGGCTAAAGTCTTGGTGCAGGAAAGAGGGTTTTGGGTTTTTAGAGCACTGGGCCGATTTTGCGCTTGGGTACAACCTGTATAGTCATGATGGATTGCACCTAAACGGAAGAGGGTCTGCTGTGCTGGGGGATAGGATGGCTAGAAGGTTGAAGGAGATTTTAAACTAGTGGTAGGGGGGGAGGGTCAAAGCAATCTAGAAAATGGAGATATGATGGAAAAGAGATGGGCTTTAGCTCAGAACAAAGGGGGTGGAGATGGGGGGAGGGGAAAACTCAGAACAGAGGAGGTATGTAATATTGATAATTCACAAAAAGTACAAAAGACTCATGATAATATTAAATGTATGCTTACTAATGCAAGGAGCCTATATAACAAAATGGGGGAACTAGAGGCAATAGCATACACTAAACAATATGATATAATAGGCATAACAGAAACATGGTGGGATGAGACACATGACTGGGCAGTTAATTTAAATGGGTATACGTTATTTAGGAAGGATAGGAAAAACAAGAAGGGTGGTGGGGTATGTTTATATGTCAACCGTGAGTTAAAGTCAAATCTTAGGCATGTGGAGTGTGACGAGGAAAAGGTGGAGGCTTTATGGGTAGATATCTGCTTGGGGAAAACAAAGGGAAATCAATTATTGGTTGGGATATGTTATAAACCACCTAATGTAAATATTAATGAGGAAGAACAGCTGTTAGAGCAAATTGAGAAAGCTGCAAATCGAGGTAACACGTTAATTATTGGAGATTTTAATTATCCAGACATAAATTGGGAAAGAGGGACTAGTACTTCAGCAAGGGGAATCAGGTTTTTGAATGTGTTAAATTACACCTTTATGTCACAACTGGTACAAGCACCAACTAGACAGGATGCTTGTCTGGATCTTGTCATAACAAACAATGTTGATCTTTTAACCAACATTCAAGTAGGGGAGCATTTGGGAAATAGTGATCACAATATGGTAAATTTTGAAATAAACTCAAAAAAGCAAAAGCAGGTGGGGTATACTAAAACATATAATTTTAAAAAAGCCAATTTCAATAAGATTAGGGCAGCTCTACAACATATCGACTGGCATAAACTCCTTAGTGATAAAAACACTGAGGATAAATGGAAACTATTCAAACATATATTAGAAAGGTACATTTCTCAGTATGTACCATTGGGTAATAAATATAAAAGAAACAAATTAAAACCAATGTGGCTTAGTAGAGAAGTAAAACAAGAGATTAAAAATAAGAAAAAGGGCATTTAAAGCATTTAAATCAGACAAATCAAAGGCATCCTATTTAAGATATAAGGAAGCCAATAACACTTGCAAAAAGGCAATTAAAGTGGCTAAACTAGAAAATGAGAAATTGATAGCTAAAGAATGCAAAACCAACCCCAAAAATTTTTTCAAGTACATCAATTCTAAAAAAACAAAAAATGAAAGTGTAGGTACACTTGAAACAGAGTTGGGTTTATTAGCTAATGAAGACCAGGAAAAAGCAGAAATTTTAAATAACTATTTTTCTTCAGTATATATTAATGAGGATCCTATGGCAAGAGATATGCAAATGTTTGCTGCAAAAAACTTGCAAATAACTTGTGACTGGATAACTCGAGACAAGGTGCTACAGCTATTAAAGAAAATGTATGTAAATAAAGCTCCGGGGCCTGACTGTATTCACCCACGAGTACTTAAGGAGCTAAGTGGGGAAATAAGTGAACCTCTGTATTTAATTTTTCAAGATTCTTTTGTTTCAGGTGTTGTACCGGAGGATTGGAGGAAGGCAGATGTTGTTCCTATATTTAAAAAGGGTTCAAAATCCTTGCCTGGAAATTATAGACCTGTGAGCTTAACTTCTGTAACTGGGAAAATATTTGAAGGGCTATTAAGGGATAATATTCAGGAATTCATTGGGAAGAACTTTGTTATTAGCAATAATCAGCATGGTTTTATGAAACATAGGTCATGTCAAACTAACCTAATTGCATTCTACAAAGAAGTAAGTAGAAGTATAGATCTGGGTGTTGCAGTGGATGTGATCTACTTGGACTTTGCCAAGGCATTTGATACGGTTCCTCACAATAGGTTAGTCTTCAAACTAAAAGAAATTGGTCTAGATGAATATTCCTGTTCTTGGGTAGAACATTGGCTTAAGGACAGAGTACAACGAGTTGTCATTAATGGTAAATTTTCAGGCTGGACAAAAGTGGTAAGTGGTGTCCCTCAGGGTTCTGTTTTGGGACCACTTCTATTTAACATATTTATAAATGATCTTGAAATAGGCATTGAAAGCCATGTATCAGTGTTTGCAGATGAGACAAAACTTTGTAAAGTAATAAAATGTGAGCAGGATATTGCTTTGTTGCAGAGAGATTTGGATAGATTGGGGGACTGGGCACTAAAATGGCAGATGAAATTTAACATAGAGAAATGCAAAGTTATGCACTTCGGGGTTAAGAATGCACAAGCAACTTACACACTAAATGGTAGTAAATTAGGGATAACCACACACGAGAAGGATTTGGGCATTGTTATAGACAACAAATTAGGCAGCAATATGCAATGTCAATCTGCAGTTGCTAAGGCCAGTAAGATTTTGTCATGTATAAATAGGGGCATAAATTCTCGGGATGAAAATATAATTTTGCCTCTTTATAAATCGCTGGTAAGACCACACCTTGAATATGCTGTGCAATTTTGGGCGCCTGTTCTAAAGAAGGATATCATGGCACTGGAGAGGGTCCAGAGACGAGCTACAAAATTGATAAAAGGAATGGAGCATTTTAGTTATGAAGAAAGGTTACAAAAATGAAATCTGTTTCGTTTGAAAAAACGGCGCCTGAGAGGGGATATGACAACTTTATACAAATATATTCGGGGCCAGTACAAACCTTTATCTGGAAATCTATTCATAAACAGGGTTATACATAGGACACGAGGTCACACATTTAGGCTGGAAGAAAGGAGATTTCATCTAAGGCAAAGAAAAGGTTTTTTTACAGTAAGAACAATAAGGATATGGAATTCTCTGCCTGAAGAGGTGGTTTTGTCAGAGTCCATACAGATGTTTAAACTGAAATTGGATAAATACTTACAAAAACATAACATACAGGGATATAATTTCTAATTAGTGGGGTAATAGCTGATTGATCCAAGGAGACATCTGACTGCTATTTTGGGGTCAAGAAGGAATTTTTTCCTAGTTTGTGGCAAAATTGGAAGTGCTTCAGACCAGGTTTTTTGCCTTCTTTTGGATCAACAGCAACAACATTTCTGAGGAAGGCTGAACTTGATGGACGCAAGTCTCTTTTCAGCTATGTAACTATGTAACACCCACAAAATGTCCACAAAATGCCTTGTCATTGTGACTCAGCAAAAACAGTAACAAATATGAAAAACCATGAAAACACATATTTCCCACCTAGGAACCCCCTCAGTCTATACATCCCAGATAGCCTGGATCTGAGCGCCCAACATATCTGAAAAGCGCTCAGATCCCACGAACAGAGCCAAAATGCCACAGTGTGGAAGTTCTGACCGGCCGCACACATGGTCCTATGCCCAAAACAGTTCCAGGGCATTTTCTGCTTTTGGCCGTTCAACTTCGGGAGTTCCATGTAAAAGAAATACCAAACGCACACTCTGGCTTCTTGGTAGAATTTGTTCGTATGAACCATATGAACAAACCTACTGAATGGCGCTCTCCTGACGTGTGTGGGGAAGGAGCAGGCTTTTGTCCAAGTTAAGCAGTGTTCAGGAGTTTTAGTGTCCGATTTTAGTTCCACACGTTCGACGCACAAACACCGCTGCCTGCATGATGGCCGCCACACAGTTACCACGCGTTCGTGCATACGAACGGCAGCCACCCAGCCGCATAATTAGAATCCACACTGATAGAACGGTCAGGAGAGGTTAACAAGGGTGAATAAGCTCAGAGGTGGTCCGCAGTCTTTTAATAGCCTTTTAGCATGGTCCATAGTCCTGAGCCAGGAGGCTAGCAAGCAGGCTCCTCCAGGAGCTCCTGGCGAGGGCAAGTTCGCCACAGTCGCTTTTGGTCTAAAGTAGTCTATTCTCTAAATCTGGCTGGTAGTGCTGCAGCATAATAGCAGTACGTGTTGGGGAGGCCCAAGACATATGCTATGCTTGGATGTTTATTACTCCAAATAAATTAAGTGAAGGTTTTTTTTAAGCCTTGTGAAAAAGAGTCATGGAAGCGAGATAGGTGATATCTCAAACAGATGCAGGACTTTCGGCAGCACCATCATTTCAATTATGTTGATGTGGACAAATATGGAGAATTGAGGTAAATTACATTTAGCAAAGTCAGACTTGATTTCCGTTGATAGGGGCATGTAGGTATCTTTAACTAGACCTTCAAATGAGGGTGTGAGATGAACCCCTAATTGCCCAATGGAACCAAGAGGAGTGAGAAAGTTGTCTCTTTCTCTGTCATAGAGGCTGACGTAGTACTGCAATGTAAACCTTGCAGGTTCTCAAAAACTGCAATGTTTTGCATTCCAGGACTGAGGGGGGCAAGAACACTCCACTCCAGCCACTTCCATGAGATTAAGTGGTCAGGGTGCCTATAGTATCCCATTAAGAGGTTTATTGATACAGTTCTTCTGTTTGGGTATACAATATGTACCAGGATTATTACCTTTAATTTCCCCATGAACCCGTATCCCCATCTTGCAAACACCAGAGAGCCAACCCTACCAAAACTGTTACCAGCATATAAACCTTTCATATAAAACTCTATGGTGTGTTCTTGGCTCTTAACACATTTGTGTCTCTAATTATTATGTACGCCTTTCTCATACATTCTACAAATATTTGCTAATAAGAATATTTTCCATATCAGGTTGTGACATGAATGCAAAAGAGAACGTGTTTTTAATACTAAGATGTAAATTAAGCACTGTTATCACTACCTGAATTTTGAGTCTACTAATCCACTCTCGGTTATCAGTTTCAGAGACGGTATGACGAAATCAAACCTCCAAGGACTTCCTATTTAGGAGGAACAGTCCCTATTTTAAGCCCAAATCCCTCTTCTCTGTCCCAATGTCCCTTTTTCGAGGAGCTCCATATTGTTGGAGTGTATACCAGAGCTCCACAGCAATAATACTCACAGTAATGTGTCTTTAAATATGCTTAGAAATCAGCCTGTGTAAATGAGATACATTGTTCTTGTTATAAATTACATTTTAGTTGCATAAATTGTCATTAGTAAGTCATCTAAAATTTCTCAGAAGAGACCCACACCTCTGGCCACACCGCCAGTCCCACCTCTAACATTTAGGTGACCCTCTTTGTCCATTTTAAAAGTTTTGAGATATGAAATATAGGAATGGATTTTAAAGTTGAACAGATTTGTACAGATGTTTTCACTGCAGTTATAACTATAAGGGAATTGTGGGCTAATAGTATCTACAATAATATAACATTTGCAGTTTTGCAACATTTTTGCATCAGTTGTGCCGATATAGGTTGGCCACAGATTGCAGGGGTCGTGCGCAGTACAACATTATCTGTAGGACTATGGATTGACTAGCCTTGTGATACAGAAAACAAACAGAAATCTGTTTACTTTCCAAGTGTTATTTTAAGGTGTTTCCTGTGTTCTGTATGAATTGTGCAACCAAATGAGTCATTTAAGGATACTCTGATCATCCTCCAGTTTGAAACATTGCAGTCATAGATAAATACTTTTCAGAGAAAGAATACAGCTTTGCATTACTGTTTAAAGGAACAGTTCAGGCACTACAACCACTATATGTTATTGTAATAGTTAAAGTACTAAGAACGTATCCCCTAAAAATTTTACTTGTAAATTCTCACTATTTTTATCTTAAATCAGAGTTGCCCAGACTCCACCTCCTCCCCACAATCGTCATATAAGTAAGAGTAACCTCCCCAAACAATAGAAATATTGTTTCTCTTATAGGCTAGCTAGCCAGTGATCTCAACTCTACCTTTAGTATAAAATGGCTTCAAGGAACGTTTAACCAGGCAACTGGTGATAGACTAAGAATTTCACCTGCCTATCACTGGCAAACCATTAAGACAGTGTGTGAAAACTGTCACTTAGTCTGTGGTCTTCCATGTTTTTGTGCAGGGAATGAAGCAGGAAAGACGACAGGTCAGTTTTCAAACACTGTCTGACCAAAGGTGCGTTTATGCCTGAAGTATCCTGTCACATACTAAAGGTAGGGATGAGTTTTTCTAATTTTTAATTTACATATGCTTCAGTTAAAAAAAAAAAAAAATCTACTTCCTTACAAAACATGATGAAAGGATTGTTATAATAGTTTTGGAGATGACAGGAGAAAACTGTATTCCTAACACTAGAGCTTCATCTGTGCCATAGCCTCCCAATGCTATCCTATGGGAAAGAATCGGATTTGCTAAGATAATCAAGTCATCAAGACACGCGGTGCTGGAAAAAAAAGTGAGTAAAAAACCTTTTTAACGGAGGACAAGGGCGGTCGAACACCTACACAGCACTATTAGAACTATTGTGTCAGGAATGCATGTTCGTATTCCAGACACTAAAGTGTTAAAAATAAAAAGATCGCCAATATAGCTATTTTACCACCTTTGTTAATTTTCTAAATTCTGCAATTCCAAATTACATTTCCTGACAATACCTGTTTTAGCGGAAAAAATGAAAATACTTTCAGTTGTAAGTAAAATGTACAGCATTAAAAATTAAAGGGGCACTCCAGCAAGCTTGAGTGGTTTGTGATACAGTGAATCTTTGGGTGTCACCCTTCCATTTTCAAATGTTCTGACAAAAGTGGGCCTCATCCAGCAACCAGCGCAGGCCACCTCCTCACCTGCCGCTCAGAAAAATTTAAAGTTTCACTTCCTCATTGTCTGTCCAAAGTCTCTCAACCTTGGACAGTAATGACTGGCTGTGAGGATTGAGCTAACCCTCCCCCCATTCTTGCAGTCTATCATTGCTATCAAAGTTGGATGGAAAATGTGGAAGTGAAGCTTTCACATTATGTGGGCATCAGGGAAGAAACCACGTTTAGGATGTCAGGTATTTGCTAAACCTCTCAAAAACAGTTAGGCTGCAAATGGGAAATCACACACAGAAGCTCCTCACCCTGCACAAAAACGACAGTCCTTATGGTCCATAGAATGCCCATGCAAAAAACTGTGACAGTGAAACTGTAAAAAAAAGACAGTGAAACTGTATGGAAGGTTCGAGTATTCATATGGTGATCACAGTCAAGAAACAGAGCTGATTAGATTGGTTGTTTCAATTACCGGTTTTTCCATTAGACTAGAGCATTGGGTAGGTGTTCATGTGTCGTGATTAATAATTTGGATGTAAAGGGAGCAGTCGTCTTTGAACATAAGTCATTCAGACACAAAGCATCAAATATCACAGCTAACATGTCACCTTATGCAGAGGAGGAAATTACAATCCCCTGCATATTGAGAAGCTGCAAATAATTCATCAGAATCTCCAAGCAGTAAGCGGTCAAGTCAGCCGAGGAAAGCAAGAAAAATGAGAGCAACTCCTAAACACTTGTGCTGTTCCCTCTCTCTATTCACATGACAGTTCTGCGAGCTCTGCTATACGGCCATAAATCACAAACCCGCAGCCTGAGCTGGCAAATCGCTGGTAGCACTGCAGGGAATTGGGTTCATAAATATAAATACAAAAACTGTGGTAAGACTACATTTAGCATTTTGCTTCTAGGAAACGGTAAAGTGGACAAGCAAAGGAAAATTATACTCACAAATAATGTTATGTACACCTACACTTATAATAAAGGTCAGTGGTCTGCTGCCACAGGCCTTTTTATATGTGTGCTTTGAGGCTTGGCTCTCTGGTATTTGCAAACTGGGGGGTACCGGTTCATGGGAATATTAAAAGTAATAGTCCTGGTATATCTGTTAAGCCCAAGCATAAGTATTGTATCAATCAACCTCTTAAAGAGGAACTGTTACTTCTAAAGATTTTACACCACTGAATACTAGAGAGAATTTGCAATAAAGGAAGTGTAAACATTAGATGACTATTTACAAGAAGTGGTTTGGACCCTCCCTCCCAGACCCTCCCACCTCCTGGACAGCATCCATGTTGAAGGCAGCTTCAACATGGATGCTGTCCAGGAAGTAGGAGGGTCTGGGAGGGAGGGTCTGCTGGAGATTGACCGGGATGTGTCAGCTGACCGGAGTTCGCCGCTCGGCGAACCGTTTGCGAGAAGTTCGCGGACGGTTCGCGACATTTCTACTGAATACAACTATGAAAATCACCTATAAATTATGTTAACCATTTATTTTGGAGATGTGACGTTTTGTTTTTAAATTGATATTTTTGGGACACTAGTCAATAAAACAACTTAAGCAGTTTTGGTGTATATATCATGCCCCTGCATTTTCACTGTTTAATTCTCTGCCATTTAGGAGTTAAATCACTTTATTTATGCAGCCCTAGTAACACCTCCTTGCATTTGACTTACACAGCTTTCCAAACCACTTCTTGTAAATAGTCATCTAATGTTTACACTTCCTTTATTGCAAATTCTCTTTAATTTAGGATTTCTCATATCCTGCTCTGTTAATGGCTTGCAAGACCTTGCCCTGGCTTTGTCTTGTCTGAACAGGACATACTTAAAAAAACAAGAGAAATCTCAATGTATCCTTCCTGGTAAAATATTTTATAAATAAATAAATAAATTTACAGAGCAGGAGATAAAAACTTTTAAAGTAACACCTGATTGAAAGTAAAACCATTTTGTTTTCATGCAGGTAGTGTCAGTCACAGCTTGCTAGACCTCGCAGGAGTCTCCTGTTTGTAATGAAAAGTTTTTATCTCCTGCTCTGTGAATTGAACTTTAAAGTAAGTTCATGCATACTGTGTCAGTCACAGCCAGGTGTGGTGTGGCTAGGACTGCATAAACAGAAACAAAAGGGCTTTAACTCCTATTTGGCAGAGAATTGAGCAGTGAGGCTGCAATGGTATTATCTATACACTAAAACTGCTTCATTGAGCTAATATTGTTTTGTTTTGGTGAATATAGTGTCCCTTTAAGCATTTATCATATTACATCATAATAAGGTTCAGACAAGGCACAGCCAGGGCAAACTTTGCAAATGAAAAAAGTAACATTGTTTGAATGAATGAGAGGGAGCTAAAATGGAGGAATCCAGTGGAAAAATAAAGAGGTATGGATTCCTACATGTGATTTTAATTTTCCCATTTCACAAATTCCTATCTGTTATATATAGGGATAAGTAAATATAATATTAAAGGCACCACGAGAATCTCTACTGTGGCAGTAGTGGAGATGGAGAGCAGACTCCAGGTAAGAATTTAAACATTTCTAAAACAATGTAAAATGGTGGGAGGGGGTGCCAGCGCACTCTTGGCACCATAACCACTACAGCGCACGGTAGCAGTTATTGTGCCTGGAGCATTGGTGTGGATTAATTACACTGCTCAAATGGAATGTTATACTAATGCTGTAAAAAGTGATTTACCATTATCAAAATTAGTATTCCATGACAGCAGGATGTCTACTACGGTATAATCCACTCTTAACCCTCTAAAATTGCGTGAGAACCCAGTTTTGAATCACTCTTCAAAGTCAATTAAATGTCTGATGTGTTCATATTGGTTTATTCACTAAACCTGGGACATGTGATAAAGGAATTGGAAGCTTAAAGAACCACTATAGTGCCAGGAAAACATACTTGTTTTCCTGGTGCTATAGTGCCCTGAGGGTGCCCCCACCCTCAGGGACCCCCTCCCGCCCGGCTCTGGAAAGGGGAAAAGGGGTTAAACTTACCTTTTTCCAGCGCTGGGCGGGGAGCTCTCCTCCTCCGATCCTCCTCTTCTCCTCCCATGCGGCTGAATGCGCACGCGCGGCAAGAGCTGCGCGCGCATTCAGCCGGTCACATAGGAAAGCATTCATAATGCTTTCCTATGGACGCTGGCGTGCTCTCACTGTGAAAAATCACAGTGAGAAGCACGCAAGCGCCTCTAGTGGCTGTCAATGAGACAGCCACTAGAGGAATAGGGGGAAGGCTTAACCCATTCATAAACATAGCAGTTTCTCAGAAACTGCTATGTTTATGAAAAAATGGGTTAACCCTAGCTGGACCTGGCACCCAGACCACTTCATTAAGCAGAAGTGGTCTGGGTGCCTAGAGTGGTCCTTTAAGGACTAAATGGCAAAGCTGCAAAAGTAGCATAGCTGTATATTTTTGTCAAATTCACTGTTTTGGTTTAAACTGTTACATTCCCTTGTCAGTCCTTTGAAATTCCCTGTTTAGTGATTAAACCTCATTCACACAGAAAAAGGAATCCTATTTGAAAGCAGTCTGCCTCATTATTGTTTGATAGTTCATGAGAAAAGATACACCTTCTGTAAGCCTGACCTTCAAAATAAGATAAGACAGCTTATTTAGCAGTCTCGTGACAAGAGCTGTTTGTACATCATTTGTATTTCTTGCTCAAACCACACATGCCCTGGATTTCTGCTTTGTAAGGGTGTATGAACTTAGAGCTACAAGCTGCAATGCAGTCCTTTTCTTTGAGCTATTTTTCATCTGTACTTAACATCCAACGATCCGATCCGCACAATGACAGTTCTTGCACCAGACTGCTGCTACGGGCTACACCAGGGTTAGGCAACCTTCAGCACTCCAGTTGTTGTGGACTACATCTCTCCTGTGCCATAGTTATAGCAGTAAAACCATGATGGGAGGTGAAGTGCACATCTGAAGTGCCGATGGTTGCCTAGTCCTGGTCTACACTATGGTTCCTGACACCCCAGGCAAACCACAGCATTGGTGTCCCCATATAGAGAATACATAGACAACTGAATGTCAGGTATTTTATACATTTAAAATAATACTATTGGTGGAGGGTGCATATGCTAATCAAGACAGTTTAAAAAAACAAAAAGTGACGTTATACATTATAAACGTATCACTGGCATTCCATTAAAATGGTACTTTCCTATTGTAACGGACCGTTTCAGCACACAAGGGGTTAAAACCGTTTAGGCGATTGTCCCCTTCCAGAGATGCAGGCACAGCTACTGCAGAACACCAATCCGCCGAACAGGAAACCATACGAATGCTGTAAACAGCCGAATAGGAAAAACCATACGAATAGGTTTACACTCCTAGCAGTCAAACTGGAACAGCATACAATAAATCCCCCCAAGAACGAGACAAAGCTCCGTGTTGAGGGTCAAGCAGTGAACAGTCAGAGCTGTGGGTTTATTGTGCTTATGTACACATTCTTACACATTAGTACCACCCACAGGGTTTGGGAACACAACCAATAAACACATACAATACACTCAGACACTTCCACACAAATTCCTCCCCTCTGCTTGTGATTCAATTACCTTACACAATGGGTAATGTAATTTAGCACAAGCAGAGAAATACAATTTTTCCACATTATTCATAACTTGAAAAGTATGCATCACATTCACATAATCATTTTCAGAATCAGCATACTCCAAATACAAACATACGTCAAAATCATACAAATTGGTCCAGTGGTTCAAAAGATAGATCGTAGTCCTTTGTGACCACAGGAAGCATGGCTTTTCTGCCCAAAACCAGTTTCACAGAGTCTTCTATCCTGGAGATAATTAGAAGTAATCCAATTATCTCCAAAGACAGAGGCAAAACTCCATTGAACACATGGCAGCAAAAAGACAGTAAAATACAATAAAATACACAAGGTTACATTTATGACATAAAATACAGACATGCAACATATGCCCAGATAGCTTAGGTCTGAGCGCACATTAATACTGAATGGCGCTCAGACCACAAACACATACAGTTCAATTGCCATGGAGCCAAAGTCTTTTATTACATGAATAGGCTCCATGGCATACCTATCTGGGTTATATGAGTTCATTCAGTAAATCCGAGAATCTACCGAACACCGGGCAGAAAAGCACGAATAAGTCTTTTCTGCAGTGAAAAAGATGTCTTTTAACATGGGGCCATAGTCCAAAGGCAGCAGGCGAGCAACCAGGCTTCTCCAATGCAATGTGGCGGGATTGCTCTGGTCACACCTATTATCAACTCAAACCTGTATTCCTAACACTATAGTTCCCTCTGCCTCTGCCCTCCCTTGCACCCCGGCCAATAAAGGGTTAAAAACCCTTGAAGCACTTACCTGATTCCAGTGCCAATGTCCCTTGGTGCTGGGTCGGCACTCCACCTCCTCCGTCATCAACTGATGGAGGGGGGGGGGAGTAATGCGCATGTGTGGAGAGTGCTGCGAACGCATTAGGAACTCCCCATAGGAAAGCATCGAATCAATGCGGATAAACTTGATCTATTTGATCAGTGATGTCAATCACACCATCATATATTACAGCAAAGTTATAAGTCATAGAATCTAGTCTGTCAAGATACTCCAGTTCCTACCTGTATATACGTACACACTAGTCGTTCGTACACATTATACAGCTGTTCTATACTATCTACATAGAGATAGATACCAGCCGCACAGGGTCAAAATTATTATCTACATATGACAGCCTTGTAGATTGCGGCATAGCTTCTATTAGTATCTATGTTGTATCAGTTGCCTGATACATTACAGCATAGTTACTAATCATTATACAGATAAAATGTTTTGTCCTTTTCATGTTAGAACATCATTTTCTTCCCTGATCATTTATGCTGACTCCCAAATTCTCTTCTCATAATGTCCCTGCTCTGCCATATCTTCTATCCTCTCTCTTTTCATTTCAACCCTTCCTATGTTAGCTCCCCTTTTCACCCCATTGTTATATCTTGTCTAAACTTCCATTCCCATCCCTGATTTATTCTGTCTACCTTCCTCTTCCTCATGTCCCTTACCCATTCTCCTTAGTTACTTAAACACACCTTACATTCCTATTTACTGACCCAATCCCTTTCTTCCTTATGTCACTTACCAGCTTTCATTTTCCAAATTACATATCCCATGTGACTTGATTCCCTCCATCTCAAGTATATTTACACCCCCCTACCCCAACATTATTTCCCACTCCCCTTCCTCTGAAGTCACTTGTCCACCCCACATGTCACGTGCCTCTTTCAAACCCTTCCTTGTACCCACTTAGCTTGTCCTTTTCCAGTGCCCTTCCCATATTACTTGTTATTTTCCATGCCACTCCCCGTTTGTTTTTTAATCAAAATCTACATGCACCCATTAATACATGCCTGTTGTTACACAATTGATTAACAAAAATACACAATTGCAGATTTTTACCTAACACACTTTTTGCTTGTTTTGGTAAATAGGAAACAGATTAAGATGCAAATCCGCAGAACAAAAGACTGGCGTGCATTATAAATGAGAGAAGACCGCGATGGAGCCTGGGTCAAATATCAGTTACTTTACACCTTTGTCTAAATTAATTTACACCTTGAAGGACAAACCAATGAAAAGGAATCCATGTTTAACAATATCTGCTGTGATTGGTGGAGTCTCTTCCTGATGTAAAAAGGATATGCCGCAGCTTAGGCCTGCAGTGTGATAGCAAAGGTATCAGGAATTTAAAGGTAAGTATCTTTCACTATTGTAATATTAATAGACAAGAACATAACTGGTGGTAGTAAGAACACATAAAACAAATAAATGAATATCTTAACAAGGATCTTAACATGTATAGCTTGGAGAAAAGACGAGACAGGGGGGATATGATAGAAACATTTAAATATATAAAGGGAATCAACACAGTAAAGGAGGAGACTATATTTAAAAGAAGAAAAACTACCACAACAAGAGGACATAGTCTTAAATTAGAGGGACAAAGGTTTAAAAATAATATCAGGAAATATTACTTTACTGAGAGGGTAGTGGATGCATGGAATAGCCTTCCAGCTGAAGTGGTAGAGGTTAACACAGTAAAGGAGTTTAAGCATGCGTGGGATAGGCATAAGGCTATCCTAACTATAAGATAAGGCTAGGGACTAATGAAAGTTTTTAGAAAATTGGGCAGACTAGATGGGCCGAATGGTTCTTATCTGCCGTCACATTCTATGTTTCTATGAATAAAATCGTTGCCAGTCAGATCTTATTTAAGCATCACGTGAGACAGCATGAAAGTGCATGAAGAGTCTGCAAACATTAAAAGTTTCATCCTGGAGGGCATAGCAATCAATGAACATGTGACAAGAACCTGAGAAGCAATCCACAAGCAATGGAGTAATCCAATTAGCGCACGTTGGAAAGGGTGTAGTTACCTATACAACATTTTTAAAAGACATTTTGTGAAAATCTGGATAGAGATGGTAACATATGAAAAAAAAAACAGCTTTAAAATATATGCAAGCTATAATTTTACATGCGACAATATTCATATTGGAAAAAAATCAGCACTGTAAGGGCTTTATTAGGAAAGCAACCAGGATGTATCTGGAATTCTTAAAAGGAACCCTATAGCATTACGAATACAAATCAGAATTCCTAAAGCTATAGTGTCCCTGTCCAAAGATCTATATGGTGTTCCCCCATGTTTGCAAAATATTTTAAAAGAAACTAAAGTTTATTGTACTCTTTTCCAGTGTCGAGGCTCCCTCAGTGCTCCTTGCCTCCCACAACATCACGGAGGAGGCATAAAGGAGCATGTGGGAGCTAATGCGCATGCACAGCAAGTGCCCAATGCGCTTTGTATTCAATGCTTTCCTATTGCCCTGCCCCTCGTTTTACAAGGTCAGTATAGAGGATGCGCCTCTAGTGGCTGTCAGTATGACAGCACTCGAAACCCTGCACTCATTGCTGTTTCTAAAATAAATCAGCAATGTTTTACATTACAGGGTTAAAAGAACAGGGCCACTGCATCCAAACCACTTGATTGAGATGAAGTGGTCTGGAGCATCTGGGTGATTATAATGCCCCTTTAAATGGGCACTTTAAGAACCATAACAAAAGTTTCTTATAATAATTATCTAGAAGTATTTGAGTGCAGTCAGTTCATTTATCAAACATTTTGTGAGAAGAAAAAAATCCTAGTTCCTCAGCAGCCATTGAGATAAAGCAGGAGTTTCACTTTTGTATTACGCACATAAATCTGTTAATATATAGATGGCAATGTAGCCTGTGCAAAATGCTCACAGCTTGTCCAGAACTAACAAAAACTTAAAGTGAAGACTCATAGCAACATAACAATATGATAAAGTGCAGTAATGACGCTGCCCATGTATGAAAGGAAAAATGAATTATAGAATAAGATTATGATTTCAAAAATATGTATACGATATATCGAAAATGGGTCAACGTCCCACTTTAGCAGCTGTTAACTTTTGTCATATTGAGTTGCTTAGAGAGCCACAATGGCTTCCCCTGACCTACATGGATAATTAGAAGACATTACCATTTTTATCAGCAGTACTGATCCGTGAGGCTGCTCTGCAGCAATTCACAAAGCAAACTCTGTTTTCCAGGCACCCAGCAGCAAGCAATTGGGACTAACGCTTTATTAATTTATTATGAATAACTTTTTGTGATTGGTTTGATTCCTAAACTTGTATATATATGAACCGCCATAAGGAATAGGCCATGCAGATGCATTGTACAAGCACACCATGGTACTAGACATAAGGCTGCATTAAGCCTGATTTAATAGGGTTGAATCAGCGGTGGGTAACATCTGGCCCTCCAGATTCTGTGGACTACGATCCCAATCATTCCTGTCCAGCAGATTGACTATGCCATCAAACTATGACATCAGACTGCATGGATACAAGTTAAATATCCACTGCGACACAAACATCAGCTGTATGGCTTCAGTGTGTTGCCCAGCAGTGGAACAAAGCCGAACTGATAGTTTAACCTTCGCTATGGAAAAGGGTCATTTGTTATTTCTCTAGACTCTAACATTACCGGTCTGTGCTTAACAACACTACATTGTGTGTTCTCCTATTCATGTATTATTCATGTCTCTTGTGTGATACTGTATCATGAAGATACGGTGACCACATTTAATATGGTGTTGTTTTAGCTTGCTGTGCAAGCAATGTATATTAAACCTTTTTGATCTTTAGTACATTTTAATGTATGCTTTCTATCACGTAAGACATAAACTACGGCACAGTGTGTTACAAAATCAATATGCTTATGTCTTGCACAGAAGCTTAGCGGAAATTAAACAAATTTGAATACCAAACATACTCCTTAGACTTGTAAGGCTATGGTGGGGTGGGTAACATTTTAGATTAGTGTATTGTATTATATTAAAAGTCATTGCTGAATTGTGATATTACATCTTCTCTTCAATGTAGTTACATGCACTGGAAGATTTCAATTGTTTACAGCGTAGCCCTTAGCCTTTTTTTTTTTTTGAAGGACTTAAATTATGTACATAGCATTATATTGGCAAGTAGTTTTCTTCCAACATGTAGACACATATTGTGCATTAACTCTTTATTTACTTCCCATAGCAGCAAAGCAAAAACATTGGCCACTTCAATTCGGGCTATCTTCCCATGGCCCCCACAATACAGGGCCCCGCAATGCTTGAAGATCAGCTATCCTTCATGGTCGTTTCTTACGAGGACCTCGCTTTGCTGGATCCGGACATCGGAGACGAGTTGCATTGGTGGTTACTCAACACAGAGGCCTAGAATGGCTAGGCTACCTTTGGGATGCAGCCGGAATTTTCCATAGAATTAAGCCATCATGTCTGGGGTGCTTATTGCTCATCCATTTAAACAGGCGGTCCTTCCTTCATTGACCCTATTGTTGAGAGACCTGGACAGTCTCTTCTGGCGTTGCTGATTTCTGAGTAGACTGGAGATCACTAGAGTCTCTGACTCAATTCTGCGCCTTTTGGCAGGATCATAACTAGAAAGTCTTACCGCTAGACCTGACATGTTTGGACTGGTTGGTGCCTGGAGAGGAACATGGATTCCTTTTCTGTCCAAGTGCCTTGTTGCCTGCCTTCAGGAATACGAGCTTTACACTGGATCTCTACGTCAGCATTTGGCATTTCACTGGTGTTATATTGTTTTCCTTGTGTTCGCAAAAAAAGAGTGAGTTTCTCTGTGTTAATGGGATTTTATGGGCTAAGATCAAGGGGAATGGTATGTGGGTAAAGTAATTTTCTTCTCTATTTGTCAATGCTTTTCTTTGCTGCTATGGGAATAGTTAATGCACAATACTCGCCTACATGCCTTTCAGGCCTCCACTCTGCTGGGCACTCACCTCACACTCCCACGCCGAATATCCCCTCACTCCCTGGGATGCACTAAGCACTGGAGTGCCAACCTAATCACACCTCCCTGTGCGGAATGTTCCTAAGGTGGCCGGGAGCATACACTTGACATCCAGCAGGGTGCCTTATCTCCTAAACCGGGCATGCTGGCTTCCAATGCTGGAGGCTGCGGCCTGGTCTTCACGCTGCCACACTCCTTAGGCGTGCGTGTACCAGACCATCCTTGCCTTAAAGGGTGAGTGGATGCCACTAACAAGGAGGGGTATTGGTAAGGCAGGGGGGGTGGGTGTGTATGCCCCATTTCCAATAAATGGCTTGTTCTCCCTAGCCTTCACTGCTAAGTTATGGTGTACTCCTGGTTTCTCAAGTTGTATCCAGTTGTACTTCTTCCCTTATACATTTTCTACCTGGTATTTGACCTTTGGCCTGAACTCTATGTATATGAAGAGTCGAGCATCAGAATACTTTGCATGCAGATGCAATAACTGACGCTATTTTACATTGGAACTCCTTGTTGCTGTCTGTCTGACAGACCCTTGTATTTGTGTAAACTGCAAAATATAAGCAGTGCCATTCATCAGAAACATTTAAGCTTGCAGGGGTAGCACAAGATGAAGTGATTTGGGTACTTAGACTGTTTCCTTAAGGGATGTTGCTCGAAGCCTGTCTGATCATATATGCTTGTCCCAATCAGTAGAGACCAAGTTTTGTACAATCATGGTTTTACAAAAACACATTCATTGTGCATATGACTCATCGGTCAGTCTTATAAGAGAGCAACCAAAGACGTCATTTTGCATGCGACACACATTTCACAATGCACTGAGACTGTGACATATCATATTAGCTCAAGCATGAAGGGAACATCACAGCTGTTCTACTCAAGAGGAAGATCGGGGAAACAAAGCAGGTGTTTGCAAGCCTAAAAAATTAGACAAGCTTTCAGATGGATAATTATGCTGCACATACAAGCATTCTAAAACTTGTTTGATGAACTAGATTAAATAAATCTGACAGTCCAAAGATAAATTAAAGTGAAATAGTGACAACAAAGACTTTAACTCATTGTTAAGTTAAATATGGAGTAAAAGGTGCAATCGCCCCAGGCCAGCCAACAAAGTTGGCGATTGCCCACTAATGCTAGCCTGCAGCTAATTTGGTCAAAGGGACCTGGAGACCCATTTAAATAAATGAAAGTGACATTTAATGCATCAGATCTAAGCATTTCGTTGGAAATTAGAACATTGAGTAAAAAATAAATGAAAATCATGTGACTTGTATTAAAGGGACACTTTAGACACCCAGACCACTTCAGCTCATTGACGTGGCCTGGGTGCAATGTCCCATGTCACTTAACCCTACAGTGGTAATTATAGCAGTTTCTGAGAAACTGCAACTATTACCTCACGCTATGTATGAGGGCTTCCAGCGCTACCGGAATCCCCATAGCAAAGCATTGAATAATGCTTTCCTATGGGGAAACCTAATGCGAGAGCAGCCATTGCTGAGCATGCGCATTAGGTCTCCCCCGCTTGCTGACATTGGGAGGGGAGAAGCGTTGGCGGAGCCTGACCCAGCGCCGAGGGACATCTGGGCTGGATTCAGGTAAGTGACTGAAGGGGTTTTAACCCCATCAGCGACATTGGATAGGGGGCGGGAGGGAGAGGGGCACCACAGGATTCTAGCGTGTAAAGAAAACAGGTTTGTTTACCTCGCCCTAGAGAACCCCTTTAATCTTTTTTTAAGTGATGCTACATTTCCTTTTAAATGTAATATTTAGCAAATGACATCGCAATCCAGTTTAATCCAATTACAGCCAGGGTAAACAATGCAATCGAAGAAGAGACACAAAAGTATTAGGATGTATATGTAAAACGTGGCATTGAGGCATTCACACAACAATTATGTGCCAATTTTTTCCTACGTCTGTGCCACTTTTTGGGGGTTTGCATCCCTTTTGACACTTTTGTCCTTCTACTAATTTTTCACATTTTAGGTAGTGGTGCTATCAATATATATAAAAAGAGGTGCAAGAGTTTTTAATTTTTTTTTTCCCAACAACATTTATTACCCCAGTCACTGAGTTGGATTTTCCTAAAATAATCCTAAAAATTCTGAATGTAATTAATGGAAATATAAAATGCCAGAAAGACAGATGATAGAGCAATGTGGATTTCTATGTTTAATTTTATTTATTCAGACCTCATAAACATATATGTGTTCAATTACGTATAGGAACTGTTATAAACAAACACAAAACACAGGGGTTTCCTCAATAAACAGGAAGTTGTAGTGACCTTAAAACTAAACTGTGAAATGTCATCCAAAATCTCAGATTAAAAAAAACGCTTTAGCTCAGCAATAATCACAGTTTGGCTATTTTAGCCATTATTTTGGAGTTTGCGTGGTTATTCACCAGATAACAAATATTAGTGAATTAAATCCGAATGGCAAAACTGAGGCAAAAATTTTGTAAGTCAACTTAAAGGGACATTCCAGACCCCTAAAGCACTTTAGGATGTGTGAAGAGTGTGTCCTATTTTGTTCATTTTTGAAAAAGTACAGATTTCAATTGAAATTTACACTTTTAAAAATTAAGCTGGTTACTCCCCCTTGGCTTTTCAAGCAGACAACAGGTCCAGTTACTTCCTACATCTGTCCCTGTTTCAGTTACGGTCAACGGATCGATCATAACCCCTATTCTGCAGTCGTGTTGCCTTGGTGTGCTCTTTGACTTACACATTTCTTTCACTCCTTACATAAAATCTATCACCATATCCTGCTGCTTTCACATTAAAAACATATCTCACATTAGCTCCCTTCTCACTCATGATGCAACTAAAACCCTTCTCCATGCTCTTGTTTCCCGCATTGATTATTGTAACCCTATTGTTGTCAGACTGGAAAGCAACCAGATTGCATTCCTACAGTCCGTAATGAACACCTTTGCTAGACTCATCTACTTTACGTCCAGTAATTCTCAGCCCTCAGTCATCCTCTACACAGTCCTTCTGCCAATTTTGCCTTGAGTCTAGAAGCCAGCTAAACAAGTTAGGAGCCAGGTTTTGCCACTTAGCACATTTCTTCACTCACTTTGCACAGTTGATTTTGTTTTTTAGGAATCTCGGCTATTAGGGGGGAGGTACAGTGATGGAAGTATTCTTATAAACTAATCTGAGGAGGGAACATTGGCTGGGTGCGATCAGGAAACTTATAGGCATAGCTGCAGTACCATCTAGCAAATCTGTAGGCAGGTCTGTCTGCAGTAGCTTTAGTATTTCCAAGCGCTTTCTATCCATTTCATGTTTCGATTTAGCTGCAATAATTGTACTGCATAGCTGTATCTTGTTCCAGACTTAGCTACAGTACTATTTGACAATTTAGAGTCAGGCTTGTTAATGTAGCATTTCACTAATGCTGCATTCTAGTTGTATGGTATATTTGTGCCGTTGGGGATATATTCCCAGTTGGTTTATAGGTGGTCTTCCTTATTGCTTTGTTCCCGGTTTGGTTAGCTTAGTTGCATTGAATTAAAGATGCAGCAATAGGCCAGAGTACCTGCCTTGCAAAGACTTCTCATTGAGCTAAATGGGGCAGTCTGTGATTGAACAGTCACATAAAGGCTGGGAGGGATTAGAATGGGAGGGCTTGCAAAGGCAGCAGACAAGAGAACTTCAAGCTGATAAGAGAGTTTGTGCAAGCTGTTTTAGATATAACCCCAATGAAAATAATGAATAATTAAATGCATGCAAGTTTTTATTTGGGGTATATCTACTAAATAGTGATTTTTCAAATATGGGTAGTGAAGTGCTCATTTATGTGTATGTGGATTGTTTATGATATTTTTGTTTGTGTGTGTATGTGGACTGCCAGATGTGTATATTGTATATGTTTTGTGTGTGTAGTTGCTTGTTTAAATGTGTGTGTAATGGGGACTGTCTATGGTGTTGTGTGTGATTGTGCACGGATTGTGGCACTGTGTGTCTGTATGATGCCTGCCTGTTGTTTTATATATGTGTCAGGAGGTTTGTATGTGTGTTTACTGAATGTTGATTGCTTATGGTAGTTGTGTGTGTGGTCGGCAGCTGTGGTATTGTGTATTTGGGTTATTTAAGGTACTGTGTATGTACGTGGGCTGTCTGTGATGTTGGGTGTGTGCATGTTGGCTACTTCTATTTGAGTGTGTGGTAGGGACTTTCTGTGGTTCTTTGTGTTCTGTGGGGGTTGTCTATGATGTATGTATATATGTGTGCTGTCTGGTGTTGAGTGTGTGTGTGTGTGTGTGTGTGTAATGGGGCTGTTGTAATGTTGTAATGGCGATGTTGTGTGTGTGTCTGTTGTGTGTGGGGATGTTAGCAGGAGTGTTTTTTCTGTCTGGAGTCCTCGAACCGTCCTTTCATTAGTTGTTAAGCTGGTTTTTAAATGGTCTAACGCTCATCATGAGTGTCCAGGTAGCCTGTCCCCTATGTACTAATTGCTCTCAGCCTATCACATCTGCTCATTGGTGGAATAAATTGGTATGGCTAAGAAAGAGTATAATCTCTGCCTTAGTGGTGGCACCACCTCTAGTGGTGGCAGGCTGTGGGCTGCCAATGACCTGTTCCAAAAGTTTAACACTGAACGGAAGGACAGTGATAAGGGACGGCAGGCTCTATAACCAATTCAATGAGGTAAAATAGTTGTAGTGCTTAGTGTGTCCCTTTATTGTATGTTACAATTGCTGAATGTATGCAGTCCTTATGGCCTAAACGAAGCAGCAAACCCATGCCTATAGAGTACTTCTTCACTTACATCAACACTGATGTTAAAAAAACAAAGTGATTGGTCCCAGGGGGCACTGTGCGCCCAACATTAAAGCGGCACTGTCATGTTGAACGTACCTTTCCCCAATCGATTCCTCTTCTCTCCCTCTGTCAAGATCTGTTCTTCATTCCTTCCTGTCTGCTTTAAAACATAAGACAAAGTAGGGACTATTTGGCTTATGGAGGTTTCCTACACCTGACCATCTATGACCAGCAGAGGAGCAAAGTGTGCTCCATTTCCTGTGGTCAGAGAAATTTTCCCACAATTCTTACCTTCCCTCTGTGATCTCGCGATGCTTTCTGTCAGAAATTCACGAAACGTCCTGTCATTTTAGACAGAACACCGGCAAAACTACTAAATTTCGTCCTAACAGAATGAGAACAGTTTCTCCTTTTGTGTTAGGACGCAATTCGGGACTTTGTTCGGATCGAAATTTCATTAGAATGAATGAAATTCCAATCTATTCGTCCCGCGGCTGCATCTTGCAGCCGCTTAGTATATAGCTCCCTAATTCCCACGGTATTATGGTGTTATCTACCAAAAGGCTGAAAGACCAAGATTGTAATTTACTAAATTACAAATTTACTAATACTAGTAGACATGCCCTTACTACTATACCGCGAGTAGGGGCATGTCTACTAAACAGTGAGCAGCCAGTGGCCCCCCCCCCAACAAATGACCCCATGGTGGGCCATCTATTAACTAGCGGGGGGACATAGGGTCCCCCTTGGCCCCCACCCATGAGCGGCGAGTGGGTGCCTTAAATGACAATGGGGAGGGACCTATTGTCCTCCCCCTCGGCCCACACCCATGAGCGGCGGGTGGGGGCCCTAAATTAAAATGGGGGGCCTATTGTCCTTCCCCGCCGGCCCCCACCCATGAGCGGCGGGTGGGGGTCTTAAATGACAATGGGGAGGAACCTATTGTTCTCCCTCTGGCCCCCACCCATGAGGGGCAGGTGGGGGTCCTAAATAAAAATGGGGGGGACATATTGTCCTTCCACCGGCTCCCACCCATGAGGGCGGGTGGGGGCCCTAAATTACTATGAGGGGGATCTATTGTCCTCCACCCCCGGCCCCCACCCATGGGCGACGTGTGGGGGCTTAATGTAAACCTTCCCCAGGTGAGTAAGGGTCCCCAAGCCCCTAGTCAACCACCCACCCAAAATAAATTTAATAAAGACCTACCTACCCCCCTCATCCTAAAAATAGTAAGGGGGAACAAGAAAACTGAATACCTGTAAATAAAAAATAACTTACCATTTGATATCATCTTTTTTCTAAAATCTTTTTTCTAAAATCTTTTTTCTAAAATCTTTTTTCAGCCCCAAAAATCCATAATTCCCGTTGCAACTGTTAAAATAAGAGAAAACCCAAGCTCAAAAAAAAAAAAACCAGAGGGAAAAAAAACCAACATGACGCTAAAAAAGCATTCCATCTTCAGCCAGCGAGGGGACTGAGCTCTCATGCTGTGTAGTTTGACTCATAACACTGATTGGTTGTATTTCAAGCCAACCAATCAGAGTGCTTTGACAGGTAAATGTAGAGACTAACCTGTCAGTCTCTTCATTTACCTGTCAGAGCACTCTGATTACTTGGCTTGGAAACAACCAATCAGAGTGCTCTAAATCAAATTGCAGGGCGTGGTAATGCTTTATAAGCCTTTCCCTGCCCTGTGGAGCTCAGTCTGTGCGGTGCCCTCGCTCCTTCAAGATGGATTACATTTTTAGAGTCAGGTTTTGGGTTCTTTTTGTCGGGTTTGTTTCTTGCGCTCAGGTTTTTTCTTATTTTAACAGTTGCGATGGGTATTATGGATTTTTATTTGGCCTTTTTTGGGGCTGAAAAAAAGAAGACATCAAATGGTAAGTTTTTTATTTACAGGTATTTAGTTTTCTTGTTGCCCCCTCACTATTTTTAGGGTGGGGGGGTAGGTAGGGGTGTATTCAATTTTTTGGTGTGGGTGGGTGGGTGACTAGGAGCTTGGGGACCCCTAGTCACCTGGGTGGGATACATTTAGCCCCCACCCGCCGCTCATGGGTGGGGGCCGTGGGGGAGGACAATAGGTTCCTCCACATTGTCATTAAGGGCCCCCACCCGCCGCTCATGGATGGGGGCCAAGGGGGACCCTATGTCCCCCGTTTAGTTACATAACCCCCACTCGTAGGGCACTGCTGGGAGCTTGGGGGACACTATGTCCTCCTGCTAGTTAATAGATGCCCCACCATGGGGCCATTTATTAGGGGGGGTTACAACAGTGAGCAGTCACTCGCGGCATAGCAAGTAGGGCAATTCGGGAGATTTTAATCTCCCTTATGCTATTATGGGGGTCATATTGACCCCCATTGAGTGAGGGAGGAAATGGGGGGGGCTTAGTTTGTGGTGGGGAGCACTGCTCCCTGCCGCTTCTATTTTTACATATTACAAGGAGGGAGCTGCGCGCCAGTAGCTCCCTCCTTGTAATAAACCAAACAAATGAACAAAGAGATTTAGTGTTTAACTGGGCACATGCGGGAATTTCACAGCACTATCTAGTGTGGGCAGAGGACATGTCCCACAGGGTCTTCACCTGCCCACAAAAAGATGGCGGTGCCCAGGACCTTGCACGAAATAAAGATGCAAAAATATGTAAGATAGGGGGCTTAGGGGCACTTGGGGGTGACTAGGGGGACAATAAGATGTAGTGGAGTCGGGAGGGGTGTTAAAAAAACAAAAAAGGATTTGGCCATGACAGTGCCTCTTTAATTGTTGACATACTTGCTTAGTTTTATTTTATAAACCAAAGCATTTTTCTGTGGTCTCCATTATCCTTGGAGATTTTAACCATTTGTCCTTCTATCGCATCAACCCTGTACAATCTCAAGTACCCTATATAAGCAGTGTCCCTGGGCCGGCCGTCCATAGACCGTACTGGAGCCATGGCTCCAGGCAGCACTCTGACAGGGGCGGCAATTTGCCGCCGCTGTCATAATCTAAAACAGGACCTTTTCTTCAGTGTCTCCATCTTTAAATTCTCCTTCTCCCATCTGTACTTCTCTCAGTTGGAGTTCCTGAAAGCTTTGTACTGGGACCTCTTCTTTTCTCAATTTACACTGCAGCTCTTGGTAACCTTATATCATCCTATGGCTTTCAATATCACTTGTACGCTGATGATACAAAATTTTTCTCCCCCGTCTGCTGGATTGTGACACCAACTGTCTCTCCTCTATCTCTGAATAGATGACTTTGCAATTTTTAAAACTCAACCTCCAAGTCTTTCCTCGCACTAAAGCTACATCTGTCCCTGTTTCAGTAAAGGTCAACGGATCGATCATAACCGCTATTCTGCAAACGTGTTGCCTTGGTGTGCTCTTTGACTTAGACATTTCCTTCACTCCTTACATAAAATCTATCACCATATCCTGCTGCTTTCACATTGAAAACATATCTCACATTAGCTCCCTTCTCACTCATGATGCAACTAAAACCCTTCTCCATGCTCTTGTTTCCCGCATTGATTATTGTAACCCTATTGTTGTCAGACTGGAAAGCAACCAGATTGCATTCCTACAGTCCGTAATGAACACCTTTGCTAGACTCATCTACTTTACGTCCAGTAATTCTCAGCCCTCAGTCATCCTCTACACAGTCCTTCTGCCAATTTTGCCTTGAGTCTAGAAGCTAGCTAAACAAGTTAGGAGACAGGTTTTGCCACTTAGCACATTTCTATACTCACTTTGCACAGTTGATTTTTTTTTTAGGAATCTCGGCTATTAGGGGGGAGGTACATTGATGGATGTATTCTTATAAACTAATCTGAGGAGGAAACATTGGCTGGGTACGATCAGGAAACTTATAGGCATAGGTGCAGTACCATCTAGCAAATCTGTAGGCAGGTCTGTCTGCAGTAGCTTTAGTATTTCCAAGCGCTTTCTATCCATTTCATGTTTCGATTTAGCTGCAATAATTGTATTGCATAGCTGTATCTTGTTCCTTTCTTAAGGGACACTATAGTCACCTGAACAACTTTAGCTTAATGAAGTAGTTTTGGTGTATAGAACATGCCCCTGCAGCCTCACTGCTCAATCCTCTGCCATTTAGAAGTTCAATCCCTTTGTTTATGAACCCTAGTCACACCTCCCTGCATGTGACTTTCACAGCCTTCCATAAACACTTCCTGTAAAGAGAGCCCTATTTAGGCTTTCTTTATTGCAAGTTCTGTTTAATTAAGATTTTCTTATCCCCTGCTATGTTAATAGCTTGCTAGACCCTGCAAGAGCCTCCTGTATGTGATTAAAGTTCAATTTAGAGATTGAGATACAATTATTTAAGGTAAATTACATCTGTTTGAAAGTGAAACCAGTTTTTTTTTCATGCAGGCTCTGTCAATCATAGCCAGGGGAGGTGTGGCTAGGGCTGCATAAACAGAAACAAAGTGATTTAACTCCTAAATGACAGTGAATTGAGCAGTGAAATTGCAGGGGAATGATCTATACACTAAAACTGCTTTATTTAGCTAAAGTAATTTAGGTGACTATAGTGTTCCATTAGCTACAGTACTATTTGACAATTTAATGTCAGGCTGGTTAATTTAGCATTTCACTAATGCTGCATTCTAGTTGTATGGTATATATGTGCCGTTGGGGATATATTCCCAGTTGGTTTATAGGTGGTCTTCCTTATTGCTTTGTTCTCTACTTACTTACTTACAAGAGTATATATTAACTCCATACGGCTGTACCATTGGCGGATCCAGGGGGGAGCAACAGGGCAATTGCCCCCCCCAAAATTCTCCCCTGCCGGCTAATGCAGGGCTGGTATTGCCCAAGTGCCACCCCTGCAATGTGCCTACGGACTGGGGGGGAGATCAGGGGGAGGTCCGGCGGGGGGAGGGAGAGGGAGGAGAGAGGACCCGGGAGCTCAGCTCGCAGCTCCTCCGGGTCCTCCTCTCGCGAGATTTGGAGAGTTGCCACGGTTACCACGGCAACGCTCCAAATCTCGCAAAAGTGAACTCTAGCCCTGGAGCAAAGGGCTAGAGTTCACTGTAACCGCGGGACCACCAGGGAATCCCCACTGGACCACCAGGGAATCCCCACTGGACCACCAAGGACGGAGAAATGTTTCCCCTCCTCCTCAATAAAGGTAAGAAGGGAGGGGGGACATAGATATATTTATTTTAATACTTTTTTTTATTTTATTTATTAAAAAGCATCCCTTCCCTCCTTCCCGCCCCATACACACACTGCCCCACAAACACTGTCCCCCACGCACTGCCCCACATCCCTGCTCCTCCACCTCCGGCCAAGGAATCCACTCCTCCAGCCCACACTGTCTCTAAGTATAAGAGTGTGTGTGTGTGTGTGTGTGTGTGTAACTGCCTGAAACTGTGTGTGTGTGTGTGTGTGTGTGTGTAACTGTCTGCCTGAAAATGTGTGTGTTTGTGTGTGTGTGACTGCCTGAAACTGTGTGTGTGTGTGTCTGTCTGCCTGAAAATGTGTGTGTGTGTGTGTGTGTGTGTGTAACTGCCTGAAACTGTGTGTGTGTGTGTGTGTGTGTGTGTAACTGTCTGCCTGAAAATGTGTGTGTGTGTGTGTGTGACTGCCTGAAACTGTGTGTGTGTGTGTCTGTCTGCCTGAAAATGTGTGTGTGTGTGTGTAACTGCCTGAAACTGTGTGTGTAGTGTGCCTGTGTGTGTGTGTGTGTGTAACTGCCTGGAAACTGTGTGTGTGCTTCTGCCTGAAAATGTGTGTGTGTGTGTGTGTGTGTGTGTGTGTAACTGCCTGAAACTGTGTGTGTGTGTAACTGTCTGCCTAAAACTGTGTGTGTGTGTAACTGCCTGAAACTGTGTGTGTGTGTGTGTGTGTGTGTGTGTTCGTGTGTGTGTATAACTGTCTGCCTGAAACTGTGTGTGTGTGTGTGTAACTATCTGCCTGAAACTGTGTGTGTGTGTGTGTGTGTGTAACTGCCTGAAACTGTGTGTGTGTGTGTGTGTGTAACTGTCTGCCTGAAACTGTGTGTGTGTGTGCGTGTAACTGCCTGAAACTGTGTGTGTGTGTCTAACTGTCTACCTGAAATTGTGTGTGTGTTTGTAATGGTCTGCCTGTAACTGTGTGTATGTGCGTAACTGTCTACCTGTAACTGTGTGTGTATGTATGTGTGTGTATGTGTGACTGCATGCCTGTAACTGTGTGTGTGTGACTGTCTGTGACTGTGTGTGACAGTCTGCCTGTGACTGTGTGTGACAGTCTGCCTGTGACTGTGTGATGCTGCCTGTAACTGTGTGTTACTGTCTGCCTGTGACTGTCTGCATGTAACTTTGTGTGTGGCTGCCTGTAACTGACTGTGTGTGTAACTGTCTGTAACTGTGTGTGTTGGTGGCTGTAACTATGTGTATGACTGCCTGTGACCATGTGTGTGACTGTATATGTGACTGTCTGCCTGTAACAGTGTGCATGACTTTGTGTAACTGCTTGTAACTGACTGTGTGTGCGTGTAACTCTCTACCTGTAACTGTGTGTATGACTGCCTGTGACTATATGTGTAACTGTCTGCATGTGACTGCTTGGAACTGTGTGTGACTGTCTGCTTGTAACTGTCTGTGAGGGGGTGCAGGGATTTTGTAGAGGGGGCAGGGGTTTTAAAAAGTTTACAAATTTGTTCAATACATTTTTTTAAAAAATTTAAAAATATAACACATTATAAAAATTTAGTTTTTTGGGGGGGGGAGAATAGAGGGGTGGGGGGCAAACTCAGGACCCGCCCCGGGTGCCACATGCCCTAGGTACGCCCCTGACTGACAGACAGAGACTTCTCTAATCATTTCCAAGCAATTCTTGCTCTGTTGATATTTTGGGATGTTGTTGTGAGGCAACATATTAGAGGGTTTTTGTGTGTTTTTTTTTTTTCATTTTATGGTATACTGTCTTTTTTTCTTTATATCCGTCTCTATTTCTCTCTGCGGTCCTTCAGAGAATCCCTAAAAGACACTTCTCTATTGTCTCCCACTGTGCTGCCCCATCCAAGACACCCCTACTATCCTCAGGTACATTCAAATCACTTGATTCCCTTACTTCCCTTTGTGTATTTGTCCCTCATCCCTTTAGATTGTGAGCTCATTTGGGCAGGGCATCTTCACCTACTGTTCCTGTACTTCATACATATTGGAATTAAATGTTTGTATTGATTCTTATTGTATAGTGCTGCGGAATATTTTGGTTCTATTTAAATAATTGCAATGGGCCACCAGTCGTAGATTATTCTCATATTTGCATAGTGTATATTGGGGTTTATTTACTTAACACAGAATTGTAATGAATTAAAAACTAAATTGCTAAGTTTAGGCAAAATGTTATAACTAAAGCGGATTTGAATAGTGTTTCCGAATCAGTTTACCCCACCTCCCGCCCTAAATGTTGCAATTCATTTTTTAACCAAGTATTACGTAGTCAACAAACCTCATGAGCACCTTTTACACCTGTTTATACCTATTTTTTTTACCAACAAATGCCAGGATACCGGAGTTCCTTTATAAGTTACTTAAATGTCACATAACTTTTTGGGTATTACACAGACTTATAAGAAAATACTCCTGCCAAGGCTTCTAAATATTATCTTACTAACACCCATGTTGTACAAACATTTATCAGCCCCTGCATTTGGTACAACTGAGGGGTCTGGTGGTGTTGTCCCTTTAAACGTCATGCCGCGTAGGTTAGGAAAATGTCTAATGATGTGTTGGGGCTCCATTCTAGGCCAGTTGTAGAGCTAATGATGACACGTTTTAATGAGTATTAATTAGCCACCTGCCTCTGTTTGTTTACTAGTTACAACTAAAAGCAGTCTCCAGTGTTGTGTATTTTATGGGATGCTTGGTCATGTCATTTTTATTAGATTACTTCTTCTGGGAAATATTATTGTGCAGGCATCCAACACACAAGGATTCCCTTTAGTTCAACTGAAAAGAAGCCTATTTATTGTTTCTGAGAACGCCTGTCCAAAAATAATCATCCTGTGATGAGCACTAACTGGTGCAATATAAACACTTTGAATGTATGAATTATCTTTTGAATATTCTGCTGCCAGTTTAAAGGACCACTATAGTGCCAGGAAAACATACTCATTTTCCTGGCACTATAATGCCCTGAGGGTGCCCCCACCCTCAGGGACCCCCTCCCGCCGGGCTGGATGTCGAGGAAAGGGGTTAAACTTACCTTTATTCCAGCGCCGGGCGGGGAGCTCTCCTCCTCCTCTCTGCCTCCGATCCTCCTCCAGGGCTGAATGCACATGCGCGGCAAGAGCTGCGCAAGCATTCAGCCGGTCTCATAGGAAAGCATTCATAATGCTTTCCTATGGACGCTTGTGTCTTCTCACTGTGATTTTCACAGTGAGAAGCACGCAAGCACCTCTAGCGGCTGTCAATGAGACAGCCACTAGAGGATTTGGAGGCTGGATTAACCCATTTATAAACATAGCAGTTTCTCTGAAACTGCTATGTTTATTAAAAAAAAGGGTTAATCCTAGAGGGACCTGGCACCCAGACCACTTCATTAAGCTGAAGTGGTCTGGGTGCCTAGAGTGGTCCTTTAAATGTTTACAGGCCAAATAATAGACCTAACAGGCCTGACACATGAAGTGCTTGTACAGAAACTGTATGAGATACTTGGAATGGCCTTCTAATTGAATTTGTAGAGCTATAGCAGGGGTGCCTGAAAAGTAGATCCCCAGATGTTGTAGAACTACAACGCCTTGATGCTTTGCATGCCTATAGAATGACAAAGCATCATGGAAGCTGTAGTTTTAAAACATGGGATCTACCTTTTGGGAACCCCTGGGATATAGTGTGAAGCAGGGTTCACCAGAACTGGCACCTCCAGATATTGCTGAAGTACAACTCCCCTGATTCATTTAATGAAATAGATAGCCAGAGAATCATGGGAGTTGTAGTTCCGCAACATCTAGAGGGACAGATTTTTAGGGAACCCTGATATAAAGAAATTAGAAGAAAAAAAATACCTGAGAATGTGCATAGAGTAAAACCTGTCTGTCTATATAGCCAGACTACATTGGCTAGTTATGGTTTCTCTATTGTCACAATATTTACTAAACCACTAATAAACAGGAAAGCAGTGTGTTTATGCTATTTTTTAAGCACATTGTTGGACCCAACAGTTCAATTTTATACTAATATAGTGCCAAAAAAGTAGACATTTCATTTTTAATCCCTACTGTGCTCACTGTCAGGAATTCAAAGTGAATTTCAAAAATTAATTCAAATTAGATGAGATGAAAAAATGTGAGAATCTCTCTCCAATTCAGCTATGTGGACTTAAAAAAACAATTCACTTTGAAATTCATACTTTTGTGAATATGTCATATTTTCTGTTGACGCCTTACTGTATTGCAGTTATATTTGCTATACTGATTTTTGTTGGTTAGCGCACCAATAAAATATAAATGTTTACAAGCCATTCATTTTCAGTTTCTTTCTTCACTTTTCTTTCTCACTGTTTAGTACATGCTAATATGTAACACTTTGCTCCATTGATGGGCATAGATTTATACAAAACACTATATATGTTTTTCATCAAGAAATAAAACTAATATAATTTCAATGGCAGTACTCCCCCCCCCCCAAATTAACACCCCCTTTGATATAACTGAGACTCCTTGTTACCTCCTCTGTGAGAGATGTGCCTGCAGCGGAATTTCTGATGCTTCTTCCTGTGCAGCAGGGTAGGGAATTTAAGGAGCAGGACTGATGTGAGCACATAACCCCCCAGGGTGGTCAGCAGGTAGAATCCTGCTGTCATGGTGACGTGTGCTTCAGCAACCACAGCAGGTAATAAGGTAACCAATGATGAAGATAGGATGGATGCTCTTCTCCCCAGCAGGTGTACTTGGTGCACTGACACTGGGTTCTGATGGCTCTGGGTAGCCTAGTACTGGCAGCCTCTGGATCCAAATCAAATTTGTTGCCCTGGGATAATTAGAATTCCGATATATCTGGATGCCCTCTAGTTGTAACTGGTGCCCAGGCACTGGGTGTTGATATGACAAAGTGCTCACTGGTTGTAGGTGTTAATGGTGCTGACAGGACAGGTTGCCCTCTGGTTGCAGGTGGTAATGGTGCCCTGGTGCTGATGGGACAGGGTGCCCTCTGGTTGCAGGTGGTAATGGTGCCCTGGTGCTGATGGGACAGGGTGCCCTCTGGTTGCAGGTGGTAATGGTGCACTGGTGCTGATGGGATTGGGTTCCTCTGGCTGCAGATGGTAATGGTGCCCTGGTGCTGATGGGACAGGGTGCCCTCTGGTTGCAGGTGGTAATGGTGCACTGGTGCTGATGGGATTGGGTTCCTCTGGCTGCAGATGGTAATGGTGCCCTGGTGCTGATGGGACAGGGTGCCCTCTGGTTGCAGGTGGTACTGGTGCTGATGGGACAGGGTGCCCTCTGGTTGCAGGTGGTAATGGTGCACTGGTGCTGATGGGATTGGGTTCCTCTGGCTGCAGATGGTAATGGTGCCCTGGTGCTGATGGGACAGGGTTCCCTCTGGTTGCAGGTGGTAATGGTGCACTGGTGCTGATGGGACAGGGTGCCCTCTGGTTGCAGGTGGTAATGGTGCACTGGTGCTGATGGGACTGGGTTTCTCTGGCTGCAGATGGTAATGGTGCCCTGGTGCTGATGGGACAGGGTTCCCTCTGGTTGCAGGTGGTCCTGGTGCTGATGTGACAGGGTGCCCTCTCTTTGCAGGTGCTAATGGTGCCGATGGGCCAGGGTGTCCTCTGGTTGCAAGTGTAACTGGCGCCCTTGCACTGGCTCGCTGTCTCCAAATGTGCCCACCTTGCAGGTATTTGATGGCCCTGGTAGTTGGTACCTATTCCACTGGGTTTCACAGTCAGATCTGGTCGCCTGCTGGCAATTAACCCAGGCTGTGACCAATGGGTGTTGCTGCGGCTGTTTCCTGAGACCCAGGCATTGCAGGTGGGTAATGGCAGAGCTGGGGGTCCCTCCTCTCTGGCTACCTCTGATGGTAGAGATGGCAGAGACTGGCACCTCTAGGGATGCTCATCCAGGACACTCTGTCCGGGCTCTGCCAGTGGCAGCTATAGGTGGGCACCGTCAGAATGATGGAGAGTGGCTGCTGGCAGGCTTGGGGGTGAAGACCATCTGTCCTATGGTCCTATGTCTCCTCTGCAAGCCGTAGCGCTGTATGTATGACCTTTTGGAGGACTGGCTGCAGCTAATGGCTCTCTGTGCAGTCCTGGCTCCTTTATTGCCGTGTAAGCAGGTCTGTAGCTCCTCCTCGCTGTGTGCTGAGTAGACAGCTCTCTGGTGCAGCAGTTGTGCCCAGTGCTCCGGCCGGCAAGCTAAGTGCACTGCAGCAGCTCCTTCTTCCTCCAGCCGGTCAGGTTGAGCTACACTTGTCATTGCATGAGCACTGCGCATGCGCAGATCCTCAGCCCGTACAACAAAGAGCCGCTTTGCGCATGCGTCTCTTGCGGTTACTCGGGCTTCTTACTAGCGCTTCAAGCGCGCTCTGTGCTCTGTGCGGCTAGAGCTGGGGGCGCACTCGCTGTGTGTCCCTGAATAGAGACTGTAGGTTTGCGTATGATTATTTTTTGTAATGCAATGCAGAGGATCTGCATACCTTGAGGTTATTTTGAGATTATTCACTAAATTGGGACATAGTCTCTAAATTCTGCATTGTAGTACTGAAACCAAATGGCAATATTTCAGCTGATTTAGCAAAATTCTCCAACTTTCTTATAAGTTTGTCTATTTTCACCTGAATGTTGCAGTAAGTATATTAATTCATTAAATGCAGAATTCGACGTTTAGTGCATAAACACCAAAATGAATTAAAAGTGTCACTATCACTGTCAGGGGATTTTGTATATTTTGCATGACATCGCCTCTGGGGGTCTGGTGGCTGGGGGGACAGGAAAAGGTGTGTTTAACTTCTGCATGCAGGTGAGTACAGCATTAGAATCTAAGGAGGATACCTGAGATCTTACATAGATAGAGCCAATTCCCTGCAGCCATCACTGGTGACAACTGGGCGGATTGACACTTCTTAATGGCAGTAGCTCAGTACAGTGTCAAAAAGTGGCCGGCATACTTTGTCTCTATATAAACTTCTTTGAAATTCCAACACAGTCAGTGTGAATATTTCATGAAGATTATATCTTAATAAATTACTTATTTTGTAGGAAGAGTGGTTAACAGTGCCGCTTCAAAGAGATATTCCGGCACCATAACCACTTCACTTTAATGAAGTGGTTATGATTAGAGTTGAGCGGACACCTGGATGTTCGGGTTCGCCGGGTTCGGCCGAACATCGGCAAAAAGTTCCAGTTCGGCCTCGAACTTGACCCCGAACCCCATTGAAGTCAATGGGGACCCAAACTTTTGGGCACTAAAATGGCTCTAAAAAAGTCCTGGAAAGGGCTAGAGGGCTGCAAAAGGAAGTAAATCGGGGGTAAGAGTAGGACAAGTGCCCTGCAAACAATTGGGGTAGCCCCCAAAATATTGGGACATATAAAAAAAGAAAACAAAGAATAAGTGCACTTGAGTATAAAAATGGCTGGGTGAGGCCAGAATAAATGTCTATTCTGCACAAGGTACAGACAAGTCTGGTGGGATCCATGCCTGGCTCATTTTAATAAAAGTGAGCTGGTCCACGTTGGCTGTGGATAGGCGGCTGCGCTTGTCTGTGATAACGCCCCCTGCCGTGCTAAACACACGTTCAGACAATACACTGGCTGCAGGGCAGGCCAGCACCTCCAAGGAATAAAGGGCAAGCTAAAGCCATGTGCCCAATTTGGAGACCCAGAAGTTGAATGGGGCAGATCCATCAGTCAGTACGTGTAGGCGTGTGCACACGTACTGTTCCACCATGTTGCTGAAATGCTGCCTCCTGCTAAGACGTTCCATATCAGCTGGTGGTGCTGGTTGTTGTGGAGTGCTGACAAAGCTTTTCCACATTTCAGCCATGCTAACCCTGCCTTCTGAGGTGCTGGCGATGCCCCAGCTGCGTTGGCGACCTCTTCCTCCTCCTCTGCCTTCGCCTTGTGCTTCCACTGAGCCCCCGGTGTCAGTTGGGAATGCCCTCAGCAGCGCGTCTACCAGCGTGCGCTTGTAGTCGCGCATCTTCCGATCACGCTCCAGTGAGGGAAATAAGGACGGAACGTTGTCCTTGTAACGGGGATCCAGCAGGCTGGCCACCCAATAATCAGCACAAATTAGAATGTGGCCAACTCGGCAGTCGTTGCGTAGGCACTTTGGTGACTCTAGATAACCTCGGGCTGATTGCACGTCCCCGTGATGGCGAAGACGCATTCGTATGTTTGCCCTATCAACTTTCGATGGTACTTTCTGCGCCTACCATGGTGACCACGTGTAACGGGAAATCAGGGTTCGATTCCTGAGAGGGAGCCTGAGAAACGGCTACCACATCCAAGGAAGGCAGCAGGCGCGCAAATTACCCACTCCCGACGCGGGGAGGTAGTGACGATAAATAACAATACAGGATTCTATCAAGGCCCTGCAATTGGAAAGAGTACACTTGAAATCCTTTAACGAGGATCTATTGGAGGGCAAGCCTGGTGCAGAGTGACTGACCCGTGTGTGCTACAGCTGAAACTCCACTATCGCCTGCTGCTGCTCGCACAGTCTCTCCAGCATGTGCAAGGTGGAGTTCCACCTTGTGGGCAAGTCGCATATGAGGCGGTGACTATGAAGGCCGAAGTTACACTGCAGCGCAGACAGGCGAGCAGCAGCAGGTTGAGAACGCCGAAAGCGCGCACAGACAGCCCGCACTTTCTGCAGCAGCTCTGATATATCTGGGTAGTTTTTCAGGAATTTCCACACCACCAAATTCAGCACATGCGCCAGGCAAGGGATGTGCATCAAACCGGCTGGGTCCAGAGCTGCTACGAGATTTCGCCCATTATCAACAGAGTGAGGGGGTGACTAGTGACAGAGTGAGGGGGTGACTAGTGACAGAGTGAGGGGGTGACAGGTGACAGAGTGAGGGGGTGACAGAGTGGGAGAGGGGGTGACTAGTGACAGAGTGAGGAAGGGGCTGACACAGTGACAGAGTGAGGGAGGGGATGACACAGTGACAGAGTGAGGGAGGGGGTGACTGTCACTAGTCACCCCATCCCTCCCTCTGTCACTAATCACCACCTCCCTCATTCTGTCACTAGTCACCCCTTCCCTCCCTCACTCTGTCACTAGTCACCCTCTCTCTGTCACTAGTCACACCCTCCCTCTCTCTGTCACTAGTCACACCCTCCCTCACTCTGTCACTAGAGTGAGGGGGTGACTAGTGATAGAGTGAGGGGGTGACAGGTGACAGAGTGAGGGAAGGGGTGACTAGTGGCAGAGTGAGGGAAGGAAGGGGTTACTAGTGACAGAGTGAGGGGATGACTGGTGACAGAGTGAGGGAGGGAGTGGGTGACCAGTGACAGAGGGAGGGGGTGACACAGTGACAGAGTGAGGGAGGTGGTGACTGTCACTAGTCACCACCTCCCTCACTCTGTCCCTAGTCACCCCTCCCTCTGTCGCTAGTCACTCCCTTCCTCACTCTGTCACTAGTCACCTCTTCCCTCCCTAAATCTGTCACTAGTCACCCCCTCCGTCACTCTGTCACTAGTGACACCCTCCCTCACTCTGTCACTAGAGTGAGGGGGTGACTAGTGACAGATTGAGGGAAGGAAGGGGTGACTAGTGACAGAGTGAGGGAGGTGGTGACTGTCACTAGTCACCACCTCCCTCAATCTGTCACTAGTCACCACCTCCCTCTGTCACTACTCCCTCCCTCCTTCTGTCACTAGTCACCCCCTCCGTCCCTTACTCTGTCAGTAGTCACCCCCTCCCTCACTCTGTCACCAGTCATCCCCTCCCTTTGTCACCTGTCACCCCCTCACTCTGTCACTAGTCACCCCCTCACTCTAGTGACAGAGTGAGAGAGGGTGTGACTAGTGAGAGAGGGAGGGGGTGACTAGTGACAGAGTGAGAGAGGGGGTGACTTGTGACAGAGTGAGGGAAGGGGTGACTAGTGGCAGAGTGAGGGGATGACTGGTGACAGAGTGAGGGAGGTGGTGACTAGTGACAGAGTGAGGGAGGTGGTTGTCACTAGTCACCACCTCCCTCACTCTGTCACTAGTCACCCCCTCCCTCTCTCTGTCACTAGTCACACCCTCCCTCACTCTGTCACTAGAGTGACAGGTGACAGAGTGAGGGGATGACAGGTGACAGAGTGAGGGAAGGGGTGACTAGTGGCAGAGTGAGGGAAGGAAGGGGTGACTAGTGACAGAGTGAGGAAGGGGGTGACACAGTGAAAGAGTGAGGGAGGGGGTGACTAGTGACAGAGTGAAGGAGGTGGTGACTGTCACTAGTCACCCCATCCCCCGTCACTAATTACCACCTCCCTCACTCTGTCACTAGTCACCTCCTCCCTCACTCTGTCACTAGTTACACCCTCCCTAACTCTGTCACTAGTCACCCCCTTCCTCACTGTCACTAGTCACCCCCTCCTTCTCTCTGTCACAAGTCACACCCTCCCTCACTCTGTCACTAGAGTGAGGGGCTGACAGGTGACAGAGTGAGGGAAGGGGTGACTAGTGGCAGAGTGAGGGAAGGAAGGGGTGACTGGTGACAGAATGAGGGGATGACTGGTGACAGAGGGAGGGAGGTGGTGATTAGTGACAGAGTGAGGGAGGTGGTGACTGTCACTAGTCACCACCTCCCTCACTCTGTCCCTAGTCACCCCTCCCTCTGTCACTAGTCACCCCCTTCCTCACTCTGTCACTAGTCACCCCTTCCCTCCCTAACTCTGTCACTAGTCACCACTTCCCTCCCTCACTCTGTCACTAGTCACCCCCTCCCTTACTCTGTCACTAGAGTGAGGGGGTGACTAGTGACAGAGTGAGGGAAGGGGTGACTAGTGGCAGAGTGAGGGAGGTGGTGACTGTCACTAGCCACCACCTCCCTCTGTCACTACTCCCTCCCTCCTTCGGTCACTAGTCACCCCCTCCGTCCCTTACTCTGTCACTAGTCATCCCCCTCTCTCACTCTGTCACCAGTCATCCGCTCACTCTGTCACCAGTCACCCCTTCCTTCCCTCACTCTGCCACTAGTCACCCCTTCCCTCACTCTGTCACCTGTCACCCCCTCACTCTAGTGACAGAGTGAGGGAGGGTGTGACTTGTGACAGAGAGAGGGAGGGGGTGACTAGTGAAGAAGGGGGTGACTAGTGACAGAGTTAGGGAGGGTGTGACTAGTGACAGAGTGAGGGAGAAGGTGACTAGTGACAGAGTGAGGGAGGGAATGGGTGACTAGTGACAGAGTGAGGGAGGGGTGACTAGTGACAGGGGGGGTGACTAGTGAGGGAGGGGGTGACTAGTGACAGAATGAGGGAGAGGATGACTAGTAACAGAGGGAGGGAGATGGTGACTAGTGACAGAGGTGGTAACTGTCACTAGTCACCCCATCCCTCCCTCTGTCACTAGTCATCCCCTCCCTAACTGTCACTAGTCATCCCCTCACTCTGTCACTATTCACCCCATCCCTCCCTCTGTCACTAATCACCACCTCCCTCACTCTGTCACTAGTCACCCCTTCCCTCCCTCGCTCTGTCACTAGTCACCCTCTCTCTGTGCCCGAGTGGTCGGTCCGCCCCTGCTCAGATATGAAATGCACCACAGGCAGCAAATGTACTATTTAGCACCCAAAAAAAATTAATTTTTCAAAGTGCGATGTAACCACAGTATTTGACGGTTCTATTTGACTCTCAGATATTAAGTTTACGCCCCAAATTTACTTTTTAGCACCAAAAAATTTGAATTTGTTAAACTGCAATGTCACAGCAGTATTTAAAAATGATGTTGCCTAGATGTTGCCCACCGAGCTTCCAGAACAGGATTAAAGTAATGTGCCTGGCACACATGCAGTTGCAAGTGCCCACCTAACAAACAGACTGATTGCTTATTTCTCTGTGGCACTGGGCTTAGGGCAAGGTACAAAAATGTAGTATAGCACCCACAAAAATAATCGCTGTAGTTTGCAGATTCAACACCAGAATTCTTTCCTAATCTGTCCCTCAGAGTTGCAGCATCCTCTCCCTACACTAATAAGAGGTCATGTGACTCCAGTTTATACAGAGGCTGGGTCACATGCTGCACTGGCCAATCACAGCCATGCCATTAGTAGGCATGGCTGTGATGGCATCTAAGGGCACACGAGTCAAACGCTTGATGATTGGCTGAATGGGGTCCAAAAATCGTAATGTTCGGTACGAACCCGAACTTTACAGTTCAGGTTCGATCATCTCTAGTTATGATACTGGAGTTTCTTGGTGTCATTTTTGTAATGGTTTAACACAGAATTAGTGTTCCATGGCACCCGTCACAGTACCTCTCGTCTGCTACTTGCCTAATGATAGTGATGAGCTAAGAGCTTCACTTGTGTCACTGTCGCGATTTCACACCTCCTAGTGTTGAGAGGTATGCTAAAGTTGGAAAATATTGGGAAAAATACTTGGTCAATTTCCCACAATCTCAAATTTGCAGTTTTATTGTTTTCTTAGGGTTGAGTTAAGAAGTTAGCCTGCTACATCTCAAAATCAGATCAAATACGTTTTGGCTGAATGTAATCTGAAAAGTCATATATTTGGTGCAGAAATCTGTGCTTGCATAATCACAATAACCAATTCACAATCAACACTAACATGTCCACTACGTGATCACTCTAAACACTTAAACTCCTTTGCATCTTTGCAAATCCCTCTAGCTCCCTAACTTCAGATAAGGAAGATTTACTTCCTCCTTGGCAGTATAAGATCGGTCCAACTTGTGCATGAGAAAAACAAAACATTTACCAGAATAAGTGGTTCCTGACTGGCGGAGCCTATTCTTGGTCTGGGAAGGACCAGCTAGTTCAATACTTGGCTTTACAAGTTTTCCATTTTAAAGACTTTCAAGGGATTTTTTCCAGTTTAATATTTTGACTTTTTTTAATGCACACATTATACACAGGAGTGACGGCCTACCTAATGTATCCCTTGAACGAAACTGCATTGTATTCATTTCATCAGCTTGGATATGAGTAAGAAACTGATTTTGGCAATTATAGTCATTGTGATATAAATTTACTTCCTGTAGTTACACAAATAATCAGGTTCACTGTTTTCTTAAAACAATGTTGCAACAAATGTTTAACACTTTGATTAGCAGTTATGCATGTCTCAAGGGGTAGGCTCTCTCTTTTTTTTTTTTAAAGTCTAGGCACAATAACGAGTACATAAAAAAATGACCATTTCATCTCAGAATGTAGCACGGAAGTTGCTGAGAGATTCCTATTCTAAAACAGTGTAATTACAATAACAATAGTTTTTGTTATTGTAATTTTTTAGGACTACAGCTTCCCTTCTGTTTAATCCATTGTTTGTCCACCACTCTTTGCCAGTAAAAACATTTAGCTAAATAAAGATGACTAACCTCATTTCCCGTGCTGAGATTCCTACGCTGCAGCCTTAGGCTCTGCTTCCATCGATGTGAGCTTCCAAGCTGACGTCATGCATGGTAAATTAAGAGAAGCATTAGTTTTGAGAACACAATCACGGCAAAACGCCACACTACTCCAATAAAATGCTATTATCAGAAGCATTTGATTCTAGGACAGCGTTTCACTAAGGTAGACAGCCACTAGAGGTGCATTTCTACAAAACAGCATTTTTTTTACATAGAATGTTTAAAATGACAGGACTACTGCACCCAGACCACTTAATTGAGATGCCCATTGATAACACACATGAAGTAATTGACTCATGGAATTGAAAAAAGAAATATGACTACATGTCCTTGATTTAAATTTGTTTTCTTCTTCTTTTGTTTTACCAACGGTTTCTAATAACAAAATTGTGTTTGCATGCACGTAATTTTTTTTTTATAACATATTCTTTATTGTTTTCCAATAGTATAGGGATACAGAAGGAAAGCGGGGAGGGGGAAAAAAAGGGGTTAGTACATTTGGCACTTTTAACATCGTTATAATGCATATGTTGCATACGTAGGGTTTGATACATTACACGTTATTTCCTGTTGAGTATGTTCTCTGTTTTTGTCGAACATGGGCGTTCTAGCCCTATATGTGGGTCTCGCCTTATGGCAAATTACCTTTAGGGGTATGATGCTAAACTGGTGTTTGCTCCCATTGTGTGTTAGTGTGTTGATTGCCCACTATGTCCCTTCGGTAGAGGGTCATCAGTTCTAGTTACATGGTGGTTGCATTTGTTGCAATTGCAATGGGATTCGTGATGTTCTGTATTTTAGACATGCACGGAATTTTAAGGTTATATTAACGAATTCCAAAACACAATCGACAACATGTTTTCACCCAAAATTGAATGATCAAGCGAAAATATTATGTATAAAATAAGGGACTAAAGATCTCTGTATGTGTGAGCACTGGGAAATCAAAATAAAAGATTTTTTTTAAAAGTAATAGTCTAGTTATATTCATATTGATAGAAAGTTGAAAATTCAGTCCTGCATTTTTATTATTTTGCATGAAAAATAAAATTGTTTTTAAAAAATGTTTTAACATCAGAGGTTTTTAATGGCAACACATAAATCTACATCGATATACAATTTGAGGGAGAAATATGATCTTATCTTGAGATGTCTTTTTTGTGAACATTTCACTATTGGAGTTTGGTTATTTGAACTTAGTCCAGGTTGTTGTTTATTAAACATTGAATTATGAATTGAAATCAGAATTGCACAATTTCCAGGCATTCTATAGTGTTAGAAATAAAATCTGCCCCCTCCCCCTCGTGGCACCCTCATCGGCAGATGAAAGATTAAAAAAAATCTCTGCGCTTGGTCGGCTCTCTGTCTACTCTAATGACTTTCAGACGGGGGAATCTGATGCACATGGCAGTGAGCTCTGCGAGCGCCTTAGGTCCTTATGGGGATTTCACTGATGCTGAATGTCTCCAAGCAGAGCGTGAGGCTGTCTAGCGTAGTTTAAAGGACTCTAAGAGTACCTTAGAATCATGGAAGCAACTCTAGTGGCTGTTTGATAGACAGTTACTAGAGGCAGTCTTAGTCCTGCAAAGTAATCACTGCAGGACTAAGTGGGGCAGGGACACTGCACCCAGACCACTTCAATTAACTGAAGTGGTCTGGGTGTCTATAGTATCCCTTTAAGCTAAAATAACTAAACTGGTAAAATTCTCTAACTCGGTGATAGTCACAGGCTGGCTACTTTACAGTAGGTCATCCCCTTTTAAAGGCCCCCCACCCGCAGCCCATGCAGAATTTTTTTTTTTGCAACAGTGAGTAGCTGCTCATTGTCTAGTAGACATGCCCCTACTCACATCCTAGAGAGTAGGGGCAGAAAGTCTATCTTACATACCAATACTAAGTCATCTTTACTTAAAGGGACACTCCAGTGCCAGGAAAACAAACAGTTTTTCTGGCACTGCAGGTCCCCTCTGCCTCCCACCCCCCATCCCATGTTGCTGAAGGGGTGGAAACCCCTTTCAGTGACTTACCTGAGACCAGCGCCGATGTCCCTCGGCACTGGTTTAGGGTCCGCCTACGCTCCTCCCCCATTGACGTCAGCCGGCGGGGGAGACCGATTGCGCGGCCGCCGGCGGGATGAGACCTAATGCGAATGCGCGGCAATGGCGCGCACGCGCATTAGACCTCCCCATAGGAAAGAATTGAAAATGCTTTCAATGCTTTCCTATGGGGATTTTAGCAACGCTGGAGATCCTCACATAGCATGTGCTATAGACCAGGAAGTGCCCTCTAGTGGCTTTCTAGTAGACAGCCACTAGAGGAGGAGTTAACCCTGCAATATTTACAGTTGCAGGGTTAAGGGTAGTGGGAGTTGGCACCCAGACCACTCCAATGGGAAGAAGTGGTCTGGGTGCCTGGAGTGTCCCTTTAATATTAGTAAAGTTGGCTGAAAGACAAAATATTTTATTAAATATTTTATAAATAAAGTAACTAAACTTACTTTATCTGCTGTTTTTTTTTTTTTTTTTGCAATTCTTTATTTTTGCGTGCAAGGTTAGTTACAATACTACCCATATGGCCACAACAGCCTTCCGGGTTTTCAAATGTTTCATGACATCACAACATAGTTTAGGCATACATAGCAGTCTGTCGATTCTAATCTGTGGTGTTAGCTAGTTCTGCACATTTTAATATAATTTATGGATCAGTTGGTGTCGAACTGAGGCAACATTGGAGTACTTTTGAGGAGTGTGTCTTTTTCCCCCTCCAGTGCTAGGATTGTAGTAGTGTGGGGGGGTAAAGAACCCAAGGGTTGTCTGTTTGGAGTTGGTTGGTTGCGTGTTTGTGCCCCCTTACATGTTCCCTGAAGGGGTTAATTGTGTGTACGAATGGTTGTCCTCAGTGGCGTTTGTGTCCACAGGTGAGTGCTATGAAGTCCGCGTGTCAGCGTGTGTCCGTTTGCGTATAGTTATACGTGTGTATAGGGGTTGTCGCTCATTGAGCCTATGTGTGCCTCTGCGATCGTCCAGTGGGTTGGGAATTGACTCCTTACCGAGGAGGTCGCGGGTGGGGTGGGGGGAGGTGTAGTCTCCCTGGAGCTTTTGGTGTATGTGTCAGGGTGGGTCTTGTCTGATGTTGTGTCAGCAGCAGTTATGGTGTAGCGTTTAGTTAGTCGTGTAGGTGCATATGTTTCAGTAATACACAGATAAAAATAAACAGTGAAACAACAGGAGAAACCAAAGGTAAAACAGAAGGCAAGACCGGAGCCGGTTAATGCATTGTATGCTTGTTGGCTACAAATTTTACAGTTCAGGTCGGTTCTCTTCGGTGCTCTCTATTCCTGGGGATGAATGGGGTCGTTCTGTCAGGATCCCAGGTGTGCGAAGACGTGGGAGTTTCTTGTGCTGCGGGTCCGGCGTGAATCCCCAGTGCGCAAAGGAACTGTTCTGCCTCCTGTAGTGAGGAAAGATTGTGTGTGGTACCGTTTTTGGTTACAGTCAGGGTCCTTGGTAGAGTCCATTTGTACTCAATTTTAGCTTCGCGCAGACTGCTCGTCACTTGTGCCAGGGACCTGCGCCACAACAGCGTGTTTCTTGTTAAGTCCTGATAGAAGGTAATGTGGGATGATTCAAAAGCAAGTGGTGTCCTTCCCCTGACTGCTGTAAGGATCTTGATTTTGTCTGCCACTGAGTGGCACCGGATGATGACATCTTGTGGAGCTGTGGCTGGGGCTTGTCTTGCTTTTTTTTTTTTTTTATATATATATAAATCTTTATTTTCATTTTTTTTTTTTTTAATTCATTCAAATACTTCTTGCTTTTTTGATCCTAAAGAAGCCGTCTAGTGTGAATTTTTTGGCTTGGGCGTGTGGTAGGAGCGTGGCTGTGAGATGTCTGAGGTAGTGGAGTCCACGCTATCCGGTATCCCCCTTAGTTTTAAGTTAGTGCGCCTGTTGCGGTCCTCTGCTAGGTCCATTCTCGTAGTGAGGTTGGATTGGGATGTCTGCATGAGTATTATTTGTTCTTTTAGCCCCTGTACCTCTTGTTTCAAGTCTAGGGTGTCCTCTTCAGTGGCTTGAGTGCATGTAATTATTGCCTGCATTTCGGTCCTTAGCAAGTCCATATCTGCTGCGTGCATTTGTCTCATTTCTTTCAGCAGGTTGGCTATGTCTTGTTTAGTAGCCGGTGTGAGGTTAGTTCTGTTAGTTTGTGGATCCCTTATTGGGTGAGCGGTTAATAGTTCTTGTTCGGCTCCGTATTGCTCTCCTTCATCTTGGGAGGCAGTTGTGCGGTCTGGCGAGGCCGCCATCTTGGGCGACATTGGTTTTTGCAGCAGGTCGCCTATGTCCTGTGTGGTCCTGCTTGTGTTCTGTGTGGGTCTCTGGGATTTTCTGCCCATGGTGTAGTCGTTAGGCGCAGCTGTCCCAGTCTGCAGGTAGGCGTCCTGGTGCACTTTCAGGGCTGTGAGTTCTTGTGCTAACCTTGAGGCTTGGTAGGCGGTGTAGGCCCCGGTTTTCCGTCGGGTCTTTCTGCTCGTTTGCGGATACAAAAAAGGCATCAGCTTGCTGCTCGCTTACTGGGGTTTCCTCAGGGGAGCTGGTAGAATGCCTCTGTAGGTGCCGCAGGGCTTCATTTTAGGGCCTTTTAGGCGTCTTTGTCCGGAGCGCGGAGGTGATGCGACTGTTCCTGTCTGGTGCTCGGCTCCGCCCCCTTTATCTGCTGTTTTTATTTAATTTTTTGAGGGGTGAGCGGAGCACAGGCGCCTTAGAATTCTGTACCTACAGATCAGTGTTATTAGGGATATGTTTTTATTGATAATAGGAGAGCTGTAAAGTGAATCTAGAATTGCACAGCTGTAGAATATGTTTGTGTTTTATAAATAATATAATTTGCCTGCAGTGAAGAAATGATTAGAGATGCAATGGAAGGCAGGAATGATTGCAGATGAGCTGCAGAGGGATGCTGTTGATTTGCAAAGTGAAATTGATCAGGGATAAGTTGTAAAGATAATATAAAGATTGAAAGAGAGCCCTCAGTGGAAATCAACATGTACAAGGGTCTTACACCGAGCAAAGGTTTGTGCTTGGGGCTGTCAAGTTCATGCAGGGCCAAAGGCAAAGTTTCTTTATATAAAAGTATGTGCAGGGTCAATTGGCCTCACAGTGAATATGATGTAAACCAAAAATTAGCAACAAAACACAAGGTATTGTACAAATACATTAACAAATAAAAGGGTTTATTTACTAAACAGCAAATTATAGCGAATTGCTGTGATCACACTGAATGATAACTATTTGTACAATAAATAGGGGGGACCCTCACTGCCTTAATAGCACCATATCTATAACACCATACCCACTCCCTCATGAAAAATAAGTGTGACTGTAGTCACCATCAGTGGGAGCAGAAGGACACTTTACAAAGGTTCCCAAATGGCTCCAATTTCTACATCACCCTGTGCCCATTATATGTGCAGATTAGGCACCCTGTGTGAAAGGTCTTCACGGCGCCCCCCCCCCCCACACACACACACACCAAGTTGCCTGTATACAGTCACACAAACAGTTACAGGCAGACAGTAACACACGCTCAGTTACAGGCAGACAGTCACACACACACACAGTTACAGGCAGACAGTTACACATGCTCAGTTACAGGCAGACAGTCACAGAGCCAAACACACAGTTAAAGGCACACAATCACGAACAGTTACAGGCACACAGTCACACAGACAGTTACAGGCACAAAGTCACAGGCAGACAGTCATACACACTCTGTTACAGGCATGCAGACACTCACACACACTGATAGGCACACACATACACAGTTAAAGTCAGACAGTCACACATACAGGCACAGCTACAGCGACACACACAATTGGAGTCATACACAGTCAGACAGTCACACACATAGGCAGACAGTCACACACACAGGCAGGCAGTCACACACACACACACACAGGCAGGGAGGCAGCCACACAGATAGACAGACAGTCACACACACACACACACACACAGGCAGGGAGGCAGTCACACAGACAGGCAGTCACACACACACACACAGGCAGGGAGGCAGTCACACATACAGACAGTCACACACACACATACAGGCAGTCACACACACACACACACACACACAGACAAACAGTCACAAACAGGCAGTCAGACAGGCAGACACACACAGGTAGGTAGTCACACACAGGCAGGCAGTCAGACAGACAGACACACAGGCAGACAGTCACACACACACAGGCAGGCAGACAGTCACACACACACACACACACACACAGGTAGACAGACACACACACACAGACAGTCACACACACAGGCAGACAGTTACACAGGCAGGCAGTCACACAGACAGTCACACACACACACACACAGGCAACACACACACACAGGCAAGCAGACACACAGGTAGTCCACAAACAGGCAGGCAGACAGTCACACACACACAGGCAGGCAGACAGTCAAACACACACACAGGTAGACAGACAGTCACACACACACAGGCAGGTAGACAGACAGTCACACACGCAAACAGGCATGCAGACACACAGGCAGGCAGTCACACAGACAGTCACACACACAGGCAGGCAGGCAGTCACACAGACAGTCACACACACAGGCAGGCAGTTACACAGGCAGGCAGTCACACACACACACACGCACGCAGGCAGTCACACACACACAGGCATGCAGACACACAGGTAGGCAGTCACACAAACAGGCAGGCAGACAGTCACACACACACAGGCAGGCAGACAGTCACACACACACAGGCAGGCAGACAGTCACACACACACACAGGTAGACAGACAGTCACACACACACACACAGGCAGGCAGACAGACAGTCACACACGCAAACAGGCATGCAGACACACAGGCAGGCAGTCACACAGACAGTCACACACACAGGCAGGCAGTCACACAGACAGTCACACACACAGGCAGGCAGTTACACAGGCAGGCAGTCACACAGACAGTCACACACACACACACACACACACAGACTTACCTCTTTCCATTATGGCTGGAAGGGGGAATGGATGCAGTTGATTGTTGGGTAAGCAGGGGCTCCTTCCTTCTTTCCTCTTCCTGTGCAAGGGTTTCGGGTAGGTATTAGCCCCGCCCTTGCCTTCTGTAAGCCCCGCCCACACGATAAGCCCCTCCCCGCTGCCTTGATTTTTTTTTTTTTTTTTATAGAATGATTAATCCTCCACCCGGGTACCTGTTTTAGCTCTCCTGACACCGGCCATGTGCGAGCTGTGTCGGCCACATGGTGCTCCCTGGTCCATGGTGCCCTGTGTGGCCACACAGCTCGCACACCCCTAAGGCCGGCCCTGGGTGCAGTTTGTTTAAAATGTGTTTGTTTACTGTTAACTGTTTTGTGTGCTCTCCTGTCCTGCTGATGCTTGTTACCAACTACGTGGATTTGGATATGGAGCCTGTATAGCGCCCTCTTTTGGTAGCAACAGCTGTATTCCTTGTATGTTTTCTGAAATGTTTTGGTTATTTGTATTTTTTGACAATCTTTATTTTGACTTTTAGCATGGATACAGTTTGGCAGTTTTTGATCAAAGTAGAGTACAGAGTATCAACTTATAAGATATATAATATCCAACAGGATTTAAACAGTATTTAAACACATCAAACCATGTAGGACCTTAGAACAGTCGACATGCTACAATGGGTGAGGCCTAGATGGTGGCATTGTAGTGTAAGGCCGGTTCTTTCGCTCACTATGCTCGGGTGCGGTGGTCAGTGTCTCTCTAGGAACCTGTTGTGGTGTAGGGCAGTCAAGATCGTGGCTCCCTGGCTTCTGAGAGCGTACCAGTAAGCTGACGTAGTCACAGTCAGCTGTCCGGGGAATTAAACGGGGACTGATGTCCAGTTTGTCAGAGACCCGCTCATGGCTACATGGACGAGTGTCTGCAGCCAAGGGGGTCCCCAGAAAGGTCGGATCTCGGTCAGCCTTCCGTCTATCAGTCGAAGCTGGTGGGGATAAGGGGGGGGGATGTAGGAAGGAGAGGGGGGCTGGGTGGGACGGGGGGCTCCCTGCTCCCCGCCCGCCGAGAGGTACCACAGCCAGGGCGTCCAAGTGCGAGTACATTTCTCTTGCCTATCGTGTAGCGCTGCTGTAAGGGATTCCATGTTGTATAGTTCTCCCACCTTGTCAATCCACCTCTGGAGCGTGGGCGCATCCTTGTGTCTCCACCTTGTAGGGACCAGTGCAATGGCTGCTGTCAGTAGGTGTTTTATTAGAGATTTCTTGTATACTGAGAGGGTCATGTCAGTGTGATGGAGGATCATGGTGAGTGGTTGTAGTGGAAGGGCAATATCTGTGATTTGTTTAATGGTCTCTTGGATCATTGCCCAGAAGGGGGAAATGCCGGGGCAGCTCCACCAGATGTGGAGGGCAGAGCCATCGGCATCGCCACATCAACAATCCCTGGGTATCTCTGGGTTTATAAGGTGCAGAATATCTGGGGTTTTATACCAGTGTGTGAGGATCTTAAAACTGGTCTCCTGAAGTTTGGAGCTGATGGAACATTTATGTGTTAGAAGAAAAATCTTGTCCCATTCCTGTTCTGTGAGCGTGGTTCCTGTCTCTCTCTCCAATCTAGTTATGTATCTTGGGTGCGTCAGGTTTTCTCCAGTGGTGAGAGGTGCGTATAGTGTAGAAACGCCCCTCTCAGGGTGAGCCCTTGTGGTGCCGAGTGTTTCAAACTGTGTGGGGGTTCTGTGGAGGCACTGTTTGTTTGGGAAGGTCGCATAATACGCCCTTATTTGAAGGTAATGGAAGTGGTCTAGGCCTGTGGGTAGGTTATTTGTATTTTATTAGGTTTGTCACAATGATGATCTCAAATACCCATTTTGACTGTGTTGGAATTTCCCTGAATTTCCAACCCAGTCAATAGAGATACTGAGACAATGTAGCGACTACTTTGTCTCTGTATTTCTCCTTTGCCTGACTGTTTTCGAAAATAGGCTAGAGTCTAAGTTTCAATTCCGACAGCCATCACCAGACAACTGCAGGGAATTGGCTCTGTCTAATCCTCCATAGACCACAATGCTGTACTCTTGTGTATGCGCAAAATACAACAGTGATGCTGGCCCTGAAGCTGGCCCACCGGTCAAGATGGTTGCACACATGAGGGACAGGTTCAGATAAGGTAATCTTACCTTTACAAACAAATGTGTGAAATACAGGTGCTTATATCTTAATCTATTGTTGTATATTTGTTATAGCAGCTGAAACACTGTGTGGGTGCTCCAAAATCACCCACTAGATGGAACACTTGAAGATTAAAATAAATAAAATAAAAATCAATAAAAAAAGTATAAATACAAAAATCTGTGGATCCTCCGACCGCCGATACGCGTTTCTCCTATTCAAATAGGCTTTCTCAATCAGCTATCGTTCCTGTTCTGGGTTCCGATGTTATGACGGTTTTTCAAACTCCGCCTCCTGTTCATGTTATCCAATCCTAGTGCTCGTTGTTTCCTCTACATCTCCCTAATCAGCTGACTCCTATCGCTAATTTTCGTGCCGAAAATTGACTGGCGTTTCGTCACTTCCGAATAGTATTCGGAACTACAGCGCCCATAATGCCCAGCGCTAGTAGATTCCGTTTCCGGTAAAGTCTTTTATGTCAATGGACTTTTAATAACGGACTTTACCTGAAATGGAATCTACTAGCGCTGGACTGAGAAGAGCAAAGATCCCCTCTGAAGTATAACTAATCATAGACAAAACTATAACCAGAGACATACCACCATAAATATATGAATATATATCACGGCATGTCTGCAATTTTATGCTACTATTTACAACTTTGACATAACTTAAATTGACACTATAGTCACCAAAACAACTACAGCTCAATGTAATGGTTCAGGTGTCTGTAGCATGTCCCTGCAGGCATTTTCATGAAAACACTGTCTAGGGACACCTCCAGGGGCAGTCACTCAGATGGCCACTAGAGGTGCTTTCTGGGTCACTGCTGCAAAACGTGCACCCCTGATATTCAGAGTCTCCACACTCTGCACGCTCTTCCAATAGAGATGCATTAAGGAGATGCTGATGGTCGCAGCGCAGCGTTCTGCCTCGCCTGAACATTTACCTCCCAATGCTTTCCCATGGGAAAGGACTGGATTGACTGATGGCCAGTTCTGGTGGACCAGCGCATCGCTGAAATAAAGGTGAGTTTTAAACTTATTTAATGGGTGCAAAGGGAAGCCTAGTGTTTTTTTTAACACTATAATACATTTGTATTCCTAACCCTAGAGTGTTCGTCTAATGTAACTCAAAGTAAACCCCTACTTCTTTGCCATGTGTAGGAAAAATGCATAAGACAATCTTGACAAATTTGTGGTGCTTAAAGGGACACTATAGTCACCAGAACAACTACAGCTTAATTTAGTTGCTCTGTTGAATATAGTCAGTCCTTGCAAGTAAACATTCAGAAAAAAGGCAGCGTTTACATTGCTGCCTAGAGACACCTCCAGTGGCCACTCCATGTGGCTACTAAAGGTGCTTCCTGCAGCAGTGAATGGACATGCTGAACTTTCCTCATTAAGATGCATTAAATCAATGCATCTCAAGAGGAGATGGTGATCGTCTATGCCCCACTGGCTGAGATTATCAGAATTGACTATCTCAGCCAATCCAATGCTTTCCTCAATTTACGTGAACTCTGATAATCTCAGCCGAGGAGGCCGATTGAGGGTGGGGCCAGCGATGGAATAAAGGTGAATTTTACAGATTTTGAAGGTGAGCTGGGCACCTAAACAGTGTTTTTAACACTACAGGGTCAGGAATACATGTTTGTGTTCCTGACCCTATTGTGTTCCATTAAGGCAATCTCCACTTCATTTGTCAAGGTAAGGAAGGGTGAAGCATGCCTTAAGCTCCACCCTTTGTCAAGATTGCAAAATCTAGGAAAAACAAATAAGACAAAGTAGTCCCTACTATGTCTTATGTTTAAAAGAACACTATAGGGTCAGGTACATAAACATGTATTCCTGACCCTATAGTGTTAAAACCACCATCCAGCCCCCTGACCTCTCCTTGCCCCCCTAAATATAGCAAAATATTACCTTTATTGTAGTCTACTGCTGCTGGCTCTGCCTCTGATCTGCCTGCTTAATTGACATGATCAGAAGTGGTGTTCTGAACCAATCACAATGCTTTCACATTGGATTGGTTGAGCTTGTCAAGGATGCAGTTCAGGGGCAGAGCCAGCACAAGCCAAATACAGCCCTGGCCAATCAGTATCTACTAAACAGTGATTTGCATTTATTTTGTATTTGTGCAGTGGAGTGTTCCTTTAACAGCGTTGTTTACTAAACCGTGATTTACTAGGATTTGACCATGGAATTGTCTGCAATAATTCTCCAACTAAGCTATTATTTGTAGCTGACCTATTTTAGCCTAAATGTCCAATTCCCATGTCAATTCCCAGCATAATGAAATCTACTGCATAGTACGTAATCTCCATATGGGAAGATTAAAAGTATAAATGTTGGTTGTATAGAAATATGAGCAAAACTATCCTGTAAAGCAACTGTTTACTTTTATATCATTATTATTTATATCTATTTTCATCTTTTTTAGGTCTGTCTCGTCCAAAACAAATTCTTCCAAATAGCAAGTACCGTATGTTTCAGTGTATTTTTTTTAGTCTAATATTAGGGGTCTTATACATTACAGCTATGCTGAAAAAAATATTTTTAAACCATTTCTATAGTTTAAACATATTAGTATTTTAAAGGGTAAAGGACATTATAATCATATCTGTTTGAAATCCAGTTTTCTTCCTGTTCTCCCAACCAGTTACTATTTGAATCAAAAGTACTATGACCTGCTGCTGCCAATCAAGACATGACATTCAGGCAAATCAAATCCTCTGCCCAGCTACCTACCTCATATCCCTAGCAACAGCAATACAGCAGAACTTTACATTTTAACGAAAAATGGCCACACTATATTTTGTGTATATAATGTCCTTAAGCCATAGAATAATAATGTTTTTGTTATTTTATGAAAGTGAAATGTGTTTATTTTTATATAGGTCCCTGCTTTTTGTTTGTATGGAGCATCTGTCTATAGAACCCTGGCCTTTGGCTGCAGATACAAACTATTTATCCATCTATCCAATCCATTATGACCCATTGTTTGTTTGCCTGGGTGCCTTTATCCCAATCCCAAACATTTTTCTTTACTATAAGGTATTACAGGTAGCTAGCTGACACCCTTCCTGTAAACGTGTTTTTGCTTTCTCCCTCACCTCACGTAGATCTAAGCTGAAGCCCATATAAAAAGGTCGTATTTTTATTTATAATATTTTCTGCTTATGACTGGTAATGTTACTGTCACTAACGCACCCTACGTCAAGAGTGTGCGTGACATAGTTGTGGTGGTGAAAGGGTTAAAGTTCCCTATTTGTCTGCACTAAACCGGAAATAATGATAAAGATCCCACTTAACCATAATAATATAAATATTACTATTTTAACGCTACCACCACCAAGACAATTTATAAATAAAAAAATATTTAACTAAGCACAATATCTATGTAATTGCTAAATACTAATTAGTCTCTTCAGGTAACGTGATTCTTAACCAGACAGATGCAAAACTTAATAAAGGAAAATGTATTATGAGCAAAAAATAGTCACAGTGCATACAAAAAAAAGATGATAAACAAATTATTTACACCAACAACAGATAAAAGCAAAAAGGATAAAATAACAGTCCTAATCACTTACTCAGGTTTTCAAAGTAAAACTTCTGTCCAGGGAGTCTCTGGCAAGGAAGATGGTGACTCACTCAAAATCAGATTTTGGCTCCAAGCAAGTACAAACACATTTCATAATCATTACATATATAACCTGTGAATTACCAAGCCTGGCCTAGAGGTGGAGATAAGGCGGACCTATGGAGACAATAATTGTTCCAGACCAACATCAATCCAAATTGAAACTTTTTCTTCTATCTCCTCTTTTGTACTTGCCACTAGTGATGTCCCGAATGGTTCGCCGAACGGTTCGCAAACGGTTCGCCACGAACGGTTCACCGCGGACTCATCATTGAGTAAACTTTGACCCTGTACCTCACAGTCAGCAGACACATTCCAGCCAATCAGCAGCAGACCCTCCCTCCCAGACCCTCCCACCTCCTGGTCAGCATCCATCTTACATTCATTGTGAAGCTGCATTCTTAGTGAGCTGTCTGGGAGGGAGGGTCTGCTGCTGATTGGCTGGAATGTGTCTGCTGACTGTGAGGTACAGGGTCAAAGTTTACTCAATGATGAGTCCGTGGCGAACCGTCCGCAAACCGTTCGGCGAACCGTTCGGGACATCACTACTTGCCACATAAATAATAAATGCACCTATGACTGTGTTACCATTTTTCCATTCCATAGAAATTTTACACTCCTTACTTGTGACCCAATATAGTGGACATCACAATCCCTTGTCATATGGTTAAGTTACGCAAATAATCTTTAGGCTTGATTAGAAGATTATGCTTGTCCCATTCTAAATATAATGAAAATAGGCTTAATTATTATTCTGTGGGTAAGTATTAATGTTTCTTCTGGATATGATACTTGAACACACAAAGCTAATGGTCATTAACATATCAAAGAAATTAATTAATCAATTAAGAGGTACAGGCCATATGGCTGAAGTCAGTAAGTTTACATTGGACCTAGACATCCAGGCATCTCCAGTGTAAAATTTCACACCTTGCACAGTCTTTGATTAATCAAAGGATCATTCCATGTTATAAACCATAATCAAGGGATCAATCCATGTTGTACCCCTTCTGTCATCTGGCCTCTACCAAGTGGCCAATTCATATATGCACTACACAAATTACACTAAATGGCAATATTCTATTGTGCAACAATGAATCATGCACCCTTGGTGTGACAGTGACTATGCACTAATATTTTACAGACTATTTACTGTTACCCCTATTTATAGATATAGATTAGTCTTCTGTATTTAAGTTGTATGTTTTTTGTATGAATGGTTATAGTGCCTATAGTATACCTTTAAGCTGTGGTCATCAATATGATTCAGGCATATTATCACCCTCCTTGCACCCAGAACCGCCACACAACCAGGGGCCAGGAAGTCCTCTGTACTGTAGAAAAGACATATATCTGAAGGAAGGGGAGCTGAAAGTGAACGAGAAGGGTCTGAAATAAAAACAAAATGCTTTATAAATTATTATATAAAATGAATCCAGCTACCATTTTAAGGTTTTTCTTTAAATCACCTTGTTTGAAATTTGATCCAGCCTTATAAAAGAATTGAGCTTTTTTTCCTCTGTTGGAATGCAACAGTGAATAAAAGAAGATAAAAATGAAATAGGCCGCCCACCATCACAACATGCATCCACATTACTTTGTGCAAATCCCAATCCAAGCCTAGGAAATCAATGCCTTTCATAAGAGCATTGTTTCCCAAGTTTCTATATATTATGTTTTAGAGTTTGCTGATCGTGGACTAAGCAGAGCCTTAAGAAATGGGGAATGAAAGACAAAAGAGAGATTTTCAAAATATCCAGAAGGGTAGTTATTCACTATATAAAGATTCTGTTCTTAGAGATGACTGATAATGTGTAACCTGTTGTGTCTGTAGGCACAGCTCTGCTGCATCATAATATAACAAAAAACTGAAGCACACCAAAGATAAAAGTTGAATAAAAGGGCAATATTTATTATCTTATTATCAATACACCCCTATAAATATATTGGAGCAAAATAGAAACATATATGCAAGTCAGGACAGATATAACATTATGATAAAATCTTCACAAAGTGCATATTAGTATGGAAATGTGTTTTAAATAAAAAGAGCGTGAACACAATAATCGGATAACTCCCCTAAAAAGAAGGGGGGACTCCCAATTAATCTGGTAATGATGGTAAAAGGAACGCCAACTGATACAAAAATATACCTATAAATTGTCAGAAAGAAGGTAATAACTACAGGGAAAGCATATATTGATATTGGAGACACTGAATAGACATGTATCCTAACGGAAACAGTGACACACTGCAACTTTATTAACTATACTGTAGAAAAGATACAATGTATCAGTGTCTCCAAAAAGCTTATAACCCTAACATCCTATGTGGATCAAACTCAGTATCCAAATCTCAATTAAAGCATACTAAGTGTTAGGAAAATGAGATATATCACATGGGATGATCCACAAAGAAAACAAAATAAATGTAGTACCTTAAAATCTTATTATGGATAGATGTGCAGGGTAGTGGAGGAGACAGTATAGCATAGAATAAGAATAAAGACGAAATATCTGTTACTAAGTAGCTTAACAACTGTATAGAGAAAGATATGAGGAATTGGATATCGGTATAGGCAGTGGTTAAAGTAATATAATTGGGAAAAATCCCCTGAAAAAAACGCCACTATTCTAATCCTCTATCTTCTCATAACACCTTCGTGGGTGTTCTATAATAAGTAAGCTAACTATTCACTGTCCCCTCACACTAATTCCACTACACTAACAAAGCTCCATAAAAAGTTAGCATTTAAATTAACGAAAAAAACAAAAGTGAAAGTCTATAAAGGATTCCCTCGTGCATAGTGAAATGCTCGAGTGAGTGGAGGCAAATCCAAAAGAAAAAAATTTCTTTCTAAATGTGTTTTAAACCCTGAATGTTTTGTTATTAGGTCTTGCAGGTTGTAAAGTGTACAAGTGTAAAAAGAAGTGAATGAAAAAAAGTGTGTTTGATAGTGAAAGTGATAAACCAGTGATGTTGCATTATCATAGCAACCATCAATAATCACTAATATACCCTTCTGACCACACAATTCTGTGAGCTATGCTCAATGTTGAATGCCCAATACATGAAGAATCATAATTTATGCCTATCTCCAAAAATGTATATTTGGATACCAATATAGATATACTTCTGCATTATACTGGTGTTGCATTGCCATGACAGAGGGCATCAGCAGGGCTGCCATCAGAAATAGTGAGGCCCTTTAGCATACATTCCTAGATATGGACACAGATACAAACTCACAGACACACATTCTACAGCATAAACACTGTGACAAACTCCCCATTTTAAGGGAGTTTGCCACGAGTTTTTGGAGGGGACTGCTTGCCTGCCTCCTGCCCTGTGACTATGGCCCCTGGGATGTATTGCCCTTTAAAAGCTTTGTAAGAAATTGATATTCCAAACTGCAATATTGTATATAACTTTCTGTGTATGTGACTGGTTTCACAAGTTGGGGTCATTTACTTGATAACAGTGTGATAAGGATCAAAGCTTTCAGTTGCATTTTACAACACCCAGCTAAAACAAAAGCTTACATCCCTCCAGTATTCCTTGCATGTTATCAGGAGATCAGAGTAATAGACATCTAGGTGTAACCATGGAAGTGTGTGTTTTCCCAAGCACTCTAACCCACTCAGTAACCAACCCTAACTGGTCACTTCTTTCAGAACATTACAGTATAGCTGGAGGGAAGAGATCAAAGGGAAAGACTTGTGTAAAGACAGAACTCTCTGGAGAAAGAGGGCGGGATAAACCACTTTTGGGAAGGAAAAGGGATTCTGGGACTTGTAGTTTATTACTCCAAGAATCAGTCTTTAAAAGGACAACAACCAAGGAAGGCTCTCTCTCTTTCTCTCTCTCTTTGGAGAGGACAACGCAGCAAGCAGGGCCATGGTGAACTGAGAGAGGCTGTCCCAGATTACCCAAGATGAAGGCACAAGGGGAAGACCTGCATTTAAATGTTTAATTATTGCCCTTTTATTATGTAGCTTTTGATTATGTACCGGATATAATGTATAATGTATAATGTATAATGTATATTGTGTATATCTTTTTAAAATCTAACAGTATCCTTAAATGAATATTTACAATACATTTTATTATACACTTGTGTTTATGTCTTATTTGTCACACATTCCCTAAAAGAATATCCTTGTAAGAGGGTCATAATTTCTTACAGCTTTATTTGGGCATATTGGATTTTAAAACACTTTTCCTGCCCCCTTTAAATCCATGGGAAAATGTGCCTCTTTCCCTCCCCCTTTTTCCTGTCCTATTGTTTCTCCAGCAGGGTATTGTTCCAGGGACACTGCCAGACCAGTTTAAACTGGCTGCTTTGTCCCTCCTCAATCTCCCATCAGCCCTTGCTATTTTCTGACCCCACCCTTCCTTGTACTATAGGGGACTTTTAACATTGGATATATTGAGCGCTCAGATCCAAGCTATCTGGGGATATGTTGGACATATAGGTTAAACATTGTAGAGTTATGTATTTTTATGTGGTTTTTGTAACAGTTTCTGACTTAGAGATATTTCCTGTACCTGGAGATAATTAAGTTACCACAGCAATTAAGCCAATTATCTCCAGGATAGAGAAGATAGACCGGCCACACAGCCTAAATCTGTGGAACTGTTTTGGGCATGAAAGCCATGCTTGCGGTTGGTCAAATGTGACTTCCATAAAACTTTTGAACCCCTGCTCTGATCAGGGTGATTTTTGGATATGTTGTTCACCTAGATCAGGGCTACCCAAGGTATAATATGTGGGGGTATGTGGTGTTTTCTGTGTTTTGGGTAAAAATTTATGTTTTCTGCCTGTGGTAATTGAGTTAGTCCATTGTGTTTGTTAATTGTATCACAGGCAGAGGGGAGGATTTGTGTACAGTAACTGGCAGTGTTCAAATGTAAAGCTCTGTTTTGTATTAGTTTGTGAGTTTCATGCCCCACAAGCTCTGTTTTGTATTAGTTTGTGAGTTTCATGCCCCACAAAGTCCACATGGGCTGTAACCTTGTGGGGAAATACTGTATAAAAGAAGCAGCTGTTTCATTAAACCTTCAGTTCTACTTCACCCTCAATTTAGAGTCCTGTGTCTTATTGGGGGAAACAGCTACAAGGGATTGCTATGCTCTTCATACTCCCTTGCTATAATCATTAAAGGACCACTATAGTGCCAGGAAAACATACTCGTTTTCCTGGCACTATAGTGCCCTGAGGGTGCCCCCACCCTCAGGGTCCCCCTCCCGCCTGGCTCTGGAAAGGGGAAAGGGGTTTAAACTTACCTTTTTCCAGCGCTGGGCGGGGAGCTCTCCTCCTCCGATCCTCCTCTTCTCCTCCCATGCTGCTGAATGCGCATGCGCTGCAAGAGCCTGGCCCGCATTCAGCCGGTCACATAGGAAAGCATTCATAATGCTTTCCTATGGACGCTGGCGTGCTCTCACTGTGAAAATCACAGTGAGAAGCACGCAAGCGCCTCTAGTGGCTGTCAATGAGACAGCCACTAGAGGAAATAGGGGAAGGCTTAACCCATTCATAAACATAGCAGTTTCTCTGAAACTGCTATATTTATGAAAAAATGGGTTAACCCTAGCTGGACCAGGCACCCGGACCACTTCATTAAGCTGAAGTGGTCTGGGTGCCTAGAGTGGTCCTTTAAGCTCTTTTAAGAGCTTGTTCCTGCTTCGCTTTCAGGGGAAAGGGAGGTTCACCCACTGGTATCTGGAGCCTTGTCGTAGGTCCAGGGTGGGTAGGAGACGGCGAGACCCCAACCAAGCTGCGGCGGTTTGTGGAGTCTGCGGTGGTTATGGTCTCTGGTGGAGTGCTTGGAGCCCTCAGGAAGCGCTAGGAGCATCTTTCAACAGAGGTACACAGTCGGGGTGCCAGGTGATCTGTTACATTGGTGGCAGGAGTGGGATGGCTTCCCAGCTAAAGAGATGAAGGCCATGCAGTATCTCTCTTTGACACCAGCAGCGACTACAGGATGTGCTGCGCAGTATGGAGTATCCTATCCCTGAGGGAAAAGAGACAGAGTGGAGGGTTGTGCTTCAAACCGGTCTCTGGAAGGAGGACCTCGATGAAATCTGACCCTTCTAGAGCTAGAGCTGCGGATGCCGTTCTTGGGAGGAATGGAACTATGAACAAACACATTTGGCTACACTCTCCCAGAGATGCACATTCTCAGCTACGTACCGTGTTTCCCCGAAAATAAACCCTACCCCGAAAATAAGCCCTAGTCGGATTTTCGGGGTGGGCTGTAATATAAGCCCTACCCCGAAAATAAGACCTAGGCATTGTACCTTTTCGGCGAGACTTCCTTCTTCTACTGTAGGAGGAGCGTTGCGGGCCGCGGCATCGCGCAACGTGATGACGACATTTCGCAGCGCCGTCAGTCTGCCTTCACGGATCTTCAGCGGAAGGATCCATTTCCAGGCGGTGAGGCTCCCAGTGGTCGGACTCGGCAAGGAAACTTTGAAATGTGAGTACCGCTAGATATTTTATGTCTGGGACTGAATTAATTAAAGGGGGCGGGGGGTGAATTAATTAAAGGGGGGTGAATTAAAGGGTGGGCTGGATTAATTAGAGGGGGGTGAATTAATTAAAGGGTGGGCTGGATTAATTAGAGGGGGTGAATTAATTAAAGGGGGGTGAATTAATTAAAGGGTGGGCTGGATTAATTAGAGGGGGTGAATTAATTAAAGGGGTGGTGAATTAATTAAAGGGTGGGCTGGATTAATTAGAGGGGGTGAATTAATTAAAGGGGTGGTGAATTAATTAAAGGGGTGGTGAATTAATTAAAGGGTGGGCTGGATTAATTAGAGTGGGTGAATTAATTAAAGGGGTGGTGAATTAATTAAAGGGTGGGCTGGATTAATTAGAGGGGGGTGGATTAATTAGAGGGGGGTGGATTTATTAAAGGGGGGTGGATTAATTAAAGGGGGGGTTCAATGTACATACCGGTACCGTAAATAAATAAGCCCTACCCTGTGTTTTTTGTGACTAAAATTAATATAAGACCCGGTCTTATTTTCGGAGAAACACGGTATACGCATTCCCAAACAGAGTGACAAGCAGTCACAGACACAAACAGAGCACACACCTATTCCAAACCAAACACTGACAGCCGCACATTCACACACACATAATAATAACAAAGTGTTTAACCAGGAAAGGTACATTCAGATTGCTCTGGTTTCCAAGTACATCCTGGGGATGTTACCTTAGCCCAACATCCAGGGGTTGTTACTATCACCCAATTTAATAGTACTCATTTTATCTACCTCGGAAGGATGAAGGGCTGAGTCAACCCTGCTGGGATTTGAACCTGCAACCCCCAAGAGTTAGAACAGATTCTGCTGTTGCATTAGCCCACTGAGCTATTTCACCAGCCTTAATGTAATGCAGTGTAGTTTATATTTTTAAAATACAAAATTAAAGTGCAATATATAGTGGCGCTAAGAGCATGCAGCTTGTTAACACTTGTGGAGCCAATCACGACAATTCCACCAAATACAGACACAGCAAAACTAGAAAAAGTGAACAGCGCATAAATAGCAAATGTGAATGTTGTAACAAATCTGCTATAACCACACTTGTGTTAATACTTATCATATACCATGGGTGAGTGGTGTGGGATGGAAGTAGTGTTCATTTGAAGTGTACTTCAGAGGTTCAATCACAAACGTGTGTTGAAGGTCATTCTGTCCAAAAAAACTAAGCAACCACCTGTATACTCCAATAATCTGGGATGGAGGTATCCAAGCTGCTATATGCATCATACACAATACGGATGTTGGAGAAACTTACTGAAAAGCATGACTTGGCCAATACTCAATAGTGGTTGCACAAGTCTATATGGACAATTGTTACAATAAATAATCTGTTCCATAAACTATGAACAACATGGTAGATTATTAAATTGTTAGCTAGCTTTATGCACAAACTGTAAAATATATCACATAACATTTCAACAAATTGGTGTCTAATTTGCCTTCAAACTCTGCTCTTTCAACTACTCTGATGATTTTGTATTCTTTCTGGTGGATCATACACGACCTTCGGATATGTACTCATATCACTTAATTGTCTCAGTACCACAGCATATTTATCAACAACCACAATACCTTTGCAAGCCCTCCCTTTTTTCCTGCAAACAGACTTTATTGAGAAGCCTCTGAAGCTATCCTTTCTGCACGTACACAGCGATCAGAAAGAACGCTGGTCTGACCTGAGGTTTGAGAAGCAGATATGCAGTGGAAGCATAGATGCTCAAGTAGAGTAGATTGACAGGGTGTTTCATTATTTAATACTTACATGGGATACTCTTTCCAAGATGAACTGCTTTCTGGGTATGGTGTTGTCCTTTAATTATGTAATGGTTAAGTTATATACAGTCAGGTCCATAAATATTGGGACATCGACACAATTCTAATCTTTTTGGCTCTATACACCACCAAAATTGGTTTGAAATGAAATGAACAGGATGTGCTTTAACTGCAGACTTTCAGCTTTAATTTGAGGGTATTTACATCCAAATCATGTGAACGGTGTAGGAATTACAACAGTTTGTATATGTGCCTCCCACTTTTCAAGGGACCAAAAGTAATGGGACAATTGGCTGCTCAGCTGTTCCATGGCCAGGTGTGTGTTATTCCCTCATTATCCCATTTACAAGGAGCAGATAAAAGGTCCAGAGTTCATTTCAAGTGTGCTATTTGCATTTGGAATCTGTTGCTGTCAACTCTCAATATGAGATCCAAATAGCTGCCACTATCAATGAAGCAAGCCATCATTAGGCTGAAAAAACAAAACAAACCCATCAGAGAGATAGCAAAAACATTAGGTGTGGCCAAATCAACTGTTTGGAACATCCTTAAAAAGAAAGAACGCACCAGTGAGCTCAGCAACACCAAAAGACCCGGAAGACCACGGAAAACAACTGTGGTGGATGACCGAATAATTCTTTCCCTGGTGAAGAAAACACCCTCCACAACAGCAGGAGGTAGATGTATGTGTGTCAACAATCAAGAGAAGACTTCACCAGAGTGAATACAGAGGTTTCACCACAAAATGTAAACCATTGGTGAGCCTCAAAAACAGGAAGGCCAGATTAGAGTTTGACAAACAACATCTAAAAAAGCCTTCACAGTTCTGGAACAACATCCTATGGACAGATGAGACCAAGATCAACTTGTACCAGAGTGATGGGAAGAGAATAGTATGGAGAAGGAAAGGAGCTGCTCATGATCCAAAGCATACCACCTCATCAGTGAAGCATGGTGGTGGTAGTGGCATGGCGTGGGCATGTATGGCTGCCAATGGAACTGGTTCTCTTGTATTTATTGATGATGTGACTGCTGACAAAAGCAGCAGGATGAATTCTGTAGTGTTTCGGGCAATATTATCTGCTCATATTCATACAAATGCTTCAGAACTCATTGGACGGCACTTCACAGTGCAGATGGACAATGACCCAAAGCATACTGCAAAAGCAACCAAATAGTTTTTTAAGGGAAAGAAGTGGAATGTTATACATTGGCCAAGTCAATCACCTAACCTGAATCCGATTGAGCATGCATTTCACTTGATGAAGACAAAACTGAAGGGAAAATGCCCCAAGAACAAGCAGGAACTGAAGACAGTTGCAGTAGAGGCCTGGCAGAGCATCAGCAGGGATGAAACCCAGCATCTGGTGATGTCTATGCGTTCCAGACATCAGGCTGTAATTGACTGCAAAGGATTTGCAACTATGTATTAAAAAGCGAATGTTTGATTTATGACTGTTAATCTGTCCCATTACTTTTGGTCCCTTAAAAAGTGGGAGGCACATATACAAACTGTTGTAATTCCTACACCGTTCACCTGATTTGGATGTAAATACCCTCAAATTAAAGCTGCAAGTCTGCAGTTAAAGCGCATCTTGTTTGTTTTGTTTCAAACCCATTGTGTTGGTGTATAGAGCCAAAAAGATTAGAATTGTGTCGATGTCCCAATATTTATGGACCTTACTGTATTTATTGAATGTAATAACATTTCTGTATATTGGACTTCTCGGGCTCTATGGTTTGCATGTGCACTGCATATGGTGTGTTTGGTTCCCTTGAGACACATTTGTCCAGAGATGTTCCCAAGTCCTGAGCATACTATGTAATAGATTGAGGGCTGACCCTTTGGAAGTCATGTAAGCGCACAGAGGTGCACATTGTCACTGTGTTCTTCAAGGCATTGCAGGGCGACTCGAATGAAACAGATTCCATAAGCATTATTGTTACATTAACTTAATTGTCAGTTCTATTCAGAGGCGGCTCTAGACTTTATGAGGCCTTAGGTGACACTCAAACATGAGGCCCCACTAACAAAAAAGTGAAAAAATAGTTGCAATACATGCACACTGTCACATATACACATTGATGCACAGTTTACCTGTGTATGTGCCTGAGAGTGTGACTGACAGAAAGTACCCTTGTGTATGTGTGAATGTATGTCTCTGTGAGCATGTTTGCGTTTTTGTCTGGGACCCTATGCGTATGGGGTAGCTGCTTGAAGTGTGTTGTGTGTATAGGGGTCTGCCTGCAGCCTTTATGCATTGTGTTTATGGCAAAGCTATGTTTCCTGACTGTGTGTGTATGATGAATGTCTTCAGCTGGTAACTGTGACAATGTGAATAAAGGGGTACTAGTGGCAGGGAGAGTGTAGCAGCGTGAAGGGGGTAAATGGACAAGGTGGAAGGGGGGATTGTGAGAGAGAATGAGGGACAGGGAGTATGACATGGTTTGATGAGGGAGTGTGACAGGGTGATTGTGGCATGGTAGGAGGGATGAGTGTGACAGGATTAAGGGTGGTTAATGTGACAGAGTGAGTGTGGCAGAGTGAGGTCAGGTAAATTTGGAGGGGGTGAGATTAACAGGATTAGGAGTGGTTAATGTGAGTGTGGATGCATAAATAGGCTGACAGTGTGTGTGGGGGTGATGACAGTGTAGGAAGGGGTGACAATGTGTGGGGAGGTGACTGTGTGAGGGGTTGCTAACAGTGTGTCTGGGGAGGCTATGTGTGAGGGGATGATACTGTGTGTGAGAGAGTGATGGTGTGAGGGGGGTGATGATGAGAGGGAGGGGGTGATGGTGAGAGGGAGGGAGGGGAATGATGGTGAGAGGGATGATGGTGAGAGGGAGTGATGGTGTGAGGGAGGTAATGTGAGAGGGAGGAGGGGTGATGGGGAGAGCGGGGGAATAAATACCCTTTTTATATACCATGGTGGTCCGGTGGCCATTATATCCAGTCTGCAGACCATGTATCTTGCGAGACCCATGAGAGCGTTGCCGTGGTAACCTGCGGCAACGCTCTGGTTGGCAAGTTCTTGCCAGACATATGGTCTGCAGCTCTGCAGACCGGTGTCTGCGATTGCTGGACGGGCAGACAAGAGGGGCCTCGCACCAGATGGCATACTGAGCAAGCCGCCGGGTCCCCCTCCTGGTGTTGGGTCTTCGGTCACTGACCAAGGAGTGGTTTTTTTGCCGGCCGTCTGCCCTAAGGTGGTTTAGGCGGCCGCGAGGCCCCAGCCAGCGCAAGTCCTTAGGCGGCCGCCTAATTAGAGAGCGCCTCTGGTTGTATTCTCATTAATATGTGTAATGGATATTAGATTAATAAAAACCACACAGCATTGTCGAAACCTTATCATTGTGTGCGCCTATTCCAATTAACGGATGCATATCACAGATGGAATGCTCTGATCCTGTTCTTTGTAATACTTGTAAGAGATTTATCACCATTGATACACACAGTTGCATTGGAATACTAAAAATCAATTCTTTGGAAAGTGGACAGTCCCTCGTTGTGTGGAATCTATTTGTTTGACGTCTTTAGCTTCAATCTTCAGTTGACCTTGTGACTTCTCTCAGTATCTGGGAATCTCCATGCCATTTCACTCTGTCCATGATGTCTGCAGATTGTCTTTTTGTGGGATTAATTTGACTGATGGATTTTGCTTAGATTAGCTTGGCAACTAAAAAGGAACCTGTCAACCAGTCACTCAGAGCTCTTCATCAGTTCATCAAAACTTTTCTTTAATCTCAGACTCCTCGCAGTAATACTTACAATCTAGAACACTTGTAGAAAAAATTGACATCAAGCTCATATGTAGTTAAGCCTAGACATTAAGTATAGCTAATTCCACAGGGGGGGAGGGGAGAGAGTGCTAATGCACATGTGCAGCGAAAGGACTAAGGGGTACTGGGACATTGCACCCAAACCACTTCAATGAGCTAAAGTGGCCTGGGTGCCTATATTGTCCTTTTAAGGTCACAGCTTCAGAAGCCTTCAGAAGCACTTAAGGACACAAGCATTTTTTTTTTGCAGTTTGTGTTTAAATTACAATTTGCATTTTTCTCATTTATCGCACCAACACATATTCTGTACCATTTTAAAAAAAGGACTTTAGCCTGATGTGACATATACAAATTCTCATTTATTAATATAAATGCCCCCCCCCCCCAAAAAAAAACCCCTAAACAAAACATTTTATTCACAGTTTAGGCAATAATAATGTGTGCGTAATAAGAGCAGTTTAAGAAAAGTAATTCAAAGAAAATGTATTTATTTGTCCTAATTTTCAAAGTACATAATATGTATAGGATTTCAGCTTATTTTGATAGTGACAGGCCAAAAAAGACCAGGAGTAAAATACAATTTCAAAAGTTGGTATGTTTGTCTAGTAAGCTCAAGGGGATACTATAGTCACCAGAACAACTACAGCTTATTGCAGTAAACACTGTTTTTTCCCCAGAGAAAAGGCAGTGATTACATTACAGCCTAGGGACACCTCCACATATGGATGCTAGAGGTGCTTCCTGGGGCAGTGTGTGCAGCACTGCCATTCAGTGTCTCCACCATCTACATGGAGACGATGAACCTTCCTCATAAAGATGCATTGATTCACTCTGCGAGGAGATGCTGATTGGCCAGGGCTGTGTTTAGCTTGTGCTGGCTCTGCTCATGATCTGCCTCAGACAATCCAAAGCTTTCAAATTGGAAAGCATTGTGATTGGCTCAGATCATAACTTCTGATGATGTCAGCCAAGCAGGCAGATCGGGGCAGAGTCAGCGTCAGCAGACTGGAACAAAAGTATGGTATTACTAGATTTAGGGGGGGGGGGAAGGGAGGGAGAGATATGGTGTTTTAATAGATTAGTGTTTGTAGTATAGTGTTCCTTTGATAGATATAACAAAAAGACTGACAAAAGTATTTTATATCAAGTAGACATCATAGGCTATTTACCTAAGGGTATTTTGACACTTTTTAGTAGCCAATTCATCGCAAATTTCTGCTAAATATTGTATAAAATTTGTTTTTTCTGTTTTATGACATTCCCACATATAACAAGATATTTTTATGTATATTTTGTAAAGCTGATGTATGCTATTCCTGTACAAAACGCAATACTGTGTTCATACTATATCTGCAGAATACAATACCCCCATTGTATGCCTATGGCACTAGTTGGTAAAACTAAAATGCCATGCTACAGACCAGGCTATTTCAGTTTCTATGGTTAGAATCTTTATAGATGGATTTGTTGGTCCCATGTCTCATTATGGGGCATTATTGCAGTTTGACAGCTCAAATATTCACACAAAAGCATTGTGAATGCAGACACTCCAAGGTATCTCTTATGGCGTGTATTGTGCCTTAACATACAGCCAATATTTTTAGCATTTTTGACATACACATTATTATTTTTGCTGGGCATTTTGTATATATGATATGTGCCACTATGATCAAAACCCCAAATTATGCTCACCTAACTCTTCTGAATAAAAAATACCCCCAATGTATGTCTTTGGGACATTTTTGTGAAGTTACACTGCCATATAGGAGTCCTGACCATTTCAGTTTTTACAGTAGAATTATGAGATTGATCTGGTGGACCTATGTATCATTTTGGAGCATTATAGTAGTTTTCCTGTTCAAATAACCCCATAAAGGCCCACTATTTGTGAAGGTAGATACTCCAGAGTATCTCAAGTGATGTTTGTTGTGCCTTAATTTGCCACCATTTTTTCACCAATTTATGTCAGTTTGAGCTGGGAAAATATTGTTTTTTTTACATACTTTTATGCTGGGTATTTTGTTCATTTGGTATGTGATACTGTCATGAAACCCCCCAAAGTATGTCCAATGATATCTTCTGAGTAAAACATTTTGTTCAATATATGACCTAGACACTATTTTGTGAAGTTGTGTGTACCTTTGCCAAGTATATGTGCATATTGAAGGGGAAAATTTGAGACACATCCATTTCAGGTTTATTTTTTTTTTTAAAAACTTTGACTTTGACTGCAATGCTGGGTCCATGTCGCATTTTAGCAGGTTTCCAGTTCAAACTACCCCGCAAAGCATTTTAGCAGCTCATGATTGCAAATTACCTCACAAAGGTAACATCTAATTTTAGATATAAGAAGCTTATCAATTCAAATTATGAAAAGCGAATTAATTTTTGCAGTGAATGGGGGAATATTTGGCATACAGTTATCAGGAGGCACCCAGTCATTTGCATCACAGGCAACTGTAGGAGAATTATATCTTTCTGCTGTGGGCCCTGCAGAATCAGGCAAAATGTAATATTTGCATTAACCTGCGTCAAACTGAAGTGCTGTCTGTCACCTCTGAGTCCGCTTTCAGAATTCTGTAAGCCTCCTTGGCACTGAACTTCCTAAGCACTTTGAACTTTTTACACAGGAACTTTAAACAATGTTATAAACGATTTTTTATTTTCAATTTTTTTTTTTTTGCCTTTTAACCCCTAACGAACGTAACAATATACTCCAAGATTTCACGCAATTTTCAGGTGTACAGTATCTCTCTGTAGGTGCTGGAAGCTTCCTCACACATGACAGGGCACAAGGAGACTAGGGGTTGCAAATGGCCCATGGACTGGTAGTTCCATTATGCCGCTGATTTATATAGTGTTGATATGCTTGGCATAATACTCTATCTAAAGGAGTGCTTCCAATAGTAAAATATATAGCTCTACATAAGTAAAGTTTGATTTTGGAAATCAAGCACTCTATCCATACACTAACAGGAAAATACTCTGATTTTATTTTTCACGTTATCAATTACACCATTACAATGTCATTTCACATCCCTATGTTGATATCGCTTTACTTTTTATACACATTTGTACAGAGGATTGGGACAATACAATATTTTACAGAGTGTGGCTAATAATTTACACGTTTATGTAAAAAAAAAAAAATATGTACCTCAAACATTTAGCAAAAAAAAGTAGCAAACAAATTTAAATCATGAATTAAAATAAAAAAAAGTAGCTAAAGAACTTACATAAACAATAACTATAATCTCTTTATACAGACAAAATATTTTACATAATCCACATCATTAAGTCATTGTTTAAAACAATGGCCTAATATTGTGCTTAAAAAATAAAAAAAAGGCAATGTACATAAATTTATACAACCCCGTTCTTGTGATGAACAAAAAAAAAAACCAAAAAAAAAAAAAAAAAACACAACTGTATATACTGTAATCTTTTGTGAAAATTAGCACTGATATTCTACCTGCTGTTAAGGGCATAAAGAAAACCATGTAAAGTTCAACCTGCACTGCAGATATTCCCAATGGTTTCTCTGGTGCAGAAATCATAATATTGCTATGGCATCTATTAGTGCTATATAAATTAATTATAAAAATAATTGTACAAGTTTAAAAATTGTGAAACATTTCAGGCAAATTGTAATCTTCCACAGCTAAAATGTGCAGTTTTCTCCCATAGATCTTATTTTAATGTTAAGAAAATCAGCATTATTTTCTCACTAAAATTTAAAATTAAGCTCGCATCATTGAAACTCCTAAAAATAAGGTCTAATCGACTAGGCTAATGATGCTAATCTTGGCACTACAGGTGCATATGGGCAATTTACAAACAACTGCAATGCCACGGTTAAACATCATTGTCCTTGAATTTGAAATAAGTCTCAGTCTGTTATGTACATTCTGGTTTGGATTTAACACTGAGATTAACAGATAGTTGAGGAATTAACAGCTCAACCTCTGGAGTCCAAAAGAGAAAAACAAAAAAAAAAAAATATCATAGCCCCACCCCCCCTAATAAACTTGCCATTCTTTTAAAATAAAGCAAGTAAGTATCAGTGTGGCATTAATTGGCAGTGCTATATGCTAAACCAAACATTTAGATGTGCTAATTTTTGTGTGTAAAAGTTTTCTATCTTTAAGTGTGGAATATCCGCTTAAACATTTTAAAAAAACACTGAATATCGTTGGAGATTTTAAAGTGTTTCAGCGCGACATGCACTCAAGTCTCATTGTGCCTCTTTGTGGGTTGTTTTGAAATTAAATAATGGCCACCATATTGAATTACTCATGCAATGCCAGTTTAGTACTGTAAAATGGAGTACGTGATCAATCTTTATACCAGTCTTAAAAGTGCTAACAAGTTTGAAGATTATAAAAAAAAAAAAAAAAAAATCCCCCCAATTAAAATGAAAGCCTCTCAAAGATTGGGAACCAGAATACAGTCAAATTGCCATAAAATTTGCTCACATTTACAGTCTTTCAAAACAGAAGGCTCAACAAGGATACACAGGTTAATTATACATGCAACAATGTCAAATTACAACTATTTCACATTTACACCAAAGGGGCTGGAATACAATACGATCTGCCAACCAGAAGCTTGAAATACAAACAGTCGAGTTTTACTCACAGACTGACAGCCGCACCAAGATATACAAGTGTACAGATAATTACAGAACTGCACAGTGCACTTAAGCTTGAAACATTCAATTTGGAAAGGAGCCAAAAAATAAAATAAAAATAATAAAAAAAAAAATTAAAAAAAAAGGTCCCCACATATTAGTAGGTCATCAAAGGTTAGAAATCTTCCACTAGCCTAAAAAGAAATGCGATTATTTAATGCTATGTGAATTTACAGACTGCTTGTAATACTGGGATAAAACAGAAAGCTACTGAAGCTGTACTACAATTTTGTCTAAAAAACCTTTCTAAAATGTTACACTACAAGAGCAAGCAATTGCCATTTTTACGACACGTGTGAAATATATTTTTGTTTAAAAAAAAAAAAAAAAAAGTTATAAAAATTTTTATCAAATAAAACACTGGGACGTACTCTATATACAAATTCAGCCAACAGGTGCCTTGTAAAAGGGTAAACAATAAAATTAAAAACCTGCTTGCATAACACTGACTGAAAAATTTACTTGAAGAGAACAGCAATGTAATTCGTGGAAAATAAACTGAAAAAAAAAATGAAATAATAAAAAAAATTATTTTTGGTGTAAATACAATTGCTTTTAAAGTGAATGTTAAAATTTGTTTTTTTTTATTGTTTGTTTTTTGCAATTTTTGAAAAGTGACATGCCCATTTCTATTGCAGCAGATATACTTACCTGAAGCACTCCCTCACAACAAAACGTGGAGGTCTTGGGAGGATCCGGTGAGAACCTCCACGGAATAACTCTCGCAATGCACAGAAAGATGCCAGTTTTCCACTGATGGCAAGCTCTGCCTTTGAACAAATTAGTCTGACCATTAGACAAATAGTCCCTACTTTGTCTTATGATATCTTGACTGCATTGTAATTTCAAACAAATTCCAAAGCAGCCAATATGAATATATCATAAACAATTTTATCATTTCCAGACACTCAAAAGTGACAGATGCTTTATACAAGCACACATGAAAAAGTAGTATCTTGAGGGAATTTTTAAATGAGGAAACAATTATTGGGAAAGCATTCAGATATTGCTTTTAGAATGAAAATTGCACCTTTAGGTAATTAGAGGGTTACCACGAGCACCATGACTACTTCATTGATTCTGAAGAGGTCACTTGTGCCTGGAGACTGTATGTGGAGGGTTTCGCTTTGAAATGCTGCACACACAGAGATTAACCCCTTAGCTACTGGAGGTGTAACTCCATCTCTGGGAGCTCACTAGCCAGCCAAGAACACCATTCTGGCCTGGCTAATGTCTATCATGTGCAAAATTGGCGTCTGATGCCAGCGCGCACTGCATGCTGCCGCCAGACAATCCCTCCCATGCTGCCCCCATCTTCCCTAACCCTCCAGCAAGGTTGAGTGAAAACAGGCAAGGAGGATCGAGCTGCAGGAAGAACGTGGACTTGGCTATGGTACAGAGGTGAGTTTTAGTGTTTTTTTTTTTCTTTTTCTTAAACAGGGTGGAGGGGCACAACATTTCAAAAAGGGTAACTCTAACCAAAGGTTTTGTAAAAACACTTATTTGGTTGAAATAACCCTTTAAGCTAATTTACTGATCAGAATTTAATCAGCCAATACATTATACAGTTATTTCCACCTTTCAACCTTACACAACTGGTGCATGGAGATATTTATTTAACATTGTAGAAAACAAACACAAAACACAACTATCTGCTACATAACCAAGCTCCCAAAGCCTATTAAACGCAGCAAATAACAGTTTCCTGCTAGGTTAGCTTTTGATGCCTTGTCAAATGTTGCAGGTAGCACATCTAGTTTTTAATCTTCAGGAACGAATAATTAAATAAAATGCACATCTACCCTTAGCAAAACATAGCAGCTTTTCCCAAGATAAACCACAATTTTGATACTTCCTTCTGTCCCAAGATTTTAAGTATTGAGAAAAAAAATAAACATCTACATCACTGCCCTGAGCTTTGCAACTCAATTAATTTGTAAAACAAAGAGCACGACGGATGTAGAAAAATAATAGCTGTTTAGAAACATGAAAACTGCATAACCAAAACAAATAATATACAGTCTCCTTTACAAGAACGGGTGGGTTTATAGTATTCACTTGAATGTCTAGAATAGACTAGATCATGCTAATGAAGCCTCTTTATGATGTTTCATGGTATGCTGGTTCTTTTCTGAAGGCCGACGGAAACCTTTTTTACAGTAGTCACAGCGATGTGGATAGTCTTTGGTGTGAATGGAGATGACGTGGCGTTTAAAGCCAGAAGCATCTGTGGTGTTGTATTCACAGTACTCGCACTGGTATACTTTCTTACCACTGTGAGTCTTCATGTGCTTTTTTAGTTCTGTCTGCTGCCTGAAGCCCTTTCGGCAACGTTTGCACCTAAAAGGTAACTCTTTAGTGTGGACAGACAGGATATGTCGACTCAAGACAAAAGGATCAGCAATTTGAAACTCACAGTGTCTACACTGATGCATCTTTTTTCCCCTGTGTGCAGCCTCGTGTTTCTTGAGCTCAGAGGGTCTGTGGAAGCCCTTCTCGCACACTTCACACTTGTGAGGATAGTCCTTGGTATGCACAGAGATTATATGTCGCTTTAGATCGCTGGAGTTGGAACTTTTGTGGTCGCAGTGCAGACACTGGTGACTTTTGCTTTCCTGGTGCAAGATGGCATGAGCCTGCAGTTCTTTAGAATCAGCAAATGTTTGCAGGCAGATGTCGCACTTGAAGGGCATCTCCTTGCTGTGCTTTGTCTTGACATGAGTCTTCAAGTTGGAGGAGTCAGCTGACCTGTAGTCACAATACTGACACAGGTAAGGCTTCTCACCAGTGTGTGTGCGCATGTGCTTCTTTAGCTCAGACGGGTGGCGGAAACCTTTCCCGCACTCAACACAGATGTGTGGGAAGCTTTTGCTGTGTACAGCCATTAGGTGACGGTTCAGTAAACCCTGTTCTGCTGTTTCATAGTCGCAAAACTTGCACCGGTGCATTTTATTGCCAGCTTTGTCTTTGTGGGTGAGCTTGTGGGCAAACAAAGCATTGCTGTGCAAAAATACCTTCCCACACTCATCACAATCCAGTTCCTTCTCTGTTTTGATTACAGCAGCAGTCAGCTTGTGGCTCTCCAGGTGATTGTGCAGGCTCACCTTCTTGTTGGTGGTGTAGTCACAATCTGTGCAGCGATATTTTTTCCGGGCCAAGTGCTCTGGGTGATTTTTCATGTGCCGCTTCAGGAAGCCTCTTGACTTAAATTTCTTGCCACAGATCATACATGGGTAAACAGTAAGTGGATGGCCATCAGGACCAATAATTATGGCTATCAAAGAAAAAATATATAATTTTTTTAGACAACAGTATGTCAGACAAGAGCACTTTATAAAATATAACATTTGGTATGCAAAATCACAAGCTTTTCAGTCAAAATGTGTCCGCTTGTAGGATAAAAAAAATAAATAAAAATTGTGTTCAGTGTTTATACTGAACTATGTTAGTATGTGGCTCACTCCAGGGTGTTCAGTTTCAGCCATTTTATATATTGCATAACGTGTATACAATAAATAAAGATAAACCTTTTTCTATTGCACTGCTTATGAATGCTACGTATTGGGCACAAGTGGCATTCCTATTAATCCAGTACAGTGAGTCTGTTTCCTGGTAGAATGAGTCAAGTCTAAGTAATATGAAATTATATATGAAATGCAGCATAAAAGTAGTTTGTCTCTGAATATGCAAGAGGCAGCATGCGCTGTAATGGGCTGATCAGGAAAGAATTACCCCAACCAGCCCTGTTCAAAGAGTCCTCAGGAACCAGCACATTAAACTTAATGTAGTACCAGCCCAGACTGTTCAAATGCATTACACATGCAAAGACAAATTGTATTAAAAACACATAAAATGTATGTTTTTATGACTGTAAGATTTTTGAGTTTGTTGTAAAGTTTAGTGAAGACTACTTTAAACCCTCTCTGAAACCAAATGACAGACCTGTTTGATATTGCCTATTTTCTCCTCTCCTCTTCTTCTTTGGTTTTTGCTTAGATAGTCTGTCCAGCCCATCAGATTCATCTATGTGCAAAAGGGCACTAGCAGTTCCATTCCTGTGCTCAACCCCTTCCACACTGTTACTCATGTTATTACCTATGAGAAAGGCAACAATGGTTAATAAGAACATAAAAATAATAGAATCAACAGAGGCATTAACCCCTTGACAACGCTAGGACTCTCCATGTTGTCCTCCAAAAGAGTTGGCTTTAACGCCGTTAGGAGAGCATGAAAGGTCCTAAAGTTTTGATGTAAGCAGGATTTAAAACCCTTCTCACATCAGAGAGAACCCGATACGTTATTTAGTGGCCCCAGACTGACAGATGAACTGTATACAGCTTTTAAAACAGGGAATTGGTATGAGCATGGTTAAATTCCTGCTCACAAAAGGGAGACCCATATTTAAATCAATACCTGGGACTTCCCACTGTCATGTTATCACAAGTAAAATGGGAAATGGGAAAAGTGGTTGTACTTAAAGAAAAACCCTTATATTTTAGTAGATCAAACACACAGCACAAATTCTAGGTTTTGTTTTGGTTCAGATGTTGGACAGTTTCTTCTGTCCCTAAGGGCTTAAAGCAAATTTCAACAAATTGAAAAACAAAGAGCATGCTGAACTTTGTAAATAAAAGATCTTTCTGTTGAAGAAGTTGTAAGTTAAAGGGACATTATAGTCACCAGAACAACTACTTAATGTCGTTTTTCTGGTGTCTATAGCCTGTCCCTGCAGGCTTTTTAATGTTAATACTGCCTTTTCAGAGAGAGGGCAGTGTTTACATTACTGCCTAGGAACACCTCTAGTGGCAGTCGCTCTGTATGGAGACGCTAAATAAATTGATTGATTCGATGCACGTCTGAAGAGCTGCTGATTGGTGCAACTTAGCGTTTTGCTGTGCCTGCACAATCGCCTCCCAATGCTTTCATATGGGAAGGCATTGTATTGAGATCATCAAATTATTATTATTATTTTTTTCCGGCAACACTGTTCACTGGTGATGTACAGAATTAAGTTGTTGATGTTTTCTTCTAAACAAACAACAGTTATTAAAGGCCTACATTAGGACGGTATTGATATTTTATTGTGCAAGCTAAATAGCAGATAGCTATATAGATTTAAGTTTAGAGAAGTTTACTGCCTTCTCTATAAACATGGCCACCGCCTTAGATAATTTTTTTGCACATCCATCATGGCAAGCAAATGTGTAGTTTGCACCACCAGCAAAAGCAAAGAAAAAAAATCAAAAAAAAATCAAGAGATAAAAAATAAATAATTTATTTCGCTAGCTAGGAATTTGGTTAGCATAACAAAAATAAAAAATAAATATTAGAGACAGTGCCAATATATCACCCTTTGCTTTAGGTGTGCAACTTTTTTGAGCAGCAAGTGCAGGCTATAGAATACTGGATAACTAGTTTTGAATATGATGAAATATAAATTAGCTGGAAAGGTTACCGTAAGCTGCAGCCCAGGCAACTGGCATGAATGTCTTGCTCAGTTCAGCATCATCCAGCTGATGATCTAGTGTTACTGAAGCATCTTCCTCCCCAACAATTACTTCCATATACACTTCATCTGCTATCTCTGCTACATCTAGATAAAGAAGAATTAAAGAGGCATAAATTGAGAATCAGTAATAAAAAAAGTAAAATGAGATTACTGGGCTCATTTTTCAAGTATATCTGTTTTAACAAATACACACACACACTATCACATTGCTGCATACCTACTTGGAATCTACATAAAGATTGTGCAATATGTACAGTAAAATTAACAATAGCCAAGGGAACTAGAGGGAAAGCCAATCGAAAAGAAATGCATTGTAATTTTAATAACATTGCTACACTATTTTAAGGACAGCAGACAAGACCTCAGGAAGAAAAAAAAAATAAATATAAATATATATATATATTTTTTAAATCTAAAAGTGGTACTGACCAAGGTCATTGTCTTCATTCTGTGAGTGATTTACAGCCATATAAACCATCTTTTCTCTGGTTAGGCGCCCACCAGAGTGAGGATCGAGAAGTCCATCTCCATGATCAGTCTCAGACTCACTTTCCACAATGTCTACTGTTCCTCCTGTTGTGCCAGATGTTTCGTATAAATTAGTTAATTTTTATTTTGTTAATAAGATTTAAGCTATGTGTACATTTAATGAAAACCACCTTATGCCATAATTGTAAAGCCAAATAGGGCAAATGGTTCCCCAAGCAGCATTATGAATAAATTCTTACACAATTGCATGGTTGTGCATTGAACAGAACTTTATAAATTGATTTTAAAAAGTCACTCTGTGTTAAGAAGAACAGCCATTCTATTAAAAAAGAGTTACAACATTCATCATAACCACTATATCCCATTTTAGTGGCTACGATGCGAGGAGCACCCTGGGTAGTTTTTCAGTAATGGCGCAAATCATTTTGCACTCTCACCTTGGTCCTGGGTCATTCACTGGATAAGTGTCAGTTTATTTCTCTCAACCAATGAATTAGCATCTACGAAGTAATATACACAGAATTTACATTAGCCAATCCTGAGCACTTGTTCCAGACTGGATAATGACACTGCAAGAGATAGTTACAACACTGGCAGCTGGTGTTAAACGCCGCACATACAGACTCAAAACATCACAATCACTTTAAAGGGACACTCCAGGCGCCAAAACAACTTAATCTTTAATCCCCACGTTGTTGCCAGCGGCGATGTCTACTCCCCTCTAGGCAGCATCTGGCCATATGGCGCTGCTGATTGTATCTTTATCAAACTAATTTTGTAACTGGGGAGTCACTATTGAGCTGAGAGCGTCATACTAGTGTCTCTCCATGCTTCCTGAATCTGAAATTGATGCGGGGTGAGGGAGTGGTGTACATTGCCACTGGAGACAACTTTGGGGTTAAAATGTTCTTGAGATAAGGGGTCTCCTGGCACCATAAGAACTTCATTTTCATGAAGTTGTTATGGTGCCCAGAGTGTCTCTAAATTACTGAAGTAATCATGTTGTTTGTAGTAACCGTTAACGCGGCTCTCTCACTAAATGCCTTCCCCCAAATCATGTACATGCCCAGTTCATCACAACTTCACACAGAAGTGGTGTACTACTGGAAGGGGGCAAGTAAGAACATGACAATCAACGACAAAAAGGATGTGGAGCAATTTTGTCTTAAAGGACCACTCTAGGCACCCAGACCACTTCAGCTTAATGAAGTGGTCTGGGTCCTGGTCCAGCTAGGGTTAACCCATTTTTTAATAAACATAGCAGTTTCAGAGAAACTGCTATGTTTATGAATGGGTTAAGCCTTCCCCCTATCCTCTAGTGGCTGTCTCATTGACAGCCACTAGAGGCGCTTGCGTGCTTCTCACTGTGATTTTCACAGTGAGAGCACGCCAGCGTCCATAGGAAAGCATTGTAAATGCTTTCCTATGAGACCGGCTGAATGCGCGCGCAGCTCTTGCCGCGCGTGCGCATTCAGCCGGCGGGGCGTAACGGAGGAGGAGGAGAGGAGGCAGAGAGCTCCCCGCCCAGCGCTGGAAAAAGGTAAGTTTTAACCCCTTTCCCCCTTCCAGAGCCGGGCGGGGCACCCTCAGGGCACTATAGTGCCAGGAAAACGAGTATGTTTTCCTGGCACTATAGTGGTCCTTTAAGAAATTCTTTTAAATTACTCTAAACTCCAGATAATTTACACTTTAGTAAATAAACATGAAGGGCAACGCTAAACAATACATAGGTTATGGTGCACAGAGGTCACAGCCTTTATGCTTATAATTGCAGCTATGCAAGAAAAAACAACAACACTACACTCATATAAAATGTTACAAATCATTATAATTAAACATTTGTGTCTTTGTACATTCCCCCCCCCCCCTTTTCATTTTTAAAAAAGAGTGAAGTATCCAGGTAAGATAGTAAAGTAAGCAAATTTTCTTAGGTAAAGTACATAAGAAATTAGCTTAGATAAGAGACAGGATATCCAAACTGGTAAGAATTTTGAGTAAAAATTTTCATTTACCCACTCGCCATTATTAAGTGTAATTTCAGCCCTGGTGAGTGGGCTGCATGTAATGGCAATGACAGTGCATAGCAGGAAATCCATCTTCAGCACCTTGTAATGCACATATTCAAAAAAAAACTAAAAACTACCAAGAAAAAAGAGGGTTTTAAAAAGCATAGCACTGGCAATTTAAAGTGTCCGTATAGGCAAAGTGCACAGTGCTTAGAGCACCTGGAGAGCACTATTCTCTCAGAGTCACTTACAGCAGCAGTAATTCAAGCAGGCGTCACACAGAACTCTGGGTTGCTAGTGCTGATTTTGTTGTGTGTGTGCTGAATGTTTGATAGGGAAGGTGCTCTCTTACCTTCCCTGGGAGAGATCAGAGTCACAGACTGCATATTATCTATATAAAGCATTTAAAAATGGTTAAAAACAAAACCCTCACCATTGAAAGCTCTGTAGAGAATGAAATCTACAACACCTCACCCAGTACATACATTGTACACAGTATACTACAAGGGCTGGAATTGAATAGTCTGCATACTTTCTTTTACGTCTATGTCTCACAAACACAGACACAAGGATATTCTCCCAACTAACTGCTGCAAAAAATAAAAATGTTTAGGATTCAGTGCAAAGGGCATCCCTTACCTAAATCTTCCTCACCAGGGTCAGCTTTGAAAATGTAGACTTTGATTACTTCTGGACACGACCCATCCAGTTTGCTAGGATCCCCGTCTAACTCTCCTCCCATTGTTATTTCCTCTGTACAGTGTTCATTAATCTTCTCGGCATCATCCACTAAAAATGAAAAAAGTCAAAGCCATACATTCACAAGCAATACAGTAAACAAAAAGCAAAAGAATAAAAGGCAAATGATAGTGCTGATTTAATGAATCCAGTGGACTGGCTAAGAGAGCTTAACTACCTGGGTTAAATGTATGTTAGAGTAGGCATGCCACAAATGGACTGTGATACAGGGTTTAGGCTCCAAAATGTTTGTCACTTACACAAGCTCTACAAATAAAATGGGATTACACCTTTGAACACAATTGATCACCTACGTCAAGTGTTTTCTTTTCCTTAAATTTTTGTGACTGTCGTGTTCACATGGGAACAGCAATATTGTAACAGGACAGCAGGAGCACAAAAATTATTTTCCCCTTGCTTTACTGCAGTTGCTTCCTTTTTTAGTATTTTTCGGCAAGGCTGAATATTAGCTAAAAGAATATAGCACTCAAACACAGAACCTAAAAGATTTTGGCATTTATTCTATGGAAGTCAGCAAAACTGACCTAAGTCAAACAGAAATTCTCCTGAACCACAATGTAAAACACTGATGCCATGATTATTTTCACACTTACATGAGATCATGAGATAGTCATCACAATTAACTTCCTCGCCATCATGTCCCTGTATTTGAATACCATTGGCATCAATCACTGCCTCTGAAGCACAATCTGCTACCAGGACCTCTTCTGAAATCATGTCCTCTGTTAAACTGTCCTCTGTAATCTCTTCTTCCACGTTTTCAGAGACAGAATGAACAATATTCTCTCCATCAGACAAGGTGCTTTCAACGAGACTAGAGTCCAAAACACTTTCTGAAACATCACAGTGAGATAATTCATTTTCTTCAAGCTCTTGTTCATCTAATCCTGCTTCTATCTCATCCTCTAGGACTTGCTGAGGGATGATAACAGTTTCTGACACTCGGGATCCTTCTATGATGTCTGTACACTGGACATCCTCAATTACCACATCTTCAATGACATCCTGGATCACCACCGAGTCTGCATCATCAGAAAATCCCTGTACGGCCATACCTCCATCACCATCAGAAACAAAGACAGTCTCCTGGATCTCTACAATTATTTCATTGCCATTAAGATGCGGTCTGCCTGTGGGGAAATCAGAAATTTGAATGAGAACACAAAATCTTTATCCCTTGTGCTCATCTTGAGATACAATTTAAGAAAATTGTGAAAGTCGCCATAAACTAAAGTAAAATCTTTTTCAAATATGACACAACTATAATTGTATTATCTTCTCTCTCCAGCTCATTAAAAAGGAAATCTAAAAAATGGTACACTTTCGATTTCGTGTTGTTCATTTCTAAAAATGCTTAATTTCAGATTTTGTAGAAACTAGACTTGTGCATTCAGATAAACTTCAATTCAGACAATAATTGGCAGATTCAGCGGTTCATCCGAACAACTGAATCACCACATGACTGCATCAAACAAGTTCAGAATTGCATGATGGACACATCGATTCGGTCATTTAGAGTACCCAATATAAGACTGCAAATAAGAATGACATGAATGTCATGTAATTCGGTTCTGAATATATATAGTCATTTGGAAGTTACTATACCAATCTGGTCTACTAAAAAGCTCCCTACTTACATATCCTTTAATGTTACCATCCCACATAAGCCTGAGATTATAATGACAAGGCTGCTTTCTAAAGATCATATCAAAAGTAAATTTTTCCACAGCACAAGGGGAAAATATATTCTAATAAAAGTTAGCTGTCAGACAGTCACAGAGGAAAAACTGTATAGAACACACCAGGAAGTTGGAAATCACTCCTCATTGTTTAATACATTCAACATATAATGCATTCATGGGGCAATTAGCCTGAAAGCCTGTACCTTGCAGACTCTCTTCCTTGCTGCAACAAGACGACAGCTGACCAATATATAAGTTAAATAGTTTTCAGTGTTTCAGTGTTTCACTGTAGAAATGTTTTGGAGTAGCACTGAAGCACTTTGTGTGAGTGCAAATATTGTGCAGATCACAATTGTGTAAGTTAAGTTAGTGGAAAGCACCTACAAATTTCTACTGCCTACAGGAGACCATTTCGCTTTAGATCTCAGAGAGAGAGAGAGACAAACTTACCTCACTCTTTCTCCTTGCCGCCATGTCACTCTTCATCTGTATTTTAAAATTCTGTAAGCTTCATTCTTCAGGAGCAGTGGCAATTGTGTACTCAAGCACTAACACAAAAGTAGGGTTTGTCTATCGAAGATGCTCCATGACCCTCCATTGATCTTGCACTAAAAGTTATCGTATGCATCTAATGCACATCGCATGTTAAGATTCCACTTTCTACTGGTCATCAAGAGTAAGGACTGATAGGAAATGGCAAGATATGCAAAGTTTTGACTTGTACAAGGGAGAAAAACAAGTTGCTACTTTGTATCTTCTGTCGAAATCAGTGGTTCCGAAACTTTTTAGGTTCAAGGCGCCTTTAATATTTAAAAAAAATTTCCAAGGCGCCCCAAGTCATAACAATTTTCTAGGTTGTATATATGTACAGCGCAGCGGCAAATACTGGGCTCCTGTTCGGCAGAAATGCTTGGGAGGGGCACTGGTAGATTATTTTGAAAAAACAATCCAGGCACAATAGCCAGTACAGCACTCTGTAGTGGTTATGGTGCCAGTAGTGCCGTAATGCCCTCCCAGAGTAAGTAGTCAAACTGTTTAAGAACAGTTTGACAACTTACCTGGGATCTGCTGGGTTAGGGGCAGCAGTGTGTGTGACGGGTGCAGTGTGTGTGTGTGAGAGGGTTGCAGTGTGTTCGTGTGAGGGGTGCAATGTGTGTGTATGTGTGGCAGTTTGTGCGTAAGGGATACAGTGTGTGGGGGGGCAGTGTCTGTAGGGGAGCAGATTGTATGAGGGGTACAGTGTGCGTGAGGGGTAGGTTTTGTGAGTGGTACAGTGTATGGGGAGGCAGTGTGTGAGTGTATGGGGGGAAGCAGTGTGTGTGTGTGTATATGGAGGGGCAGAGTGTGTGTATGGATGGGTAATTGTGCTTCTGTGGGGGTAGGAGTGCAAATTAATAAATATATATAAAAAAAATTCTATTAAAAATAATTGTTTTCATATCCTCTCTCCCTGCTTACCTTTGCCTGGGAGGGGGGACATTTCCTGCAATCCCTGGTGGTCCCAGTGGTGAGAGTGAACTCTAGCCTGCAGCTCAGGCTATAGTTCACTTTTGAGAGATCCGGAGTGTTGCCGTGGTAACAGCGGCAACGCTCCGATCTCGCAAGAGGAGTACCCGGCGGAGCAGCAGGTTAGAGCTCCCCAGGGTCCTCTCTCCCTTCCCTACCAGCAATACACTGTTGGCGGGCCCCGTGAGAGAGATCTCTGATCTCCCGTTTGGGCCTGCAGAGCTGGCAGGGGACAGTGAAGCACAGTTCCCGGTGCTATGATCATATCTCGCAGCGCCTCTGTGCGCCCGTCACGGCACCTGGCACACAGTTTGGGAACCGCTGGTCTAAAATTAGTTTTCTTTTTTTAAATCTAGCTTTATGAAAAACTTAAGTGACAGTGCTGCTTTCTTTAAGTCAAGCATCCTTGAAACTGGTACAAAGTAAAGGAACTCAACGGTAAATGCGACATTCACAAAGCAACGCTAAATGTGCCGATTAAGAAGAGCTCATGATATAAAAGTTGCAATATTGGAATCATAACCACTGCATGTTCACATAGTGGTTATGGTGCCATTTTGCTGCAGGCACTGACCCCTGATTTTTTATCAAACTGTTGAAGCAGTTAAACCAGAGTTCCCCAATACATCCAGGTCTGGTCCCTGCACAGCTATTGCTAATGTGCAAGCTACATTTAATAACAATTTAATCCATATTTTAAAGTAATTGATTGGCTAAGTGGGTCAGGTGACACAGCAGCCAGTGAATACAGTTACTATGTGTATAAAATGTATGTTGTAGCATGTAAGAGAAGAAATGAAGCAGGTCTGATAAAGAAGCAGTGTAAGTACCATAACCACTAAATACTGATGCACCCCCAAAAAACAAACAAACATTGCTGTTGAGCACAACCCCACTCCTTTACAAACATTAAAACTGCATTAATTTAGCATTAGTTTATCAATACCTGCAGCATGAAAAAATGCATGTGGTTCTGTTGTCTGTAGTTCGAGCTCTGCTACATCTTCTTCCATGACTATGAAAAACCATTAGCTTCTCTTCCTAAGACAGTTAGCAAACAAAAAAAAAAAGTTAAAAAACAAAACAATCTGCTCAATGCTCCACACGTGCACAGGTTTCATACAACTTCACATATTTCCAAGTTTGATAAATAGTTGAAAAGATTAAGTAGTAAAAATGTAATGCATCAAGACATTCAATTTAAATTTACATACGGATTACATACACAGTTGTTACAAATGTCTACTTCTTTCAACAAAACTGTAAAATCACTACTTCGGAAATGTGGTTATTTCTACATCTACGCACAGTGTTATCCAAGTTCTTTGTTGTGTTGTGTTGAGATACATACCATTCAAGAACACAGGTGGGATGATAGGACAAGCCCCTTGCTTATCTGCAGCATGGGAGGCTATTGCAGTGTTTACATTAAAAAGCATGCAGGGACACTCAAATGTGACTGTACCAGAACAATTTATTCACCCCATAAGATCACCTGTTTACTTGGTTGTATCATCTTCCCTTTATGTTAATTATTACTTTAAACAAAACTGAAAATTCAAAGTAAAATAATAAATAAATAAAAAAACAACACAAAAATGTTTTTAAATAAAATAGCATGCATGGACATGCTATAGACACCAGAACCACTACATTAAAGGGACACTCCAGGCACCCAGACCACTTCTGCCCATTGGAGTGGTCTAGGTGCCAACTCCCACTACCCTTTTTATAAACTGCAATAATTACCTTGCAGGGTTAACTCCACCTCTAGTGGCTGTCTACTAGACTAGACAGCCACTAGAGGGCACTTCCTGCTCTATAGCACATAAAAGCTGTGCTAGAGCATCGCTGGAGGTCCTCACGCTGTGTGAGGACCTCCAGCGTCGTTCAATTCCCCATAGGAAAGCATTTCCAATGCTTTCCTATGGGGAGCTCTAATGAGCATGCGCGGCATTGCCGCGCATGAGCATTAGGTCTCCCCGGCCTGTGGGCAGGTCAGTCTCGCCAACCGGCTGATGTAATGACTGGGAGGAGCGGCGGCGAGCACAAACCACCGCCGCGGGACATGTCTCAGGTAAGTGACCTGAAGGGGTTTTCACCCCTTCAGCAATCGGGGATGGGAGGGCGAGGGGACCTGCAGTGCCAGGAAAACTGATTGTTTTCCTGGCACTGGAGTTTCCCTTTAAGCTGAGGTGCTCTGGTAACTATAGTGTCCCTTTACTTTGTTAAACACATAAGGCACATCAGCTTGCTCTTCTGTCTTCTGTTTTCATTTTATAAAAAGTGCACACTCAAATAATAATTGGCATAAATGAACCGTGACCACTATCTTATAGGTAAGCTAGTCACATTATCAAGAATAACACTCATAATGCTGCGAAGAGGGAGGTTGATATCATGCTAAGTCAAGTTGAAACTGACCAACAGGTTTATTTACTATAAAGTGGGAACTGTCAGGAATTCAAAAAGTGAATTTAAAATTTTAGACCAAAATGGCTGACTTTTCCAATTCTATTTTGACCTTAAATCAGAAATTCACTCTGAATTCCAGACAATTCTCACTTTAGCAGAAAAACAAACCTTAGAGGCACACTATAGTCACCAGAACAACTATTGCTTATTGTATTTGTTCTGCTGAGTATAACCAGTCCCTTCAGGCCTTTTTGCAATAAACACTGTCTTTTACAGCCTAGGGAAACCTCCACTGGCCACTCCTCAGTTGGCTGCTAAAGGTACTTCCTGGGGCAGTGCAGCACTGCCATTCAGTGTCTTTACCCTCTGCATGGAGACACTTAACTTTCCTCATGGAGATGCCTTGATTTTGGCGTTTGGCTTGTGCTGGCACAGCCCCTGATCTGCCTCCTTAACAATCTCAGCAACCCAATGCTTTCCTATGGGAAAGCATTGTGATTAGCTCAGATCACCACTTCTGATGTCAAACAAGCAGGAAGATCAGGGGCACAGCCAGCAGTAGCAAACTGTAATAAAGTTAAGATTTTACTATATTAAGGGGGACTAGATGGTGTTTTAACACTATAGTGTCAAGAACACATGTTTGTGTTCCTGACCCTATAATGTTCCTTTAAAGGGCATGATTGCAGTGTTAAAAAATATTTGGCAACAGGGGTTATCCCCAGGTACAAAAAAGTAAATCTATACTGTATAAGATACTGGTATAGATTAAAGGGGTAGCACAAAAATCATGAAGCATACAACCTGTAAATAATACAACACAGTCCTTCAAAGGATCTAGAATATAAGAAAAATCACATAATAGTGAAGCATGTACAAAAATATGTAATTCACTCCCGTAAGTAGAGAACTTACAAGACCATACTGTAGATCTGCGCTTATCTCCCTTCCATAGGGTATATAAATAGTGATTCTTCTCTTAATAGACTTGTATATGTAGACCAAAGGCGTAAATGCAGGACACTCAATCCTCAAAAGGAAAAGAGGTATATAGAGCAGTATTGCAAACCAAAATGGATTTATTAATACAAATTGCACTTACATCAAGTGAAGATTATAGCAGCATATCACCACTAGCAAGTGGTACCAAAGAGAAGGAGTCCCGCTATGGTAGTATAAAAAATTATATATATATATATATATATATATAAAAAAAAGAAATAAACTAAAAACACATAAAAAAAAATTAATAAAAAATATATTAATTAACCACTTGCTAGTGGTGATATGTTGCTATAATCTTCACTTGATGTAAGTACCACTTGCTAGTGGTGATATGCTGCTATAATCTTCACTTGATGTAAGTACCACTTGCTAGTGGTGATATGCTGCTATAATCTTCACTTGATGTAAGTGCAATTTGTATTAATAAATCCATTTTGGTTTGCAATACTGCTCTATATACCTCTTTTCCTTTTGAGGATTGAGTGTCCTGTATTTACGCCTTTGGTCTACATATACAAGTCTATTGAGAGAAGAATCGCTATTTACCGTATTTATCGGCGTATAACACGCACCTCATTTTAAGAAGGAAATTTCAGGAAAAAAACCCTTAAATTTCAAATAAAGAACTTCTTACCCCCTCCTCCCCCTCTTCTTACTTCCCCCTCTTCTTACCCCCCTTTCTTACTTCCCCCCCTCTTCTTACTCCCCCTTCCCCTTCTTACTCCCCCCTCCCCTCTTCGTGCCCCCTCCCTTCTTACCCCCCTCCTCCTCTATTTACCCCTTCCCCCCCTCCCCTCTTCTTACTCCCCCCTCTCTTTTTATCCCCCCCCCCACTCTCTTTTTACCCCCTCCCCTGTAGCGTGGTCGAGCTGCTCTGCTGTCCGCGGTGCCCGGCCGGAGTGATAGGAAGGTGCACGCTCAGTGTGCACCTTCCTGTCAGTCCGACCGGGTACAGGAAACAGAAACTCCTGTTCAGCAGAGCAGCTCGGCCACGCTACAGGGGAGGGGAGGTGAGAACCAACTGCAGCCGCCTGACCGCTCTTGACAGAGCGCTCAGTCGGCTGCAGCATTTAAAGGTCCGGCGTATAACACGCACCCATAATTTGCCCCCTATTTTCAGGGAGAAAAAGTGCGTGTTATACGCCGATAAATACGGTATATACCCTATGGAAGGGAGATAAGCGCAGATCTACAGTATGGTCTTGTAAGTTCTCTACCTACGGCAGTGAATTACATATTTTTGTACATGCTTCACTTTTATGTGATTTTTCTTATATTCTAGATCCTTTGAAGGACTGTGTTGTATTATTTACAGGTTGTATGCTTCGTGATTTTTGTGCTACCCCTTTAAAATCTATACCAGTATCTTATACAGTATAGATTTACTTTTTTGTTCCTATTATATTGGTGTATGTGAGGTACACTTTTGGGTGTTCGGCACGTTTTTCTTGTCTTTGTTTGGGATATTATATAGTACTTCCCTTCTTTTCTATATACTGTTGTTATCCCCAGGTCTTTCAAACGTTTTATTTGGTACCATTTGTAGGGCTGTCACAAGGATTTTAAAGTGTCAATGTTTTAAGGGTAGGTTGGGAAGGAGGAGGGCACCATGAGGGATTTATTTATTTTTTTGTAGGAAAACATTAGCATTCACATAACATTAAGAAAGCATTGAAAAGTATGCGCAAAATCCCTCACACTTTTATCTATAAGCAACCCCTAATAACATCACGATTTGATAATACTGTTAGTGAGAGCTGCCACTGCTACAGAGGCAGGCAGATATGGCCTGTTCCCTTATAGCTTACTTATGTGGACAAGTAGGGAAAATAGATTATTGGAGCGAAGAGTCACCGTGGCAACCTGACACCTTGACTTGTTGAGCCTAGATTATAAATCTGAGAGATGTTATCACATATTTTATAACCGCAAGTTTGACATTGAGAATTTCCAAAGAAGGGGTTATAAAATTAGGTAACTAGCCATAGCCAAATTCTGACAACCAAATGAGTTGCTTGGATCAAACCACACAAGATATTTTAGGTGCACACAGTTCTATAAAGTTGTGATTTTCTGTTAGTATACTATATTTTAATCTATAAACAAGTCAAAAGTTCTGACATTATTATAATTATTATTATTGGTATTTATATAGCGCCAACGTATTCCGCAGTGCTTTACAATATTATGAAAAGGGGTAAATTTAACAATAAATAAGACACATATAAAATGGTACTGGAACAATTGGTAGATGAGGACTCTGCTCAAACACGCTTACAGTCTAGAGGAGGTGGGGTATAAAACACAATAGGGCTGCAAGGGGGGCAGCAACCAAACAAGGTGGCAAAAGTAGCAGAACTGAAGGTGAGAGTGGAGTGTGACTCTTTAATAGAGAGCAAAAGACAGATATGTGACATAGACGTTACTCTGGTAGGCCATAAGCATTTCTGAACAGATTGGTTTTGAGGTATATTAGAAGAACGTTTACAAAACAGAAGAGCTAGAATGGAAACTTGGAGGAATTCATATAAGTGAGGGAGGAATCGCTGCTGCCAAGGGACATTTTATAATTTCTGTTCACAACCAATTTTGTGAATTATGACTTACATCTGTGACCTGACTATATTCATAAGAATTCTGCCTCAAACCTTACATGTACAGTATTCCAAAGCAGAATAAAGAAATCTTGGGACTGATATAGAACAGTAATCAGTAACCAAACACATTATACATGTCATTCTGCAAAAAGATACCGTTTGAAACCACATGCTGACTCCTACCTTGTAGTATTGTAAATGGAATTCTGGACTTTAAAACCTCTTCCTGTGCTCCTAAAAATAAAAAAAATTATCAGGTTAAATCTAAATATATAAACATATATCTTGCTAGAGAAGCTAAGGCTGTGACAAAGTAAAATCTATGGGTACACACTATTCGAAATAATAATAACAACCAGTACTCCCTCAGGCTTTATTTAAAATAGAGGTCTTATGATACAAACATAGTATTTTACTTAACCCCTTAACGCAGTTAAGGTATTCTATGTTGTCCTACATAAAGTGGACTTTAAACCCTGAAGGGCAGCAGAAATCGCCCTGCATATTTGGTATGAGCACGTTTACATCCCTGTTCATATCAGAGAGTCCCAGATATCAATGGACACCTGGGGCTCACCTGTCAGTAGTGGTCCCAAACGTTTTGAGGAGTTGTTTGCAGTGCTGGCAGCCAGCGCTGCAAACAGCTCCTTAAATATATATTTAAATGCCTATACATAGAGATGGGGTGTGTGCACACACCAGGAAACCCAGATATTAATAGATACCCGGGGCTCCCCTCTGTCAGCTGGGGCTATTTTTAGTGGCCCCAGACAGAGGTGAGCAGCATGCAGAGCTCAGAGTGAGATCGACATGAAGTGCTTTCAACAGTATCCATTTTAATTTTCTGACCATAGGATAATTGTAAATAGAATTAGATACTAGTAAATATAATAAATATGAATTGGTGCCATTTAAATGCACAGACACTCATTCATTGGCTGCTCAGCTATGAATGAGCGTCATGATCAACATCTAACTTCTGCAGCACTGCAGAAGTCAAATGTAAACCCTGCTTACCAGCACTACCAGGTAATAAGGAAAACCATTGTCAATTGGTTTGCCCCAATAACAGGGAAACTGTGCCAGGTTTCACAGACAACAAGCTGTAGTGGTTACGATTGTTAGAGTAACCCTTTTAGTGATTTTAAATTGTCACAGTGCCTCTAGTCTGCATTTGCAGCATTTAACTATGAAACACTGTATATAAATAGTTTAACCACTCTGCTGAACCACCAGGGCTTGATTAGCAGCTAATGTGAATTCCGTGCAAATTTGGCATCTGTCCTCAGCACACATAGAATGTTGGTGACAGACAGGCAATGGTGGCACAACGCCACCTCCATGCCGTCCTTGTCCTCCTCTACATACCTTCCAGTGATATGAGCAGAGTAGGTTCGGACTCACTGATAACTTGGCCTCAGCCTAAAAGAACAGTTTTATGTGAAACATGAGTGAAACTTTTGAGCTCAACCCAAATTATACAAGCAGCATGAAGATGCTCCAGGCATAACTTAAATAAAATAGACATAGTGAGCCTGAAATTCATGTTTACAGCTGGCTGATTAATGGAACCTGGAGTTTAAACTTTTCCATAGGTGAAGACAAACTCTCTCAAATTTGGCAGCATTCCATGCTGAAATGCAGCACAGACCAGGTTCTTGCACTTTAAAGCAGCACTGTCACACCCCCAACCACCCACAAAATTTGTATTGCACAAAAATAGAATATTTATGAAATACTCATATTGACAGTGTTGGAAATTCACTAAATTCCAACTCCATCAAGAGATATACTGAAACAAAGTAGGGACTACTATGTCTCTGCATATTTTGTACGCCTGACACTTGTAGACACTGGGCAGAGCTACCACGTTCTAGAAGTGTCAGTGCCTCCCCCCACCAGCGACGGCTCCAGGGATTTGGCTTTATCTATGGAGGATCCCGTAGTCTTGCCATAGTTTTGCGGGATGCTCTGTAGACCTCAATGCTGTACTCTCATGTATGCCCAAGAGTACAGCAATGATGAAGAGGAACAATCGGAAAGATAGTGGTGTTCTAGAAGTACAGGTTTAGGTATGTAGAACTCAGCTTTGCCTGCAGATCCACAGTGGCAATGTCACCATCGAGGGTCTTTGCAAATGCGGCAAAGTCTCCAGATGGTGACTGTGTCGCTGTGAAGGTACAATCTAAACCAAAACAACTTTAGCTTAAAGGACCACTATAGTGCCAGGAAAACACTCGTTTTCCTGGCACTATAGTGCCCTGAGGGTGCCCCCACCCTCAGGGTCCCCCTCCCGCCGGGCTCTAGGGTGAGGAAAGGGTTAAACTTACCTCTTTCTCCAGCGCCGGGCTCTCCTCCTCCTCGGCTGAATGTGCATGCGCGGCAAGAGCCGCGCGCGCATTCAGCCAGTCCATAGGAAAGCATTCTCAATGCTTTCCTATGGAAGCTGTCGTCTTCTCACTGGCTGAATTAACCCTATTATAAACATAGCAGTTTCTCTGAAACTGCTATGTTTATAGAAAAAAGGGTTAACCCTAGCTGGACCAGGCACCCAGACCACTTCATTAAGCTGAAGTGGTCTGGGTGCCTATAGTGGTCCTTTAAAGAGTTACTCCAATCAAAAAAGTATTTTTTTTTTTTAGCCATGTCTAGAATTTCTATTCAACTACAAGCTTACAATACCGGCTAGGACTAGACATGTATGATTAGCTTGTTATTCAGCATGTATTTCCTAGGTTACTTCTCTTGTTCTAAAAAAAAAAAAAAAAAAAGTGCAGCTTTTCAAGTTTATTCATGCATGTATCTTGCAAATGTACCCTCTGTTAGACGTCATTTTTAATGCATGTATTGCGTGTTGCACTTCAAAAATAAAGATTAAAAAAATATATGTATTTTAGATTTTACAGTTTTGTCCTGCAGCGGCATCGAGACCCACTAATAAGAGTACCAAGGTAAACCATACAGGTAACCTTTTTTTTTTGCACTCATTAAACATAGGGTAGTTTCTGCACCTATTGTAAAGTAATGTACAGATAGAAAATAATCTTGCTCTTTATATAAATTTAGCCTTTTTGACTCTTGGTAATTGGTAAAGTTAAATGATATACTAGCTACAAGACTCAATTGTTTTAAAAGAAAGGTAATAAGTTATGCTTTACAGGGGGGCACTAGGGCTATTAGGTAATTAAAGTATAAACTTCGTATTAACAAATGCCACATTAGAACTATAAAATGTATCAGAGTTTATGAGCATAAAGCCTAGTTTATCAATATATCCTGGAGAATATTAACTCATGCTACAATTGTAAAACAATGGATTTCTAGAGACCTCCCCAATAATGAGAGGAGGGCAAAAACGTCATGCTCCACCCTGCTCCCCACAGGTACACTAACCACCATAAAAAAAATAATTAACACATTTACAATGACGGAACGTAAATTAAAAATGTCTGGATTTGTTTAATAGGGAATGAATTTATTTGGTATGAAATATGGGTGTGTATACTAGATATAGAGATATACACACACACATGCACTTATGTCCACTAGATACTAGCACTCTCACATGTTATTGAATATAGGATGGCTGGCTGTGCATTATGAGAGCTGTACTCCATAAAAGCTCTAATGACCAGCATCCCCCAGTCTGGGTTTGTTTTGTTGCTTCAGAGCATTCCAAGATGGCGGCCATGTCCCCTCCTCCACCTCTCCGGCAGCATGTGGGGCCGCCGCCATCTTGTCTGCCCTGCGTTCTACGTTCTAAGTTCTGGAATCCTCCATTCCTGGCCGCCATCTGAGCTGGGGCTTTCCAGTGGCGGCCATAGAGGCTCGCTTTACCGGGCCCCGAGCAGGCCGGCTGGCCGCCATGGCTCCTGTAATAAGCCAGCCCCCGCTCGCCCCCCTCTCCCCCCTCTCCCCGAGGCCTAGCTGCGGCCTGGGAGGGCGAGCCGCCCCTGGCAGGCCTACATGCTGGGCCGTGGAAGGCCGCGGCCCTCCCCCCAGCGGCCGGTCCGGCTCCCCTGTCCCGGAACCCGGCGGCTCGGTCGGGTCACAGAGCGCGCAGGGACCGGGGGAGCCGCCCCGGCTCTGTCCCCCCGCAGCCGGGAGTCTAAATGAAAGCGGGGCGGTGCGAGCTGCAGCCCCCGGCCGGGCTCTCGGCCTCCCCCCCGCACCCCGGAGCCTGCGCGCCATCACCGGCCTGGGAGGCCCCCGGGGCCGCCCGCCATCGCCGCGGCCTTACCTTCAGAGGACGCTGGCGGGCTTTCCCGCGCACCCGGGGCTCGGCGTTCACCGTCCGATAGGCCCGAACCGCGATGGCTGCCTGGCAGGGAGGGAGGAGGGGGGAAGGTAACAGAGTGAGTGCGAGAGGCAGGGAGGGAGGGGCCGAGCTGGATGGCTGTGAGAGAGAGGGGGAAGGAGGGAGAGCAGCAAAAAAAGAGCGGGCAGCTCTCCTGGCCGGGGCCGCCGTCAGCAGTAAACGTCACTGCCGCAGAGCCTCAGGAAAATGCGGAAGGGGGAGGCCGCAATGCGAAGCAGACAGCTAGTAAACCCCGAGCCAAGGCCAGGCCCGGGCCTAGCACTCACTGCAGCCTGCCTGCCCCGGGGGGTGGAGGGGGGAGCCCTGCCACTACTACCACTGCCCGCCTGGCCCCCTCCGCTGTGTGTCACATTAATACCACACACTGATACTCAACATACACAGAGTTCCAGGGGGAAATGTTTAATAAGTATTTTATATTTAGTTTGTAGGGAAGCTGCTGTGTTAGGTGTCGAATTTTTACATGTTGAAAAGAGCACATATTTTAAACCTTGGGGATTATATTCAGTTTTAAAGCAGGGGATTTATAAAAAAAAATTTGTAACAGAAAAAAGTGGAATCGGTAATTCTGTAATATGTAATTCTAAGTAGTCTTACTGCAGTAAACACCAAATTATATATACAAAGTGCAGATTAGGGAACAGAGGAAACATGCAAAAATGAGTTTTACGTTTTATAAGGCTACTTAAAATCGCCTATCTTGGCAAACAAAATATAGGGATTTAGCTGCACCATATGACCATATTGTGATAGGACCACGGGCATGCCACTACCCCAATATCGGTGGATAATTTTAAAATGGAAATGTAAAGCTAACGGCAATATTTACTGCTTAAACGGCTTCCAGAGACTCTCCTCAATTTCTGGTATCGTGTGGTCAACTTTAAAGGGGCACCTATAGTTGGCATATTATTCTCCCATATTAAAATGAGTGCAGGACCCACCGATATTGGGGTACTTTGCTGTAGTAGTGGGCTTAACACAATTTACACGTGTGGTGTAACTGAATCCCCACATTTGTTTGCTGAGATAGGTGATTCTAAGTGGCCTTGTAAAATGTAAATCTGTATTTAATGTACGCTGTTACCTAATCTGTATTTTAAAAAAAATTTAAACCTTTCCCTTGCCAATCTCAAGATACAATTTCATGGTAACCTGTAAATATTCTGTTGGTAATCTGTGGTATTGTGCATTTTTTGCATAAATTATCATTTGGTAGTATTTTCCTGTGATTTAGAGTAATTTATCAAACCAGTGCAGTAATCCAGTAACCTAATAAAATATTCAGCCTTTACACATCATGTATGTATAAATTTGACATATACCAGAGTTTAATATGTAGGAAGCTGCGTATGGGTAATGTATTGTTCTGAGCACTGCCTTTTCACAAGTTTTCAATTCCGTTCTATAATTGTAAAGTGCTGCGGAATACAGCTACTCCTCACTTACCGACCGCAGCAGTGTATTTACCGCGAGAAGATGCCCCCCAATCGCCCTGGCAAATGCCTTGTCAGCCTCTTGTCCTGGGGAGCCAAGGAGATGGCCACCTCAGGGCCCCCGAGGCTGGCAGTGGTGGCACTTTCTGGGTGGGCAGCAAGGGAACACTGATCCTCCTATTCAGCTCCCTCTCACGCAACACAGTGATGTCGGAGCTGGAATATGACGTCACTCTGGCCCCAGCATCACTACACGGCAGCACCACTGGACCCCAGGGAAAGCAAGAATCCACCCCAGCACTCCCAAAGGTAGAGAGACTGGGGGGATTTTCATTTATTTTTATTTTTTTTAATGTGAGTATGTTAAGGTGTGTTTATTAGTGAGTGTATGTGTGTATGCGTGTCTGTCGGTGAGTGTGTATTTAGAAGGCCTAGGGCAGCACAAAACCAGGATATACCACTGACCGACCGGGTTCCGTTCTTATGACCCTGTTGGTAAGTGAGGATGCGCTACAGAGCATGTGCACCAGTGCAAGTAGACAAGTGCAGGGAATCCCTCAAATCACACTTTCTTATCTGGTACTCTTGATAGAGAACAATACCTACTGGGATGCATATTGTCTACGATAATGTTTTGTGGAGAAGGGATAATGATCTGTGCTGACACAGTACAGGCAAGCACTGGAGCAATAGTGTTGAGGCTGGGCAGGAGAAAGCCCTACTAACAGTGTATGAACAGTTCAGCCATGCTGCAGAATGACAAGTAGTATGAAAAGGCTTAAAAAGTTATATTTGTTAAACGTATTTACAAGGAAAAGATTCAGGGGTTACAGTATAAAAACAATGGGGAGATGGGAAGAGAAGCACAAGAAACTGGGGATGCAAAGAGAAGGGGGTTGGAAAATTAATACATATAACGTAAAGAACACCTTGCATTAAAAAAGAAAAGAAGGGGAGCGGTCAAGGACAGGGGTTTAGTGTAACACCCTTGTCCCGTACCTAACCCACAAAAAAAGGTCACCTAGACTGGAAAAGTAGGGGGATAACCCTCGGGAATACATTAAATAGAAGAGAACCAAAGGTGTCACTTGAATAGAAAGTGGCCACAAGGTTAAATTTCCAATCCACTCCAATAAGATCTTAAAGGAGAAAATAATAATAAATAACAAAATAACTTTATTAGCAACTCTAAAATGTACTAGGACAAATTAAACAGTGTAGCCTGATATGAGGGGGACAGCCCTGAGTGAGATGCTCAATAATAGATAGTCAATAATAAAGCATACCACACTAGTTCCAAACGGGTATGGATTGACAGTATGAATTCCTGGTATTCAGTGGTTACTACCTAGCAAAAGTGGTACAAGGAAGGCTAAGCAGTGAATCAGGGTCATGGGTGCTCAAGGCTCACTGATGCACATAGGGAGCAAAGACTAGCCCGTCTTGTCTAATCACAGAGAAGAGCTGCTGTAGCTCAAATTGCTGAAAAACAATGATGGCCATGATACAAAAAAAAAAGTGTCAGAGTACATTGCAGTTTTCTGCGCATGGGTGTAAGGATTGGAGTAGGAAGAAAAAAAATCACAGAAACCAGAACAAAACAAAGGAGAGACTACCCGTGTACTGGTCCTTAGAGTGGCCTGGAGACAGATTCAGAGCAATAGCCAAGCCCAAGGACAGGAGATAACAGGATAAACAGAATACAAGCCAATGAACTAACCAAGAGTCACATACCAGAGAAACGGAATGTACAAGAACGTGCAGGGCACCAATGAGTGTGGCATGTGAGTGTAAAATAGGCAGGGCTTATTTCCCATTGGAAAAGTGTAATTTTAGAGTTCTAGATGACTTGTGGGCTGTACAAAAACATATCAGTCCGATGCGTGACATCATTGGAGCGTGTGTCATTTGTTCTGTGGAATGCATAATTTGGACACAAATAAAAGAAGGCACTTTGATAGCATGAAGTGTCTGGGAAAACACTGGAGAAACCACTTGAGATCACGGCAACCCTAATCATGGGGCTGTGCAGCCGCAGAGCGGTCATAGTGTTTATGGTGGCCCCTGTCAATTGCCTTCGAAAATTCGGACCAATGGCATTTGGTTCGACAATTCGTACCCTAACCCTAACCACTTTTCAGAAATCCGAAGCACTTCGACAATTCAGAACTTCGGACATTCATAAGCATCCGAATGTCCGAATTGCACGAAATTCATCCGAATGTACATTCAGAACAAAACGAATTGCACATGTCTAATGAGGACATTCAATGGGGACATGAACTGCAGAACTGGACCATGGAGCAATGGAAGAAGGTTGCCTGGCCTGATAAATCACATTTTCTTTTAGATTAGATGTATGACCGGCTACTTGTGCATCATTTACCAGGGAAAGAGTTGGCAGCAGGATGCGTTATGGGAAGAAGGCAGGCTGTTGGAGGCAGTGTTCCCAGATAGCATTGGCCTCTTTCAGCAGCATAATGCACCCTGCCTCACTGCAAAAAATGCTTAGGAATGGTTTGAGGAACCTGACAAGCAGTGTAAAGGTGTTGCCTTGGCCATCAAATTCCCAAGATCTCAATCTGATTGAGCATCTTTGGGGTGTGCTGGAGCAACAAATCTGATCCATTAGGTCTCCACTTTGCAACTTTCAAGACCTAAAGGATCTGATGCTAATGTCTTGAATGAGTGGCATATTCAACATGATACATTCAGAGGTCTCATGGAGTCCATGCCTCGACACATCAAAGCTGTTTCTGCAGAACAAGGGAGGACCTACATGATATTGGGCAGATGGTTTTAATGTTATGGCATAAAACTCCTTGCTGATGGTTTATTGATGGAAGGCAGTAGACCTTGTACTCTCTATTACAGTGCTATCCCCACAGCAAACATGAGATGCTTACATAGAAATAGAGAGACTGATTTAACTCTATTATGAAGCAGTGAAGCCAGCATGTTGTCGCCATGGATGAGGATTACGATACTTGGAGAAGTGGTCCCAAGCAGGGCCTGTCACCTTACGGAGGGTGAGAGCAAGGCAGGACTGGAAGCTGTGTGTTGAAATAAGTCTATTACAGTGACAGGCAACCTATTTCCCACTCTCAGCATAAGGCATGCCCCATGCAATTGTCAAGCCTGTGAATGCCCATGATGAAATTATGAATATAGCGGAAAGTTGGGTAGGCACCCATAAGTGGTAGTGACCATGTCTCCGGTCCAGAGTTGACCAAACTTCAAAAACAATGAGCCATATGAGATAAGACCGGAGCATAGGTCTAAAGTCCAGGCAGATTTATTGAATGATGAGCAGCATCTTGGCTCTTATGTCCTGCAGACATTGGAGGACCTAACAAAGGAAGTCCCTTTAATGGCTGTCTGAGTGACAGCCACTAGAATTGTTACTAGCCAACAATGTAAACCCTGCCTTTTCTCTGAAAAGGCAGTGTTTACAATGCTAAGCCTGCAGGGACATGCTATAGACACCAGAACCACTACATTAAAATAACAACTTACTCACTATAACAACTTCATGAAGATGAAGTTGTGCTATCATGCTAGGAGGAGTCCGCCGCACCACTGAGGGAGACTCGGCGCTGGAAAGAAGGTGAGTAAATAATTTAACAAAAAAAAAAAATAATAATTTTTATTTTTGGGGACATGAATACTATGCTTTAGGAACACAGATATTATCACTAACGTTACAGAGTTCCTTTAAGCTGGTTCTGGTTACTATAGTGACCTTTTAATAATACAGCGCACTTGAAATTCTTATCTGGTACTCTTGATAGAGAACAATACCTACTGGGATGCATATTGTCTACGATAATGTTTTACAGCGCATAAGGACTTGAAATTCAGTAGGTATCTACGAAAGCGGAGAAAGTTCAGAATTAATCAAAGGGCTTTTCTTAATTTTGATCATTCAGCTGTTTAGTTTATAACTCACAAATTTGGTATTCTTTATGTGGCAATTCTACACGAGGATACACAATTAGGGCGTTATCCACACAGCTTTTAAAATTAAGAAAATAATTTTTAATGCTGATCTTTTAGCTATGTAGTAGATATATGTCTAAGTGTGTATCCTTATGTGTGAATGCCATATACATATAAAGATGTGAGAAATCAGACCCTTGTATTAAATTCTATAGACTTCCAAGAATGGTGGCACTTGAACAATGGACAGGAGGTCAATAAAAACTAACTACTAAAGCAACTTAATTGACCTCTCTTTATGATAAATGTTTACTTTAAGACATTAAGCTATAAACATGCAATTTGTATGTTGCTTACCACCGTAGTGGGTGGAAGTTAATGTTATATTTATAAAATGATATTAGAGAAAAATAGGTTTTGGTTGGGGACCACCATTCTACAGGAGATACTAAAAAAATTAGAATATCGTGCAAAAGTTCATTTATTTCAGTAATGCAACGTAAAAGGGGAAACCAATATGTGAGATAGATGCATTACATGCAAAGCAAGATAGTTCAAGCCGTGATTTGTCATAAGTGCAATGATTATGGCTTACAGCTCATGAAAACCCCAAATCCACAATCTCAGTAAATTAGAATATTACATGCAATCAATAAAATAAGGAGTGTACATAGAACAATATCGGACCTCTGAAAAGTATAAGCATGCATATGGACTCAGTACTTGGTTTGGGTCCCTTTTGCAGCACTTACTGCCTCAATGTGGCATGGCATGGAAGCTATCAGCCTGTGGCACTGCTGAGGTGTTATGGAAGACCAGGATGCTTCAATAGCGGCCTTCAGCTCTTCTGCATTGTTCGGTCTCATGTCTCTCATCTTTCTCTTGGCAATGTCCAATAGATTCTCTATGGGGTTCAGGTCAGGCGAGTTTGCTGGCCAATCAAGCACAGTAATCCCATGGTTTGGTGCTTTTGGCAGTGTGGGCAGGTGCCAAGTACTGCTGGAAAATGAAGTCAGCATCCCCATAAAGCTCGTCTGCGGAAGGAAGCATGAAGTGCTCCAACATCTCCTGGTAGATGGCTGTGTTGACTCTGGACTTAATGAAGCACAGTGGACCAACACCAGCAGATGACATGGCTCCCCAAATCAACACAGACTGTGGAAACTTCACACTGGACTTCAAGCATATTGCAGTGTGTGCCTCTCCATTCTTCCTCCAGACTCTGGGTCATTGGTTTCCAAATGAGATGCAAAAATTGCTCTCATCAGAAAAGAGGACTTTGGACCACTGAGCAACAGACCAGGTGTGTTTTTCTTTAGCCCAGGTAAGACGCTTCGGACGCTGTTTGTTGTTCAGGAGCAACTTGACAAGAGGAATACGACATCTGAAGCCCATGTCCAGGATTCCGTCTGTGTGTGGTGGCTCTTGATGCACTGACTCCAGCCTCAGTCCACTCCTTGTGAAAGTCCCCAACACTTTTGAATGGCCTTTTCCTGACAATCCTCTCCAGGCTGCAGTCATCCCTGCTGCTTGTGCACCTTTTTCTTCCACACTTTTCCCTTCCACATAACTTTCTATTAATGTGCTTTGATACATCACTTTGGGAACACCCAACTTCCTTCGCAATTACCTTTTGAGGCTTTCCCTCCTTATGAAGGGTGTCAATGATGGCTTTCTGCACAACTGTCAGGTCAGCAGTCTTCCCCATGATTGTGATTCCTACTGAACCAGACTGAGAGACATTTAAAGGCTCAGAAACCTTTTGCAGGTGTTATGCCTTACGTAGCTGATTAATGTGGGATACTGTGAGCCTAGAATATTGCACCTTTTCACAATATTCTAATTTACTGAGATTGTGGATTTGGGGTTTTCATGAGCTGTAAGCCATAATCATCGGACTTATGACAAATCACAGCTTGAACTATCTTGCTTCGCATGTAATGCGTCTATCTCATATATTAGTTTCCCCTTTTACATTGCATTACTGAAATAAATGAACTTTTGCACGATATTCAAATTTTTCGAGTATCACCTGTAGGATGGTGGTCCCCAACCAAAAGAGATTCATCTGTTAGCATGAATCAGGCAGGTCTTTACTGAGAAAAAAAAACAGAAGTATAACCCAAACAGGGCCTGCAATTTAATGAAATACAGAACAAAGCAATGGAAAGAAGTGAAAAGTAACCATTCATTTAAGGATATATTATTGCGCAGTCACGCTACAGTATTCATGAGTGATGAGTATTATTTATGTAAAAAGCATAGAACTCCCAGCCTATAATCAAAATCAAATCATGCAGTCTTAATTAAAGAGGCACATGTCAGTTAAAATAAATGTTATTGCAAAAGAAATTGTAGTGCTTGTCTGGATCAGTATTTTAATATCTTACAGCGTTACCTGATGAAACAATGTAAGGTAATTAAAACAAAGTTTGTTTAGAGAAAAAGAACACATGTATTTTTATAACTTCTAAAACTTTTTACCTTTTATCTTCTACAGAAAGAAGTTTTTCTTTTATGAATTTTAAAAGTTCAATTAACGGTGTTTACAAGGAGTACAAAATGCTATTGGAATAGATATTCAGTGTAGAGATAGTAATAAGGTGATCAATGTTTGTGTGAGATGTAGAAGATGAAGGTAGGCAGAATATAATAAAAACAGGACTCCACTCCAACTCCACACTGGCTCATTTCGGTTTAGGGTGTACATTCTGCTGATTATATAATAGAAAGTTAGATTTCCCAGATTTCTGATTTTCTGACAGGTCAGTTTCTGTTACAATTGAATGAGATGCTTAAAGTGTAATACATTGTCTTTGCAGGAAATAGACAGTGTATTGTAGATAATTAAAATGCTGTATTTGTAATAATATATTTGAAAGTCATACAGTTTGTAAATTGTTGGATTTCAAATAACAAAGAAGGCAAATAAATAAAAGGGACACTGTAAGCACTAGAATAATTTCATCTCAAAGAATTTATTATGGAGCCTGGAGTCCCGATGGCATTGTCCTTCCATTTAGTGTGTAAAGGACCACTACAGACACCCAGACCACTTGAGCTCAATTAAGTGGTCTGGGTGCCAGGTCCCTCTAGTTTTCACCCGGCAGCTGAAAACATAGCAGTTTCAGAGAAACTGCTATGTTTCACTGAGGGTAAATCCAGCCTCTAGCGGCTGTCTCACTGACAGCCGCTAGAGGCGCTTCCGCGATTCTCACTGTGAAAATCACACTTGGGTGGTTTAAGCTGCAGCTGGTTGGACGACTAGGACCGGGATGACCCCCACCGGTCCTCAGGGAGGGGGGATAGGAGATATCTGCCGTTGAGTCGCAGATATCCGGCCCCCACGCTCGGTAGGCCGCACCTCGCAGTCTCGGGTCTCTGGCGCTTTGGTCGGTGAGTTTAGTATCAGGAAATGTGGGTGGGTTTATTCAGCTGTTGGGGCTCTGTAAGTGCCGTTTCTTGGCACCTGGGCCCTGGATTTCGTCGAGTGTTTGTTGCGCTGGACCGGGAGCTCAAGCGAGGCACATCTGGCTAGGTCACTGGTCAGGCTTCGTCCCCAACAATTATGTTTTTGTGTGTCAAAAGCCAAATATTCAAAAATATTTGACATAAGCTCCCTCAGTGTTTTATTTGAAAGCGAATTGGAGAGACATTTCATTTCTTAACTTATCTTACATTTTTGAAACTTCATGGCTTCATCCTCATTCCAGGCGCCTCCATCTTATAATTACTAGCAGTGATGCAACATCATTCACTGTCTCCTCGTGTCCAGAGTATGTGGCAGGATCTGATTCCCGTGTATGGTTGGTGGAGTCCACCTCAAAAGTGATGTGAGTTGATCTTGCGAGGCTACGGAGGAAGGACTGTATGGAAAGGTGAGTATTGTGGTAAATGTTTACTCGATAAAGAAAGTGGAGCTTGCTAAGTGCCACCCTTTGTAAAAATTGTCAAGCGTAGGACAAATTCATGAGATAAAGTAGTCCCTTACTTTGTTTTATGTTTTGAAAGAGAAATAGATGAGAAATGAAGAAATGACGAACAGATTCTGAAAGAGGAAGTGATGGCAAACAGGTAAGTTCAGGGTGACACTTTAACATTGAACGAGTATCTATAGCCACCCACAGTGGATTTATGGCTAAGGCAGAAATTACACTCTTCCTTCTAGCCATATCAATTCCCATGAGCAATGGTGGCTGTGATAGTATGCGAGCAATCACCTGACACTCTCAGCCAATCACCTCCGTCCCTTGTCAAGCTTCTTCATTACTCTGAGCAGCACAGACGGGCCAGGGAGCTAGCTTTTAGGAAATCTTGTTCAGTGTTAACCATTCAAAATCTATTTAACAATAACGTCTCCAGGCACTATAATCACTTCAATGATAGTTTTTTTTATTGTTTTACTTTAAGTCAATATTGACTGATAGGTGAACTTATTTTAACAGCATAGGCTCCAGAAAAATGTAGCACTTGAATAGTCAATCTACCGTTAAGTAACTAAGCCATCGTTTCACCGATGCCACCAACATGAGACCAAACGGCAAGTGGTTTATGGATGCCTTTGGCACTATAAAATAGCATTATTTCCCTACATACATGATTCATGGGTTTGTGTGACTATATTATAAGGATGGATCTGGGGACTGAATTCAGAAAGAGAACAGCTAATTTATTTGGCAACACAGCATAAAGAAAAAATATTGTCTATATCTGTGAGACTATGCAATGCATTCATTAACAATGGATAATACTGTGCATTTAACGGTCATGGATCTCTGTGACACTTATATGCACTGCATGTCACTTTGAACCCAACAGGTCGTCTTTCACTTTGTAGCTCAAATTCTCTCCCTCTCCAGCTGGCAGGACTGGGAATAAAAAGCAGAATAGTCCACATAAATACAGACACATGTACTTACCAACAGCTACCTGGATATCGAGATTTCCTATTGTTCTGACTGAGTTCAAGCTTGTCTTGACTTGCTGAAGGACGCTGGAATGAATGATGCTCTTTTTGGCTGTAGCCCCTTATATCTGCCTGCTTGCCTAGAAATAATCCATTGGGCCAGGCAGGCCATACGTTCTTGCTCTCACTTTCCCCATCCCTTTCTCTCTCTCTGTTCTCCTGTCCCATCTTTCTTGTAGCAATCTGTCTCAGACCCATGTCTTTGCTTCTGCTCCATTTAAAACATTGTCTCTCCCAGGCAGACAAGAATCTCCATATGTGGTGTCCAAGATCTTCTGACGAAGCACAAAGAAACAGGCAACATTGAGGACCATAGATGCAATGGGCATCCAAGTACATTAGTGCAGCAGATGAAGATACATTTTTCCTTACATATGGCGGCAGTACAACAAGTGGGTTGTGCCTCCTATGTTGGGACGAGCAATCTTCAAAAGAAAATTAAAATTAATTAGCAAGACCCCTCCTACTCACTGTATATAGGATTCCTTTCTGCCCTTTATCTCAGTTCTACATTGTCCCAGCATGGTACGTACATTTATCTCAGCATAGTGAGACACACTGGTTGTAGCCAGGATTTCCTGTCCCAATTGCTCCCTGGGTGGGGAGCTGAGTGGCTTGGCTCAGGCACAAATGCTATTACAGAGCACTTGGGGTAAGACGCATTTATGCAGAGTATGTTCCTGGCAGTCCAAAATGGTGCTTCCGGGTGTTGCACTAATGACGTGGTAGGCCTTGTGCCTGTGTACTGTGGTGAAAGCATGCGCAGATGGGAATTGTAAAATTGGCTCAAAATTCTAATGGATTAAGCCTATTTAAACTGTGCAAGATCCTGCTATCAGTCTGGATGATAAAGAATCCTCTTTATCAGTTTGTAAGAAGCAGTCCTGCCATTTAACTGCCTTAATTTATTGGCAAACAGCTATATAGCGCAACAAAATTTTTATGGTGCAACCCTACAGCAATATTATTTAGTAGGATTTATAGAAGAGATTTACTCTAGAACGTAATATCAACTTATCATTTTGTTTAAAATTGCATTTATTTTTGTTTGCTGCTTGAAAAGAAATACAATTACAGGTAGGGGAAGAAAGAGAGGGAGAGAACGGAGGAAAAGAGAAAATAAAAATATAAAAGATAAAGAAGAAAAAGGAAGGAGTAGGAAGAAAGAAGGAAGGGAGGAGAAAGGGAGAGAAGAAGAGAATAATGAAAGAAAAATCTTTAAATCTAGAAACATCAAAAATATTGCCAAAGCTTGATAAAAAAAGAGAGAAAGGAAAGAGGAAGAAAGATAGAGGATTATTTTCTGCCATTCCAGCTAAATGTCTCATGGGAAGGTTTCAATAAAGGAAACCGAACATAGAGGTAGACTCCCCCCATAAAAAATTGCTCTAAGTTGATTTTTGCAGTTTGCCAGAGGAAGCACGACTGTCCCACTTCCAACTATAACTACATTTGTTGTAAATAGTGATTTATTTTTTTTAACTAATACTGTAAGTGGATACGAGAACTTATAAGAAAGTCACAAAGAATTCAGAATAAGTAATTCTTTAACTCCCTTCCTTTCGAAATGGCATAAAAAAAATAAAAAAAAAGTACAGTGGATAAAAAAAAACAAACAAAAAAAACAAAACAAAACCATCACAAAAAACTGAAGAGAGACTTTCAGGTTTCTTCACTCTCACTCCCTCAAAAGACCCTCCGGAAACAAAACACAAACTGAAGTAGAAAGCTCATTCTTTGCAGTGAGTGCAGAACCTATGGCTGTACAGTCTTTTGATTATAATCGCTTACAAGAGCATCTAAAACAATTACTAGAAACACAACTACAAGGGTTTAGACATGGCATGCTATCTAACTTCAAAGAGATCAAACATGATATAAAAAAATAAATAAATCATACAAGCAATTAATTTAATGGAACAACAATTCAAATTTATTGAAGATCAATATATGTCCCTTAAAGAAAAACACATTTTAACAACTAAATTAATGTTTTTTTGGTTTGTTTGTTTTTTAATAATTTGGCAAGGATTATATAAAAATTTAATTGAGCCAACTACAATATGATTGATGATAATAAGATATAGTAAGGGTCAAAGAAATCAGTTTAACAGTAAATTATAGAAAGCCTGACCGGGCTTTAACCCACTTAGTGTCTGTAAAGACACAGTACAAGGCTGAATCCTCGGTATGCTGAGGGAACCACCCTTGCAAAATTTGGGACCCAAATCCCTAATTGATTTTAGATTTATGTTTTTTTGTCTATATGTATCTGCAATATTATTATTATTTTTTTTTTTTTTTTTTAAAAGGAACAAATGTATGCCAGAAAAGAGAGAGAAGATATATATATATATATATATATATGTAAATGATTAGAATGTTAACATTAAATGTCCAGGGTATTGACTCACCAACAAAAATGTCTTTATTATACAAATATTTAACTAAAGAACAAATTGATCTAGGTTTCCTTCAAGAAACTCACTGGAGGCAATCCGAAAGACCAACTTAGGGTGGGAGGAGATTCCCAAATATTATTCATGCTTCGGAGAAAACAACAAAAACATGTGGTTTAGCAATAATATTTGGAGAAAAATTTAATGTAAAATACTTTATAAACTGTGTGATCCAGAAGGTAGATTTTTAGAGGTTGTCTGTAGATATATATATATATATATATATATATATATATATATATATATATGACAAACTATATACTCTGTGCAATAGTTACCTTCCAAATAAATCCCCGGCCCGGCCTCTTATCTAAGAAAACTATTGGAAAAAGTAGAAGAAATCAAAGCAAGACAAATTATACTTGCAGGAGAATACATTTTTCTAATTCTAGATTGGATATGATTTGGACAGACCCTACCCCTTATAGAATCAATAGTTAAAATAGATATAGATATAACTTGGACGGATCATAATAGAGTAATATGTGAAATTGGAGCACGTAGAAAGATAAAACAAATTGAACTGAATATTAATAGATATTTTGCAGTACTGTTTAATTGCATAAATAATAGATGCCGCACATTGTCATAGTTAGTTTTTTTATATGTTTTGTTGTATGAAAAAAAACAAAAACTAAAAACATAATAAAGATTAGAAAAAAACCAAAACTATTTGGAACACCTTTAGAAGACATCATCAGATAAATGTCTGAAACAAAAAAAGCTCTTCTTCAAGATAGGAAAAAGGGTTACAAAAATGTTGTGTTTATACCTGCAGAAGTTATGGGTATCAAGACCGATTCAAGAATTTCAAGAGACACAAAAAAAAGATACCAAATTTGATGATAAGCAGAACACTCAACAGGATAACAAGAGGAGATTCTGACATCAAAAGAGTTGTAGGAAAGCTCCAATATTATGGGAAAAGACAACAAAGAATCTGGGGGTTATAAGGATTATTGCAGAGGGTTACAACCTCAAGTTTATAGGGAAACCAAATGCAAAGTTTCTGATTTCATAGTACCCATCAAAAATAAAGGTAGAATCTCTTCTGGCAGGAGCTATATCATTCCTAAAAAAGGATGTACTGGAAAAAGCTCCCAAGAATACAAAGGCGTATATACTCACCTATTTTTGGTACCAAAGCAAAATCGGTCGGTACATCCAGTAATGGATTTAACACAAATGAAAGAAATAATTCCCTATGTGAAGTTTCGAATTGAAATTATTCTTGCAGCAACTCACATTTTGCAAAGAGGGGACTTTATGGCCACATTAGACCTCATGGACGCTTACCTTCATATCCCAATGGCAGCAAAATCCAGAAGACTTAAGATTTGCTGTAAAAGTGGGTACAAGTTTTTTACCATTTCCAGTCCCAGTTCAAAGCTCTTCCCAAAACTTCTCATCCCTCATACGGCAGCTCTGAGAGAAGGAGAAATCTCGATGATCCCTTATGTGGATGACTGGTTGTTGAAAAGCATGGTTGGATCATCAATCGGGAAAAGTTGCAGCTACAACCTTCAGTGAAAGAACGTTCAGTTTCTGGGTTTCCTGATAGATTCAAACACACTCTCACTTCATCTGACACAAGAAAGAAAAAAGAATGTAAGAAAAATATCCTTCTTGCAAAAAGCTTCAAGTTGTTCCATAAGAAGGGCGATGAGTGTCCTGGGAATTTTGACAGCATCCATTCCAGCATTAAATGGTCAAAAGCAGCCATGAGACCCCTTTCAATGGGAAATCCTACTGAAGTGGTCCAAAATAAAGAAAGATTTAGATAAGGAAATTGTTCTCTCCACTCAACTCCAAAACCAACTATCATGGTGGAAAAAGTCAAACTTCATTTTCAAGAGGCCTTTTCTTCAAGCAAAACATCTTCCATGATTCCCATAGTTATACAGAAACTCAGAAGAGACAGAGCTCTGGTACTTGCTATAATTCCATACTGGTTTTCGGAATTGAAGACTATAGCAATCGAGTTTTGGGAACGTCCATCATTCCTTCCTCTTCTAGAAAACAAGCATTTTCCTCTAGAAGCAATTCAGTTCAGATTCACAGGATGGCTGCATAAAGGGTTAATTCTCAAACATCATAGGATTCAGGTAAACAGAGTGAATTTACTTCTAGGCTCCACCAGCAGATCAACATCCAACATTCAATATATACCTAAGAATATGGTGGAAAAAATGTCTTCGCTGATGTTAGGAACATGACTGCCTTCATTGGTCTCCTTTGACAGATACTATTTTACATTTCCTCCAGGATGGTTTTTCATCTTCAAAAGTGAAATTGCCAGCATCTGATTGATCAGGAGATTTTCCCTTTCTGTGATCTATCTCTGGTTCTCAATGCATTATGCAAAACTCCATTTGACCAAATTGAAGAAATCCCAGAGAAATATATTTCACTAAAAACAGTGTTTCTAGTGACAGTTGCCTCTACTAATAGAGCATGAGAATTCCAAGCCCTTTCTTCTTCAGAGGACTTTATCATCTTCCATGATAAGGTCATTTTAAACCTTTATTCCTGCCTATGGTTTAATGAAATAGAGTTATCAACCAGGATATTGTTCTACCTTCTTTCTGCAATTCCTCTGCATCTCCTCAGGAACAAAGGCGGCATACCCTTGATGTCCGCAGAACATTACAGACATATCTGGGTAGAAAATCTGATAATTTCTTTATTAGTTTCCCAGGAAAAGCTCAAGATAATACGATCTCTAAGCATTCACTGACCAGATAGCTTACAGAAACAGTCACATTATGTTATAATTCAAGAGGTCTTCAGTCTCTGATTTCTGTTAGAGCACATTCAACAAGAGGTATGGCCATGTTCTGGGCAGAACAGGCAAACGCTTTTCCTGACGATATCAGCAAGGCAGCCACATGGTCTAGATTAAACACCTTTTATCAAGCACTACAGGATAGACATTTTCCTCCTCAGAGGTTTTTTTGTGGGCACAAAGTTCTTCAATCCATCTTGTCCTTATGCGTGCTACTGGGAACTTTCTATATACCACTTCTATTGCCACCATATGTTAGGAAAAACAGACATTTTTACTTACCGAAGATTAATTTTTTCTTCATATGGTGGCAGTACAAATTCCCTACCTACTTTTCACAATAAGTATTTTTTGCATTTAATTGAAGTCTGCATTATTTCTTGGTATGAGCTGACATTTAGGTGAGAATGGAATCCTATATAAAGTGAGCAGGATGGGTCTTGCTAATTTTAAAATTGATTGTCCCAACAAAGGAGGCACAACCAACTTGTTGTACTGCCACCATATGCCGGTAAATATTTATGGTAAGTACAATTTTCTGTTATTTACATCATATTTCCTTTTGCAACCAGATGTCCATCCGCACCATCAGCTTGGAATTTGCAGAAATCAGCGGGATCTTGGTACCCCCATCTACTATACAGAGAAGCCTGCTCTAAAACAGTAATTGTGGAAGACCTGCAGCCAGGAAGCCTTACCTCAAATGTGGAAACAAGGCATAGCAGCTTAACTATGCATGGGAACCCCCCCCAAAAAAACACCTGCAGTCCAGAAAAATTTATTAAGATGCGCTGGCCTAAGGAATACAAATTACATATATGGCTGTAACAGAAGGCAATTTGTCAAAGTGCAGGAGAGCAGTATGAGAATGAGTGCCTGCATGCAACATGGTACATTCCTTGCAAGTTTGTGGCTTTATTTCAGCAAATGGAGTGTAGGATTTGGTCAGAATTACTGGTCTCCTCAATGCTGAGAAGGACAGGCAGATGCTGATCCATTATAAAATACCATGAGGAAGGCATCTTACTTATTCAGCAGCATGACAATAACCCCAAAAAACCAAAGTCATATAAAACTATCTTCAGCGTAAAGGAGAACAAGGAATCGTGAAATGATGGTATGGTCCCACAGAGCACTGGTCTCAACATATTGTCAGTCTAGGATTACATAAAGAGAAGTAATTAAATTACAGAAAAACTGGTTAGTTCTCTAAAAGGGTTTTGGAACAACCTGCCTGCTGAGTTCCTTATAAAACTATGTGCAGATGAACCTTGACAAATTCATGATGTTTTCAAGGTAAAGTGTGGTCACACAAGATATTGATTTATATTTTAATTCTGTTCACTTACTTTGTATTTTGTTAATTGAAAAAAATAAACAATTTTAATTATAAAAGTAATTAATTTACAGCATTTGGCTAAAAGTATAAAATTGTAGGCACCTACTTATGCTAGGTTACAAAATGTTTCATATTTTGCTTCCTACCAATGTACCCTATTTTGTGCAGTGCACCATTTTAACTATAACCCCATTATGAAGCGATTTAAACCTGGTGTTTGGTTAAATTGCCTTTATAATACATAAAACAGAAAAAGCTTGAAGGTGCTGCTGGACCAATTCATATAACTTACACATGCTGGATGATTAGAACTACTAAACTTCTTAAGCTTTAAATAAATTGTCCATTACCATCCATTCCTGTGGACAGTCAGGAGCTGCTAGAGGCCTGCAGCCTGGAAGGAAAATGGAATGTTACAGACTCCAATCACTCAATAGGATCATGATGTGGGTGTGTTTTACAGGAAAATAATTCCATCAAGAGATACTGGAGGCATGGTAAGCAATAAACTGTAGTGTTACGGTGCCAATGGTGCTGTAACACTGTTCCAAAGTGACATTTTAAATTTAGTACAGTTTGACAAATTATTTAGGTTCTTCTGGGCACCTGCTATTACATTCCTTGCATCCATTTTTCTACTGCAGGAGAATCTGTATTGCTGGGCAATGCAGGACTGCGCTAATTGAACAATGGTGTCACTTCAGCTAATGTGTGGTCCAGCATTGGCCGTGCTGTACTCTACAAAGACATCTGGCTTCTCCTGTAATAGAAAACCAAATGTGGTGGGTGCAGCTTTGTGGTAAGATACCAAACCAAGTATCACGTTACTGTAAGACCAGCAGGGTACTTCTGGCACTATAACAACTGCAGCACCTACTAATTTTTGAATGGTTTAAATACCTATAGAAAAAAAAAAAATTGTAAATGTGACTGGTTTGTTAACCAAAATACCTCAGATCCATTAGGTATGCCCCTTCTCGGTCTCTCCACTCTGCCTGTGACCTTCTCCTGTACAGCCAACTCGCCCTTGCAGGACTTCTCGCGGGCGGCTCCCTTCCTATGGAATAGCCTGCCTACCACAATCACACTCTAGCCTAGTCTTCAATCATTTAAGAAGTGCCTTAAAATACATCTCTTTAGGAAAGCTTATGAACTCCCAGACTAACCTCTACCTCACATACTGGTCTCTTGCTCTCTCCTGAATGGCAGCACTCTACTCTCTCCTCCAGCTCTGCTTCACTCCCACCTTATTTGATTGCCATTTCCTGTCCTATTGTGTTTTATACCCCACCCCCTATAGACCGTAAGCTTGTTTGAACAGGGCCCTCTTCAACCTATCATTCATGTACGTTTTCTTGTAATGGTCCTATTTATAGTTAAATCAACCGTCATAATATTGTAAAGCGCTACGCAATCTGTTAGCTCTTTATAAATGACAATAATAATAATAATAATGACAGGTCTTCCCTATTAAAGGCATCAGGTTTACCAAGTCCACCATTTGATTAAATGTGATTTATTTTGCATTAGAGAGATCCTAAAACAAGGACAGGCCAAGTCATAAGGCCACATTTAGTCTAACATAGCCTATCACTCCACCATATTAGTAGAACTGAAATTAAGTTTTCAAGTGTAAGCAAATAAGTGCAAGCATAAACAGAAGAAAAAACAAAGCAAACAGATTTGGTCTTTTAAAACTTTATTTTTTGACATTCATTCACTGGTGGAAGTTGTCCCAAAGGCCATGGCTACTTCAGGAAAAGTGAAGAAAATGTTTGTTTACTTTGTAAGAAAAGCATATAATTTGATGTGTAATACGCCAGAAGGTCTTTGAAGACCTAGTTGAGCAAACCTCCAGTGTTGAGGATATTGCTCAAATATAAATTAGAATTAGGCAAATGCTAAATGTCTGGTGCACACTGAATATATCCAAATTGATAGAAATTCCTTACTGGGCATGTGGCAGGTGTTTCTGTCTGGTATATCAAAAACATTGCTAGCAGCCTTCGAGTCTTTTCCTCTGTTTAGTCCTCATCCACCGTTGGCTTGATTGTCACACCTCGTCTGATTTGACCCCAGCCAATCAATCTAGAAGAATTATAAAATACAGAATTAGAACAAAATCAAATACTTAATCAAGTATTATTCACTGGAATTCTAAAAACTGCAAACTCCCAAAAATTAAAATATTGATTAAAATACAGTTGAATAATTTCTACAACTCTTTTCACCAAATATATTCCTATGAAAACACATTCTGGCCATTTGATAGTGCTAAAACCAATATCCATTCACAGACATAGGTTTAAGTGCTTTTTGAGTATGTGATTACAATTAAATAAGGTTCTAAGAGGAGGAGTTTATTAAATTTTGTCTTTAAAATTATATTTACTTATGAAGCCTTTACTATCCCATTCTGGAAGCTATTTCAAATGAATATATTGTTATTGTAATTAGCTGTTCAGAGCAGGCAAACAGATGATGTAAGAAATCTGCTGGTTTATTCTTTAACAAAGACTTCTCCAAAGCCCTCTAATGTAACAATTACACAAATCTTACCTCCAATGTTTTTCAACTCTTCTGCTAAGAGCAATTTTCTCCCCCACTTCTGTGCATACTGGATTTGTAAGCACAATTTTTCCTAAATCAGCTTTCACTGCACTGACGCGGCCTCCGGTAGACAGGGAGCCAATGTTCACCATCAGCACTTCGTTCTTAGACAGCTTTTGTACCTGAAATGCAACAATACACAGTATGTTCATAGGTTTCTGTAATTTAAGTCAATGAAATGGGACTAGCTCAGTATCTGTATGCATTCAAGTTTATGTATATATTTAGGAGAATACATTACCTAAAAATAGGTTACAAATCTGACACACAAAAGGTTTTAGAACTATAATAATAATAATAAAACAAATGCATTAAAGTACACACCTTTGCTGCCTTCTTGTCTCCTTCTGTACGGACACCCAACAGCCGTCGCAGAAGGAAATAGGAGATTTCAAGCTCTGTGAAGATTTCAGGCAGAGCACCTACAGCCCCTAGAACTTGTCCAACCATACGATCAGCTCGACACAAGGTTGGGTCAATCTTGGTTCCTACACCTGATCGACAAAAGCAGACGTACAAGTGAGTTTTTTAATCAGTAAAGGGCAAACTGTTCTAATAGGACACACAATATTTGTATTTATACATGGAAATATATTAGGTTGAAATGCATCTTATTTTGCCAGCCGTGCAGTGCATTAATTTAAGGAGAAGCAAGAGGTCTTTAAATGAAATTGTACTTGCACCTTTTAAACCCCTTAAGAATGAAAGCCACTGTCCACATTCTGAGCCAAAGCAAAGCCTTTTGACCTATAGGTTTGTTCCACCATAATGTAATCTTGTCAAGTGCCCCCATACAAAAAAAAAAAAAAAAAGTAGAAAAGTATTGTGACTGAAACGTCGACATTTTTGTATTCTGCACAATAAAGCAGTATTTATTTTGATATAAAACGAATATATATAGCATCCAAGTAGAGAGCACTCTGGAGTCTTCGTTTTATATCAAAATAAATACTGCTTTATTGTGCAGAATACAAAAATGTTGACGTTTCAGTCACAATACTTTTCTACTTTTTTTTTATATATATATCTTTTTAAAGTGCAGAAAGGAAAGAGCTTTTATGATAAAATGTTAAATTGGGGGTGTAGTTGAATAATTTTGACACATCCAGCGCAACTAATTAAAACGAACAATATATAGAGATTCATATATCAGTCCTGATTGTTAAATGCACAATACGTTTAGGATAGAACTTAATTTTTTATAGTTACTGCCGACTCTACACCAATCCCCACACTAATGCTATACCAACCATACCGCTTACCCAATGCTTACACCAACTAGTTGTATGCCTATCCGGTTATCCTTAACTTCAACCCTAAAATAACAAAAAAGGATTAATCTATACCTAACATTACACCTTAACCTAAGCTCAACCCCAAGGTAACACACTGTTAATATCAATTATGATAAATACAGTAAAGCTGATTTTCTATTAACACATTAGATGTGGTATATTACCACCATCTACTGGCAGTTTTTAGAATTACAATTACTGTAGTTACAAATGAGCAGGGTTTGTAGCCGAATATACAGAGATCGGTGCTTCGAACCTGTCGAAGCTCAGAACCATATTGGTTGGGGACAGAATGGGTGATACTGCCAGTGTTCATTCAGACGCTAGAGGGTCCCGACAATGCTGCCAGCACCCCAGAAAAACTGTGATTAAGCGTGATTGCACTCAGCCGAGCTTTTATGAAGGAGTTAAAGGGCTGCACAGGGCCTCTAACAGATGGGCCTTACTGACTGATAGGAGTCCCAGGTAACCATGGATTTAACCATGCTCACACCGCAATCATTTTAATAGTTATTTAAAATGTCTTGTCAAATTCTGAGACCACTAAAAATGGTTGCAGAAGATAGAGGGGAACACCAAGTATCCATCAATACCCGGGACTCCCTGGTGTGAGCAGGGATTTAAACTGGCATACACTAAAAATGAAAAAAAGACTCGTCATTACGACCTAAGAGCATTAAGGCCCATTATAGTTGGGACATAATAACAAGCCACAACATCCTTAAGAGGGTTAAATAATGATATTTAATATTTTAATCCTGGTCCCATGTTTGCACAAGTCCCCAAATGTAACACCTCTGGCCACACAATTAAATGTGAATCCATGTAGAGTATGGGAATATTGGACTTTGAACTTCATAAAATAGTATAGATTCTATACCTCTGCAGTATCTCTAAGGCAATGCAAATGTACAACACTAGTTTTAGTAGGAATTGTACTTAAATTTATATTTTTTTATTTTAATTTTCTGGTTTTACTATTTTTATTCCACAGATTATAAACATAAGTACCCAGTTGCTACCAAACTCAGGAGTTAATAGCATGTTATATAACGCTCTCCTCTTTAACAAAGTTAATGTCAGCCTACACGAATTTCAATCACGCTTAATGCCTTACCATTCTCTGACACAACTTGTATTAACCAGTTTGTTAATTAAAAAGGTGCAGTTTTCTTATATGCCACAGTATTATACCTTGCTGTCGTGGCAAAATAAGCATGTCTGTCAAACTTTTGCACAAAAAAAAATAAAATAATTGAATTAAAATTTTTTTATAAATAGTAGAGATTGTTCCCTGCCACAACAAAAGGAAACTGAAATCTGGAGTAACAGACTAGACTACTGCAGGCTTTAGAAACAACATTAACTGTACAATGAACAACCACAAATCTCATTACGACAGCAGCACTACTACTCTCAGTAAAGTAACACTGATATTTTTAAACCTTTGCCCCTCTAATTTAAGACTATGTCCTCTTGTTGTGGTAGTTTTTCTTCTAACTATAATCTCCTCCTTTACTGTGTTGATTCCTTTTATGTATTTAAATGTTTCTATCATATCCCCCCTGCCTCATCTTTCCTCCAAGCTATACATGTTAAGATCCTTTAACCTTTCCTGGTAAGTTTTATCCCGCAATTCATGAACCAGTTTCGTAGCCCTTCTCTGAACCCTCTCTAAGGTATCAATATCCTTCTGAAGATACGGTCTCCAGTACTGTGTACAATACTCCAAGTGTGGTCTCACCAGTGTTCTGTACAATGGCATGAGCTCTTCCCTCTTTCTACTGCCAATACCTCTCCCTATACAACCAAGCATTCTGCTAGCATTTCCTGCTGCTCCATTACATTGTCTGCCTGCCTTTAAGTCATCAGAAAATCACCCCTAAATCCCTTTCCTCAGATGCTGAGGTGAGGACTCTATCAAATATTCTGTACTTTGCCCTTGGGTTTTTATGTCCAAGATGCATTATCTTGCACTTATCCACATTAAACGTCAGCTGTCACAGCTCTGACAATTTTTCTAGTTTACCCAATTCATTTGCTATTTGGCTTATCCCTCCTGGAACATTAACCCTGTTACATATATTAGTATCATCAGCAAATGCATATCCCAGCATAGCTTCATTAGGTTTGATCAACAAAGTAGTGTGGAAACAAACTGCGCAATTTTGCTTCAAAAGCCTTTAGAAAGGGGGCGGGGCCGGGCCGCCGAGCAGCATGGCAGCAGAACACTGTGGCTCCGAGCTTAAGCCCTAAACAACGGCATAAAACTTACTCACAACTTGCCCCAGGGCCGGATTGCATGCTGCACTACAATGGGGTACTACCCAAGCACCCATATGATACCAGATTACAGCCCCCAAAAATTCACAGGGAACACTGAGACTGCTGAACCGGGCCTACACGCCTGCATAAGCCTGCATGAGGACAGCTGCAGACAGAGAATAGACGCCTGATTGCATGGCCGGAGGTACAAGCACACCAACTATGCTATGCACATTGGGGGAGATCTACACGGGTGAGAGCTGCGGCCCGGCCCCCCCCCCCGGCCGGTGGGGGTAATCCCGGCTACATGGAGGCTGCACGCCCTGGGGTGGAGACAGCCGCCCGGAGTGCTCGCTGACCTCCTGCACAGGCAATGGCTGCCAACCCGTGGCCCGCCCGACATCTACACTCGGAATTAAGAGACGATTATTGCCTACGCTACAGGATCGATACGTACCCTGGACTTAACGGCCTACAATAGCCCTGCTTTGCCATCAGAAGCTGTCCTGTGGATGCAACACCCGCGGGTGAGGTGGGGCCCCGGGGGCGATGCACGTGGGCGGGGGAGCCAGGCGGGATGCTGCTGCGGTGTCCTTGGGGCACACTGGCCGGATGCCGCGACCCTTGGACTGAGCCCTGCGGAGACCGAAGTGCCGTCACCTGTGGGTTTTGAGGAGGGCCTGCAGGCAGCTGTCCCCGACGCTGTGAGCCCTCGTGGAGTAGAACGCGGCAGCCCCCGGCAGACCGGTGGCTGTGGGGAGGCCGGCGCCTGCCCCGAGTGGCCGGAGAAGGATGAGACACAAGACGGCCTTCACCCTGACCATCTGGGACCCCAGTGGTGTAGTGGGGGTGCAGGGGATTACTGACTGGCACACGGACTTTAGGTGGTGGGGCCCGTGGACTGTTGGATCCCCGAGTGCCCGCTGTGCTGCAGAACTCCCGGATGGAAGCTTGGCGCGGCCTGGGGGGACGCCGCGGAGGCCTGGCGCCCCTGGGATCAGCCGCAAATGCATCTGCAGTCGGCTCCCCCCGCTTGGGGGGGTCGCGTCCGTGGCCCCTCAATGCTTGTGGACTGAGTTGATACACGCTGTTCATGACAGGCAGCAGTAAATGTTTTTTCTTCTTGTCGTTTATTCACCATATAGAGCTGTACATTATGCAGCATCATGTTTTATATACGTTATGCTCCTGTCTTATGCTTGATGGTCTTTGAGGACTGAAAAGCCTCAGTAATAGGTTCATGCTATAATGCTGCCTGCTTAATATATTTTACTAGTCTTGCATACACTGTCCATGCAGCAGTGCTCATATGAGCTTAAGTTTAAGGCCACAAATTCTTAGATAATCTTATATTTGTAACTTAGATAAGTTTTGCGTACCTCCCCTGCGTGGGATGACCGCTTATCCAACATCGCAACTCTCACAACATGTGCCAAACTATTAGGCCAGAGGGCAAGAGTAATTCAAGCTCAACATACTGCTGTATACTTTATTTGACTATTTAGATAATGCCTCATGTTAGCAGATAATTCATAGAATCAATATCGTTAAATATACGTAACATATGCTTATATACTTAAACTTTTCCGCCCTACCAGGCACTGACTGTTTTGAAATTGATCCATATTATGCTTGATGGTTAATGCCTTTGACATATGTTAACTATGATTTGCTTACCTCCCCTGCGTGGGATGATCGCTTATTGAATGAACCAATAAAACAGATTTAAAACAAAAGCCTTTAGAAAAACAGGAAAGAATAAGAGGGCTCAAAGCATAAAGCTGTATTACAAGTTAATTATCTTCATAAAATCATATACAAAACACATGCACGTGAAGAAAAACACTACCAAACAGTGTGAATTATTGTATAAAAGCAGATATGGAAGATTAAACATCCAGATCCACTAACCCAGGTTTCCTTAGTATTACAAGGGTATCAGCATCCCTTCCATGTCTTGTATTCTTTATGCATTTTTGCCTCAATACTGTTTTCTGTCCTTCATGGCAAGTGGACTTTCTCCCTCATTCCATTTTGTATGTAACATGCAATAGCCCCGACTATTGGTTGTAGTACAAAACCGTATATACACTGACAACCTGAATCTCATTGAAGGGTGACAATGAAGCAAACCCCAATTGGAGGGATGCATAACTGCTGGAACCCCATTGATGCACTTTATTGAAAATATATATATTTTTAAATAAATCTAGCACTACCTAAATACAAAGTATAAGAGCAGTAACCAAACTTACCAATAAGGCCTCCTGGAGCAGCATATTGCAGATCGTTGTGTTCGGCAAATAAAGACACAATTTTGGAAAATATTGGCTTGCACATTAGTTTTCCTTCACTGTCCTTGGAGACAATACCAGGCCGGACCTCGATTTCTTGACCTACCTGCAGACATAAATACAACAAGCAAATATTAATATTGCTGATATTTAAAGGTCTAGCTAGCTTAATATATTTAGCAAAATGTTGCTATATTCTGTATAGATATGAAGTAATGCTCCTATTGGCTGACTGTATTACCAGTGCTACGTTCTTGTTAGTTTCAAGATGTCAAGTGTTTACAGATTTAAAATCTTTAAAACCCTTAACAAAACTCAAGTCTGGTGGACAAAACCAACTGAATAGAAATGCTGCTACTCAATGTAAAATTGTTCTGTACTAAAAAAAAAATGATCACATTTTTCTGATATGGTGAAGTAGACGTATGCTCTGTTTAACAATTCTGCACTTTTATTACATTCAAAATACACATACCTTTAACACTCCTTTGAGAATACTGCCTCCTGCTACACCACCTTTAAGGTCGTCAACTTCACATCCTGGCTTATTAACATCAAAAGATCTGATAACTGAGAGAAGAGAAAAGGGTTACCAAATTGTATTGTCAATACTTCAAAAATATGGGACTCAAGTCTGCATGTTAGTATAACAGGATTAGTAACACACACAAAACAGTATAGCAGTTGGTACATGCCGGAACGGTGATACACTTTTAACCACTTGTCATGAAAGTCCTAAAAGGATCAGTAAAAGGACATTTTATAAAAATATACATACATACACACACTACATATATACACATACACATTATATATATACACACACACACATATACATACATAGAGAGAGAGACAAATTCAACTATGTTTCTTCAATCTTGATTTTTTTTTTACTGCTGTTCTACATTTCAGAGGAAACTAGAGATAAATAAAACAAAGTTGACAAGGAAGAAAAAAAAAGTTTAACCTCCCCCCACCCAAAAAAAAACAACAAGAAAATCAATCTATTCGGTTCACCTACTTGGTATATTCTGCCAGACTAAAATTAATATCCTGGTCAATGACCAAGAAATGCACGATACATGTACTTTCATAATCATTGCCCAATTCCTGCTACACAATGCCTGTATTCTAGAGAAATTAAAATATGAAATACCAGCATCACTTATATTTCAAATTCTCTAATAGACAGACTATACAGTCTTTTTTTTTAATTCCTTTCAATACTTGATAAAGGAACGTTACATTAATATATATTTAAGTGACAATTGTCTAAAGTGGCAGTGTCACCTCTGAATTCTTCATATAGACCAAAGCAAATGAGATACGCAAGGCAAAGTAGCCACCACGAATGTATGTGTAGTAAAATCTGTCAGAAAGCAGAGCTTTAATGACCTATTTTCTGCTTTGCCATCACAGTGGCTAATTGGAAAAGGCACCCAGTCGATGTACTGAAAGATTATTATCTCTTTTTTGGTGTGTGATGAGTAACTCCAGCTGCCAGAAGTTGGAGAGAGGAAGCTTCAGCTAATTATACACTCTTCATTCCCAAGTACAGCCTTATATGCAGACCTTTTACAATTACATGATGGGGAGGCATATCAATAACTGCAGAGACACCCACTTTAAAATTATTACAAACAAAACTATATTTTATAGACACATATATACGCAGACACACATGATCAGGTGCACTCACTTATTCCCTAAACAGCAATTTCAAAGCTCAAAGAATATAATATTTGTATCTGAAAACACAAAAAATAATGTAAAGTTTGGCACTCAACCGGAATAGAAAAAAGTTGCTTAAATGCCTGGGGTGATCGGAAGAGGGAGAGTGCTGAGAACAAAATCACAAAAAATTTTCAACCAGTGGAGATCTGGACTTGGAGTACCACTCAAAATTAAAGTGGAAAAAAACACTACAGGCTGATCCAACTTTGATGTAATGTACTTAAAACAAGTCAAAATGAGGCTCAGTAGTGTGTGTGGCCTCCACGTGCCTGTATGACCTTCCTACAACGCCTGTGCATTCTCCTGATGAGGTGGCGGATGGTCTCCTGAGGGATCTCCTCCCAGACCTGGACTAAAGCATCTGCCAACTCCTGGACAGTCTGTGGTGCAATTTGACGGTGGATGGAGCGAGACAATGTCCCAGATGTGCTCAATTAGATTCAGGTCTAGGGAACAGGCGGGCCAGTCCATAGCATCAATGCCTTCGTCTTGCAGGAACTGCTGACACACTCCAGCCACATGAGATCTAGCATTGTCTTGCATTAGGAGGAACCCAGGGCCAACCGCACCAGCATATGGTCTCATAAGGGGTCTGAGGATCTCATCTAGGTACCTAATGGAAGTCAGGCTACCTCTGGCGAGCACATGTGCGGCCCTCCAAAGAAATGCCACCCCACAACATTACTGACCTAGTGCCAAACTGGTCATGCATGTTGCAGGCAGCAGAACGTTCTCCACGGCATCTCCAGACTCTGTCACGTCTGTCACATGTGAAGAAACCCCCCTATTCCTATGTGATTTACAGTGTGCATTCCCTTTTTATTCTCTATGTACTGCCTATTGCATTCGGTAGATTAAACTACCGAACCGGGACCACCCTCTGGCTCATTAAACAAAGATTTAGTTGAAATTGCTACCTCTGTCTGTGCAGCCAGCGTTCGTTAGTCGAACGCCACGTGGCAGAGAAAACCGCGGCCATCTTTGTTCATGCGAACAAAGGCAGCAGGACCTGGTCGTCGAGTGCATGGAACGGTTTAACGGACACTCGACTTCCCGAACACCGGTCCCAAACAAACGAACGCTGGAACTCTATTTACCGAATAGCTAGAAGAGCGCTATTCGGTACTTTTGTGCATTCGACAGAGGGGCACGAACGCGGCTAGGAGCCAGAGGGATCCATTCGGTACTTTTCTTCATTTTTATGTTTTTCGAAAGTGACCAGCAAAACCCACCAAATTCGTGGAACTGTTTTGGGCATGCAGCCCAGGGTGAGCTGGTCACACAAGACTTCCATAGAATTTGCGAACCTTGGTTTCCTTACTATATCTCTCTCTCTCTCTATATCTATATCTATATCTATATACACACACACATATATATATATACACACACACACAGACAGTCCTCACTTACCGGCTGGGTTCTATTCGTACTACTGTCGTGAAACAAACTGGTCGGTAGGCGTGGATGTACTAAAGAGGGGGTCTACGTTCGGGGGAAGTCCACCAAACGTAGACCAGTTTGCTAGTGCAGAGAATCCTGTAAATCTGTGTTTGGAGAACTTCCACAAACACAGATTAGTTTACGAGCACAGGGAATCCCGCAAATCTACGTTCAGGGAATCTTTTCCGAACATATATTAGCTCATTAGCGTGGGGAATCCCTAAAATCCCCATGCTAGAGAGTTGGTAGGAAAGGCGTGCCATCGTAAAGTGAGGACCACCTGTACAGAAAACAATGTCACAGATTACAGAAATATTTCTAAAATCTCCCCAATTCTATATCACAAATAGAAGAGTCCAATCCAACCATCCTGACAAAACCTTTTCTCTACTTACCAATAAGCCTTGGCTCAGAAATGAAGTCTCTGAGAGGCACTGGGATTTTCTTTACAATGTATTCACAAACTACTTCAATATTGTACTTAAGCTGAGCAGAGATTGGAATGATCGGGGCTCCCTCTGCGACAGTTCCTGTAAACATAAAATGTGGTTTTAAGCATTAGCTATAGGAAGGCAAACTGTAGAATTTTCCATATCCCTGTTTGGTCTCCCATCTGGTTACATTTTTAAGCAAATTTATGTTTTCCTAAACGGGGAAGTAAAAATTAACCCTTTCATTAAGGAGCTTTCAAAACAAACTGACTTGACTATAATAAGCTTAACTATTGTAAAGTCCAATCCACTTGTGTGCGTGCGTGCGCACACACTTTTATCAGAAAGTTTGCAGCCCCTACCTAGAAGCCTGAGCAATGTGTTTTATCTTCTGCCCCCTCACAATGTGATGATTATCCTTCTGAAGGGAGTTGGGCTATGATTCTAGATGATCCAGGAGGGGTCCTGAAACCCTGGTAATACAGTATGGGTAAACTCCCTAATGGTCCAATTTAGAAATATGTGGTTTGCCCCTCTAATAGATGCAGTGTCGGCTGGGGAACCTATGCTGCACTCTGACTTATTCACCAAGAGCTGGAAATGCTTAAAATAGCCTGCACCCACAGGAAGTGCAGACCACACATGCATGTAGCCGCGGCTCAGTCCCTTCAGTTGTGTAGGTGGTGAGATGTTCCGGTCCCACTGAGTGTAGTTACAGTAAAAAAGTGCAATAATGTAGGGTTGTAATGGAGCTAAGATTGAAATTATTTGTCATTTGCACTTTACCGTAATCTTCGTTGCAACTTACCTTGTACAAATGCAAGGATCTGTTCATACTGTTCCTTTGCTTGACTTTCTTTCACCAAATCAATCTTGTTTTGTAGTATAAGAATGTGTTTCAGTTTCATAATTTCAATGGCAGCCAAATGTTCGGAGGTCTGAGGCTGAGGACAGGATTCATTGCCAGCTACAAAACAATGCATGATAAAATTACATAAATAGTAAAAGGAATAGATGTGCATTCAAACCCAGTATAAAGTGTTTATATTTACATATACATTCAGAATCTTTTTTTCAGAAAAAAAAAAAAGATTAAAAGGATCACTATAGCATTAGAATACAAGGATTCCTCACCTTTCTTCCCCTAGCACACTGGTTTTGCAGCGGTCCCCTACCTCTATCAGGGAACACTAATATCTCTCATTACATGAAAAAAAACAAGATATAAAGTCATATCATGTTAAGCTACAATTGTTATGGCATCTATAGTATTCCTTTGAAATTACTTGCTAAAATATTTCAAATATTTCAGAATACATCCGGGGGAGAGAGAGAAAGAGTGCGAGAGCGCGAGCAAGAACGCGAGCGCGCGAAAAAGACACGCCAAATGCGCAGTGTGTGAAAGAAAAAATGTCAGTATCAAAAAGGTAGAAAAAAAAAAAAAAGAATGAGATACCAATATAATCAAACCCTACAAATACATATTTAAAAAAAAAAAAAAAAGCAAACCAGACCTAGTAAGAAGCAGGGACAGAGTAAATCACCAAAACACCCAAAAACGAAATGTTGGGGGTGTTTTGGTGATTGACTCTGTCCCTGCTTCTCACTAGGTCTGGTATGCTTATTTTTTATTTTATATGTATTTGTAGGGCTTGATTATATTGGGATCTCATTTTTTTCTACCTATGATACTGACATTTTTCTTTTCACACACTGCGCATTTGATAGAGATATATATATCCAGAATTGTTCTGGCTGTTGCTTTATAACATATGACTTTATATCTTGGTTTTTCATGTAATGAGATATTATTAGTGTGTACCCATTGAATAAAGATTTTCTTTCGTATATAAAAGATTTATGGTTGTGCTCCTTACTCAGTTTGTAGTTACATGTATTTGGGCTTTTGGGGATAGAGCCTTATGTAAGTGAACACCCTACTATCATAGAGCTCAAATTGGGGATAGCTTATATGTAGCATTGGAGTGTGCCTACTTTGTTTCATTTGTTATTAGCCACTAGAGGTGATGTCAGACAGCAGTGATTTAGACTGCTGAGGCTGCAGAAGCAGTCTCATTGCTCCAGAGCCACTATATTAAGCTACAATTGTTATGGCACCCATAGTATTCCTTTTAAATTAAGGACTAGAAGGACTACTTGCTAAAGTATTTCAAATATTTCAGAATACATCTGGGTTTTAGATAAAATAAGTTCAAAACAAAGAATCATCACATTTCATCCTTCATGTTATTCTCACCTATTAATAATAATGCTGCATCCATAACAGCTGCACCGTTCAGCATGGTAGCCATCAAGATGTCGTGACCTGGGCAGTCCACAAAGGACACATGTCTGTCAACAGAGAAAAACAGGTTGTGGTGAATGTGTACTTAAAGGAGGAATAGGACATAAAATGTATGGTACTTTACTAAAATCTGTAATGCCCCTTTCCTTCCTTTTAGATTTTTTTTGTTTTGGCCATTATAAGTATGTCCGATCCCTGTTTTTCTTTATATACCCTATAAAATAAGCAAACTTAAAGGACCACTATAGTGCCAGGAAAACAAACTCGTTTTCCTGGCACTATAGGGTCTTTAGCTTCCCCCCACCCTCAGGGTCCCACTCCAGCTGGGCTCAAGGGGGCTGGAGTTAAACACTTACCTTTCTCCAGCACTGGGCTCCCTCCGCACTGGGGAACTCTCCTCCACCAGACGTCATCGCTGAATGCGCATGCACTGCAAGAGCCACGCGCGCATTCAGACAGTCCATAGGAAAGCATTTCTCAATGCTTTCCTATAAACATCCAGCATCTTCTCACTGATTTTTACAGTGAGAAGCACAGAAGCACCTCTAGTGGCTGTCTTATTAACCCCTGTGTAAACATGGCAGTTTCTCTGAAATTGCTATGTTTACAGCTGCAGGGTAAAAACCTGGGGGACCTTGCACCCAGACCACTTCATTGAACTGAAGTGGTCTGGATGCCTATAGTGATCCTTTAACCCCTTAAGAACACATGACATGTGTGACATGACATGATTCCCTTTTATTCCAGAAGTTTGGTCCTTAATGGGTTAAAGGAACACTATAGGGTCAGGAACACAAACATGTATAGGGTCAGGAACACAAACGTGTAAAAACCACCATCTAGCCTCCCCCGGGCCCCTCATGCCTCCCTAAATAAATATAGCAAAATCTTACATGTATTCAAGCCTGAATCTGCTGGCTCTGCCCTGTCTGCCTCAGACCATCAAGCAGTCTGCTGACATCATTATAAGTGGTAGCGTGACCCAATCACAGTGTTTCTCCATAGGATTGCCTGAGACTGACAAGGAGGCAGAGCCAGCACAATTCAAACAGCCCTGGCGAATCAGCATCTCCTCAGAGAGATACATTGAATCAATGAATCTCTATGAGGAAAGTTCAGAGTCTGAATGCAGAGGGAGGAGACAGAATTTTTGGATGCATTTTAGGCAGCCATGACCAAGGGAGAATCTCTAACAGCCATCTGAGGAGTGGCCAGTGAAGTTATCACTAGGCAGTAATGTAAACACTGCATTTTCTCTGAAAAGACAGTGTTTACAGCAAAAGCCCGACGGTAATGATTCTACTCACCAGAACAAATTCAATTAGCTGTAGTTGTTCTGGTGACTAGTGTCCCTGCCCTTGCTGTATGCCCTGCCTCAGTCTGACAATATTAGCACTCTCTTGTGGTCTGATCAAATGTTACTCATAGAGAATACATTTTATTGGACAGTTTCACCGCAACTTAAATGAAAGAAAGGAGGGGAAACGCTCATTAAGTTTGGTGCCAGTGCAGGTTGTGTAATTTCTGCACAGAATTTATATTAGGCAACCCAGAACAGAGTTCTAGGCTGCTTAAGTCACGTGTGCCAGTGTGCAACTAACCACCAACACAAAAGGGCAAATATCTCTGTGCAGTTTTTGAAATTCTGCATATTCAGACTCCTACCACCATGACCACTACTAAATGCAGAAGTGCCTTTGGTGGTTGGAGTAACCCTTTAATGACACCTCAAAGCACTTAACTGTAGCATGCATTAGGGCTACTAAACTGGTTAATGGATTGCAGGATAAAACATACAAGGAAAGGTTAAAGAATCTTAACATGTATAGCTTGGAGGAAAGACTAGACAGGGGGATATGATAGAAACATTTAAATACATAAAGGGAATCAACACAGTAAAGGAGGAGACTATATTTAAAAGAAGACAAACAACCACAACAAGGGGACAGTCTTAAATTAGAGGGACAAAAAGTTTAAAAATAATTTCAGGAAGTATTAACTTTACTGAGAGGGTAGTGGATGCATGGAATAACCTTCCAGCTGAAGTGGTAGAGGTTAACACAGTAAAAGAGTTTAAGCATGTGTGGGACAGGCTTAAGGCTATCCTAGCTATACGATAAGGCCAAAGACAAATGAAAGTATTTAGATAATTGGGCAGACTAGATGGGCAAATGGTTCTTATCTGTCGTCACATTCTGCTATTCTGCATGGGAGAGTATTGATTACCTCCTTGTTGTTGCTGAATGAGCCACGGCAATAAATAGGCTTTGCAATACGGACATACTTATACTACTTAAAAGAATATCATATGCAACCACAGACCACCAATTAATCCACCTTGAAGATAGAACTGAAAGTAGAATAGGGAGTGCAGGTTATTACAAGTAAACTAAAATAGGTATCTATAGCAAACTGTTCTCAATTACCTGATCAATTTAAAATTCCCCTTTGTGTTGACTAGGTCTGTTGGAAATTCATCTGGTGTACTGCTGCCACAAGAGCGGTAGCATTCAGGCCGGGAACAGCTGGGGTCATCCAGTTTGTAGATCTGAAATGTATAAAGAAACAGGTTTTTGCACTGGTTTGTAATGGTAGTTTCAAAAACAATTACATCATATAAGGATTTTGTAGATCCCCAAAGAAGTGTAAGACTAAGAGCACTGCTGTGTACTGGCCTTCTGTTTCTTTTTTCAAGTCACAAATAAAACAGAAATACCACTAAATGCAAAGCGGTTAACGGAGACAAAAAAAAACCCCCAAGCCTCATAGCAAATTACCAATGAAGTCTAGGGACATCACTTGATTCAAAGTACATTTTGAGAGAAAAAAAGTGGTCTATGGAAGATCACACTGATGATGGCTGCTGGGAAAGAACAAAACCTGACTGTGGTAGCCCAGCAAGTTAACCATATGACAAAGTAGTCCTTTCTTTTTCTCAAGAAATGTTATGACCTTGCAGGGTATGCTGGCTGACATTTTTTTTATGAAATACTCAGAAGCACATGCCCGATTCAAAAGCGTGTGTGCTGCCACTACTTCCCACCTAAGCAAACACTAGCATGTTAAGGCCTCATTGAATTAAACTTGTACATGTCATGTTCCACCTGTGTGAGGAGCTCAACAAATAAATTTAAAAAAAAACACACCATTTTAAATTGTGGTTTGTTTAACCCCTTAAGGACCACACTTCTGGAATAAAACGGAATCATGACAAGTCACGTGTCCTTAAGAGGTTAAACACTATTTTGAGATTGTGAACAATTTGTAGCAGACAACAGCATTTCAAGTTAGTAAACATAACATAATTACAGCATCTCCATTAAAATGAAAGCTATAATGCACAGTGTAAAACGAAGTTTAACATTTCACAGTAGATACATCCACCAGCTGATGCAGGCCCCTCAATGCTGTAGCAGTAACAGCAGCTGCAAAACATGATTGCAACCTGGGTCGTAAACTAACCTTAGCATTGGCATATCCCAGCTTGATGGTAATATTCCGCTCCAGTTCATTCTTAAATCGGACAGTGTGCACACCAGATATAGCTTTGACTACAGTGGACTTTCCATGGGCTACATGCCCAATGGTACCTAAAACAAAACAGAAATGTGTCACTATACTATTGGTTTAAAAATGTAACAAAAAAAAATGTTTTATATTAATAGCCCAGCTTGATTACATTAAATGGAAAAGGCGAGAGATTTTTTTTTTTTTATGTATTATTGTTGGGTAATCTTATTGCATTGCCATCTATCAACACGCTTGTTTTTTGGTTGCTTTTTTTATGCCCTAAAGTATGTAGCATTGTGAGTATTTCATTTCAGTTCACAAGACATGGCTTGTTTGTAGTTGGTAAGAACCATAGCAAATACCACCTGGTGAGTTACACAAACTATACGAACATATTAACAGAATAAATATGTATTTAGCTTTATCTTCTGTGTTTTTGCATATAACCTGTTAAAAAAAAAAAAAAATGCACAGAGAAAATCTCAGAATTTGTATTTCATAAATTTTCTTGTGTGATAGCAATGTAATATGTAAAAAAGTGAATTTTGTAATCAAATAACTATGAAACACATCATCTAGGTCTCGATTAGAGATGTCGCGAACTGTCCGCCGAACTGTTCGCGAACTGTCCGCCGGCGAACAATAGTGTGTTCGCGTTGGGCGAACATATCCGATTTCCAGTCCGCCCCCTATACGTCATCATTGACTAAACTTTGACCCGGAACCTCAGTCAGCAGACACTTCCTGGGAGGGAGGGTCTGCTGCTGATTGACCCGGAACCTCACAGCCAGCAGACACATTCCACCCAAAGTTTACTCAATGACGACGTATAGGGGGCGGACCGGAAATCGGATATGTTCGCCCAACGCGAACACGCTATTGTTCGCCGGCGGACAGTTCGCGACATCTCTAGTCTCGATGTGTTAAAGAGCTTATCACCATGTAGGCTCAACATTTAGTGATTAAAAAAAATCAAAAAAAAAAAATCATCTTCTCCCCAATACACAAACCAATTGCTTCTGTTCACTTCAATTGAAACCTCTCCCGTGAATGCATAATGCACATACTGCAGACTCCAGACAGACCTGGTCTGTGCAGCTGTTAATTTTCAAAATGAGTAGCTCCTGTAAAACTCTCTAATGTAAACACTCTATGCAGGGTTAGTATCCCAGCACCATAACCACATCAATAAACTGAAGTGGTTATGATGCCAAGAGTGTCCTTTTAATTAATCCAGTGTGCACCTGTATTTCCTTTTGTGATTCTACCGGTGTAAGAAGACATGTGATTTTATTTGAAACTTGGATTTTATTGGAATGTTCTAAAAACAGGTCTTGTCTGACCCATCTAAAAGAGTAGGTGCTGACAAATATTTGATGGGTTAAGAAGCCACATTGGTGTGATGTGTGTCACTACAGTTGTTAGAAGGCACAAAAAGTGTATCTGTAAACACCCTGTGTTTTAGATATGTATAATGCTACTTACACACATACAGGTAAGATTCCATACTGGCATACATATTTATTTAGCATGTTTCTTACATTTGTTAGAAATGTCTGGTTTGTGAATCAGCACTAAAAATGATAGCGTTGCAGCAAGTATAGCACACTGAGTAATTACCAGGTTAAAGTGTTGTGTACAGTCACACATGATCTTTGTTTAAAATTAGACACTAAGCGATAATGAAAACTCAAGGCCAGATACCACTGAGGTCCGAGTCTGGAGGATTGTTGCCAGGAAGCCAAAAAAAGAACATATAAGTGCGTGCCAAAAGAACACAATACTTAGAATTAAGTGGGTATCCTTGTCAATGTAGGTTTACTGAAATGTTAGGATACAAACTGGAGACCCCCATCCCCTTAAAACATACAATGCAATATGTAAAGCAAAGTCCAAGGTGACACTCCATTATGTAGTCCAGAAATAACATAGAATCTTTCCCAAAAATTTAATGCATGCGCCTGGAGTGACATGTTCTGTCTCCGTGCAGACAAAATATTCCTTACACACTGAACCCAAGAATGTTATTTTATGCAAAATGATACAAACCATAAAAATATGTGGATGGAGTGTATGCAATGTGCTAGGAGGGGTGTGTAGTGGTGGAGGATTGATTGTGCCTGGGTATAAAATCAGTGCGTATATATGGAACTGTAAAGTGACAAGCCATGTTTGGCTTGATAGCAGCACTTAAAGGGATCCTATAGTGCCAGGAAAACAAACCAGTTTTCCTGGCACTATAGGCTCCTGGAGTGCCCCCCTCCCTTGCAGTTGAAGGGGTTAAAACCCCTTCAGCCACTTACCTTAATCCAGTGCCGGGCTCCCTCGGCACCGGTGACCTCTCCTCCCCCGCCGACGTCAGCTCCCGAGTAGAGCCGAATGCGCGGCCAGAGGCGTGCGCGGGCATTCAAACACACCCATAGGAAAGCATTACTCAATGCTTTCCTATGGCAATCTTATTTGACCCTGAGGACGTCCAGTGTCAAATAAGTGCAATTTACTCAGTGTAAATCGCAGAAGCGCCTCTAGTGGCTGTCAGGGAGACAGCCACTAGAGGCTGGATTATACCTGCAATTTCTCTGTTTTCAGCTACAGGGTTGAAACTAGGGGGGACCTGGCAAGCTGAAGTGGTCTGGGTGCCTATAGTGGTCCTTTAACGTTACAGAAGAAAACCAGTATATTGGAAGTTCCTATCCAAGTACCAAAACAACTTTAGCTTAAATGACAGAATTGTGCAGTGAGACTAAACGGGCATGGTCTAAACACCAAAATCACTTAAGTAAGCTGAAGTTGTTTTGGTGCTTAGAATGTCCCTTTTTGATTAACATACATATGCAGTGTAAATGACAAGTGACTATTTTAGTCAAGTTTCACAACATACCTATATTAATTGTTGCTTGTCTGCTGATGATTTCTGGTGAAAGGGGTGTCAGTTTTGAAACATCCTGTAGATAAAAAGAGACACTAAGTAAAGAGACACAATAAACCACTTTTGCAAGTCCTTAAATTACAATAAATATTTATATATACAGCCAACAAATGCCACAATTTATAGAAAAAGGTTAGGTATATTATTCTGTCTTACATAAGAAAATTCAAACAGTCTGTCTTACATAAGTAAGTAGATACATTAGTTCACGGATGTTCTACAGGTAGATCCCTAGATGTTTTAAAACTACAACATCTGGAGATGTACCTTTGAAAATTAGATATATATCTAGATCACATCACACTGAAATAGGTGAATAAAAACTAATGAATAGGCATAAGGATGTGAAGAGGGATGGAAGCTGACCCTTATCACTACATATCCATGATATTCTACCAGCAAAATGTAGGTATTATGTGGATGATCTATTCGCTGCAAAATCTCATGGTCACTACTCTATCCTAATTCTCCTTGACCTCCTTTCTGCTGGTTTTTTATACTGTTGATCATCAACAGCATTTTCTAATCTCGGACAACAAGATACTGCTCTCTCCTGGTGCTCCTCCTACCTCACCCAGCGCTTTTAGTGTTTCTTTATCTGGCTCTGCCTCTTCCTCCCAACCTCTCTTTGTTGGTGTACCCCAAGGTTCAGTCCTTGGTCTCCTGCTGTTCTCAATCTATACTGCCTCCCTTGGTAAACTCATTAGCTCCTTTGGCTTCCAATTAGGGATCGACCGATTATCGGTCTGGCCGATATTCTGAATTTTCAGCAATATCGGTATCGGCCTATAAAGATGCAGACCTGGGCCACCATCAGGGCGTGACAACTGAGATGGTTGTCATGTGCTAGGCTATCGTGGAGAGCCCAGCCGCATACTCTTACTTACCCTCCCAGCAGTTCCCCGTCTAAATCTCGCGAGTCGCACGCCAACCAGTGCGTTACCATGGCAACTCTCTGTACGCAGGCCGCAAGAGTTAGACAGGGGAGCTTCTGGGAAGGGAAGCAAGCGTGTTGCTGTGCCCCCTCTGCACAGTCCATGCCACCAGTGAAGGACATCACCCCCCTCCCTGGCCAGGTAAGAAGCAGGGAGGGGGGACTAAAACAAGACGTAATCTATCCCCCCTGCTCGCCTTCAAAATTTCTCTAGGGCTGCATCGTTCCTGTGGAACTCCCTTCCCTGATAGACACTCACCCAGTCTCCACGCCTTAAAAAATAATAATTAAAAACTCCCCTTTTCACAAAAGCATATCGATTAAACTATTAATGGCTCAAAAACAAACACACCAAGTCTTCATTGAATACTATTCTACTTCCCATACACTTCCCTTACCTTTTGGGTCACTTTACCCCACTCCCTCTAGCATGTAAGCTCATTGAGCAGGGCCCTCAACCCCTCTGTTTCTGTGCATCAAACTTGTCTGGTTACACTTACATGTTTGTTAGTCCACCCATTGTAAAGCGCTATGGAATTTGTTGGCGCTATATAAGTATAACAATAATGTAGAAGCCTGAATGTGATGACTACATGAAACAATGCTTTTAAAAACATGTTGCTCACCTAATCTTTTCTCTGAAAAGTAATGAGCACTGGTGATGTGCCTGCTGGTGCAGTTTATTGCATGAGCAGGTTAGAATGGACAGCAGTCAGATGATTAGTAGTCTATCTCAAAATGGCTGCTCAGCCAGATAAAAACAAAAAACACTATATACACACATCGATAAAAGTAATAGATTTAAATGTAATAGCCGTTGCACTACCCCTTCTCAAATCTAATGAAAGTACCTCAACATCTATGTTGTTCTCTGTTCAATATCATTCAATTCACTGTCTCAATCTGCCAACCATTAAAAATAAATACTTTAATACGTGAATGTTACGTTGGAGGAGGACATGAAAATGCACTGAAGCACACCCACTTCTTGAAGTGTAGTACCAACTTGCCAGCAGCTTACCCAACAGTGCTGCCAATACAAGTATTGTTTTTAAAATAATACAGGCTGGAATGGAGATCAAACATCACAAGTGGTACACAGGATAAGAATAGGATACTATAGGCAACAAAATTACTTTAGCTTCAAAGTGACACTATAGACACCAGACCCACTGCAGCTTAAAGGACCACTATAGTGCCAGGAAAACATACTTGCCCCCACCCTCAGGGTCCCCCTCCCGCCCGGCTCTGGAAGGGGGAAAGGGTTAAAAACTTACCTTTTTCCAGCGCTGGGCGGAGAGCTCTCTGCCTCCTCTCCTCCGATCCGCCCCGTCGGCTGAATGCGCATGCGCGGCAAGAGCTGCGCGCGCATTCAGCCCGTCGCATAGGAAAGCATTTACAATGCTTTCCTATGGACGCTGGCGTGCTCTCACTGTGAAAATCACAGTGAGGAGCACGCAAGCGCCTCTAGTGGCTGTCAATGAGACAGCCACTAGAGGATTTGGAGGCTGGCTTAACCCATTGATAAACATAGTAGTTTCTCTGAAACTGCTATGTTTAAAAAAAAATGGGTTAACCCTAGAAGGACCTGGCACCCAGACCACTTCATTAAGCTGAAGTGGTCTGGGTGCCTAGAGTGGTCCTTTAATGTAGTGGTTCTGGTGTCTATAGCATGTCCCTGCAGTGTTAGCACAGTAAACACTGCCTTATCAGATAAGAGGCAGTGTTAACATTGTTGGCCTGTAACACCTATAGTGGCAGTCATTCAGATGGCCACTAGAGGTTCTTATCTCAGTTCTATGCACTGGAGTTCAATGTCTCTACACTCTGGGGAGACGCTGAATATTCGATAGAGATGCATTGAGACAATGCAACTCGAATAGATGTTGATTGGCACAGGGTGACATTTTGCCATGCATGCGCGATATCCTCCCAATGCTTAAGCATTGGATGAGAACATCAAGAATGAAGATCTCAGGCATGGAGTCAAGGTGAATAAAAGCTTTAATCTTAACAGAGGGGGAGGCCGGGGCCTAACGATTTATTCCAGCACAATAGTGTCACGAAAACATATTTGTATTTCTAACACTCAACACAATTTTGCTGTATAGATCATGCCCCTACAGTTTAACTGCTTTAATATCTGCCATTTAGGAGGTAAATAACTTTGTTTATACAGCCCTAGCCAACTCCTCACCCCCCCCCACCCCTTCATGTAACCTACACAGTCATCGTACATACATCCTGTAATGAGAAATCTAAAGCTTAAACTGCCTTATTTGCACATTTTGTGTAATCTGTTATGTTAATAGCCTATTAGAACCTCCCGTGTGTAAGTTAAATGAACAGAGGAGGAGATTAAAAACAAAGTAAAAATCCAAAAATATTTTTCACAGACACTCTGAAGTCGCAGCAAGAGGAGCTGTAGCTAGGGCTGCATAAAAAGAACCAAAAAAGTGATTTAACTACTAAATAGCAGATAATTGAGCAGTGAGACTGCAGTGGCATGATCTATATGTCAAAAGTGCTTCACTGACCTAAAGTTGTTTTAGTACTTATTGTATTCCATTAAAATGACACTATAGTCACGAGAACCCATACATACAGCATGTTCCTGCTGGCTTTTCAATGCTTTTTTAGAGGAAGGGCGGTGTTTACATTAGTGCCTAGGCTTTTCAATGTAAACGCTGCCTTTTTAGAGGAAAGGCAGTGTTTACATTGGTGCCTAGTAACACTTCTAGTAGCAGTCACTCAGATGGCATCTAGAGGTGCTCCCATCTCAGCAGCACCTACGTTTAGCATCTCCCTGCAGCTGAACATTCCCCATAGAGATGCATTGATTTGATGCATCTCTATGGGGAGATGCTGACTGGCACAGCTCTGTGTTTTGCTGCGCATGCACAATAGTCTATCAATGCTTTCCTATATTGGCTGAGATAATGAAGACTAATGAGCTCAGAGACAGACATGGCAAGGTGACTAAAATCACATTTTACTGAGATCGAAGGGAAACTGGGCACCTAAACAGCCACTTCAGGACTATAGTGTCAGGAATACGTTTGCATGTACAAATTTCTGCAGCCCTAATGCAATGAGACATATCAAGATCTTGCTTGGAAGGGGCAGCCTTTGAGTGTACCAATTATGGAGTATGCTCTTGATGCAGATGAAGACACAGACCCCTGGAATAATATGGTGTATAGCCAGAGGGGATTTTATAATCTCTCTCCCCAACAGGCCTGTATGGATGAGATAAGGAACCTAGATGATACAGCACCTTATTTGTATACAACACCCTATTTGTATTTTAGCCTAATATACAGTCTACCGATCTAAAGTAATTAAAAAAAAAAAAAAAAAAAAAAGGTATTACGTTTTGCAGTTATGTTATACATTTAAACACAACTTCAATAAGAATCAGAAGTGCCCTCTAGTGTGGCCATACAAACGATCTTCAGGAACGACAGACTAACAATCCAATTCATGAATCCCAACCAATATACAAAAACTCTGTGGTGGTTCAACTGCTGTAGAATATTTTGCCATGGTGAACACCCAGCTGTAATTATAGAGCCAACACTGAACAAAAAATCCAACCCATGGTTATTTCCCATCTTTTGAGATTATATATATATATATATATATATATATATATAAATAATAATAAATGGCAAGTTCAAAGTGATATTAAAATATTCCAAAATAACTGAAATAAACACAGTTTTCCCAGACCAGATACTTTGGCCTCAGGCTTACTCAAACTGTATTTTAGTCCCATTCACAGCAGTCTGATCTGTTGGGATTGTGGATTTTCATACAGCATTAATATTTAAAGGACTAAACACATTATCTGGAAGAGTTATCGCAGCCAGCGATGTATTCAGTTCAGCTAGTTCGGCTGATATGTAAAATCTCCGGCAGCTCGCCCTTTAGTAAATATCGCCCAGTACTGTGAGAGATGATCCCAGGCCAGCCCTCACAAATCGGGCAGGGCAGTATCCCGGCTGTGAGGGCCCCCCCGGGCAGGGCAGTATCCCGGCTGTGAGGGCCCCCCCGGGCAGGGCATGATCCCGGCTGTGTGCCCGCTGTATAGTGAATAGAGGCCGGGCTCAGCGAGCACATGATGACAAGCTGTGAGCGGGCAGCGCGCTCGGGGCCGCGTGGGACTCGGCACTGCTCTAACAGGGAGCCCGCCCCGCGCTCCGCTTCCACCGGCCCACGGCGAGCGGGACAAACTTACCAAAGTAGCCAAATCCTGCTTGGATAAATGGGGCTGGCCCAGAGTCACTCCCGGCTCGTCACCCGCCATCTTGGAGAAGAGGAAGTTACTCGCTGTGTGGGGACGATCCCAGAATGCCTCACTGCGAACAGTTTCCGCTGTACACGCAGCGTTCCACGCCTCACTCTGAGAGCGCCGGCCCGCCCACTCACTGGTGAGCGCAGAGAGGTGATTGGACGATTCCAGGCCGACAGCTCCGCCCGTGGGCGTCGCCGAGCTCGCGTTAACCCCTTCACTGCCATAAGTGGGTTGGCGGATGGGCGGCCATTACCAGCGAGACGCAGCGCTGGTTCATTCATTCAGCGCGGAGCCTCCCTCTCCCCGGCCACTCAGTCACAGGAAGTGAGCCTGGCCGGGGGGAGGGTCCGCCCGCTAACATGATGCAACCTGAGACCGAGCGCCTCCATTGCTGTACATAGACCGCGATATTTACTAAACTGCGAACTGAGCCGGGATTCCAATTATTAGCCAACATGGGGGCAATCAGACTCAGGGCCAGCGTTATACCCTGTGCACAGCGTTATACCCAGTGCCAGCGTTATACCCAGGGTCAGCGTTATACCCAGTGCCAGCGTTATACCCAGGGCCAGCGTTATACCCAGGGCCAGCGTTATACCCAGTGCCAGCGTTATACCCAGGGCCAGCGTTATACCCAGGGTCAGCGTTATACCCAGTGCCAGCGTTATACCCAGGGCCAGCGTTATACCCAGTGCACAGCGTTATACCCAGGGCCAGCGTTATACCCAGGGCCAGCGTTATACCCAGTGCACAGCGTTATACCCAGTGCCAGCGTTATACCCAGTGCACAGTGTTATTCCCAGGGCCAGCGTTATACCCAGTGCCAGCGTTATACCCAGGGCCAGTGTTATACCCAGTTCACAGTGTTATACCCAGTGCCAGTGTTATACTCAGTGCCAGGGTTATACCCAGGGCCAGCGTTATACCCAGTGCCAGTGTTATACCCAGTTCACAGTGTTATACCCAGTGCCAGTGTTATACTCAGTGCCAGGGTTATACCCAGGGCCAGCGTTATACCCAGGGTCAGCGTTATACCCAGTGCCAGCGTTATACCCAGTGCCAGCGTTATACCCAGGGCCAGCGTTATACCCAGGGCCAGCGTTATTCCCAGGGCCAGCGTTATACCCAGGGCCAGTGTTATACCCAGTGCACAGCGTTATACCCAGGGCCAGCGTTATTCCCAGGGCCAGTGTTATACCCAGTGCACAACGTTATACCCAGGGCCAGCGTTATACCCAGTGCCAGCGTTATACCCAGTGCACAGTGTTATACCCAGTGCCAGCGTTATACCCAGTGCCAGCGTTATACCCAGGGCCAGCGTTATACCCAGGGCCAGCGTTATACCCAGTGCACAGCGTTATACCCAGGGCCAGCGTTATACCAAGGGCCAGTGTTATTCCCAGGGCCAGTGTTATACCCAGTGCACAGCGTTATACCCAGGGCCAGCGTTATACCCAGTGCCAGCGTTATACCCAGGGCCAGTGTTATACCCAGTTCACAGTGTTATACCCAGTGCCAGTGTTATACTCAGTGCCAGGTTATACCCAGGGCCAGCGTTATACCCAGGGTCAGCGTAATACCCAGTGCCAGCGTTATACCCAGGGCCAGCGTTATACCCAGGGTCAGCGTTATACCCAGTGCCAGCGTTATACCCAGTGCACAGCGTTATACCCAGGGCCAGCGTTATACCCAGGGCCAGTGTTATACCCAGTGCACAGCGTTATACCCAGGGCCAGTGTTATACCCAGTGCCAGCGTTATACCCAGTGCACAGTGTTATACCCAGTGCCAGCGTTATACCCAGGGCCAGTGTTATACCCAGTGCACAGTGTTATACCCAGTGCCAGTGTTATACCCAGGGTCAGCGTTATACCCAGTGCACAGCGTTATACCCAGTGCACAGCGTTATACGCAGGGCCAGTGTTATTCTCAGGGCCAGTGTTATACCCAGTGCACAGCGTTATACCCAGTGCACAGTGTTATACCCAGGGCCAGCGTTATACCCAGGGCCAGCGTTATACCCAGGGCCAGCGTTATACCCAGGGCCAGCGTTATTCCCAGGGCCAGTGTTATACCCAGTGCACAGCATTATACCCAGGGCCAGCGTTATACCCAGTGCCAGTGTTATACCCAGTGCACAGCGTTATGGCTTACTATGTAACATGGTATACCCAGGGTTTAGTCAGTAACAGGATTCTCTATCAATATAGTGGGTGTAATGGCAAATGGACACAGAGATTACATGTTTTATAGGGCTATTCACTAAAGTGGGAATTACAAGTGAACTACAGTCAGCTATGCTTTCAGTTTGGCCATTTTGGCCTTTAATTTGAAATTCACTGTGAATTCTCACTTTAGTGAATAACCCTGTTAGTATAATATACAGCGCTACGGAATCTGATGGCGCCATATAAATAATAAAATAATAAAAGAAATAAAACATTTTCCATGTTGCAAATCCACAGTGGTATAAGGCATAAAAAAACAAAACTGAAGTTCTTGCATACCTCTTAGTTACATTATTCAAGTAAACAAAAAGAATATTAACAGTATACATTAACTTTATACACATTGACATAAATCCATAGATAAGATCACAAATGTCATCCCGATTTTAGCAGACTGAATTTAATGGCACCCAGACCACCACTTCATCTCATTGACATGATGTATACACTAAAACCATTTCATTAAGCTAACGTTGTTTTGGTGACTAAAGTGTCACTTTAAAGATACTCCACCATGTTTAAATGTGACAAAAGACAATAAATCTAAGGTATGCTTGTGGCTTTGTACAAGCATAAGCATGCCTAGATGTAGAAAGTTAACAAATGTATCCACTAACAAAGCCATTTCCTTCTATGATCCAACATTTACTTTGTCTATTCATAGATTTTAAGCCTATTTAGAATGTTGATGTCTAACTATCTTAAATCAACGCCTTAATTTGCTAACTTTTTTGATTTACCTTAAATAATCCTGTATTTCTATTTTCCTGAGAAATGGAATGCCAGCAACTCATTGGCTCAGTTCATTGATTGCTAGTATATACTGGACTGAAACATTATAGCTACCTTAGAACTTCCTAGGAAGCATTAACCAACAGTAATGTATTTCAATTCTACATTTTTTGGATGGCCAAGTTATTCTAAACATATTTTGATCCAAAACCACTTTAAATCTTTTTAATATTTATACAATCCAAATATAAAAAAGTGGATGCTTCAGTTTACATTCTTAAATGTCATCAGTAACCTATGAATGTTTAGAATGTAAACTGAAAAGTCGACTTTTTATTTTTGTAGAAGTTTAATTAAAAGCTACATTTTATTTACAACCTTAAAGAGACACTATAGTCACCTGAACAACTTCAGCTTAATGAAGCAGTTTTGGTGTATAGAACATGCCCCTGCAGCCTCAGTGCTCAATCCTCTGCCATTTAGGAGTTAAATCCCTTTGTTTATGAACCCTAGTCACACCTCCCTGCATGTGACTTGCACAGCCTTCCATAAACACTTCCTGTAAAGAGAGCCCTATTTAGGCTTTCTTTATTGCAAGTTCTGTTTAATTAAGATTTTCTTATCCCCTGCTATGTTAATAGCTTGCTAGACCCTGCAAGAGCCTCCTGTATGTGATTAAAGTTCAATTTAGAGATTGAGATACAATTATTTAAGGTAAATTACATCTGTTTGAAAGTGAAACCAGTTTTTTTTTTCATGCAGGCTCTGTCAATCATAGCCAGGGGAGGTGTGGCTAGGGCTGCATAAACAGAAACAAAGTGATTTAACCCCTTAAGGACACAGCTTCAGAAGCTTGTCTTACGCTTAATGACACAAGCAATTTTTGCATTTTCTTGCTGTATGTGTTCAACTGCAATTTGCATCTCTCTCGTTTATTGCACCGACACATATTATATACTGTTTTTTAAAGGACAGAAAGGGCTTTAATTTGATGTAACATATATATAAATGCTTATTTATTATTTAAAAAATACAGAAAAAGGCAAAAAAAAGAAAAATTTGTGTTTTTTGTACAGTTTTTGCAATAATAATGTGTGCCTAATTAGTGCAGGTTAAAGAAAGTAATTAAAAATAAATTCATTTAGTTGTTCTGATTTACAGAATATATAATGTGTCTGGGATTTTAAGTTTTTTTTGGTAGTTACAGGTCACAAAGCACAAGGAGTAAAATAAACTTTTAATGTGGAGCGATTTTAGAATTTGGTATGTTTGTCTTGTAAGCTTAATAGCCATAAAAGAAAACAAAATTGCCACACAAAAGTATATATTTATATAAAGTAGACATCACAGGCTATTGTCCTAAGGTTGTTTTGACACTTTCTACGTAGCCATTTCATCGCCAATCTCTGCTAAATATTGGAGTAAAATGTAGTTTTTTGGGGTTTTTGGCACACAAACTTATAACAAAGAACTTCTCATGTGTATTTTGTAAAGTTGGTGTGTGCTATTCCTGTACAATTTTGTGTTCAGTTACTTCTGCTGAGTACAACGATGCCCCCATTGTATGTCTTTGGCACTATTTCATGAAGCTACAGTGCCATATAGGAGACCTGTCCGTTTCAACATTTACAGTAGAATATTGAGAGGTGGATTCAATGGGCCTATGCTTCAATGTGGGGTATTATAGCAGTTTGACTGTTCAAAAAAACCCCACAAAGGCCTACCATTTGTAAAAGTAGACACTCCAGGGTATCTCATATGGTGCATATTATGCCTTAACATGCCCCCATTTTTTACCAATATATGCCAAAGTATGTGGTAAAAAATAATTTGGGGCATTTTTTTTTTTACATACGGATTACACTTTTGCTGGGCATTTTGTACATTTCATATGTGCCACTAAGTTCAAACCCCGCAAATTATGCTCAGCTAAGTCTTCGGAGTAAAACAATATGCCCAATGTATGACCTAGACACTATTTTTCAAAGTTACACTGCTGTAAAAGAGACGTGACAAGTTAAGGTTTCTAAGTGTGAACTTTCATGGAGGGTTTTGATGCGTCAGTGTCCCACTTTGGAGCACTTGAGCAGGCTACATATTACAACTACACTATAAAGGCATACCATTTCTTAAAGAACACATCCCTGGGTATTTAAAAAGGCATATTTTGAACCTTAGCGTGGGATCATTTTTCCGCTAGCTTGTACCAAGTCTAGTGGTAATAATATGTTGCTCAGCTATGTCGGCTGAGTACAGCAATACCCCCGTATGTACCTTTGCCAGGTATATGTGGACATTGAAGGGGCACATTTGAGACAGCCATTCCAGTTTTTCTCAAATTTTGAATTTTTACTTTGTGTCCATGTCCCATTTTAGAGTATTTTACAAGGCTATATAATCCAATTACACCATAAAGGCATACCATTTCTTAAAGAAGACATCCCAGGGTAATTCAGAAGGCATATTTTGAACCTTAGCGTGGGATAATTTTTCCGCAGGCTTGTACCAAGTGTAGTGGTAATGAGCATTTTTTAATGTATTTTTTTTACTTTGTAAAACCTGTTTTTAAACTTTTTTTTTTTTTACTTATTAAATGTTTTACACTTACATTTTTTTGTAAACTTTTCTTTTACCGTTAACCCCTAACTAGCAGTAAGCAGCACTAACAGTAAATTCCCCCCCACTCCAGCTAGCAAAAAAATATATATATATATATATATAATTATAAAATATTTAAATTAAATTGAACCTCTGAGGGTTAAAAAATAAACGTTAATCCTCAGGGGTTAAAAGAAATTAGATTACAGTATAATACTGTGATCTGTATTTTGATCACTGTAGGCAGTGATCAGCTGGCAGGGAAGGGGTTAATTTTTTATTTAGACTGGGTAAAGTGGGGTGGTATTTTTTACTTAAACGTTTTTACTTTACCTTTTTAAAGCTTATTTTAAAACTTTTAACGTTATACCCTAGTTAGCCTAACACCAAATTCCCCAATTCCCCACTAACGTCCACCCATCCCAGCTAGCTAAATATATAATTTTTAAATATTTAAATTAATAAAATCAGATGACATTAAAATGTATACCCTGCCAATTAATCACTGTAGACAGTGATCAATTGGCAGGGAAGGGGTTAATTTTATTAAGGCAGGGGAAAAGGGGGTGAGATTTAACTTTATTTTATTTTTTACACAGGGAGAATAGGATCAGCTCTGATCCATCTCCCTGCACTTCACACAGAACCCGGAAGTGCAGGGAGGCGGAAGGTAAGTACACTGAGCACATGTGCTCGCTCTGACAGCCTGTCAGAGCGAGCACCGGTGCTGGGGCAGCCCGATCGGGTGCTCCCGGGTCTGCCTCTAATACAGAGGCAGACAGGAACACCATTAACCCCTCGATCTGGGGTTAACTTTAGTAAATGACGGAAATTTTCTGTCAACGGTCCTTAACTGAAGGACAAGGTTGACGGAAAATTTCCGTCTGCGGTCGGGAAGGGGTTAACTCCTAAATGACAGTGAATTGAGCAGTGAAATTGCAGGGGAATGATCTATACACTAAAACTGCTTTATTTAGCTAAAGTAATTTAGGTGACTATAGTGTTCCTTTAAATCGAAGTTATTGGAGTGCTAGCACAGAAAATACTTGCATGTGTATTGCAGATTAGCACTGGGTAGAGAATTCTTGCACAAGGAGTGTGTTATAATATATATTTTTTTTCTACCGATAACCACATATGACATTATGAAATGGCTCACAAATGTAAAGCAAGAGAGTTGATCTTTTTTACAGTCTTTTTTTGTTTTTATTATTACGAATTATATCTTGCATATTATTTCAGAGTAATACAACACTTTGTCAGATATAAGCTAATATAAATTCTGTCATTGCATATGATATGTAAAAAAAGTCAAAATATATGCAGGCAAAAAAAAAAAAAAACCACAGGTCAGATTTCAAGCTTGGCAAATCAACAAGTTGAAGTTGCAAAAACGACAAGTATGTAATCATTGCAAAAATGGATCCAGGTGAAATAGTTAAATTGTGCGCCATATAATTTTACAACTCCACCTAGACATAAGGCTTCAAAATATTTATAAAAAAAAAAGAAAAGAAAACACAGTCACAAGGATATATCTGTTATATTGCACAGTAGAAAATGTTAGGCATTTTGTACAGGATGCTGACATTGGCTTGGTCTTTGGTGCATGAACCAAAGAGACATTTTAGTGAAGTTTTGTTCAGCTGCTCATTTTGGTTTTGTAACAGGTGCACTTTTCTTCTTTGCTTGAGTACTTCCAACATTCTAGTTTTCGCCATTTCTGCTTTGAATAGCAGCATTAAAGTGACGTTTTCCATCTAAATAAAGCATGGACTCTGTTGACATGGAAAACAAATACATTAGTAATTGGGTTTACACGTGCAGGTAAACTATGCAGTAAATAGTATTTTATATGGAATAGATCCTATTACTATAGAATATATCCTATTACTATACGGCCTCAAACGTGCAATTCTCATGGTACTACACAGGCCTAAACTTTACTCATCACTGCATACTTGAAGGGTCAATGGCACACTCAACAGGTCTACTCTACTCACTAGGGTAGAACTTTAACTCACCAATGACTAGTGAGTAAGTAGAAGTTTCACTTCTTTATAAATTATCTATACTGTGCCGATTCAGCCACAGCATACCATCAGATATGTAGCCAGAAAGAGAGCTTTAGCTGAACCATTAACAATTTTTTTTAACTAGCTCAGTTCTTAGTTAGATTTACATCTTGAAAATAGCATGGCTGCATATTCCAGCTTATTATGCAACTTTAATAATACTAGAAACTCAGTTGTGTTTAAAGGATATGATCCTATGTATTGGCTTTCCTTTTCATTGACATGTGCCCTCCACACATTGTTTCACTACTATAATAACCTTCCCTCCCCACACCTTGGTAACACACCCTGCTTCCTACTGACACTGTGTTAACCAATAAGCTAACCCTTCACTGTAAACTATTCCAGTAACCTACTTTTTCCCGTACATGAAATACATCCTACCCTTACTGTTGTTCCACTTTTTTTTTTTACCCCACTCCCTCTGAAATGTAAGCTTGATTGAGCAGGGCTCTCAATATCCACTGTTCCGGTGCGTCCAGCTCATCTTGTTTCAATTACATGTCTGTTAGTCCACCTATTGTACAGCGCTATGGAATTTGTTGGTGCTTTATAAATAATAATTACAATAATATATCTCCTCACCTGATCTTTCTCCTCATCTGCTGGATAGTGTTACTGCCTATCCTTTCTCTCTGCCTGGATGACATCACGATTTCTAAAACACAACCTCTCCAAGAGCGAAATGCTTGTCTTTCCTCCCTATAAGGCTGCACCTGTCCCTGTAACCTTTAAATTACTAGTTCTTTTTCTCCCTTATTTGGATAGTTCCCCGTTTCTCAACTCTTTCTCCTCTCCCCATCCTTATATTTATAATGGTTATCATACTCATTTTGGGCTATGTTTTCATTTATTGTACAAAAGCACAATTTACAGCTGTTGGAGTGGAATACATTTGACAGTTGGGGAACAATTGACTAATACCATTAACTTATAAATCACTTCTTAGAAGTTGGATTAAATAAGGTATTTGTGAGGTATGTATCTATGAGGAGTCGAGGTTCCTTTACTCACCTCCATATGTCTGGGGTACAATTCTAGGTACTTCTTCTTCGGATGAGAAAGTAAAGTGAAAGATATTGGTTGTGTGGTGCTCTCTAGTGACTGGATCAGATACCTCGCTGTGCACTCTGACCTGCATGTAGTTACCATGTGTGTAACACACCTAGGACATTAGGATGTTGGAAAGAAAACAAGAATGATACTGTAACACTACTTCCTCACCATGAACAAAGTAGAGATATGTGATCATTTTAAGCCAATGAAGCATTATACACACATACAAATGATTATACTTTCAAGAGAAAGAATGGATCTACCTGTGCAGACAGGAATAATAATGATCCAATTTCCACAGGTTTTTGGAACATGATGTCATCAACAGCCACAATATACGGTCTAGAACCACTGAAAGAGAAAGTGTCACAGTCACAAAATGTTTTATTTAAAGGACCACTATAGTGCCAGGAAAACATACTTGTTTTCCTGGCATTATAGTGCCCTGAGGGTGCCCCCACCCTCAGGGTCCCCCTCCCGCCAGGCTCTGGGGAGAGGAAGGGGTTAAAATCTTACCTTTCTCCAGTGCCGGGCGGGGAGCTCTCCTCCTTCATTGCGACCTCATCGGCTGAATGTGCATGCGCTGCAGGAGCCGCGCACACATTCAGCCAGTTCATAGGAAAGCTTTGTAAATGCTTTCCTATGGATGCTGGCGTCTTCTCACTGTGATGTTCACAGTGAGAAGCACGCAAGCGCCTCTAGCGGCTGTCAATGAGACAACCACCAGAGGCTAGATTAACCATATTATAAACATGGCAGTTTCTCTGAAACTGCTAGGTTTATAAAAAATAAAGGGCTAACCCTAGCTGGACCAGGCACCCAGACCACTTCATTAAGCTGAAGTGGTCTGGGTGCCTAGAGTGGTCCTTTAATGAGAAGGTTATGTACTAAGCAGAGGTGTACGTAGCAGTAAATGTGGCGATCGTACTGAATGAACAATTGAATATCATGCAATTCTACATCGGCTACTTAATGCCTTATTTTACACACTTATTGGTATACGGCTGCACCCAGGAATTATTTGCAGTCCACGTTGGCATAAGCTGAAAATCAAACAGCACAGTCGATTTGGAATATTCCTGGAGACAGCTTTATTGATTTTAGTTTCAAGTAACGGTAAATGGTAAAATGTATCTATTTACTTAAAATGCTTACCCATAGGAACAAGCTGTGGCCCAGCCCAGTTCATACGCCTTCCTCATGAGAAAACCTCCAAAGATTCGGTTGAATATATTTCTTTGCTGTAGACAAGTGACATTTGTACACACAGATATATAAAAAAAAGTCTCTAAAACACAAGTACTATTACTTAGGCATTAATAAAAAGTTCAGAACAACAAGTAGAAGAATGTCCTTTTTTTATTATTTTATGAGGAATCTTAAAGATGCACCATCTAAGGCATAATATGACTGTTTTAATAAGATTACGACGGAATGCTATAAGTATATTGTACCAGTTCCACACAGAGCAAATGCATAGCTGAGCAGATAGTTAAAAAATGTGTTCACTTTGGATTTGAGGATGTTCCATTTCATTTTACAATATGTCACATAGGGTAATTCTCTAAAGTCCGAATTATACCAGGCTAAAATCCAAATGGCTAAATTCACTCTAAAATAGTTGATCTGAAAAAATTCCGATTTGCATGTATATTGCTATTTGGATTTTAATGTGATATGATTTGGATTTAAGTGACCTAACCATGGTGTTTTGCTCTCCAAACAACGGATGAAAGGAGATAAACAGGACAAGTTAAATTGAATGTCTTGGGTGATACTGAATTACAAAGGGAATGGGTGCAGAGCTATAGGAAGTGCCTGAGTGGTCTAATTCCTCCATTGTTTGTATGTCCTCCACCCTTGAATGGCAATCTTTCATTCACAGAGGGTGTGGTAGACTTATTTACATTCAGCCACTATGATGGATTTAATAGGTAGATTGTGAGATATTTTTGTACTGTAGTATTGTGGAGGTGGTGTGATAGAACACACAGGCTATATAGAAATAGATAGAGAATATGAAAGCTTGGACATTAAAGATAAAGAATGGAGCTCTATGTACCATGATATAGTTTGCATTTAATTAGGGGATGGAAAATAGCACTTTGTTATAATATGCACGACAGAACGCAGCTTTGCCAAGTGCTAGCACATTTCAGCTTGAGGGCAATTGTTCGCCATTAACTTAAATCTGCACTCCAATAAGTCCCTTTATTGTAGATTTCCCAGCAGTTATGTGAAATACCCCCATATATTTTTAAGGCTATTCACCAAACCAAGCATGGTCCTATTGGAACTTATTTCCCCCAGTCCAACTAAGCTCCAAAACCCCCCCCAAAAAAACCAACAAATTATCGGTGCTGAAAACAGACACCCCCTAGTGGACAGGTGCCTATTCTGCCTAATGGAAACTATTCCTGTATAAAATATGCCTGTGAGGCATTTAACTACCAGGACTGATACACAAATCTATTCTGAGTTCTTTTTCTTCAAAAACAATATAAAATATATATGCATATATATGCTCTGCATGGAGACATTGAATGTTTCCTCTAGAGATGCACTGATTCAATGTACCTCTATGAGGAATGCCGATTGGCACAGTGCACAATTTTGCCACGCATGTGTAATAGCCTCCCAATGCTTTCCTATAGGCTGAGATTGTCAAGACTGATTATCTCAACCACGGAGGCAGGGCAGCCACAGCAAGACCAGTGAGGAAATGAAGAAAAGGTAAGTAAACTAAACTAAATTCCATTCTGAGGGTGGGCCAAACACCTAAATAGATAGTCCCTCACGCTAGTGTTCCTTAAACACAATAAGATGTTATGCAATATTGATTGGAAAGAGTATATGAACACTTTTTAAAATTTATTTAAAGAACAACTAAAGTCATTGAGATGAAGGGTATCTAGATACAGTAGTCCAGTCGTTTCAACACTAAACATTGCAGTTTTGTAGAAACAGTAATGTTTACATCGAAAGGTTAAATACACCTGTAGAACACAAAGGAAAGTTATGAGTGTTCATTCGTACCAAAGAAATTACAACAAAGAAATAAAAAATGATCTTGGACAACTGCACTATGAATATTTAAGTAAACATAAAAATGTTAAAACAAACAAAAAATTACCTGGGGGTGACAGATCTCCAGGCCCTTAAGTTTTGCATCTTCCATCCATATTGAATTTGGAGGCAAGATGCGGCTACGAAAACTTACAGTCCTGCACAATTATAAAAAGAAAAGTTTAAAAGAATCAGACACCCTTTTCATGATGTATTGACTTTCAAAAATTACTTGGGAGTGTCATTTAGTGAACTTTTTTTTCTCTTGTTTCTTGAGCCAATAATAGAGGCACTGGAAACAATGATTTTAAAATAGTCTGGTACAGTAAATAAATATGTGGCAGGAATTTGAATGTATTACATACACTGGTCTTTGGGGTTTGTAAACTGTCTGGCTGCATAGGGTGTCAGGCAGCCAACACATCTCACAACAGTAGGCTACATGGTAATATTACAAATTGATCATAGAGTCAGGCACCGGGTTGCCAGAGCTCTGCCGTGACAGCTGTGTATGCAGGCTCTGGCAGTGGGGAGGGAGCTGTGTTTAAAGAGCACACCCGGAGCTTAAATGAGTGGGCAAGGATGCAGTGGGAATGGTTGCAAGATGACCTCTAGGCAGGTAGGTAGAGAAATGTATTTCTCCAATTTCCTTCCTTTACAGGCTGTCTGGGTACACAGGCTACCAGGGAGAGGGAAGTGGGCAATCCAAGGGGCAGAGGAGAAGGACAACTAAGCAGCACACTCGCTGCTGGGCAAGCTAGGTAGCAAGCAGGCAGCCAAGGCCAGCACAGCATGCTGGGTTAGGGATTTAAAGTCATAACACAGCCTGACGAATCTCCTGTGCTGCAGCAGTGGGAGCAATAGAATGGTGGGAGGTATGTGATGACAGGGTGTAGGTAGGGAGCAACACTGAAGATCTTTAGCACAGAACTCCTAAATACTTAGGGTGGTCCCCGACTGCAAGCTCTCTTGTGGTACACATTTCAGTGCTAGCTAATATACAGCCCCAAAATCATGTAGAACACTAAAGCTAGAAATTTGTGTGTGTGTTTCAGGATGCATACAGTATGCATATATCCCTCCCATTATGTAATGTACATGGCAGGGCAATGACTGTCATTAAAGTGTCGTACTTTGTATATACCTTGAGTCTAGTGTGTTTAGAAACAGATCATGTACAATATTTCGTTCTTCTCCTGTTGGAGCCATTTTCAGTAAAGATGCTGTGCTGAAAGCAACTCGTCTCATTTTGTTTGCTGTAGGAGTTATAGAAAACATAATAAGCATGTCACATAACAATTGTGCTGGCAAACACTGCTCAACTACCATTCTGCTGTTCATATTTATTTTCTCTTCTTAAACTGGGAGTCATAGGTTTTCTGTGAGTAGCAGACCAGTGATATCCTCTCTGCTTGCCAACTAGTTTTGAAAAGTCTCAATTTAAAAGGCAAGACTGCACATGTGAGACAAAATGTAAATGTAAGAGCAACGTAATCTGGCAGAGCAAACTACAGAATATTTAACCTTGTGTAAATTTTTTTTTTTTTTTTTTATTTTTTTTTAGTATCAAGCAGTCAACACCAAATGGCCCATAACGACCCAGATGTACTGCTTTGTTAGTAAGGATAACTCTTTTTGGCCAGTTATACAAAGAACTTGCTCCACTTAGTAAAAAAATATATAATATTTAAAAGAGGTTTATTTCTTTTTTTTTGGCTTTTTAAACAGACATTGCATTCTTCTGTTCAATAGCAATTTACAGTGTCCTTAAAATGTATAATTTTACATTGCACACATGTTATTAATGAACAGGGGAGGCAATTGTGAGAATAGTTATCACTGATATATTCACAGCTGGTGGCTCTTAGGGCTGTAATGAATCAAAACAAGTACAATTCTATTGATGTTGCATTGAAAATACAAGCCACATTCTACATGTGGAATTTTGGAATTTATCTTTGCATGTAAATGTAACTTTACCTTTAACATTTTCAACAGGTGAGTGTCAATTGTTAGATACATCTCTCAGAACCAAAACATTTAACATAAGATCCTTGTTTACAGAACAGGTAGTATTTAGGAGTACACACCTTTTGAGATCACCAAGATAATATAACCCTGAGAAAGCTGTGTGCAGAGTTACAGTGATTGGATCCCATAAGCTTAGAATTGTCCACGTTTTCCCAACATGTCTGCTCCATCTCCCACATTTCAAACTCACAAACTCAGATTTACCATTTCTAAAACAATAGGTTTATCTGCAATGCGTTATTCACTAAAAAAGCAAATTGTCAGGAATTCAAAGTGAATTGCAGATTTTGGACCAAAGTAGGCAAACAGTAAAGCTATCTTGGACTTATTTTTTCCACTTTGGCTATTGTGGTTAAGAAATGAAATTCACTTTGGGTTTATTTTGAATTCCCAACTCTGATGAATAAACTTAAAGGAGATAGAGATGGAGAGATGGGCAGTGGAGAGAGAGGGAAATACAAAGAAAAGGAAAAGATGGACTGAGGGAATATAAATGAGACTAGGAAGGTAAAGGAGGCATAAACATATTGATACAAGTGTAAGTAGAAAGAAATAATTGAGATTACAAAGCCAATAAAATAATTAGAAACAAAGTGAATAATACATACATTCTCCTTGTTGGAATAGGTTTTCTTCTTCAGGACCGTCCGGGACTAATGGGTTAACATAGGCTGGCCTAAAGGGGTGAATACAATAGATGGTAAATAGATAGGGATGTGTTCATTTACTGTACAGCACCAGATTTAGCAATGGCTATAAAGCCTAAACCGACGCTCTGGGCACATCTTGACATGGAAGTCACTGTGCTTTATATTTGGAGTGCCAGCAGTTTAGTACCTTGACTAAGCCTCCAGCCTTCCTACTGCATGGGTTAGCTTGATGAAATGGCAAACAATATCCTGCCCTGCCGTTCAGTGGTTTTAGTCTGACTGTTCTGTTTCTGTCACTGTCTCAACTGCAGTTCCTGTGTTCTTGCCAGGATGGTAGAGTGAGAAAGAAATGTGAATTCTGCTTAGACTATCTGTCACTGGAGGCTCTGAAAGAGTAAGGGATTATTAATTGTTCATCATGATGGATTTCTTTGGTTGACAGTTATGTCTGACACTGGATAAGCTAGCTCAAAATTAAAAATATACTGTAAGGGAGAGGTCTCTCGCTGAAAAAACTGATGGGCTTTAAAGAAACACTCCAAGCACCATAACCACTACAGCTTTACAAATATCAAGATTATTGTTTCTTTACAAAATGTATTCTGTTGAAAAGTGCACTGTCTTACTTTGCAGTTTTTTGCTGATTTGTTTTCTCCCTCAAAGTGCCATCTACACTGACATTGGGGGCCTCTAGTTCAGTATGTCCTCTGGGTTATATGAACCATCACTGTGGAGATGTGGACTCATACTGACCTCTTGTTCTCAGGATCTCTGGCCACCATTACAAAAGTTGCATCAAGCACAGGACTGTACACATCGCCATGGAGCTGTACACAGACAGAAAGGTTTTAGAAAGCGAAAATGCACAATGCAATATATAAACTGAATTCATGATTGCAAGTTGTAGAGGAGCACTTCATACACCTAATAGCTTTATGTGTGAAGTGTCCTCTTTTTCATTTTACAAAAACTGCTGGTACCACTGGTATAAATATAAAGAAAGATCTAGTTCCCAGAAGGGAGCTAGGGTGTGTTTAGGGGGACAACCAAGGGGGTAACCTTCAAGTTACATATAAAGAGAACGTAGCCACAGGCAAAAACCCAGGCTGCGTTAAAGGAGGATGGCCCCCCTTTTTTTTGGATAGATGTATATTAAAAATTTCTATATAACTTTATTTGGACAATCTAAAACAAAATAAAATACTAGACATAGAAAATAAATAAAGTTGGATCCTATAGAAAGACAAATTCTATTTGTTTAGGCGGTGTTGAACTTAGATAACATCTAATTGCTAAAGTTGAAGGGTATCAAAACCCTTCTATTAGCAAGTCCTTTACTGCTAGATGCAGAGAGAAAGCTTCATACAAGGAGGGATGTCACCTATATAATTCTACAGCCGTACACAGACTATATATGCAAAAGTCTTAAGGTGTTGCAGCCACAATGCCCATAGCATATTCAGTACAAATGCCTATATGAGACTTTTATATAGTGAAAGTCTGATATATTACAGAGGGAAGACAGATCTATCCCGGCATCTAAACCCCCTAGATAGCAAAAATGAGCGGCTACAATTAGTATGTTGCGTTGTTATAGACCAAAATGTAGCTAGGGAGCTGCTTGAGACTGCTCGCCGTCTGTTACAACCGAGAGTGCATCACTAAACTTATGATACACCGTCTCTATTAGTATGGCTGCAGAGAGGCTGAGAGTTAACTAATATCCCTACAAGTTTGAACGCTAATCTTTCAAATCAAGGTCCAGGTTTGTGAGAATAACTTCTCACATTGTGCCCCACGGCAAAATCCCCACCATAATAAAAGTGTATAAGTGAACTTGTGCAGTGATTTAAAAATAAAAGTAGAAAAAGCTTGACGGGCGTTTCGGCACTTCTATCGGCCTTTGTCTGAGGCATAAGGCATACCACTGCTATAAATAGTGGCACATATTGTTAGATCTTCTCTCGAACACATTAGCAGAGTTTTCAGAGGTTTTACTATTAAAACAAATGGATGTCCTACGGACCTGTAACATGTGCATTTTGACTTCCATGGATGTTTTCCCAACCCACGAAACATGCCCCGTGAACTTGATATCACAGTCAGGAGAAATAAGATGCTTCTGTAAATCTGAAAGAGTTAGTACAATGTGGTATTATGCCAGAAGCAGCAAAAAGTGAATGCAATTTAAATCTGAGATAGCTTTAAAAAAAAAAAAAAAAGTTGCTACTTCCAGTTTCTTAGTCGGAGTAACATACAATGGAGAGAAAGAAAAAAAAAGAAAGAAAAACAAAACCTTGGAGAGAAACAGGTAACGAGAAACAGCAAAACCAGATGTGCCCAAAATAAAGATCCCCAGATGTTTTAAAACTACAGCTTACATGATGCTTTGACATTCTAAAAGCATTATGGGAGTTGTAGTTCTACAACATCTGTGGATCTACCTTTAGGGAACCCCCAAGCTAAACAATAGGTTTCTGATGTTGAGGTAATGTTTTGATAAAGGAGGGCCACACTGTCAAGTTTCTTGTCAATTCCTCTAAAGCAGACATCTCAAACTTTGCCTCTCCCCCTCCCCCCAGATGTTGCTGAACTACAACTCCAATGATTCACTGGCCATTTCTTTCAAATAATTCTGTCAAACTATCTTGTGGCATTCTATTGACACGTCAGTGCTTCCTCCCCATTACAATGCATTCTGAAGTTTTTGGGATACACTGGACTGATGCTAGACCTTCCTCTATAAAAACCCTCACTTCCACTGGTACAGTGCCCATTTGTGATTCCCTGTTATCAGCATGTTCCTATTGCTCGTGGTCATTTAGATTAGATCTGGCTTGCTTTTTATATTTTTCATTCTCTGCTATGGCTGATGCCGCAGCCACAACAGTTTAGACGGAGCCTTAATTCATCATAATTATGATGTGATATCACTCACCTATTTTATCGACCAAGGCAGTGACAATTGATAAAGGAGTCTTGTCAGATTCAGCCTTTGTATGAGTATAACAAATGAGCACTACAGAAGACAAAAGACAATCAATGGAACCAGTTATAGTAAGAGTAATTTGCACAAAACCATAATAAAAAGCTTTAACTCAAAAATCTGCAAAGATGCTCCAAGTTCGATTTCCTTTGAATGGTTTGGCACAATAATTAAAACTAATTAAGACTGAACAGGTTTATATGGGCACAGAAAAACAATGTACCTCTTTAAAATGCTATTCTGATACGATTTGTATGTCGGCAAACACTACATATATGCACACACCAAGAGGATGTAGAAATTAAAATACTTAGCACAATAAAGATTGGCCTCTCACAGGATTTCCCACTCCTGACACATCAAATACTTTTTATACGAGTTAATTGCAATAAAAATCTTTTTTTTTTTTTTTTTTTAACATGGAATAGAGAACGTTCGTCCCTATCTTTTGTGATATTAAGCCGGGAACAGACAAAAAGTATATGCAATTTAAAGCTGGAATAGCTAAAGAGAAATCCAACAAGAATGTTGCTACTTCAAGGTTCCTAGTCAGAGCAACACACACACATACATTTTTAGTGTGACATCAGGATCCATGCTGACTTGGCCCTTTACCCCACTCCCTCTAGCATGCAAGCTCATTTGAGCAGGGCCCCTTAACCCCTCTGTTCCTGTGCATCCAACTCATCCTGTTACAAATATGTTTGTTAGTCCACCAGTTGTATAGCGCTGTCAAATGTATTGGCACTTTATAAATGATAATAATTTTAAATCACCAGAGGATTAGAGATTTCTCTAGATTTCTGTCCCACCTAGTGGTTTGTGAGTGCAATATACAACTCTTATTGTGCTCTGTCACCTAAGCAGTGCTATGCTATGTCGTTTTGTTTGTTCTTTTATAGGTCGGCTGTACATCAATATGTTGTACATATACATAGCAGTGGACAATCTTCCTACTTGAGCACACCTAGGGAGAGGTTTAACGTAAGTAATGCCTGAACATTAGATATAAAAATAAATACGCCTCTAAGTTGCTCTATAGAGCAAGTGTAGGTGAGAGGGAAAACTCTCAAATTAGGATAAGCAGTAGTGGCTTTCATACTACTCTACTGGATAAAACAAGCTCCCACTTAAAGCCAGAAATTGCAGGAAAAAAGAAAGTTATTAGATATCAAATATCAAAGAAAAAAATTGCAGTCTGTGTATAAAAAAAAATATGAAACATATTTGTTATACACAGACTGACGTTTTTAGAAACATAGAATGTGACGGCAGATAAGAACCATTCGGCCCATCTAGTCTGCCCAATTTTCTAAATACTTTCATTAGTCCCTGGCCTTATATTATAGTTAGGAAAGTCTTATGCCTATCCCACGCATGCTTAAACTCCTTTACTGTGTTAACCTCTACCACTTCAGCTGGAAGGCTATTCCATGCATCCACTACCCTCTCAGTAAAGTAATACTTCCTGATATTATTTTTAAACCTTTGTCCCTCTAATTTAAGACTATGTCCTCTTGTTGTGGTAGTTTTTCTTCTTTTAAATATAGTCTCCTCCTTTACTGTGTTGATTCCCTTTATATATTTAAATGTTTCTATCATATGCCCCCTGTCTCGTCTTTCCTCCAAGCTATACATGTTAAGATCCTTTAACCTTTTCTGGTAAGTTTTATCCAGCAATCCATGAACCAGTTTAGTAGTCCTTCTCTGAACCCTCTCTAAGGTATCAATATCCTTCTGAAGATACGGTCTCCAGTACTGTGTACAATACTCCAAGTGAGGTCTCACCAGTGTTCTGTACAATGGCATGAGCACTTCCCTCTTTCTACTGCTAATACCTCTCCCTATACAACCAAGCATTCTGCTAGCATTTCCTGCTGCTCTATTACATTGTCTGCCTACCTTTAAGTCATCAGAAATAATCACCCCTAAATCCCTTTCCTCATATGTTGAGGTTAGGACTATCAAATATTCTGTACTCTGCCCTTGGGTTTTTACGTCCAAGATGCATTATCTTGCACTTATCCACATTAAATGTCAGTTGCCACAATTCTGACCATTTTTCTAGTTTACCTAAATCATTTGTCATTTGGCTTATCCCTCCTGGAACATCAACCCTGTTACATATCTTAGTATCATCAGCAAAAAGACATACCTTACCATCAAGACCTTCTGCAATATCACTAATAAAAATATTAAAGAGAATGGGTCCAAGTACAGATCCCTGAGGTACCCCACTGGTGACAAGTCCAAGCTTCGAATATATTCCATTAACTACAACCCTCTGTTGCCTGTCACTCAGCCACTGCCTTACCCATTCAACAATATTTGAATCCAAACTTAAAGATTGCAGTTTATTGATAAGCCTTCTATGTGCAACAGTGTCAAAAGCCTCCTTGACAGCCTCAGCCAATCCTATGGGAAAGCATTGATATTGGCTTTGATCAACACTTCTGATGATGTTAGCCAAGCAGGTAGATCAAGGGCACAGCCAACAGCAACAGACTGGAATAAAAGTAAGATTTTACTACATTTAGGAGTGTAAGGGGGGCAGGATTGCTAGATGGTGTTTATAATGCATGTTTGTGTTCCTGACCCTATAGTGCTAATTTAAAGGCTGTAGAAGACTTGTATGTTGGTAAAGGTTAGGGGATAGGATGTAATTGTTTTAATGGAGCCTAGATAAAATTAGGTAAATGTCTTGAAAAACTATAAGGACAGCAGATAGCATAAATATTTTACCTCCCAGGCTGTCCAAGTCTTCCAGGATTCTCCCAAACCTATAAAAGTGAAACATCAAAATGATTACAATTTCCACCTCTTCAACGAATACACAACAGACAAAAACCCAAAACAAAACACGTTTTTATCAAATATTTGGCACATGTGTTTGTTTCCTTGGCAATTTTAGATTTTATAAAACACCACTGCAAGGCTCAAGTCTTTGAATGTAAGTTTGTTCTCTAAATAATTGGTATTCTGCATCATATTAAAGGGACACTATAGTTACTAAAACAACTTGAGCTTAATGAAGCAGTTTTTGTGTATAGATCGTTCCTCTTTCACTGCTCAATTCTCTGCCATTTAGGAGTTAAATCACTTTTGTTTCTAATTATTCAGTCCTAGCCACATCGTGCATGAAAACAAAATGGTTTCATTTTCAATAAGATATAACTTACTGTAAAAGTTTATATCTGCTCTGTAAATTGAACTTCAATTACACACAGGAAGCACCCACAGAGTCTAGCAAGCTATTAACAGAGGAGATATGAAATGTTAAATTAAACATAATTCGCAATAAAGGAAGTATAAACATTAGATGTCTCTTTCCAGGAAGTATTTAGGAGGGTTGTGTAAGTCACATGTAGGAAGATGTGGCTAGGCCTGCATTAACAAAGTGAGTTCACCCCTAAATGGCAGAGAATTGAGCAGTGAGGCTGCAGGGACATGATCTATACACAAAACTGATTCATTAAGCTAAAGTTATTTTGGTGACTATAGTGTCCTTTTAATTGTACTATATGAAATATTGCAAGTGGTTAATGGTTTTGGTTTTTAATTTCCCTCTACCATGTAAGTTTTTTTGTATTATATTTGTTTTACGCTGTATGCTTTTATTGTTTGTTACGAGTCTGGTAATTTTCTCAATAAAAGGTCAATACCCTTTTTAAAACACAATGAATGCTACCATGCTCTTTTTGCTGGTTTTTGTTCTTTGTGTGTGTAGTGCATCCCTAGAAGTAGGATCTGATATGAAAAGTTTTTTTTATTGCGGGAATGTACCACATGAACTAATTATTGGCATCAAAGGGGTTAACAGTTTTGTGTTGAACAGTGTTGCCCCCTACTGGCAGGCATATTGCTCTACCTCACATTGTTGTACACATTCAGATACTTTTCTCTCAGTTGTGGCTGACTACCAAGTGGCAATGAGACTTCGATGTAGCTGTCTTTCATTTTCCGTGCTGGGAGGTCTTCTTGCTTCTTAGCCAGCAGGGACTGTAGAGACTTTCTTTCCTCCATGGCCTGTACATGATCACTATGAAAAATTATGTAACATATAAGCAGGTTAATACATACAGCACAGTTTCTCTAGTTTTTATTAAGCAAATAATTGAATTAACAGATCATTCCAGCCACATATCTACAGTATCAATGGCACTCATTCTTCCTGTAGTACAGCAAGGACAAAAGAGTTGCTGTGTGGAACTAAACATCAGAGACAAGTATCCTCCACCCCCATCCAATTGTACAGCGCTGCAGAATTTGTTGGCGCTTTATAAATAAAATTATTATTTAATTATATGGAAACATCTATTGTGAACCTCATTTTTGCACAATGCTATCTTTATTGAAAACAGAGACAAACGCACAATCTGTATTCAGTTTTCAGAAACCCAAAACGCCAATTATTTTTATCTAACATATTACTGAACTTTCCCACAAGCTAGCAAAACCACGGAACTGTAAAATGTGATAAAGCGGACTACAAACTAATGAAGAAAAGATCTTACACTACAAAAGATCTTACACTAAAAATCACACACACACACACACAACACCAATATAGACTGCTCTTGAGGGAGCTAACCATTAACAGGTCTGTACAAAATTTATTTGGTCATTCATTAATACTTCTGGACAAAATATTCTACATGATTATCAAATATTAAATTTCTGATATGTCTACAACAATTGTGTATGTGTTGGAAAATACTTTATTACTGAATGAAACTGCAGTATTAAATCGGTTTCATTTAATTAGCTTGCAAAGCACATGAAATCATCACTGAAAATTACATTTATTACTGGTAATATCTTGGGGAAGAGGCAGCTTCCTAGCAAAAGGTTTACTTAATATCAGAAAAGATGCATACATTTTGTTATTGAATGTTCTGTATCTCCAACTTTACATTAGTTCTAAGTATATACAGTATATAAAAGCAGATCCAAGTAGTAGGTTTATTATTTTATTTGCAATTCTAATTTGGAATTTTGGCATTTAATGATGGATTTTCTTCTTTGTAAGCAATGTAAGAATATTACATTGCTTTGGCAAATAGGTTTCAGAACATTTTCCTAATTTGAGCTCACACAATCTAAAAATGGAAGAATAACATTCAGCTTGTAAAATCTAGCAACGATAAGCAAATTGTAAACTCAATAGGCACGTCTACTTATAATATAAGTATTCAATAATTTTATTAACACCATTTATATAGCGCCAACAGATTCCGTAGTGCTTTACCATATTATTAGAGGGGGGATTTAACTATAAATAGGACTATTACAAGAAAACTTACAGGAACGATAGGTTGAAGAGGACCCTGCTCAAACAATAAGGTGGGAGTAAAGTAGAGCTGGAGTAGAGAATAGAGTGCTGCCCTTTAGGAGAGAGCAAGAGACAGGTATGTAAGGTAGAGGTTAGTCTGGAAGGCCATAAGCTTTCCTAAAGAGATGGGTTTTAAGGCACTTCTTAAACAATTGAAGACTAGTGGAGAGCCTGATGGCGGTAGGCAGGCTATTCCATAGGAAGGGAGCCGCCCGCAAAAAGTCCTGCAAGCATGAGTTGGCCGTAGGCGAGCAGCAAACCGGAGGTGGTCACGGACAGAGCAGAGAGACCGAGAAGGGGCATACCTATGGATCTGTGGAGATCTAAGAGGGGCTAGAATTGTTCAGTGCTTTATAGGTATGGGTTAGCACTTTGAATTGACTCCTATAGGATACAGGAAGCCAATGTAAGGACTGACAGAGGGGTGATGTGTGAGAGGACCGACTAGAGAGTAAAATCCGTCTGGTGGCAGCATTCATTACATACTGTAGAGGGGCAATACGGTTTTGGGAAGACCAATCAGGAAATGGTTAAAATAATCCATGCATGAAATTACAAGAGCATGGACAAGCTTCTTGGTAGCATCTTGCGTAAGAAAGGGCCGGATGCGGGCTATGTTTTTAATGGAATCTAGAGGATTTGGCAACATACTGTATGTGAGGCTCAAAGGTGAGGCCAGAGTCAAGTATGACACCAAGACAGCGCGCTTCTAAGGATGTACTTATGTCGATACCACTAACTTAAAGACATACAATGAGCTTAAAGGTGTGAGAAATATAGTGTGCTATTTAAAACATGTTATTTTCTATTTAATGTGTGACATGCTTTTCAGGATGTTTAGTGTGTAATAAGCTAAGAGACGCGATCTAATTTTACAATGAAAGGTCATTTGCATGGAATGGAGCATTTTAGTTACAAAGAAAGGTTAAAAAATTTAAATCTCTTTAGTTTGGAAAAACGGCACCTCAGAGGGGATATGATAACATTATACAAATATATTCGGGGGTAGTACAAACCATTATCAGGAAATCTATTCATAAACAGGGCTATACATAGGACACGAGGTCACACATTTAGGCTTGACGAAAGGAGATTTCATCTAAGGCAAAGAAAAGGTTTTTTTTACAGTTAGGGTAATAAGGATATGGAATTCTCTGCCTGAAGAGGTGGTTTTATCAGAGTCCATACAGATGTTTAACCCCTTGAGGACCGAGGACGGTTCAGGACCGTCATCGGCATTTTTGCGTTGCCGACCGATGACGGTCCTGAACCGTCCTAACGGTCAGAGCTACTTACCTGATCGCCGTCGTTCCCCCGGCGGCGATCAGCGTGGCTCCTGTTGTGGGGAGACTGCCTGCAGCCCAGACAGTCTCCCCACGGCAGATTAGGACCCCTGTGGCCATGTGATCGCTTAACACAGCGATCACATGGTCACAATAGGTGTCCATGTGTCTGCCTGCAGGGGGACTGTCTGTGCTGACAGGCAGTCTCCCTGCTAGTGTAAAATCATAAAAAAAAAAATAAAGTTAATGTTAATAAAAAATAAATAAATAATTATATATGTGTATATATGATATATAGACATATATTATATCTATATAATATGTCTATATATCATATATATATATATATATATATATATAATGTCATACTAAGTGTATTTTTATATTAATATGTACTTATATTAATATAAAAATACACTTATAATTAAATTACACACGTATATATATAATATATAATAACTATATATTTATTATAAAATATAAATAATAAGTAATTTAAATTAAATAAAAAATTTTTTAAATAATAAATTAAAAAAAATTATATAGCTATATGAAATTTTATTCTAACTATTTTAAAATTAATATTTATATCAAAATACACTTAGAATGAATTTGTATATATATCTATGTATATAAAAATAAATAAAAATAAGAAGAAATATACATACGCCCATATACAAAATTACATAAATAATTATATAAATATACACGTAGACTTCAAATATATAAATATGCATATATTTAAATTCTACGTGCGTATTTATGTAATATTTTTACATAATTCAGTAATTTTATTGATTGCAATTTGAGGGACCTGCCTGCCAACCCAGGCCGAAATTCCAGAGAATTTAATTTGCTAGCACTGTATTTTACCCTGTAACGTTCTACGACACCCTAAAACCTGTACATTACTGTTTTACTCGGGAGACTTGCTGAACACAAATATTAGTGATTCAAAACAGTAAAACATATCACAGCGATGATATTGTCAGTGAAAGTTACTTTTTTGCATTTTTCACACACAAACAGCACTTTTACTGATGATATAATTGTTGGGATACGTTATCCAGTTTTTAAACACTAATATTTGTGTTCAGCGATGTCTCCCGAGTAAAACAGTACCCCCTATGTACAGGTTTTATAGCATTTTTGAAAGTTACAAGGTCAAATATATGGGTCAAATATTTTTACATTGAAAATGGCCAGGTTGGTTACGTTGCCTTTGAGGGCGTATGGTAGCCCAGGAATGAGAATTACCCCCATGATGGCATACCATTTGCAAAAGAAGACAACCCAAGGTATTGCAAATGGGGTATGTCCAGTCTTTTTTAGTAACCACTTGGTCACAAACACTGTCCAAAATTAGCGTTCAATTTAGTTTTTTTACTTTTTTCACACACAAACAAATATGAATGCTTACTTTGGTCAGTGTTTTCGACTAAGTGGCTACTAAAAAAGACTGGACATACCCCATATTGAATACCCTGGGTTGTCTACTTTAAAAAAAAATATGTACATGTGGGGTGTTATTCAGAGATTTATGAGAGATAATAGTTTTACAATGTCACTATTGATAAATTTTTAAAATGTATGTTTTGAAACGGCAATATTCTACTTGTACCTATAGCCCTATAACATGCAAAAAAAAAGCAAAAAAGCATGTAAACACTAGGTATTTTTAAACTCAGGACAAAATTTTGAATCTATTTAGCAGTTTTTTTAATTCGCTTTTGTAGATGAGTAAAAGATTTTTCAAGTAAAAGTCAAAAAACATGTATTTTTTTTCAATTTTTCATCATATTTTTTTATTTTTTTTAAATTAAAATACATGAGATTATATAAATAATGGTATGTAAAGAAAGCCCCTTTTGTCCTGAAAAAAACAATATATAATTTGTATAGGAACAGTAAATGAGAGAGCGGAAAATTACAGCCAAACACAAACACCACAAAAGTGTAAAAATATGCCTGGTCGCAAATGTACAACATCGCAAAAACAGTCCAGTCCTTAAGGGGTTAAACTGAAATTGGATAAATACTTGCAAATACACAACATACAGGGATATAATTTCTAATTAGTGGGGTAATAGCTGCTTGATCCAAGGAGACTCTGGCCTCACCTCACTGCTATTTTGGGGTCAAGAAGGAATTTATTCCTAGTTTGTTGCAAAATTGGAAGCGCTTCAGACTAGGTTTTTTGCCTTCTCTTGGATCACCAGCAAATTGTGAGGAAGGCTGAACTCGATGGACGCAAGTCTCTTTTCAGCTATGTAACTATATCAGAAGAGGTTGTCAAAGGTTACAGCATAGAGGACTTCTTTAGATTTTGGGAACAAGCATTTCAAGTTTTTATACTAAATACTATATACCAACAGATTTGTGAGAAAGGGTGTTGAGACTTCCCATAGACTGTCTATGAGGAAAATTCAGCGTCTCCATGTAGAGCGTGGGGACGCTGAACGGCAGGGCTACTTACTGTGCAGCCCTGAGCCAGAAAGCCCCTCCAGTGGCCATGTATAGTATGCCCTTAACTCCTAAATGGCAGAGTTGAGCAGTGAGACTGCAACAGTATGATCTATACACTAAAAGCCAACGTTGTTTTGATACTTAGTGTCCCTTTAAGGCTCGTTAGACTGAGCTCAGAAATTAGATTGGATGGCTGATTGAACACTGCTGCCAGTAGGACATGAAGCCCTGAGGTTTCAATAGAGATGTAAAGTGTTTGAAATAACACAGATTTCTTGCTTGCACAACATTTCTCAGAATTTGCCAAAAGATAATTCCAGCATGTTATTTTATCTCTGACCAAGATGCCCATGGCTGTGCCTTATTCACATCCTTAGCTTGATATACTGTATAGGTCACAGTTGAGTGTTAACGGAAAAAAATACAAGCACTATAAAGTCTTTTCATGTATTCATAATGAATACGAAAAAAAATTAGCAAAGCGTTTGAACATTCTGTTGGACATTATTAATTCAGCATATTCTACATTTAAAACTAATATGATTTTTATTTTCCTTCATTATAATGCTCTGTGTTTTATTAAAAACTGCTGTTAAGGGCGAGGATTTTGTTCACATGACTGGTTTTTAGCATCATACTATCGTCATCACAGATGAACGTTATATAACACAAAGGAAAACCAGCTACATATTAATGAAACGTGTTTAAAAAAATAAAATAAACTGAACTCCGTATGCAATGATATATGGCGTGGTCCTAATTTTCTTACGTTAGCTAACCTAATGTTTTCATAAAGTAGGGGAACTTATGTAAAACCTGCAGAATTTAGCTCCACCTTCAGGAAACAAACATCTGAAGTCAGTAGAAAAACCTAGGATTTACCGTATACAGCAATACGTACAGCTTTGCAATGACTTGTGTCAGTGTGCATACTGAATGAGAGAGAAAATTAAGTTTCAGCAATTCCACTGCATATGCCATTGCTCACAGCCTGTACATCTTAACTGAAGAGTACACATACCCTTGTACCAAGTTTTCCCTGTCCTATTATATGTCGAATTAGAAATCCAAAGCTCAATAAGATCTGGGAGCATCAGAGAAACATTAAAATTCCCTGCAATTACAGACACTTAACAGCATAAGGAGAAATTATACTCTGCATGGTAGTGAAAAAAACTGTAAGCGCTATGCAACAGTGACCCACCCTGTGTCCATAGGTATTGCATGCTTATCCCCACTGTACAGTAATTTGAATATACAGGCACTATATCGACAATAATTACAGTGTATTTATGACTACTTCACATCCATCACTATAACGTAAACTACTAGGAAGAACGGTTAACATTATACAAATAACATGTATTCATATTAACTATACCTTCAGTTTCCACAGAAAGCGATTTGAAAGAATTTCACATGCGCCGCTGAAGTAACTAGTGTACATGTAATTTTAAATATCAAAAACAAAAAAATATATCTAAATTTCTATGGCAAATAAGGGCAGTTTGTTTGCAAATTAACTGTACCTCCAGTTTGTAGAAGCTCCCACTATAGCCCTCAATGTATCACGCACTGAAATAAAAGCAGAGCAAACAGGGTTATGCGTAAGGAGGACAGATAATTCTTGCAACAAATAGGATAAAAGTCTATGATAATCAGAACAGAGGGAATGACAGATAGGAAAAAAAAAAGACAGCTCCCCAGCTGTCTATGTAGCAAACATGAAACTTATTACCAAGATGCCAAAATAAGCCATAGGTGCATTGTCAAAGAATTTAAAAAGGGACACCATAACAACTGCATGACAATTAAGTTATGGTGTGAGGAGGTAACTTACCTGAAGGGATTAACAAATGGTCTAACCCAGAAGTCTGTCCCAATTGCTATATCCCTTTAAATTATATAAAAAATAAAAATATATTTTAAAGAAGTCTATATAATTTCTTCAGATGGGCCTAACACTGATTGATGGCTTTGGAAATATAAGATATTAAAACGCTAGAATACATGATCAAGGAAGAAATCAGCTTGACCAGCAAAATCCGCAGAAGAAAACAAAACAAAAAAAACAACGTGTTAAAATGGGATATAATATGGGATAAAATGGGATATAAGTATAATAAAACTGTACTGAAAATGCATATTTAAATATGTTTACAGTATTTCATTTATAAATGGAAGGTATGAAAAGATATAAAATAAATAGTTTGGAAAAAATGCTAAAAAACAACTTTCTAATGATTTATTCCTCCTCCCACCCACCAATTATCTAGACCCACATGGCTAAAGAGTGAAACAAAACCTATTTAAGAGACTTTGGGGCATATGTCAGACGATTCTATTTTAAGATTGAGGCAGAAATTAGCAGATTAATTTGCTGATGGAAGTGTAAAGGATGTTGTCTGCACTAGTACTCTCAGACTTGATCAATGTCTCACTCGGCATCTTTATAAATGCCAGAACGCTGCGCAAATTATATCGCCATACTACGGTCCTTGTGTAAAGGTCACAATGAATTAAATAGCTACCCTTGCTTTCTCAAAAATAGCACTGTTTCAGTCATTAGCCAAGGAGTTCTTTTTCTGTAGCATAATAAAGGCACAGCCTTTATCAAAAGCCCCCATGCAAGAAAAGGCTCTTGTTTAGCAGACATGCAGCTGAAATGCAGTTTTGCCGATGAGCACCGCAATCCACCATTGTCTTGGCATTTGTGCTGCGATCTAGTGCTTCTAAAGGAAGGAAATGTATCACAGGTTACATTGTGAGAAGTAAACCAAAAACAAATAATTCTAGACGAGTGATAAGGTCACAGTGACCATAATAACCTAAATGAGTACCATAAGCACTGCACTGAGCTCTTGTGTGGGCATTTCTCACTTGTTCTTGTCAAATCACTTGGAAACAATTGGAAGAAATACAGGGCTCTCCATGATGTCCAGAGATCTCCCCACCTCTGCTGCATTGTTAATGGACGGCACATGGATGATAGAGCTGGGCACTGGCTTACCACTATATGAAACGGTTGTCTAAGTTGTCCAACATTGGTAGGCTATAATAGACCGCAAGCGGGGGAGAAAGTGTATCTGCGTTGTCTGAGTGGTAGGTAAGGGGATGGGCTTTGTGTGCTTAGACCGGATTTACATCACAATCTTCATACCCAGGCTACGTGATGTTTGTGCTCCCATTAAAGAAGACATGGACTGCTCAACTTTGCTTTCACTGAGCACCACAATTATGGAACAACATCCCAGACACATTTAAATCTTGCTCCACTCTAAAATAATTTAAGAGATCCCCGTCAACATCTCAGTACAGAATGCACATGTAATCATGGTTAATTATATATTTTTTTAACTTTTTCTGCATTAAATATGTATGTCTATTTTAATATTACTTTGTCTTTTTAATTTTATACTGTACCCTATTGTAACACTGCAAGGTTGGTGGACCCAGGACATACTTGAAAACGAGAGAAACCTCAATGTATTCTTCCTGACAAAATATTATATAAATAAATTGTTCCGTCTCATGCCATTTGTTACATCAGCTGACACTCATGGACCACGAGAGCCCAATGACTCAACCAGCAGGTGACAGTAGCTATTGCAAGTGATGATCCAGCAGTCTGCACTTGGTGATCCTTTGTTTGTATGCTCCAGGGCTTGCTTCTATCTGCTTGTCATACCAATTCCCCTACAACCTGTGTTTTCAAAGAAGGTAGAACCCCTGCTTTTGTAGAACTAGATTTCCCATGATGTTTTGCAGCCCTACACTGTTGATCAATTTTGTTTTTCTAACCTGAGGTTCCAACTTGCCAGTTATTCTACTTTTCCTCTATACATATCTTAGTTGCCTGAAACAAGATACTTTTTTATTGTTTAGTTATTGTTTTAGGGTTTTTTGTTTGTTTGTTTTTTTAATTCAAAGTGTATGGAACCTTAAATAAAAAGCATGTCTTCCAGGTGAAAACTGTACTCTGTGCGCGCCCGTGCGTGCGATATCCCTTGTTCATTTGACACAGCTCCTGCTTTAGTGAATAACCCCAAAAAATATTTAATCAGTAATGCAATAATTACTTTCACATTTTTGATTCAAGTTACTTTATTACCTATTTTATGAGCACATTATACAAGTAAAAGGACAGGCTAAGCACTATGATCACTGCAGCTTGCCGAAGTGGTTATGGTGCAGAGAGTCTTTGTGTCCATCCCCCAGTTTTTTCTGAAACCATCTTAAAACAGCTTGGCAAACAGAAAAAAAAGTGCTCTTTTGGCAACCAAGGCCTAGTACCTACACAGACAAAACAAGTTTCAAGCATACCCTAGCTATCAGCCTCACTTTTTCTTTTTTCTTTTTTTATTAAATAGAACTGAAGGAAGTTCACCCAAAGAACCCATGCACTATTACCACTTCAATAAACTGTAGGGTCCCTTTAATTTGTCGGTATTTTTCTTATACTTTTTTTTTTAAATAAATATAACAATTTGCACAGATACTAGTGAATTTAAAGGCAGAGAGAAGCACATTTGCAAAATTGCATTCTAGAATTTATACAAAATTATCGAGTTGTGAAAATGGCAAAGCTTGCTTGGTGATGATTGCTTGAATGCTGGCGCTTGCCATGCAGACATAGAAAGCCTGTAAAGTTATTTTGAAAGTGAAAAGCGCGTGGTCAATTAAACGGTGATAGCACATGTTTATTGGAATTTATGTGGGCCCTATGACAAACGAGGAAACAAACAGCGCAATCTGAGTTTAACAAGCAGACTACTTCCCCAGAATCTTGAGTAAGCCGCACAGGATGCAATAAGGAGAGGAGCAAAGTAGATATGCTAAAACATGCATCAAAATTACCACAAACCATTATCCACATGGATGGGCCCTGTAATGAAAACAGAATTTACACAATCACTCAACCAACTAAAAACCCATTGTAATTAAGAAACAGATTTTTTTCACTAAACTTAGAATTCAAAGTGAATTTCAAATTTAAGGCAAAAGTGGCTGAACGGGAAGCAGAGCTGACAGATTTTTTCAGTTTGGCTATTTTTAATTCTCACTTTAGTGAATAACTCTGAAAGGATTCAATTAATGCCATAATGGATTAATAAAATTATTATCCTATAATTCTTATAATGATTTTGATAACTAGAAGCCAAAAGTTTACAATTAACAAAGCAGGAATTAATTTACTTGAAGTCGATAGAGCAGCTGTTACAGGGTTTTCTATAGGAACACTATAGTGTTAGGAATACAAAGGTCCCTCGGTGCTGGCACCATCTCAGCCCCCTCGCCATTACAAGAGGGAACCGAAAGCACTGTACACGCGCATTAATCCATACCCATAGGAAAGCACTGAATCAATGCTTTCCTTTGGGGATTTTAGAAGACCAGGGATGTCCTCATGCAAAGCTGCAATGTTTTCAGCTGCAGGCTAATGGGGACAGGAACACACAATGAGATGAAGTGGTCCCTTTAAAAATTAGCAAGCATGAGAATCTGTGTGATTTCATGCATTCTCAAATGCGCACTAATCCTCCCAATGCAATGAAATTGAGTAATTTCAGCCAGTTCCTGGATTCCTCTATCAGTTCCTGGAAGATGCTGAGGCAGCAAAATGCAATTACTGCAAATAAGGGAACAAAGCAAGTATTATTTATTGTATTTTTGATTTTTTGATTTTAGAATGCATAATTACATTTATTGTAGCTTTAACAAATGAACTCTTTATGTTAAGGCACTTATAACTGTCACTTTGGTCAAAATGTTGCTTTCCAATCTTCAATGCACTACAGCTCATAGTTTAGTAAATATACCCTTAGTGTCAGCATCTCCACACAGTCCTCCTGTCTATAGATAAATTATGCATTTCACGATAATAGAAGAATGTACAGAAGGTCATCGGTCTTAAAGGGAGACTTCAGGCACCATAAAAACTTAATTGCAAAGAAGTTGTTATATTGTGTGTATATCCTGGGTGCCATCTTACCTTAAGGGGTTAAGCCGTAAAAAAAATGGTTTAACCCAAAAGTCTAGAAGATGGCACCCGATTACTCTGCCCCTCCACTCCCTCTGAAGGTCCGAAGCTTCAATCAGGAAGCATCTGAACAGGAGCCACTGATGGGCTGAGAGCATCCGCTGACACTTCCTCTTGAGGTCCAAAGCTTTAATCAGGAAGACTCTGACTAGGCACCACTGTTAGGCTAAGTATGGTATCATGGAGGTTAATGAATACGCATAGACTTAGAAGTGTTCTTTGGCAGCTGTGCTGGGTCCCTGCATGAAGCAGGACGTTCACATGTGTCATGGATTCTAACAGTTGTGACAGTCTCCCTCAAATTGTCACTTAGAATTGTCACTTTATCCAGCGACTACTGAAGTTACCATACTGTCTCTCTGGTTATCATCTGGCTGGAAATATAATAAACATGGAAGGCTGCCAGTGACCAGCTCAGCTTTCAGGAGTTATTTCACGCTGAGAATGTCAGCTGCCGCTGAGGCAAAGATACAGATTTCCATATCAGAGAGCAAGTCAGCAATCTGCAACACTTTACTTTGACAAATGACAGGGGGAATTTATACTGTACAGTCCCTTGTGTAAACAGCTGCTATCAGTGCGATGCACCACTACACCAAATCACACACTGCTAGAATGACAAGTGCGGGTTTATGGGGACAAGCTCAGCCGTATTTTCCTTTGACACAATAGGGTGGAGGCTAAAGTGCATATGATTTAAAAAAAAAAAAAAAAATTTCAATAAGCAATTATTTATCATCAAGCAAAAATAAATACTATATTAGTAGTATATTCAGAATTATTTTGAAAAATACTGTTACATGTGCATTTTAGCAACACATGAGCTTTTTTATAGATCTACAATTAAACATTCTGCTGCTATTCTGCTAATTAATGTTCATAGGAAGTTAAGCTCTGTAATAGCTAGCAGGACACTTCCCTTACATACCTCCAGAAACCAGAAGGCAGGTCACTGTGCTATGTAACTTTATATATTCTATATTAAGATCAATAAAGCATGCCATGGCACCCTCCCTTCCCCTGAAAAATGATTATTTTATAAAGAAAGCATCTTTATGGAATACTCATATTCACGGTGTTGGGATTTCACTGAAATTCCAACCCGATCAAGAGATATACTGTGACAAACCAGAGACTACTTTGTCTGTATATTTTCTACACCTGACACGTCTAGACACTGGGCGGAGCTACCGCAGTCTAGAAGTGTCAATTCCTGCCCCCACCAGTGATGGATCCAGAGAATTGGCATTATCTAATGAGGATCCCGCACCATAGAACTCAATGCTGTACTCTTGCAAATTCTGCAAAGTCCCCAGACGTTGACAGTGCTGTTTTAACCCAACAGACGCCATGAGAACTAAGTAGAGCTGTGTAAATCCTCACATCAAGGCAAGGATGACCTTTGTCACCTTTAAAATACACTACATTTAAAATGTTAGCAGATAAATCAAATAGCATAATTTAAGCAAAAAATGCTAAGCAGTGATTATAGTGGATCATTTCTCCAAATTAGCTATTTTTTTTTCTTTTTATAACTAGATTTTGCCATTCAGGTTTGCTTCACCAAATTTGAGGTTATTCCTTGGTTCTGTATAAATTCTGTTTCTTATCTATTGCAACAGTTACATATACATATCCAATTATTTGCTCTTTGGGCATAAATGTGATACAATCAATGTAGATGAGCATGAACATGTTGCATGCAGCTCCAATAGCAAAACAGTCACATGCTGCAATACAAACAGCAGTGTTATGGCATGATATTACCTGCATTCATATCAGGCAGCTGCCCTTTAGAGTACATCGTACCAGCCGTCATGAGCGATCGGCTGAGCAAGTGTGAAGCCGGGCATCCTGAAAGACATCTGCAAATAGAGGATAAGCACATAAGGCAACAATGAAGAACCGCAATAACTGAAAACAAAAGCAAGTGGCTACTTATTGGCCCAATAGCTCGATACAGAAAAGGATTAAAACCAGAAATAACTGTAAGCCACATAAAACTGCATGCAAGTGTCAAAGTTGCTTGCCAAGCATTTATTCAGTGATAAAGAGTATAGTCTCAGTCTAATTAAGCATAACTTTCATTTGTATTGGAAGACAATATTGTGCTTAGATTGAACTGATATACCAATCAACAGTTGATTTCCTTAATGGTAAACACAGAATAAAACTAATTACTGAAAATAATGCTGTGTTTGTGCCTTGGGTACTATTGTGAGATTATTTACATGGATAGCCGCATAGTAATAAATAGCAATCCTTAAAATCTATTTATTTAAAATGTTCTAGATCAGTAATTGTGCATTCCTTGCAGTTCTGAGTTCATCAATAAAGGTACAAAATGTAATAGTGCCCACATTTCTATGATAATCAAACAAACCATCGTAATCATCTCATTACACTGTATTTTTAAAGAGATACTATAACAATTGCCTTCAAATAGGAGCCTACAGTTCTAGGAAAATCACATCAAATGGATAAAACACTGAAATTCACCTATAGATTTTGTTAATGTTTATTTCTCGTGTTTTGCTCGATGTCCTTTCAAATATATATTAAAGATTTAAGAATTGACATCGCAATCCAGTTCAGTGGCACAAAAGGGAAAGGCTTATAGCAATGAATAATTTAAAACCAAGTGTTTCTAGCTGACTAAAATATGCTGTGGCCTTAAAGGACCACTATAAGCACCCAGACCACTTCAGCTTAATGAAGTGGTCTGGGTGCCTGGTCCCGCTAGGGTTAACACTTTTTTTTATATAAACATAGCAGTTTCAGAGAAACTGCTATGTTTATAAATGGGTTAATCCAGCCTCTGTATAGATCATGCTCCTGCAGTTTCACTGCTCAATTATCTGCCATTTAGGAGTTAAATAACTATTGTTTATGCAGCTGCACCCACACCTCCCTTGGCTGTGACTCACACAGCCTGCATTAAAACAAAATTATTTTAGTTTTACTCAGATGTAACTTACTTTAAAAGTTTTTATCCCCTGCTCTGTAAATTGAACTTTAATTGCATGCAGGAGGCTCCTGCTGTGTCTAGCAAGCTATTAACAGAGCAGGAGACAAGAAATTCTAAAGTAAACAGAATTTGCAAGAAAGGAAGTTTAAGCATTACATGACTCTTTACAGGAAGTTTTTAGGAAAGCGGTGTAGGTCACAAGCAAAGAAGTGTAACAAGGACTGCATAAACAAAGTGATTTAAATTATAAAGAATTGTAGCAGTGAGACTGCAGGGGCACCAAAACGGCTTCATTAAGCTAATGTTGTTTTGGTGACTAAAGTGTCTATAGTTTTGTGCTAGGATCTTGAGAGAGGGCAGGGTTTTTTTGTGAATGTGTTTGTAGGGGGACAGGGGTCTACGTAGAGGGGGTGGGCAGGGATCTTTGTGAATGGGGGTGGCCAAAGGTCTTGTAAAAGGGGTGGGCAGGGTTTTTTGTGAATCGGGGGCAGGGTTTTTTTTTATAGAGGGTGTGGCAAACCTAGCCACTTCTGAACACTTAGGGTGACTATTTTGTTAACTGTTGCTATGCTCATTTTATATGCAGTGTGTAGCATTCGTCTGAATATTATATCAGTTATTTTTTTTTTATGTCAAACTGTATATTTTGCTGTACGGAGAGATAATGTGATTAACAGTACATTCTTGCACAATTATCTCTCCTGTACCGCAAGGCATGCTGGGAAACAGCCTTGCAGGCTAAGTTCCCCACACAGTCCTCTGTAGTAAAACCCCTTAAATGTCATTCAGGAAACCCCTTGCATGTGGACTTGCATTAATACTGTGTCCGTGGAATAAAATGACAATTGAATCCCAGACTATGTCGTCTAGTCCTGGAGGAAGAGGGATTATTATTACGCTGCCTGTGTTTTACCTGCTTTATCCTGACTACCAGCGGAGATACCGTGGATTATACTGCTACTCCGCTACAGAGGGAGGGGGCAGGGAATTTGTGGAAGGGGAGGTTTTGTATAAGGGGGACTGGGCTGGGGTTTTTGAAGAGGGAGGGGGCAGAGTTTTTGTGGAGTGCGGCAGGGGATTTGTAGAAGGGGAAATGGGAAGGGCTTTGCAGAAAGGGAGGTTTTGTATAAAGGGGACTGTAGAGGGAGGACAAAGCAGGTTTTTTTGTAGAGGGGGGTGCAGGGTTTTTCTGGAGGGGGGACTGGGTAGGGGTTTTTGTAGAGGGGGTGCAGGGGGAGTTTAGAAGGGGGACCGTGGAGGTAGGAGGCAATAAAGAAAAAAAAATTAAAACAAAATTAACGGGTGTTTAACATTTGAAATGGGGCGGAGGAGTGCAAAACTTAGGATGCGCCACAGGTGCCAAAAGCTCTCTGTACACTCCTGAATTCATTACATTCTGTGCTCCTCCTGCACAGCTTCATCGGCGCCCGGCAGTGGATCCGCCGGGATATGAAGTTATCCCGGCATCACTACTGGGTGCACGAGGGACCTGGGCATGAAGAGCACAGAGGTCCCAAACTACACCCCAGCAGCAACCACTGGCCACCAGGAAGGGGAACCAGTCCAGCCCTCCCAGAGCAAGTTAGGAAGGCTGGGTAGACCTCTTTAGTATTAAATGTGTGTGCAATGATATGTGTATGTTTTGTCAGAGATTGGACATGTCTGTGATTGTGTGTGTAAGTTTGTGATTATGTGTTTGTATGTATATGTATGTATGTGATTGTGTGTATTAGTGTGTGGATTTGTGATTATGTTTGTGGGTCTGATTTTATGTGTGTGTAGGTGTCTGATTGTATGTGTGTGATTGTGTGTATAGGTCTGTGAATGTATTTGTGTGTGGGTCTGATTGTGGGTGTATTTGATTATGTGTGGGTAGATCTGTATGTGGGGGGTCTGTGATTGATTGTATATGGATACATTTGTGACTGTGTATAGGTATGTGATTGTATGTGTGTGTATAGGTCTGTGATTGTGTGTGTGTGTGTGTATATATACGTATATACATGTGTATGTGTTTAGTCGATAGCTCCTAAATTTGGTATCCTAAAATATGCCAATCCCACATAAGAATAAACAAATAAGGGAGTTATCTACCATACAATTGAAATATCAAAATTAAGAAAAAGGGCTTTTAAAGATATGTTACTTGTATACATTATCTATATGATTTATTTGATGTGTGGCCCAAGACAATTCCTCTGGGCTCAATGCGGCCCAGAGAAGTCAAAAGGTTGGACACCCATGCTTTAAAGGAAAACTCCAGTGCCAGGAAAACAATCCGTTTTCCTGGCACTGCAGGTACCCTCTCCTTCCCACCTCCCATCCCAGGTGGCTGAAGGGGTGAAAACCTCTTCAGGTCACTTACCTGAGACCCCGCCGATGTGCTTCGGCGGTGGTTTTGGGTCGGCGTCGCTCCTCCCAGTAATCACGTCAGCCGGTGGGCGAGACTGATCCCGCCCGCCGGCTGAGGAAACCTAATGCGCATAAGATTTTCAATGCTTTCCTATGGGGAATTGAGCGATGCTGGAGGTCCTCACAAAGCGTGAGGACGTCCAGCAACGCTCTAGCAAAGAAAATCTTTGCTATAAATCAGGAAGTGCCCTCTAGTGGCTGTCTAAACAGCCACTAGGAGGTGGAGTTAACTCTGCAATTTAATTATTGCAGTTTATAAAAAAACTGCAATAATTATAGTTGCAGGGTTAAGAGTAGTGAGAGTTGGCACCCAGACCACTCCAATGGGCAGAAGTGGTCTGGGCGCCTGGAGTGTCCCTTTAAGGTTTTATCTCCTGCTCTAGAAATTGAATTTCGATCACACAAAGGAGATTCCTTCTGGGTCTAGCAGTCTATTAACCCCTTAAGGACAGACAATTGTCCAAGTTCTGAGCAAAAACAAAACCTTGAATTTAAACTATAGGTTTGTTTCACTGTAATTTAATGGTTTCTCTTCAAGTGCACCCATACAAATTATATATGGTTTGTTAAAGGACAGAAAAGGCTTTAATTTAATATCCTAAAACACATACCCAACACATGTGAGAAAAATGTTAAAAAGCGGTTGGAGGTTAGTTTATTGCCACATTTTTGCTTATAATAATGTTTACACATCCAGTGCAATTAAATAGATAAAATAATTCATGTCACTCTTGATTCCTAAATTACTAAAGTCTAGGATCTGAATTTTGTTTTGATAGATAACGCTAATCCTATAAAAACCTCCACACGCTCTACCAACCATACCCCTTAATCAACGTTTACGTTAACTAACCATATGCCTACTCTAATCTTACCCTTAACCCTAAACCCCATTACCCCAAACCCAGCATTAACACTTACCTTACCCCTTAATGTAAAACCCCACCATACCACCACCACTTACCTCAACCCTAAGGAGACCCTCTGCTAAATATTGATGGGTTTCAAGGTTACCACTATAGGCACCCAGACCACTGCAGCTCAATGAAGTGGTCTGGATGCCAGGTTTTAACCCTGCAGCTCAAAACATAACAGTTTAAGAGAAACTGCTATGGTTTCATTGAGGGTTAATCTAGCCTCTAGTGGCTGTCTCCCTGTAACCCTTTAGTGCCAGGAAAACAAGTTTGTTTTCCTGGCACTATAGTGGTCCTTTAAAACAGTAGATAGTGGTTTGTGACTCATCTACTAGCTGTTTTCATAATAACATTCACTGTAATTATCAATGAAACCTGCTTCTCAGCTAATTACAATGTGATGGTGCTGGGCATCTAGGGGCAGGCAGGTCTATTCAGAAATGTCCAGGGCTGGACTGGAACAAAAATTCAGCTCAGGCATTTAAAGGGACACTCCAGACTCCTAAAGCACTTTAGCTTACTGAAAAGCTGTGTGTGTGAAGTGTGTCTCCTCTTTTTTCCCATTATGTAAAAAGTGCAGAGTTCAATAGTTATTGACAGATTTATAAATGAACTTTGTTACACCCCATTGGCTTTCAAACAGACAGCAGGTCCTGTTACATTTTGGTTTAGTTAGCTCAGTGGGGCTAAACTCAAAAGGCAATTGTACCTGCTTTGCAAAGCCTTCTCATTGAGCTGCATTGGGAAATCTGTGATTGGACAGCCTCAGACAGACTGGGTGGTGTTAGAAGGGAAGAGTTTGCAAAGGCAGCAGATAAGAGAACTGCAGGTTTTGCAAGCTGCTTTTAGACATAACACCCCCCCAAAAAAAAAAAGAATTAAATGCATGCAAGTTTTAATTTGAGGTAATATCTATTATAAAAACAGTAATTTTGATTTATTTTGCATTTGGCCAGTGTCCCTTTAAAGGCAGAGCAGCCCAAGATGGTGCATATTGTCAATATACCAATGCCATGCATGCCTCTCCAATGTAGTCATATCTGCCATACATGTAGTTTGGGTGATGATAGGAGATGGGGGAGGAGACAATAGGGGATGTGTGATGTGGGAATAGATTTAAAGAGTGTGGAAGGGGGACATGGGGCTGCAGAGAGTGAGAGGAGCTTCTGGGTGTGAGATGGGATGCAGGAGCTGCTAGGTGTGAGAGGGCAGGGGCCGCACAGACCAAATCTGCAGACTGTTCCATGCCGTCCTACAGGCATTTAAGCCCACTCTGGAGGACAGCGTGGAAAGTTCTAACAGCAGGAAGAGATTAACAGAGCCGGCGTTAATAAATTCTAAATTAAACAGAATATGCAATAAAGGAAGTTTAAACATTAGATCTCTCTTTACAGAAAATGTTTAGGAAGGCTGTGTTCAGTCACAGTCAGGGGTTCACCCTAACTAACCCTATAAACATAAGATTCAGTTAGCCATGTTACCCACTTTGTTACAAAGCATCTTACTCCAAAATTAAAAAAACTAGAGATAAAGCATCCGGGTTGGTTTAGTTTTGTGGAAAAAAATATAAGTAAGTCAATTTTAGGGATTTGTCCATAATTTAATACAACAGCATATTTTCTTCTAGTGATGGGTGCCTATATAGTGACAGCAGTTGTAGGTTATTACCAGGGAGCTCAGGCATTGGCTGAAAACACTGACATTCATGTGAATAACTAAATGCCACCTATTAGTCATCCTTGGATTAAATCTTTTCAAAACCAATAGTACACACCCCCAGGCCTCACCCAATCCTACTTCTATGGCAGTGTGTGTACATTGGCATTATTACCCAGCCTTGCCCAGTCTATTTCATCCCTGCATTGCACAATGTTCTCACTGCTGGGTCGCTAAGCACTGTCCAGACTACTTCTGGGGAACTTGAAACAGTAACAAATAAGCATAGAAAGGTAGCTGTATACAATGCCAGGCTGAGCACTTCATAGAGCAAACTAACAGCAGCATTGTGCTTCCTAACAGCATGGGAACTAACTATGCCTGGATTATGTATAACCTGCCGTGTATATTGCCCCAGGTTCCAGCGTGGATTACCTGACAGCGAGCAGCATGGTGCCAGTGTTCCATCAACAATCCCCCTACCCTTGTCACTTCCGGTGAGGGGAATCAGCTGGATCCTGTGCTGCACATGCGTGCTAGCACTCTTGTTACTCCTCCACAGCCAGGTCCTGGAAGGTAAGTAAAGCTAGTTTACACTTTCATTATAGTTAGTGCATTCTCTAACCATTAGGTTTAGGGACTTGTTTTTAATTAGGAATATTTCACATTAGGGGAATAGCTATTAATTGTGATTTTTCACACTTCATTTTAACCCTTACCCCAAAGGTTAGGGCTAGAATAAGATGTGAGAGAGGTTAAAATCACTTACCTAACCCTAATTTAAGGGGTTAAGGACTGAGCCAAATGTACAAGTTGTGATCAAAACATAAAGAAAACCTGGAATTTGCGCTATATGTCTGTCCAACTGTAATTCACCTTTTTCATATTAAATGCACCCACACTTATTATATATCATTTTATTCAGGGAAAACAGGGCTTTCATTTCACATCAAATATTAATTTAATATAAACTAAATCTTAAAAAGTGTGAGAAATTAAGATTTTTAACCCCTTAACGACCTTGGACGGTTCAGGACCGTCGTCGGCATTTTTGCATTGCCCACCACTGACAGTCCTGAACCGTCCTAACGGTCTTATGTACTTACCCGATCGCCGTCGTTCCCCCGGCGGCAATCGGCGGTGCTCCCGGTGTGGGGAGACTGCCTGCAGCCCAGACAGTCTCCCCGCGGCGGATTAGGACCCCTGTGGCCATGTGATCGCTCAACAGAGCGATCACATGGTCACAATAGGTGTCCATGTGTCTGCCTGCAGGGGGACTGCCTGTGCTGACAGGCAGTCTCCCTGCTAGTGTAAAATAAAAAAATAAAATAAAGGTTAATATTAATAAATAAAAATATTATTATATATAATGTCATACTAAGTGTATTTTTATATTAATATCTACTTATATTAATATAAAAATACAGTTAGAATTAAATTACACACGTATATATATAATATATATAATAACTATATATATTGTATATATATATATTATTATAAAATACAAATAAGTAAATTAAATTAAAAAATTAAAAAATAATAAAATGTTTTAAAAAAATTATATCTATATGAAATTTTATTCTAACTGTATTTAGATATTAATATATATATTTATATCAAAATACACTTAGAATGAAATTGTATATATATAGCTATGCATATATAAATAAATAAAAATAATACAAAATATACATATATCCATATACAAAATTACATAAATAATTATATAAATATACACGTTTTCCTGTTTTGAAACACTAATATTTGTGTTCAGCAAAGTCTCCCGAGTATAACAGTACCCCCCATGTACAGATTTTATAGCGTTTTTGAAAGTTACAGGGTCAAATATATGGGTCAAATATCTTTATATTGAAAATGGCCAGGTTGGTTACATTGCCTTTGAGAGCGTATGGTAGCCCAGGAATGAGAATTACCCCCATGATGGCATACCATTTGCAAAAGAAGACAACCCAAGGTATTGAAAATGGGGTATGTCCAGTCTTTTTTAGTAGCCACTTAGTCACAAACACTGGGCAAAATTAGCGTTCAATTTAGTTTTTTACTTTTTTCACACACAAACAAATATGAACGCTAACTTTGGCCAGTGTTTGCGACTAGGTGGCTACTAAAAAAGACTGGACATACCCCATATTGAATACCCTGGGTTGTCTACGTTAAAAAAAATATGTACATGTGGGGTGTTATTCAGAGATTTATGACAGATAATAGTGTTACAATGTCACTATTGATAACTTTGAAAAAAATTTATGTTTTGAAACCGCAATATTCTACTTGTACCTATAGCCCTATAACTTGCAAAAAAAAAGCATGTAAACACTGGGTATTTTAAAACTCAGGACAAAATTTTGAATCTATTTAGCAGTTTTTTTTATTCGCTTTTGTAGATAAGTAAAAGATTTTTCAAGTAAAAGTCAAAAAACATGTATTTTTTTTCAATTTGTCATCATATTTTTTAATTTTTTTTTAAATTAAATTACATGAGATTACATAAATAATGGTATGTAAAGAAAGCCTTTTTTTGTACTGAAAAAAAAATATATAATTTGTATAGGAGCAGTAAATGAGAGAGCGGAAAATTACAGCTAAACACCACAAAAGTGTAAAAATAGGCCTGGTCGCAAATGTACAACATCGCAAAAACAGTCCAGTCCGTAAGGGGTTAAAAACTTTTTTAGTTCTGTGTGGCATTTTAACTGTGAATGTCATAATAATGTTGGTTTTTACTGCAATAAAATGCACATAGTTGTATTCAGCAAATCTCACGAGTACAACAGTACCCCCCATGTACAGGTTTTATGGTGTTTTGGAAATTTACATTTTAAAGGAACCAAGAAGACAGCCCCAGCTCTGGAAGTTATGCCTTTGACAATGATCTGATTTGGAAGTGCCATCGATAGGGCATTCATTTCTAGACCGTGTGTTTTAAGGAGGTTGTCTTCTAATCTATTTTCGTATTCTACATGGCAAGACAGAGGCAAGCATGGTGCCTTACTTCTTACAAGAGTTTGTATTAGTTTAACCTTGCTCCTTTACAGGTTTGATTATCATGACCTTAATTCCTGCGCGACACTGTGATTCTCCAGGATATTTCTGATGTTTGTATGCCAGGGTGTTGCTGACCTGGCAACTTCTGGAGATAAATTTTTAAAGTAACTTGTCTGGACGAATATTATGATTATGCCATATTGATTTCTTGTTTGGCTTGTTTTAAGGCTTATTAGGTTTATGCAGCTTAAAGGACCACTATAGGCACCCAGACCACTTCAGCTCGGTGCCAGGCTCTCTAGTTTTAACCCTGCAGCTGAAAACATAGTTTCACAGAGGGTTAATCCAGCCTCTAGTGTCTGTCTCACTGACAGCCACTAGAGGCGCTTCCGCGATTCTCACTGTGAAAATCACAGTGAGAAGATGCTGATGTCCATAGAAAAGCATTGAGTAAGCTTTCCTATGGGCGGTTTGAATGCGTGTGCAGCTCTTGCCACGCATGCGCATTCGGCGCTGACGTCGGCAGGAGGAGAGGTCAGCAGCGCCGAGGGAGCCCAGCGCTTGAGAAAGGTAAGTGGCTGAAGGGGTTTTAACCCCTTCAGTCCAGCAGGAGGGGGACCCTAAGGGTGGAGTGCACCTAATGACCCTATAGTGCCAGGAAACGAGGCACTATAGTGGTCCTTTAATAATGGTTTTTATAACTAATAGCTGTTTTTGAACTCTGCCCCTCACTCTATATATACTGCTTGGGTATTCCCCATGAGTAAATGCTGCCATGATTGATCAGGAATAAGGAAAACTGTTTCATACTTACCGTAATTTTCTTTTCCTGATCATTATTCATGGCAGCATTACGCTCCCTCCAGTGGCGTACATACCAGGGTCGCAGGGGTCGCGGCTGCGACCGGGCCCGGCCCACCAGGGGGCCCGGCCGCCCCAGCGACCCGGTATGTACCCACAGGGCCAGCCTCTTCCCCTGGGGGGCCCAGGAGCCGGCCACCCCAGGGCCCCCCGAGGCTGGCCCTGCTGACACCCGTAAGGCGGGTGGCCGGTCGGGCAGGCAGGCGGGCGCGTGAGGGAGCACTCAGTGCTTCCTCTTCAGCTCCCTCGTGCACCGCACTGATACCGGAGCCGGAAGATGACGTCATCTTCCGGCGCCGGCATCCCTACGCGGCGCGCGAGGGAGCTGAAGAGGAAGCACTGAGTGCTCCCTCGCGCGCCCGCCTGCCCGACCGGCCACCCGCCCAGGAGCCCAGCACCACCACTGGACCCCAGGGAATCCCCCCAGCACTCCAAAAGGTAAGGAGGTTGGGGGAATTAAATTTAAAAAAAAAAAAACTAGTGTTAGTGTTTGAGTGTGTGTTAGTGTTTGAGTGTGTGAGTGTTAATGTGAGTGTTAGAGTGTGTGAGTGTTAGAGTGAGTGTCTGCTAGTGAGTGTTAGAGTGAGTGTTTGTGTGTGTGTCTGCTAGTGAGTGTTAGTGTGTGTGTTAGTGTGTTAGAGTGAGTGTTAGTGTGAGTGTTAGAGTGAGTGTGAGTGTGTGTGTCTGCTAGTGAGTGTCAGTGAGTGTGTTACTGTGTGTGTCTTACTGTGTGTGTGTGTTAGTGAGTCTGTTTGATGTCTGTTAGTGAGTGTGTGTTTGTCAATGAGAGTGTATGTATGTCTGTCGCTGACTGTGTCTCTGTCAGTAAATGTGTGTGTCTGTTAGCTAGTGTGTATGCGTCTGTAAGTGTGTGTGTGTCTTCAGCACTTACCTTTCTCCAGCACCGGACTCCCTTGGCGCTGGGGATCCCTCAGCCTCTCAGCTCCGAATGCGACCGCGCATGCATTCAAACCGCCCATAGGAAAGCATTACTCAATGCTTTCCTATGGACATTCAGTGTGCTCCTCTAGCGGCTGTCAGTGAGACAGCCACCAGAGGCTGGATTAACCCTCAGTGAAACATAGCAGTTTCTCTGAAACTGCTATGTTTTCAACTGCAGGGTTAAAACTAGAGGGACCTGACACCCAGACAACTTCATTGAGCTGATGTGATCTGGGTGTCTGTAGTGGTCCTTTAAAGGACCACTATAGTGCCAGGAAAACATACTCGTTTTCCTGGCACTATAGTGCCCTGAGGGTGCCCCCACCCTCAGGGGCCCCCTCCCGCCCAGCTCTGGAAAGGGGAAAAGGGGTAAAACTTACCTTTTTCCAGCGCTGGGCGGAGAGCTCTCCTCCTCCGATCCTCGTCTTCTCCTCCCCGTCACAGTGAGAAGCACGCAAGCGCCTCTAGCGGCTGTCAATGAGACAGCCGCTAGAGGAAATAGGGGAAGGCTTAACCCATTCATAAAACATAGCAGTTTCTCTGAAACTGCTATGTTTATGAAAAAATGGGTTAACCCTAGCTGGACCTGGCACCCAGACCACTTCATTAAGCTGAAGTGGTCTGGGTGCCTAGAGTGGTCCTTTAAGTGTGTGTGCATCTGCATGCACTGGCGTACATACCGTGGTCGCAGGGGTCACAGCCCTGTAACCCCTGCGACCAGGTGCGACCAGGTGCCCACCGCCATGTGTTGCCGCCCGTTAGATCAATTTTCGCACCGGGGCCCCATGGGTCATGTGTACGCCACTGGCTCCCTCCCATATATTATAAGAGTTGTGAAGCTAGTTACAAAGACTGCCTTATGGGAAGGGGAGGATCTATTTATACCAGTTTCAGAGTTCTGTTTCCTGTCCTTTCTGCCGTGAGGGGAGGGGCTAACCCATGAGTAAATGCTGCCATGAATAATTATCAGGAAAAGAAAATGACGGTAAGTATGAAACAATTTTCCATAATCTTGACACATTTAGAGGTTTACATTAGTAAAAGCATTCAGTGCGCACATACTGTGTAACAGGAAAACATTTGGGGCGGAGCTTGACTGCCATGCAGATCGGATGTGCTCAGCAAGAGCTCCCGCTTCTGGTCCCGAATTAGGGGGACTACAACCCGGCTCTGTGGGAGACCTGGACCAAGCGGAGTGGTCATCAGCACAAAGCTGAACCTCGGCCTGGCAGTGAGACTATCGTGGTGAGGGTGGGGGCAGGGTGCTCCACATATGCGGGACTCTGTCTAATGCCGTCCTTATCCCTCACCATCCCTCACAACACAGCTTGAATTTTCCTTTCTTTTATTATCTCCTCATGTGTGCAAGTTTTTGTTTTATTTAGCAGATATAAGAATGTGCCTTTTATGATATTATGATTTAAAGTGCTCCCCACTCCCCCGCTTGGATAGCCAAGAAAGCTGTCTACTCCTTACTTTAACCAACTTAAGAAGAGCTTAATTACTAGCACTCAGAATTTTAGTAATAGCAGTCATCAGCTACTAGAATAGCAATGTTATACATAGGTCTATTTACTGCAACCACTATTGTATACCTGATATTAGCTCACACAATCAGTGAACTTATTAATGATGCAACGAATATTTACTCATGTATGTATAGCTTAATCAATCTATGTCAATGCTACTAAGGTACTTTAAGCGTGTCACCTTATAAACTTCTCCCCTGCCTAGATAGTAAAGCGATTTTACTCTATGTTATGTTATGGAAATACCTAAGCAATGTAAATCTATACTGTCTATAGCCTTACAAAAAAAAAAAAGTGCTTGATCTCACATGTACCTCTATGTTTATCTGTTAACACGCTGGAGGATTGCCTACCTCACAAGCGAATGTCATACACTTACGCACTACAAAAAAAGAATTAAAAAAACAAACAAACAGGAAAACATTTACACAACAAAATATTTCTGCGCACAACAACCACTAAATATTAGAGGGAAAATTGTGTACTAATCTAATTTCTACATGAAAACTATTTATACACAGACACAGATTTAGCGCTAACTGAATAGGAAAATAGTGGAATTTTACTAATTTGGCAGGTTTTTTTACTTATTCCATTGATTAGAATAAAGATTGCAAAAAGTGATCTTTTAATTGAAATTCTCAGATTGCCCTGATTGCCCCAGAAATCATTTAGCAAACTGAAGATAATCAGATCCAGTGACATTTTACAGTATCTCACAAGGACAGTGAGTACACCCCTCACATTTTTGTAAATATTTTATTATATCTTTTTATGTGACAACACTGAAGAAATTACACTCTGCTACAATTTAAAGTAGTAAGTGAACAGCCTGTATAAAAGTATAAATTTGCTGTCCCCTTAAAATAACTCAACATACAGCCATTAATGTCTAAATTGTTGGCAACAAAGTGGAAATGTCCAAATTCTGACCAATTAGCCATTTTCTGTTCCTGGTGTCATGTGACTCGTTAGTGTTACAAGGTCTCAGGTGTGAATGGGGCGCAGGTGTGTTATATTTGGTGTTATTGCTCTCACACTCTCTCATACTGGTGACTGGAAGTTCAACATGGCACCTCATGGCAAAGAACTCTCTGAGGATTGGAAAAAAACAATTGTTGCTCTACATAAAGATGGCCTAGGCCAGGCATAGGCAACCTTCGGCACTCCAGATGTTTTGGACTATACCTCCCATGATGCTTTGTCAACATTATGGGTGTAAGAGCATTATTGGGGATGTAATTCACAACATCTGGAGTGCTGAAGATTGCCTATCCCTGGCTTAGGCTATAAGAAGATTGCCAAGACCTTGAAACTGAGCTGCTGCACAGTGGGCAAGGCCATACAGTGGTTTCACAGGACAGGTTCCACTCAGAACAGGCTGTGACAGAACATACAGCTGAACTACTTTTCTGTTCGAGATTTTTAGTTTTATTACACTTCATTTCTCTATTTCATTCGTATGTTCGTATGGATTTTGTGGATTTAAAAACTGCCGAATGCCGACCACCTTCAGGGTTGTATAACACCTTTTGGAAGCAATTAATTAGAACGTTCCCTGGGTGGCTGTTGTTAGCAAGCTACCAAACACACGTGTTTTAGCAAATGGCAGCCATCTTGCGGCATGAACGAGGGCAGCGGAACATGGTCGTCGAGCGCCTGGAACTATTTTCGGATACAAAAGCTTGCGAACCCCGGTAAACTTCTTCCACTGCCTGGTTCTCACTGTTAAATGTGAGAACAATGCCGTTCGGTAGATAGAATCTACCGAACGAGGGGAACGTTCTACACTAAACAGCCAGGAGAAGCATTCGTCGGTATTCGAATGGGGGCCCCTGGAAATTGACTGGCCAAAGCTAATTTTCTCCTGGAACTATTTTGGGCTAACACCTCATGGCTGGTCGGTCAGAACTTTACCCCGGTGGCTTTTCAAAACTACCAAACGGATCTGAGTGATATTTGGTGAACATGGGCGCTCAGATCCAAGGGATGTAAAACATATGGGGTTCCTATCTAGTTTTGAGGATGTTTTATGTTTTTTTATGATTTTGTATATGTCTTTCTGTATCTGAGAGATAATTAAATTAAGGTCCTTTAGACTCAATTATCTCTCAGATAATCTCTTAAAGAGAGGGGTTCATAAATGGACCCGAAGGGAGACTGAGGTATTGTGAGTGTGTTTAGAAAAACGTCACCTGAGAGGGGATATGATAACATTATACAAATATATTCGGGGCCAATACAAACCATTGTGTGTAAATCTATTCACAAACCGGACTTTACATAGGACACGAGGTCATGCGTTTAGACTGGAAGAAATAATATTTTGTCTAAGGCAAAGAAAAGGTTTTTTTTACTGTAAGAACAATAAGGATGTGGAATTCTCTGCCTGAAGCAGTGGTTTTATCAGAGTCCATACAGATGTTCAAACAGCAACTAGATGCCTACTTGCAAAAACAGAATATTCAAGGATATAATTTTTCAATGTAGGGTAATAGCTTCTTGATCAAAGGATTAATCTGACTGCCATTTTGGGGTCAAGAAGGCATTTTTTTCCTATATCGTTGCAAAATTTCAAGCGCTTCAAACTGGGTTTTTTTGCATTCTTTTGGATCAACCGCAAAAAAACGAATGTGGGGAAGGCTGAACTTGATTATTATTATGTTATTTATATAGCGCCATCAAATTCCGCAGCACTTTACAATGGGTGGACGAACAGACATGTAGTTGTAACCAGACAAGTTGGACACAAAGGAACAGAGGGGTTGAGGGCCCTGCTCAATGAACTTATATGCTAGAGGGAGTGGTGTAAAATGACACAAAAAGGTAAGGATAGAATTAGACTAGTGACAGTTGCAGAAGAGGAATCAGTCAGGAGCTATTAACAGTTTAATTGATACGCTTTTATGAAGAAGTGGGTTTTTAACGATTTTTTGAAGGAGAGGAGACTGGGTGAGCATCTAATGGAGGAGGGAAGCCCTCGAGAAATCTTGAAGGCGAGCATCAGAGGTGGGAGTACGGACAGAAGATACACGTACATCTTCAGCAGATCATAAGGGCCTAGACGGGACATACTTGTGTATAAGGGAGGATAGATAGGTGATGGACGAATGTCTCCTTTCAGCTATGTAACTATGTATGTTTATAATGTGATTTATGTCTGAGATGTGCATAAAAGGAGGCCACTTGGCCTGAATAAATCAGTTGACTCCCAGAACTGTGTGTCGTCCAGTTACTGGGGGAATCGGCTATATTCACTAACCAGCGCTTCCATTCCAGGTTCACATGATTATAACGGAGCTATTCAGTCTCAGCATTGCAGCTCTGCTACACAGGCCTCACCATGGTCAACCAAAGAAGTTGAGTGCATGTGCTCAGCATCATATCCAGAGGTTGTCTTTGGGAAATAGACATCTGAGTGCTGCCAGCATTGTTGCAGAGGTTGAAGGGGTGGGGGTTCAGCCTATCAGTGCTCAGACCACACTGCATCAAATTGGTCTGCATGGCTGTCGTCCCAGAAGGAAGCCTCTTCTAAAGATGATGCACAAGAAAACACACAAACAGTTTGCTGAAGACAAGCAGACTAAGGACATGGATTACTGGAACCATGTACTGAGGTCCGATGAGACGAAGATAAACTTATTTGGTTCAGATGGTGTCAAGCATGTGTGGCGGCAACCAGGTAAGGAGTACAAAGACAAGTGTGTCTTGCCTACAGTCAAGCATGGTGATGGGAGTGATGGAGAGCTACAGTTCATTGAGGGAACCGTGAATGCCAACATGTACGGTGATATACTGAAGCAGGGTATGATCCCCCTCCCTTTGGAGACTGGGCCGCAGGGCAGTGTGCCAACATAATAACGACCCCAAACACGCCTCCAAGACTACCACTGCCTTGCTAAAGAAGCTGAAGGTAAAAGTGATGGACTGGCCAAGCATATCTCCAGACCTAAACTCTATTGAGCATCTGTGAGGCATCCTCAAACGGAAGGTGGGGGAGCACATGATCTCTAATATCCATCTGCTTCGTGATGTCATCATGGAGGAGTGGAAGAGGACTCCAGTGGCAACCTGTAAAGCTCTGGTGAACTCCATGCCCATGAGGGTTAAGGCAGTGCTGGAAAATAATGGGGGCCACACAAAATATTGACACTTGGGGCCCTGTAGCGAAGCCCTAGTCCTAGCAGGGACTCTTCTTCGCTGGTCACTCCAAATTACAATCAGGAATAAGTAAAACAATCCAATGGAACAACAAAACAAGTATATACACTAAAGTGAATACTATAAAACGTAAAAACTAGAGGTGTTCCCAGGTGTACCTCACAAACACCTTATGATAAATAAACACAACAGAAGTGGGAAAAAACACCTAGTATACGATTATAAAATATAAAAAACCACCTGGAAATGCAGACCAGGATAAGTAGATCAATTGAAGATCTATAATAATGATAAACATAATATAGCATAATATAATTATATCAAAATTAAATATGTGATGTTGGTAGAAAACTCACAAACATGTGATGATTCAGGCTTTTCACCCCACCAGGGGTTAAACGGACCAGGAGAGGTTTCAGATTATGTATATCCTTATGTGTGTATAAAGGAAAAAAAGACTGCATATGGTGAAGTAAAATTAAAACGTTGGAAAAATTTATTAGAATGCACTTATAAAGTGAAGTAAAATGAGGCGCATATCTCCACCCAAAGTGGAATATAGCAGCAGCTTGGTAACTTTAGAAGGACGCCAGGCAGCATAAAACAATTAAAAGAAAAGTCCGAAAGTAGGTGGGATCCAACGCGTTTCGTCCGACGGAGGGACTTCCTCAGGGATCTGTGATGACTTCTTGTGATGAGGAATAAAGCCAGCAAATTCAGTTAATCCATTACATCGGCGTGCGTTCCACTGTGGGACGCAAAGGCGTGTCTTCTTTATAGCCGGAAGTGGGATGGATGCCGAGATGTGTCAATCTAGTCTGACGTTCGGCATGAAGGGTGTATACTGCGCATGCGCATGTTCCCAAATAGGAAACATGCGCTCGTGCAGAAACGGACGACACATAGTCTGGGAAAAAGTTGAAAAAGAGGCGAACAGTCACCTTAAATAAATAACGAAACCAGGCATTAACCAACATCAAGTACCACTTATCATACTGTGTATGTATTGTAAATGAAATGTGTGGCGAAACCAACCTCGCCACTGGGCATTGGAGAAGACTGATTGCCAGCCTCCTGCCATGTGACTATGGCCCCTGGGATGTATTGCCCTTTAAAGACATGATTTGGGCATAAGGATTTGTGTTGTGCTGCTGCTGGCCCTTTAAGAACCATCTGGGGACATACTGTGGAGTTACTGGGTGGCCACCATTTCCTGTATCAGAGGCACATGGTGATAACAATGGATTAAGCACATGGTGAGAACAATGGATGGAGGCCATTTTAACTCACAGACACTGTTTGGACCTTTCAACACGGTGCCATCTCGCCAGTATTTGGTGCACAGAGACATCATGCAGTGGTTTTGGACTATACAGCAGGGGACACATTATACAGTGATTGTTTTTCATTTAGCCTGTATATGTTCTGCAGAATCTGCATTAAACTGTATCTTCCAAAGTACTGAACGGATCTGGGTGAATTTTGGATATGTGGTTCACCCAGATCCCCCGGTTCCAAGGATATACTTTTTATGGGGTTATTGCATGTTTTGGGGTCCCTGTGATGTGTTTTAGGAAACTGTATTTCTCTGTCTGTGATAATTAGATTACCCATTGTGTAAGGTAATTGTATTACAGGCAGAGGGGAGGATTTTGTGTGGGAGTGTCTGTGTGTATTGTACAGATTGATTGGTTGTTCTGTAAAACCCTGTGGGCAGTACTAAGTTTGTGGATTGGGAATAAAAGAGGCTGTATGTGCCAGTACAGTCAGTTCCTGCTTAACCCTCAAAGTGAAGTGTCGTCTCATTATTGGGGGAGGATTTATTGTATGCTGTTCCAGTTTGACTGCTAGGAGTGTAAACCTATTCGCATGGTTTTTCCTATTCGGCTGTATAAAACATTCATATGCTTGAGAGCATTCAAATGCTCCTACGTTTCGGTGGTTTTGGTGACTGCTGCAGTGCTTGGAGTCCTCAGGAAGTGCTAGGAGCATCCTTCAACGGAGGTACCCAGTCGGGGTGCCAGGTGATCCCTTACAAAATGTATTAAAATATATGAATATATATAAGCGAAAAATTCAGCAAAAATTAATCTGTAAAAAATGAAAAAATACTTAAGTGGTTGGTGTCAACGTTCTAATGGGGCACAGGGGTGGTCCTTGTTCGGGAGACGAATGGACTCAGTTCTTATGAAGTCTCCCGAACAGCCAAAGAAGGACCACACAAATGAACACAGTAAAATGCATGAAACAACAGGCGAAAAGACACGAACAGCCCATATACAGAACAAAGTGTCACTTGCAGATGTCTATTCCGCTACAAGCCCAATTTGGATATTTCCACTTAGAGGTGTACTCACTTTTGTTGCCAAAGGTTTAGACATTAATGGCTGTGTGTTGAGTTATATTGAGGGCACAGCAAATTTACACTGTTATACAGGCTGTACACTTACTACTTTACATTGTAGCAGAGTGTCATTTCTTCACTGTTGTCACATGAAAAGACATAATAAAATTTTTACAAAAAGGTGAGGGGTGTACTCACTTTTGTGGGATACTGTATATATTTAACATTCTTAAAACAACAGAAGGTATTTAGAGAAATAGTTTACAAGCTTCAAACTCCCTGACAAGGTGACACACACACTAACACACATTCACACACATAGTGCAGGCGTAAAGCACATGATGGATCCAGAACAGCTACCAGTACCAGAGGCTGTCTGTAGCTGACATTTCAGATGCAACAAACTATAACTCTCATCACAATAAACAACACACACAAAAACTGAATTATGGTGAATTAAAAATTAAACAGCGAAGTGGGCGGTGCTAATCCTGTTGTGATGCTCTGCCCACACCCAGATCAGTATTACTGGCTCCTGATTCACACTGAGGATTTTCAGTTAAATCTCTTTAATTAGATTAATAAATCACTAAATACATTAAATTCTCAGCCAGGAATTATCCCTATATACACAGAATATAGCATGAAGCGTCTTAGTGAAGGTGGCAGTGAAGGTGTGTAAGTGTCTGATGGGGTCACACAGCTCATAAAAGGACAGCCGCTCAGCCTCATAGTCCAGGTATATCCCGAATCTGTGACTGGAAGGACGGTGAGGTACCTTGATTCTCTTACTGTCATGCATCACAATATACTGATTATTTTCCCACCTGTTATGCATCCCCAAACCCCAGGACTTGTTATTATCTCCAATGCCTGCGTGACGTCCGTTCCGGTCTATATTGGAATAGGCCACCCCTACCTCCCATCCCCCTGATTCACTGCCCTCCACTTCCCAGTAATGTCGCCCTGAGGAGAAACTCTTGTAGCTTAAAACCTGATAATTCTGAAATCTCTCTGGTGTTTCTGGGCGACTCTGCTTGATTTCTGACCCAGTTACAGTTTTCATATCACCTGATACAATTAAATTATTAGCAGCCGTGTTTACACCCAATAACATGTCTGAAGCCTTGTTTACACCCAGTAACATGTCTAAAGCCCCCGGTCCATGGCGCTGTCTCTTTACTCCGGTCACAATCCCAGCTAAGCCTAAGTGTAAGGTCGCTGAGATCAGACCCACATCCAGGTCCCAGGCATGGACCTTGTTATCATCTCTCTCTCTATCCTTAATCTCTCCTTCCTCAGTATCACAATAGTCAGCATCGTCTGATTCCTGCCCTTGTAAGACATTTAATGGGTCCATCATGTTACACATCTCCTCAATATGGCCCATCTTCCTGGACAGCTCCTCCTTCTTTATTTCCAGCTGCCGGATTAGATCTGAGACTCGGTGTGAGATCTGCTTTTCCTGTCTGTAGGTCTCACTCAGGACTCGCTTCTCTAGGGCTTCCAGCTGTTCCCTGATGTCACAAATCAGGGCAGTGACTTCCTCTGTTACCCCGACTGCTTTTTCTTGCACTACTCTCCTGAGCTCCTGCAGGTTCTGGACTCTTTGATCAGCCTCCTCTCTCTTTGAGGTCAATTTCTGCAGAATATTTCTCAGCTTCTCTTTCTTCTTCTCAGAGGTCACATTTAGAGTCTCCACCTGGTGTCCCCTGTGCTCACCATCCAGCCTGCAGGACACACAGATACAGACAGCATCCTCAGAGCAGTAATATTCCAGGACCTTCTTGTGGACGGAGCATTTTCTATTCTCCAGTGAAGTGGTGGGTTCAGTTAGGACATGTTCTGCTGACTTGCTGTGGACCCTCAGATGGGTTTCACACAGAGAAGCTTCACAGTGTAGACATGTTCTAGCAGCAGGTACAGAAGAGTGAACACAGTAAGTACAGGGGATCCCAACCTCCTCCTGCTCTGGGAGAGTAGATCGGAAACTCTCCACTATGTTAGACAGTCTTAGAGCTCCTTGCAGGTTTGGTCTTGAGTTAAATAACTGTCTGCATTCAGGACAGGAATATCCTCTCACCCCCTGTGTGTCCAGCACATTCTCAATACAGATCCAGCAGAAGCTATGTCCACATGGCAGGATTACAGGATCTGTATAAATTGTCAGGCAGATGGCACAGGTCAGCTCGTCTCTCAGATCAGTAGACGCCATCACTGAAAGTAGAAACAAGAAACAAAACTGAATGTTTGTCATTTCTCAGAAATCAGTGGGACGGGTTTTACCACATTCCACACCCATGGTGTGTTCAATTTATATCATAGAATTTTACTTCCTGACTGTTAACCCTGAGAGTTCCTGATGATCTATCTTTTCTATAACACAATATTCAGAGAGTATAAACTGTAATTAATTATTATTCCTTATTGTAAGTTTATTTTCTACAGAAAGCTCTAAGTAATGTGTTACAGTGACAGTAACGGCTGCAGGTAAACTAACAGCCGAGGGAAATCAGTTAACGTGTAATAAATACATTCCCTTTGGGAATAAAAAAAAACAGCTGTGACTATGTGTCTTTGAAGCTACAGAGAATCTCTTACTGCTCCCGCTAGAGGCTGGCAGGTTCTAAATCAGCCGATATTATAATTGCAGTGTATTGCCATTATCTAATTACTAGCCTTATATATTACTTAGGTAAAGGGACAGTCCTGGGTGGGTTTTATCTCTCCAAACCAGCATTTTATCTACAAACCAAAATTCCATGCGGGTGGGGAAGATGGCCGCCTAAAGACCGGACTCCTGTAATAGAGGATAATTATCCCCACCCTGCGCGCCCTGGCTGGGTGGATTTTCAGAGCCCGCAGCAGAGATATTTACTGGCATCATGTGGGAGGTTTTATTTCCTGACACAGAGAATGTTGTTATGAGATTTATTATTGAACAAGAAAGTAAGGAGCAATTCATGATAATAAATGGATCAAAAAACATTCCTTATGACATAAAACATGGTTGTTTATTTCCAGTAGAGATTTTTATTAGCAATAAACAGACAAACCTATGTGATGTCTAATATATGGATCAACAATATAGCTCCAGGAGGGTGAAGGCTGATAGTAATCCGAGTGGAGGTCATATTAATGGACTTCAAACCATCGTTGGCCTCCAAACATTTCCAATTTTGGTGGGATTGTCCTTATTTCAGGGCACTGTCCTGCCATCCTGGGCTGGTTCATTGGTGTCCTACATCTGAGGATTCTAGGGAACTTTCCCTAGCCAGCACTGAGTGAGCCATTATTGGACACGCTTGCAATGTATTGATGGCACCAGGACTATGGAGAGAAAGCTTCACCTGTGTCCTCTGCATGGTGTTTTTATAAGGGTTAAAATAAACTGTAATAATACAATGAGCTGTAATAATACGAGCTGTAATAATAAAATAAGCTGTAATAATAAACTGAGCTGTAATAATACAATAAGCTGCAATGATACAATGAGCTGTAATAATACATTTAGCTGTGATAATACAATGAGTTACAATGTTACAATGAGCTATATTAAAACACTGTCATGCATCACAATATACTGATTATTTCCCCACCTATTATGCATCCCCAAACTATACTATAATGTGTGTTGAAAACTGGCTCTACTTACCTTCCAGGACCTTGCTGGGAGGAGTTTCTATAATGTGTGTGTAAAACCAGCTTTACTTACCTTCCAGGACCTCGCTGTGGAGGAATTCCTATAATATGTGTGGAAAACTGGCTTTACTTACATTCCAAGACCTTACTGGGGACAAATTTCTATAGTTACTATAATGTGTGTAAAACTAGCTGTACTCACCTTCTAGGACCTGGCTGTGGAAGAGTTTCTATAATTTGAGTGTAAAACTTGCTTTACTCTCCTTCTAGGACCTTGCAGTGGAGGAGTTCCTATAATGTGAATGTAAACCTAGTTTTACTTACCTTCCAGGACGTCGCTGGGGAGCAGTTACTATAGTGTGTGTAAAAATAGCTTTACTTACTTTCCAGGACCTTGCCGCTTCGGGGTTAGTTTTTATTTAGTGGGGTTTTTTTCACATTAGGGGAATATCATTAAATATTGAATTTTCACACTTTAATTTAACCCTTACCCCAAGGGTTAGAATAAGGTGTGAGAGAGGTTAAAATAGCTAACATAACTCTAATTTGAACAATAATAAAAGTGTAAAACTAGCTTTACTTACCTTCCAGGCGTTCCCTGCGTGCCTTGCTTCTGTCAACTCCATTCCCCGGCGTGCCTCGCTCCGGTCAGACTCCATTCCCGGCGTGCCTCGCTCCAGTCAGAATCCATTCCCGGCGTGCCGCGCTCCAGTCAGACTCCATTCCCGGCGTGCCTCGCTCCAGTCAGACTCCATTCCCGGAGTGCTTCGCTCCGGTCAGACTCCATTCCCAGCGTGCCCCGTTCCGGTCAGACTCCATTCCCGGCGTGCCCCGTTCCGGTCAGACTCCATTCCCGGCGTGCCTTGCTCCGGTCAGGTGCCATTTCCCGGCCTGCCTCGCTCCGGTCAGGCGCCATTTCCCGACGTGCCTCGCTCCGGTCAAGCGCCATTTCCCGGCGTGCCTCACTCCTGTCAGACTCCATTTCCCGGTGTGCTTCGCTCCGGTCAGACGCCATTTCCCCGCGTGCCTCACTTCCGTCAGACGCCATTCCCGGCGTGCCTCGCTCTGGTTAGACTCCATTTCCCTGCATGCCTCGCTCCAGACTCCATTTCCTGGCATGCCTCGCTCCAGTCAGACGCCATTCCTGGCATGCCTCGCTCCAGTCAGACGCCATTCCTGGCATGCCTCGCTCCAGTCAAATGCCATTCCCGGTGATGCGGCCGCACCAGACATGAACCCTCAGCTGGGTGAGGTGGTGTGCCGTGCTGCTCAGGCGCACAAGCACGGGGTAGGGGAATTTTACAGCGCCGCGGGAGAAGAGGACACCTATTGCGCATGCGCCAACCGAAGCAGCTGGGCACAGGGAGACACTGTGCATGCGCCTGGAGTCTCAGCTGGGGTAAGAGGGGGAGTGTGAGCCGCGCAGGTAGGGGAAAATAATGGGCCAGTACGCACGCACGGCAAAGTTCTCCCGTCGCCCATACACAGCGGGATACATCATTGGGCAGGGAGAGCTCGCAGACCAAAGGTCCGTTCAATCTCCCTAACCCACACTGCGCATGCACCGACCCAGCCAACACCGCCTAACACATGGACACCGGGCGTGCGCAGTATGGGGGTAGGGAGATCTGATAGTCACTTTCACTGTGAAATCTCCCTACCCCAGACTGCACACGCGCGGACACAATCAGCTGTGGCTGGCCCGCAGACACTGCGCATGTGCACTCAGGGGTAGGGAATTTTATCAGGCTAAGGTTTACACTGCGCGTGCGCTGTATCTCTTAGGGAGATCTGATGGTAATTTCTTCTGTGAAATCTCCCTACCCTACACTGCGCACGCGCAGATATAGATCATCAGGTGCATCCTGACTGGCATCAATCAGGTCAGTCTCTACCTGCTCCCAACACTCTCAGCCCTCTGGGGGGGCAGGCTGTGCAGTATATTGAGGGGGGGGGTCTGTGCAGTATTATGGGGGGTTTTGCAGTATAGTGTGGGGGTCTGTGATGTACGCCGGTGGAGAATCTGCACCCGCATAAGGCGACTACACAGCACGGGATTTACAATGCCCCACTTACCTACACACACGAGCGGGAGTAGAGGAGACAGGCACCAGCAGGGCCGGACTGGGAAGAAAATTTGGCCCGGGCATTTTTTAATTACAGCGGCCCACTAAAAAAGGGGCAGGGCCAGATAGGGTGTGTTTTGTCATCACCAATGACAAGCACGCCCAATCACAAAGTGAGCATGTTGGTTCAATGCTCTTCCAGGGTAGACCATGCGCAGAGCTCTGCTGAAGAGCTCTGGCATGAGAAAAATACCCTGTATTTGTTCTGCACAGCGCAAGCAAATTTAATAACATGCTTGCACTGTGTTTGCTTGAAATTTGTCTCTGGTGTCTCCATAGTTGGGATACCAGGAGACAAAAATGCCAGGAAAGCATATTGTGCAGTGTGTGTGAGGGTGCTCTGTGTGTGTGTGTGTGTGTAAGGGGTGTAGTGTGTGTGAGAGAGGGGTGCAGTGTGTGTATGAGTGATGGGTGCTGCGTTTGCGTGAGGGTGCTATGTGGGTAGGGGTGCTGTGTGTGTTAAGGGTGCAGTGTGTGTGTGCTGTGTGTGAGTGGGTGCTGTGTTTGCATGAGGATGCTATGTGCATGTGAGGAAGCTGTGTGTGAGGGTGCAGTGTATGCATGTGAGGAAGCTGTGAGTGTCAGGGGTGCAGTGTGTGTAAGTGAGGGTGTGTGATGTGCGTGTCAAGGGAGCAGTGTGTTTGTGAGGGTGCTGTGAGTGTCAGGGGTGCAGTGTGTGTGCTGTGCATGTCAGGGGTGCAATGTGTGTGTGTGAGGGTGCTGTGAGTGTTAGGGGTGCATTTTGTGTGTGCTGTGAGTGTCAGACGTGTAGTGTGTGAGTGAGGATGCTGTGAGTGTCAGGGGTGCAGTGCGTGTCAGGGGTGCAGTGTGTGTGTGTGTGAGGGTGCTGTGAGTGTCAAGGGTGCAGTGTGTGTGCTGTGTGTGTCAGGGGTGCAGTGTGTGTGTGTGAGGGTGCTCTGAGTGTTAGGGGTGCATTTTGTTTGTGCTGTGTCAGATGTGTAGTGTGTGTGTGTGAGGGTGCTGTGTGTGTCAGGGGTGCAGTGTGTATGTGTGTGTGAGGGTGCTGTGAGGGTCAGACGCGCAGTGTGTGTGTGAGGGTGCTGTGCGTGTCAGGGATGCAGTGTGTGTGTGTGTGAGGGTGCTGTGAGAGTCAGGGGTGCAGTGTGTGTGTGTGTGTGTCAGGGGTGCAGTGTGTGAGTGAGGGTGATGTGAGTGTCAGGGGTGCAGTGTGTGTGCTGTGAGTGTCAGGGGTGCAGTGTGAGTGTGTGTGCTGTGAGTGTCAGGGGTGCAGTGTGTGTGCTGTGAGTGTCAGGGGTGCAGTGTGTGTGTGGGGGTGCAGTAGTGCAGTGTGTGTGTGTGTGGAGTGAGTGTCAGGGGTTGCAGTGTGTGCTGTGAGTTTTAGGGGTGCAGTTTGTGTGTGTGTCAGGGTGCTGTGAGTGTCAGGGGTGCAGTGTGTGTGCTGTGAGTGTTAGGGGTGCAGTGTGTGTGTGAGGGTGCTCTGAGTGTCAGGGGTGCGTGTGTGTGCTGTGAGTGTTAGGGGTGCAGTGTGTGTGTGTGTGTGAGGGTGTTGTGAGTGTTAGGGGTGCAGTGTGTGTGCTGTGAGTGTTAGGGGTGCAGTGTGTGTGTGTATGCTGTGAGTGTCAGGGGTGTAGTGTGTGTGTGTAAGTGAGGGTGCTGTGAGTGTCAGGGGTGCAGTGTGTGTGTGTGTGTGAATGAGGGTGCTGTGAGTGTCATGGGTGCAGTGTGTGTGCGTGTGTGTGTGTGAGGGAGGGTGATGTGAGTGTCCGGGGTGCAGTGTGTGTGTGTGAGTGAGGTTGCTGTGAGAGTCAGGGGTGCAGTGTTTGTGTGTGTGAGTGAGGGTGCTGTGATGTCAGGGTGCGGCATGAGTGTGTCAGAGTGTCAGCTGCGCAGTGTGTGTGTGGGTGTGTGTGTGTGCTGTGAGTGTCAGCTGCAGTGTGTGTGCGTGTGTCGTGAGTGTCAGGGGTGCAGTGTGTGTGATGGCGCCGTGGAGTAACAGGGGTGCAGTGTGTGCGTGCGTGTGTGTGTGTGTGCGTGTGTGCGCTGTGAGTGTCAGGGTGCAGTGTGTGTGTGAGCGTGCTGTGAGTGTCACGTGCGTGCATGCGTGTGTGTGTGTGTGTGTGTGGCTGTGAGTGTCAGGGGTGCAGTGTGTGTGTGTGTGTGTGTGAGTGAGGGTGCTGTGAGTGTCAGGGTGCAGTGTGTGTGTGTGTGTGTGTGCGCTGTGAGTGCTGGGGCAGTGCGTGTGCTTAAGTGGAGGTTCCTGTGAGTGTCAGGGGTGCAGTGTGTGTGTGTATGTGCTGTGAGTGTCAGGGGTGCAGTGTGAGTGAGGGTGCTGTGAGTGTGTGTGAGGGTGCTGTAAGTGTTAGGGGTGCAGTGTGTGTGTGTGTGTGTGTGTGTGCTGTGAGTGTCAGGGGTGCAGTGTGTGTGTGTGTGTGTGAGAGTGTGTGTGTGAATGAGGGTGCTGTGAGTGTTAGGGGTGTCTGTGAGGCTGATGTTAGTTAGGTGATTATTTCCCCCCTCCCTGCTTACCTTTAGCCTTGGAGGGGGATCCTGCTGCTGGGGCTGCCATCCATCCCTGGTGGTCTTAGTGGTGCCATGGCAACGCTCCGAATCTCGCGAGAGGAACCCAGCGGAGCTGTTAGTTAAAGCTCCGCCGGGTTCCTCTGCTGGCAGTCTGGCTCCCTCCCTCTCTCCCCCGGCGGCCACACTATCCTGCATGTGGGCCGGTGAGGGAGATCTCTGATCTCCCCACCGGCCCACTGTGGACTACTGCAGGGCCGGCGCTCGGGTAGCGTCGGCCCTGCATAGACCGGCAGGAGAGATCATGTGATCTCCCCTGCCGGCCTCGGCCCATGGCCACCGCGGCCCACCGGACATTTGCCCGGTGTGCCCGATGGCCAGTCCGGGCCTGAATAGCAGTTAGTTATCTTCAAGCAGGTGTGTTACGCTAACAGTGGATACGGTGACCAGTGCCACCACTTAGATCTGGTGTCACAATAGCTTGGATTTAAAAACAAAAAACTTTTTTCACTG
>OW240912.1:77031676-77156688 GCA_933207985.1 Pelobates cultripes
GTTTTCATTAGGGTATATCTACTAAAATGTGATTTATTATTTATTTGGCCAGTGAAATGTCCCTTTCACGTGTATTTTTTTAACTCTGTTGTTTTGTAATTTAATTTTAGACCCAATATAATTGGGTCACACCACCGGTACAAAGCTGGAAAAAAAACAGATGGTAGGGTTTCTCAATCCTGCAGAAATGGTCCAGAGATCAGCATCCACACTATCTCTTGTAGGTTAAATGCCTGCTCCCCGTTCCACAAAGCAGCATTTGTCGATAACCACGAACGAGCAGGGATTTGGTAACACATCGAGGCTGGGGAGAGAGAACCCCTGATGTTCAGTTAGGACCCCTGCCGGTAACTTAAAAAAAGTCTGCAGTGGCCTTAAAGAAACTGTAGCCCAAATCCGTGATCATGTAACACCCAACGTCTACACGTTTCGTCTTGCTTGTGAGACTTTTTCAAGACAAGGATGTAGGGTACTTGCAGAGCATGGGGCATATTGAGAACACTACCAAAATCAGTCCTGGAATTAAGATTCAGTTTAAAAAAATCAAACATCTCAATATACTTTTATTATTGAATATTTAAAAGACATTAATTGATCAATATTATAACCAAAATAACCTTTGTTAAAAATTTGTTGTAAAAAATCATTACCCATGATTTGCTGAAACCATACAAATGTTAGCGAAGCAGACAAAATATGCAAAACCAAAGAAACCTTATCAGTAATATGAAACCTTTATGCCGATAAGTACAACGATGCACATACTTGAATGGCTAATAAAAATAAATAACATGGGGAATAAACAATATAAAAATATATATAAAATGATGAATAAAGAATAATAAATACAAAAATTATATTTGAGTAAAATCAAGCTCCTCATTTAAATCATAAGGCTTTAGGGTATTTAGTGTGAAGATCCATCTGGATTTGGCAACGACAAGGGCTTTTTGCTGGATTCCCACATAAGAGAGATCCATTCTATCCCCATAACTGCGATAAGGGAAGGATCACTGTTGTGGGCCAATTTAAAATGACAAGCCACAGTAGATTTTGTATCTTTGTGTAAAATAGCTAACCGATGCTCCCTGAATCCCTCCCTTAGGGGCCTAGTTGTCTGCCCCACATAATGTAGACTGCAGGTGCAAGTTAGCAAATAAACAACAAGAAGTAAATAACACTTGATCCTATGGTTCACAAAGTATTTTTCCTCCCCTAGTGTGGTTCTGAAGTGGATTGCACTTTGGCTGATAAAATTACAAGTGAGGCATCTAGTCTTCCCACAATGAAAATTCTCAACTGACGTGCTCAGTCTTAGGGAAACCATTTATAGGTATAAATTTGGAAGATAAATTTAACCAAACACAAAAGTGATATGGCACTTATTTGGTAGTAAAGTTCAAAGCTGCTGTAAAACACTCGATTGGGCATGCCACAAACCCATCAAATAAATCGGAAAACACAGGAAAAACAAACTCCGTGTTTAGGTTATGCACCCACCACCTAAAAAAAACAAGTGAAAGTGCAGCGCTATAAAATTTGTAAAGGACTTGCCCCGCAAAGCAGATGTAGGGGGATAGTGTAATATATACAAAAATTAAAAGAAGAAAAAACACAAATAGTGTAACACTGATAGAATGTGAATTGGTATTTTATTTATCGTATCCAAACGCACATTTTCTAGAGCCTTTTTAGATATAGGCTCTAAACATCACACTTGTATTCATTTTCCTGATGGCAACCAGACCTTTATGCTCTCTGGCTTTTTAACAGGATTTCCAGATTGTGATATCGACGACCGAGAAAAATGTAATAGTAATAGAGTCCACATTGATAATAGTTCACAAAAGCCGTAGGAAAAATTGCTCACTTTCTTCAGAGCCTGTAAACCGGGCTCTGAGTATATTAGTATTGTCAACTTTTGGGGTGACACTTCCCCTTTAAATCCAGGAACCAGATAATATCAATGCACCAGGAGAGAGGTGTATATATACAGGATACTCTATTTATTAAACACAATTATAATTAAAAACATACATGAAGAGTATAAAAAGGTAAACGTTACTGATCCAGTGTCCTCTATCCTACGCCAAGACGCGTTTCACCCTCCCTGGGCTTTCTCAATCTGCATGTACTTTGCATTCTTCCTGGTTCTATTTTAAACCCTCAAATGATCCGCTCCTTTTTTACTTTCTAGCCAATTGTATCAGACCTTTTTTCGATGTTCTTATTGGGCATAATTGTCACCTTATTTTAATCCGGTATGGTGACGTGTTTTCATCTCGTCCGTCACGTCACTTCTGGTTCTTCCTCTATACTATGAAGACCACGATACTCTATGCTGTGAGGAAATGCGTGTCGGTTTATATGCTGTCACGTTACTTCTCCTTGCAAACATTTGATTACAACAACCATCATGCCTTGTGCTGTTTTGAGGATTTCTGACAGGCTATTGGTTGTTATATAGTCCTCAAAATAAGTTCAAAGGTATCCCAAAAATGGATTATGTGAATGAGGTAATAGGAAAAAGTGAGACAAATAAGAAAGTTATAAAAATATATAACTATAGTTTGAGTTACTAATTCAAATTCTAAACTGTTATTAAAATTATTATAGTGAGACTCCTTTTTTATTTTCTAATGATTATATATTGTAAGGAGACAAATAGTAAAACTATTGGTGTATGTATATCCATGTGTCTTAGCTTATAAATTAACTTCAAAATAACGTCTAACTATAATAATTTTAATAACAGTTTAGGATTTGAATTAGTAACTCGATTTATATTTATGTTTTTTTTTTTAAGTTGCCACTTAGTCACAAACACTGGCCAAAGTTAGCGCTCATATTTATGTTTTGAATACTTTGCAAATAAAATGCCCTTTCACTGATATCATCAGCATTGTATGTTTACTGCTCTAAAAAAATATTTGTATTCAGTGATGTCTCACAAGTAGCACAGTTCCCCCTGTGTCCACGTTTGTTAGTATTTTGGAAAGTGACAGGGTCAAATATAAGGCTGGCCAATCTACACATTGAAATTTGCCAGATTGGTTATGTTGCCTATGAGATTGTATGTCAGCCCAGTAATGTGAATTACCCCCATCATGGCATACTATTTGCAAAGTTTGTGACTTTGTGTCAACTAAAAAAGACTGGACATACCCCATTTGTAATACCTTGGGTTGTCTGCTTTTGCAAATGGTATGCCATCATGGGGGTAATTCTCATTCCTGGGCTTCCATACGGTTTCTAAGGCAACATAACCAGTCTGGCAAATTTCAATGTGTTTAAACTGCAAAATGTAACATGCTACTGTTGTACTCCTGAGACCTCACTGAATACAAATATGTGTATTTTATTGCAGTCAGTGGCGGATCCAGAGCCTGATCTCGGGAGGGGCACTTGTAGATTATTTAAATAAATAATCCAGGCACAATAACCACTACAGCTCAGTGTAGTAGTTATGGTGTCAGTAGTGCCAGGATTCCACCCCAGAGTAAGTAGTCATACCGTTTAAGAACAGTTTGACAACTTACCTGGGGTCTGCTGAGATATAGGGTATAGGAGCAGTGGTGTGTGTTAAGGGTGAAGTGTGTGAGTGCGGCAGTGTATGTCAGGGACAGTGTTTGTGGGGCAGTGTGTGTATGGGGACAGTGTTTGTGGGGCAGTGTGTGTATGGGGACAGTGTTTGTGGGGCAGTGTGTGTGTGTATGGGGGCAGTGTGTGTATGGGGACAGTGTCGTAAAGCAGTGTGTAAAATGTAAAGTGTGTAAGGGGACAATGTTTGTGGACAGTGTTTGTGGGCAGTGTGTGTGTATGGGGGACAGTGTTTGTGTGTGTGTGTATGGGGGCAATGTAATGATGGGGACAGTGTGTGTGTATGGGGCAGTGTGTATGGGGGCAGTGTGTGTATTGGGGACAGAAAGTGTTTGTGGGCAGTGTGTGTATGGGGATAGCATGGGGACAGTGTTTGTGGGGGCAGTGTGTGTGTATGGGGGGGCAGTGTGTATATGGGGACAATGTTTGTGGGGAAGTGTGTGTATGGGGGGGCAGTGTGTATATGGGGACAATGTTTGTGGGGAAGTGTGTGTACGGGGACAGTGTTTGTGGGGCAGTGTGTGTACGGGGACAGTGTTTGTGGGGCAGTGTGTGGTATGGGGGGGCAGTGTGTGTAATGGGGGGGAAGGAGGCTTTTAAATAATATTTTTTATTTTATTTTATTTAATAAAATAAATATCCTATGTCCCCCCTCCCTTCTTACCTTTACTGGGGAGGAGGGGGGACATATTTCGATCCCTGGTGGTCCCAGTGGTGATTCCCTGGTGGTCCCAGTGGTGAGAGTGAACTCTAGCCCGCGCTCCCGGGCTAGAGTTCACTCTCGCGAGATTTGGAGCGTTGCCGTGGTAACCGCGGCAACGCTCCAAATCTCGAGCGAGGAGGACCAGGAGGAGCTGCAGACTGAGCTCCGGGTCCTCCCTCCCCCGCCGGCTGTAAGCACGGTGCCTGCGGACCGGGGAGGGAGATCTCTGATCTTCCTCCCCGGTCCGAGGGAGATCTCTGATCTTCCTCCCCGGTCCGCAGGCACATTGCACGGCTGGCAGGGGAGGGAGACCGTTGCCCCCCCCCCTGGATCCGCCAATGATTGCAGTATTATGAGATTCATAGTTAAAATGCCATGCAGAACTAAAAAAAAAATATATAATTTCTTAATTTTCAAATTTTTTAGATTTTATTCACATTAAATTGTTTTATATATGAATATTTGATGTGAAATGAGAGCCATGTTTCTTCTGAACAAGATGATTAATAAGTGTGGGTGCACTTAATATGAAAGAGTTAAATTATGGTTGTACAAACATATAGTCAAATTCCAGGTTTTGTTTTGATAACAACCTGTACAATTGCACCCGTCCTTAACCCCTTAAGAACACCGTCATGTTTCCATTTTATTCCAGAAGTTGTGTCCTTAAGGGGTTAAGGGGGTTAAGTAAACTACCGTTGTTGAACTCCTGTTGTGCATCAGTGCAGTCACCCGTTTGAAAACAATCTGCCTGAGGTCCTAGCTTTTACTTGCCAGCATACTTTATAACACTGATTATATGGACAGGTGGAAATTTCCATTCGGAGGTTATTATTGAACCGATTTGCAGAGTTCTAGAAATTTGTTGAAGAAAACACTAGAGGGCAGTAATGCATTTGCAAATGATCACTTCAAGGGTTTATGATGTCATAATAGCTTGCCGCTACACACAAAGCTTTTTATTTGTCATGTGTTTGAAGGCTTGTTTATGGTATATACTTTTAATACTAATTCAGTTTATAAATTTAAAAAATACATTTAGTTTATTAGTTTAATACTAGTAAAATAAATTGCTGAATTTATAACATTACACTGGATGTAGTGTCTATGACATAAGGCTGCCCCTAAGCATATTTCCAGACACAGTGGGAGTTCCAGTTTACAATATATCCATGCGTTTCAGGCAGATGGCTACTTCCAAATGCATGTGAAAATATGTACAAAATCTTAAATATTACAAAGTATTTCACTTGTGCACAAATCAGCTTCCAGACAATTAATTCTTAACCCCTTTAAGAATGGAAGCAATTGCCCTAGAACGGTTCTGAATTAAAATAAAACTTAGAATTTGAGTCTGTTCAACCATAATTGACCACTTTCATATTAAGTACACCCACACGTATTATATTTTATTTTGTTCAGAAGAAACAGGGCTTTCATTTCACATCAAATATTTATATATGAAACAATTTAATATAAATAACATCTAAAAACAAATTGTGAGAAATTAAGACATTTTATTTTTCAAGTCCTGCATGGCATTTTAATTGTGAATTTTGTAAACTGCCTTCACTTTAAAACACATATATTTATATGCTGTGATGACACACGTGTACAATGATGCCCCCATGTACAGGTTTTAGGAGGTTTTGGAAAGTTACAGAGTGAAATATAGGGCTCAAAGTAAATTATATGGTATTTCTGCTGGGCTGTTATTTATATTCATTCTAATTTCATACCAAGTGTATTTTGATGTATATTATATGATTTTGTTGATTAACCCCTTAGTGACCGCGGATGTACAGGATACGTCAGACAAAAAACAGTCGTTAACGTACCCTGTACGTCCAAAGCAAATATGAGCACTTCCAGCCCCTCTAAGAGCATCCTGCAATAACCCCCCTCACTGTCGGGCCACCGGGTGATCGCTCCCCTGGAGTAATCCCTTCCGGGTTGCTCCACATGGTGCCTGGCAGTGAGGCAGAGCATCTGAAGCCATCAGACAGGTTTCCGATGCTCTGTCTGTGTGCTGGGTGCCTCGAGGGATTGAGCCACTCAGTAAAATCAATTTAAATAAATTAAAGATCGGTCTTCTTCTCTACTGGGGGGGGGGAGGGGAGAATTGAGCTAAATAGGACCCCTTAGGCCATGTGATCGCTCTGAAAGAGCGGTCACATGGCCGCAATAGGCGTCCATAGTGTTGCCTGCAGGGGGACTGCCTGAACTGAAAGGCAGTCTCTCTGCTGGTGGAAAAAAAAAACCAAAACAAAAACATATATGTGTGTAAATATACATCTTATATATAACGTCATACTAAGTGTTCAGTAAAGTCTCCTGTGTATAACAGTACCCCCCATGTACAGGTTTTATAGTGTTTTTGAAAGTTACATGGTCAAATATAATGCTTGATTTTTCATTTTTTTCAATTTGCCAGATTGGTTATGTTGCCTTTTTAGAGCGTATGGTACCCAGGAATGAGAATTACCCCCATGATGGCATACCATTTGCAAAATAAGACAACCCAAGGTATTGCAAATGGGGTATGTTCAGTCTTTTTTAGTAGCCTCTTAGTCACAAACACACAAGCAAATATAAATTCTAACTTTGGCCATTGTTTGTGACTAAGTGGCTACTAACAAAAACTTGACAAACCCCATATTGAATACCCTGGGTTGTCTACTTTAAAAAAAAAAAATATGTACATGTGGGGTGTGATTCAGAGATTTATGACAGATAACAGTGTTACAATGTCATTACTAATAAATATTAAAAATATATATTTTAAAACAGCAATATCCTGCATGTACTTATAGCTCTATAACTTTCCAAAAAAGCTAAGAACATGTTAACATTGGGTATTTCTAAACTTAGGACAAAATTTAGAAATTATTTAGCACGGGTATTTTTTGACACTTGTAGATGCGTAAGAGATTTTGGGGGTCAAAGTTCAAAAAAGTTTTGTTTGTTTTTTAAGTTTTCATCATATTTTATCTTTTTTCTTTTATAGTAAATGATATGATGAAAATAATCGAATGTTTAGAAAGACCATTTAATGGCGAGAAAAACTGTATATAATATGTATGGGTACGGTAAATGAGTAAGAGAAATATTATAGCTAAACATAAACACAGCAGAAATGTAAAAACAGCCCTGGGCCCAAACGGTAAGAAAATTGAAAAGCGGTCTCATTACTAAGGGGTTAAATATCGGGGGAGCTGCCTGACAACACAGTAATTGTCCCACTGCTCCAGTTATCATCTCTTAATAGAGATACATTAGTCAAGTTTTCAGTGTCTTCATGTAGAATGCAGGACCTCAACAGGAATCACCTATAGTGGCTGTCTGTGTGAAAACCACTGGAGGTGTTCCTACAACTCAATGTAAACTTTTCTTTTTTCAGAAATACTACAGAGATAGTTTCTTTGCTCCAGAGCCACCAAATTAAGCCATTGAAGTTCTGGTGCTTAGAAATGCAGGCCTGTATAGAGCTGTAAATGCAAATACTAACTTTGGATCATTAGGGAACAGATTTTGATTGGAAAGATGTCATGAATGTGATCGTCTGTTTTTTTTTATTTTTTATTTTTTTTATTTGGCTATATCTTTTTCATATTATGTTATGGTTCTTTTTATTTTTTTTTTACTTTACAATTTATGCTAAGGGCTTACATACATGAACCCCCTTCCTCCAAATTAATTCTTATGTAAGCTGCACATCTAAGAACAACACGTCTTGGCTTGGAACAACCGTAATGTGTCTATATTACTTGTAAATAGTGTTATCACAGACAAACAAATATGCTGTAAGTTGTATTTACAGAAAGCTATTGGTCTAGTTCCTTATAGGAATTGACCTCTTTTACCAGAACTCATTCTGCATTTGTGTTTTTCTCAGCCTCCTGCTTAACCCCTTAAGGACATTAGTAGTCCTGTCATTACGACCTGTCTATATGGCTTTAGGGAGTAATAACACATCCTGCAGATTTGGTGTGAGCAGAGTGAAATCCCTGCTCACACCAGGAAGTCCCAGGTATCAATAGATACCTGGAGCTCCCCTTAGCCTGCTGTGGCCATTTTTAGTGGCCCCAGACTTTTAGATGAGCTGCTTGTCGAGCTGGAAGCCAACAATGCAATCAGCTCTTTAAATAGGTGTTTAAATGCTTATTATTATTATTATTATTACTACTTATAAAGTGCCAGAAAATTCTGCAGCGCTGTTCAATGAGTAATTAAAATATCCTGGTGTGAGCATAGTTAAATCCCTGCTCACATAACTAACCACAGATATGGAAGCAGCTCTTTATTGTCACCAGAACCACTACTTCTTAATTTAGTGGTTCTGCTGTGTCCCTGCAGTGTTGGCACTGTAAAAACTGTCTTTTCAGAAAAAAAGGCAGTGTTTACATTACAGCCCAGGGACACCCCAGAGGTGTTTCCTGGGTCACTGCTGCACAGTGTGCAGCACTGATGTTCAGTGTCCCCACGCTCTGCATGGATACACTGAACTTTCCTTATAGAGATGCACTGATTCAATTTATCTCTTTGAGGAGATGCTGATTAGCCAAGCAAGCATTGGGCCCCGTCCCACCTTACCTCCTTGCTGATCTCAGCCAATCCAATGCTTTTCCTATGGGAAAGCATTGGATTGGCTTACTTCATCAATTCTGATGTCAGCCAAGGAGACGCATTGTGGGCGGGCCAAACCCCGGCTGACCCACTCAGCGGTGGAATAAGGTAAGTTTTATTACCTTTTAAGAGGGGCAAAGGGGGGTAAGCCACCTAAATGGTGCTTTTAACACTATAGGGTCAGGAATCAATGTTTGTATTCCTGACCCTATAGGGTTCCTTTAAGGTGTTAAATTGTTTTCTGCGTTTAAGCTATGTGAAATTTGTCCCTAGTTATATAACAGAGATCCATGCATGTATCTGTGTTGAATATATTTCTCAAAGGATGGTGCTTCTTTTGAGAATAAATAGTTTGTTTTGTAAAACTTTTGTTTATTCTGAGTATTGTATATAAAAAAAGAAATGGATGAAGAACCTGCCTGACTTGCAAAGTGGCTTCTGGCTTTAGTCTTTTTGACGTGTACAAACCTCAAGTTTCTAAAATATTATCATAAGAATGAGAATAGCAGATACCTTCCTTTTTTGGTGATCACAGATACTTTAGCTTCAGTGCTACAGTTATGAGTAAAATAACCAGTTTGTTTTTGTTTGTAAAGTTGATAAGTTTGGTAATTTGTGTAAGGAAATTGCAACTATATATATTTTTAAAAAACTGCAATAAGAAATTGAGACGCCTCTTATATATAAATAAGTTTTATTTACACCTCTATCTAATGATGATAATAACGTGAAGCATCATTAAGTCATGTGAGTGTATTCTTGCATCCTTAATATCCCAAAGCTGTGTCAAATGTTATATTGTTTATTACTGCATTTATAAGACTTCATTGACTTGTGTTGAGAGAAGGATGCCACATTTCCTCATTTGCCTATTCAATTATTACACTCTATGGAATTCCCCACATCTCGAAAAGGACACGTCATAGCTTACTGTGAAGGCAGCACAAATGCACAAAATGCACTATCATGCCTGACCGCTCCACTCACAAAACTGTGAAAAGAACTGTCAGAATAAGCAATCACCCTTGTTAACTACTGGTTAAGTGCTTAACTACAAATCCTATTATTATTTAATTTATCTCAGATGTTCGGGCTCTACTGAATTGAATGAGAGCCACCTGATTGGCTGGATCATTTCTAGTTTTGCCAGAACTACAACAAATGCTGTTAACCCAACAAGTGTAGTTAAAAAGATATTAGAGCCACCAGAACAACTACAGCTTAATGTAGTGGTTCTGGTGCCTATAGCCTGTCCCTGCAGGCTTTTCAGTGTGTTATAATTTTGCCTAGTAACCCCTCTATTTGGAGTCACTATAGAGGTGCTTCCTGCCAGTTTCCCATAAAGATGCATTGGTTCACTGCATATCTATGAGGAGATGCTGATGGGTACTGCATGGTGTTTTGCTGCGCATGCACAATAGCCACCAATGCTTTTCTATAGAAAAGCGTTGGATTGGCTGAGATCATCAAAAGTGATGAACTCAGCCATGGAGGCTTAACCAGGCTTAGACCAGGATAGCATGGGAGAAAAGGTGAGTAAAATGAGTGATCTAAGTGATCTAAGGGGGGGGGGGAGGGGTGTTGAAGACATAGACAACTACACAGGCACTATAGTGTTTGTATTCCTGATATTATAGTATTCCTTTAATAATACATATAGCTTTTGTTTCGATTTTGACTAGTTTTGGAATATTTAGCTTTCTTTCATCTCTAAAAGTCCTGTTTTGGCATGTTTGTAAACCATTCTTTTAGGTGATTTCAATGGCAAATTACTTTTTCTTACACACTCATGAATGGTTGTGATCACTGATATGAAAACTGTGTATTGTGCCAAATAAAGACAATGAAGAAATATTTGTGGATTAAATAACCTGTTCGATTGTTCGCCAAAATAAAATTTGCATACCATCAGCCCACTAAATAAACGCAATGAAAACCGAATCTCTTTCAATAAGTCAAAAAACAAACATAGCCATAGTATATGAGGGACTTTATCTTGCTAAATAGTTTCCATTTTAATAATTCAATGGTTTTGTTTGTTTTTTGAGGCACAGATGGTTATCAAATTCAGAGATATATTTTAAATGGAATAGATTTTTTACGAGTTGGTCACACCTAAGGCTAGGTTCTGTACCAGCTGTTGTATGGCTGTTGTCAATGTAAATGAGCACCAGAAAGGACCACTCTAGGCACCCATACCACTTCAGCTTAATGAAGTGGTCTGGGTGCCAGGTCCCTCTAGGATTAACCCCTTTTTTAAATAAACATAGCAGTTTCATAGAAACTGCTATGTTTATAAATGGGTTAATCCAGCCTCCAAATCCTCTAGTGGCTGTCTCATTGACAGCCGATAGAGGCGCTTGCGTGCTTCTCACTGTGAAAATCACAGTGAGAACACGCAAGCGTCCATAGGAAAGCATTGTAAATGCTTTCCTGTGAGACCGGCTGAATGCACGCGCAACTCCTGCCGTGCATTCAGCCGAAGAGGAGGATCGGAGGCGGAGAGGAGGAGGAGGAGAGCTCCCCGCCCGGCGCTGGAATAAAGGTGAGTTTAACCCCTTTCCTCGCCATCCAGCCCGGCGGGAGGGGGTCCCTGAGGGTGGGGGCACCCTCAGGGCACTATAGTGCCAGGAAAACGAGTATGTTTTCCTGGCACTATAGTGGTCCTTTAATATACTTTCAGTTTGTACCACTGACAAAGCATTTCCCATGATGGAGCCCTTTTAAATTAACTTAAAAGCCAAATAGGGATGGTCAATAAAAGAGAATATATGTTAATGTCTTCTATTCCTATCAGTTCTGGTATCAAAAACACCATCTACTCAAATTGATGGCAGGATATTGCCTATTGTTTTGTGCTGGAAAGAGGTTAGAACCAGACAAAGCTCCTTAACTAAGTAGGAAGGGAGTTACTATGGTTATAATATTTTCATGCCCTTTTCTTTGTTTAGAATTAACTACTCTTTCAGCATCTTGAGCACCTGAAATTTCAAATTGAAGGGTATATTTATTAAACAGTGGATTCTTGTGAGTTGAAAAATGACTTGCCGCAGTTTTGATAAGTTGGAAAACCTGCTGTATTTTTTTTTTCTTCTCTCTTTTAAGTTTAAAAAAAGTAAATTTACAAGTTGGCTGTACACGTCCCACTGCTCAATTACAAAGAAGTTTCAATATGTTCTCTTTGAGTTTGTCATAAAGTTTCTACTTAGTAACAGTGCTGCTTTGAAGGGAGAGTGTATCAACCATGAAAAATTTAGTTTTGAGAACTTCTATAGATTAAAACAAACATAAATCTTGTTAAATCTAGCTCTTTGACCTTCAGGGTCTTGGCATATTTTGCAAAGACATCAGAAGGTGATGTGCCTGCTCTGTTTGTGGAGGCTGGGCAAAGAAGGTGAAGGTAGATGTACGCGTCGTAGCTATCACTATCTTCATTATGAGGAACCTCTTACTCTGCCTGGAAACCATATTAGTTTTGTATTCGTGACCATGAGCACAAAGTCACCACAGAGGATTTTAAATTGAGGCCCATGGAATCTTTATTTTTTTTTTTGACAATCTTTATTTTCATTTTTATAATTTTGTCACAGAAATGTGTAGATACGGTGAAACATCAGTTGTAACATCATATTTCTGAATAGCATAACAACATTCGTAGCCTTTATACTAACATTCTCAAATCAGACTTCTCCATCAATATTTCAATAGTTTCCATCACATGCATTAGGTAGTGTAACTTATGATCAGGTTTCAAGGCTCATAGCCCTCTTGCATACAGTGCGCAGTTTGCTGCACTTATGATGTGCGCTCTACGTTTAGGGTGTGAACCGGTATCTGGTCTATTAGCTGTAGGGGGTATTGAAGGTGTCCATCCTGGAGTACTCCAGGTATCGGTGGTTTGTGTAGTTGTTCTAGCGGGTGTTATGTCTTCATGATGTCGGTTGTGGTCGGGGGGGGGGGGTGAAAACTGTCCGTAGTCTGTGTGTGGTTAATGGGTAGGGCGTGTCTGTGCTTATGAGGGGGTAAGGCAGTTATCGTGGTGTTCTGTGAGTTTCAGCTATATTGGCTTGGGGGTTACAGTTCCATCTGCCACGTATGTGGTCCATGGGTACCAGGTCAATGCACACCGCTCCGATTTCCCGTGGAGGTCGGCCGTCAGGGTCTCCATTGAGTATATGTCCTCTACCACTGACATCCATTGCCCCAAGGTGGGCGCTCTTGGCTGTTTCCACATCCTCGGGATAAGGGATTTGGCGGCATTGAGTAGCGGCAGTTCCAGGGATTTTTTGTATGCTGTCAGTGGGCTTCGGGTGTGGTGCAAAAGCATCGTTAGGGGTGCCAGGGGGATATCGGTGCCTGTAATTTTGTTGACCTCTCCTCTAATTTGTTCCCAGAAAGGGGCAATTACTGTGCATGACCACCACATGTGGAGATACGTGCCAGGTTGTGTGCCACATCGCCAGCACATGCCTGACGTGGTACCGTGCATACGGTGCAGTGTGTCGGGCGTTCTATACCAGCGCGTTAGCACTTTATAGTTTAATTCCTGATATTTTGAGCTGATTGAGCATTTGTGCGTGAGGGTATAAATCTTGTCCCATTCGTGCGCTGTGAGTGTCTCTCCCGCATCCCTCTCCCAGTGGTCCTTGAACCTAAGCTCCACGTCCCTGTTCGTCTGAGTTGTGAGTAGAGTGTACAGGGTTGAAATTTCCCTGGTGATGTGTGTGCGTTGCACACATAGGGTTTCAAAGTCAGTTAAGGGTCTGTGTAGGTGCCCCTTACCCGACAGGGCTGAGTAGTAAGATTTTATTTGGCGGTATCTAAACTGTTCAAGGAATGTAGGTGTTCTGTCGGGGCATAGTTCTCCGAGTGTTTTTAGGCCGTTGGAGCTGAGCCATTGGTGTATATATGACCAGTCCGTCGGTTGGAGTCCGGCTAGGTCACCTCGAGTCAGTGAATCTGCCAAGTCCGGGTTATGTGTGAGGGGGATCAGGGGGCTGGGCGAAGTGGTGAGTTGTAGACGGTATCGGGTAGCCATCCAGACCCTCAGGGTGGCGTCTATTAAGGGATTTTTAGTTTGTAGGTCTGCATGCGTAGCAGTGTGTAGCCATAATGTGGGGGGTATGTGCCCTCCCGACTGTTCCAATTCCAGCGTGACCCATTGTTTTGTGGGTTGCTGTGCGTGCCAGTCTGTGAGCCTGTGTAAATGTGCGGCCCGGTAGTATGTCTCAATTGAGGGCAGGCCGGTACCCCCCAACGGTTTTGGCAGTTCCAGTGTCGTTCTCTTGATGCGTGTTGGGCGCGAATTCCAAACGAATCTGCGGATTGCGGTCGACAGGGAGCTAAAGAACGCTCTGGGGACCGCGATCGGCACCGTCTGGAATAAATAGAGCAGTCTGGGTAGAAGGTTCATTTTGACTGCGTTAATGCGTCCAAACCAAGATATATATTGTGGGGCCCATTTTCTCATGTCTGCCTGGATCTTTTGTAGCAGCGGGTGGTAGTTTTGGTAGTACAGTTGGGTCATGTCTTTTGGTAGCCATATACCCAGGTATTTCAGTTTAGTGGGGCACCATTTGAAGCGGAATTGGGTGTGTAGCGTCGTTGAGGAGTCCTGGGGGCTTGGAAGGTGAAGGGCTTCTGACTTATCTGTGTTGAGCTTAAGGTTAGATATCAAGCCGAACCTTCGGAATGCGGCCAGAAGATTAGGAAGTGATATCCGCGGAAGGGTGAGGAAAAACAACATGTCATCCGCGTATGCAGCAACTCGATATTCTCGCCGGCCGACGGTGAATCCCGTGATACCCCCATCTCGTCGGACCGCCCCCAGGAAGGGTTCCAGGGAGAGGGCAAACAGGAGGGGGGACAGCGGGCAGCCCTGGCGGGTTCCATTTCGAATGGGAAAGGGGGTGGACAGAGCACCATTCACCCGAATCCGAGCCGTCGGGCTCGTGTACAGGGAAAGGACCCATGATCGCATGCGTGGGCCGAATCCCATGTGTGTGAGTGTTTTCTCCAAGTACACCCAGTCCACCCGGTCGAAGGCCTTCTCGGCATCTGTCGAGAGGAGGAGTAGCTCCCGATGTTGCGACCTTGCTACTTGCAGAATGTTTAGGGCTTTGATGGTGTTATCTCTCCCTTCCCTCTCTGGGACGAACCCGACCTGGTCCGAGTGCACTAGGTGTGGTAGGTGCTTCGCGATTCGCAGGGCTAGTGTCTTGGCAAACAGTTTGAGGTCTGCATTGAGCAGGGATATGGGGCGGTAGCTAGCGCAATTCGCTGGGTCTTTACCTTCCTTGGGTATCACCGTGACTATGGCCGCTAGTGTGTTAGTGGGAAACCGTTCCCCGTCTTGAAGTGAGCTAAGACCTCGTAGGAGGTTCGGCAATAATATATCGCGGAATGTACGCAAGTATGTCAACGGAAGGCCATCTGGGCAAGGAGCCCTGTGGGATTTGGAGATTTTTAATGCTGCGGCTAACTCTTCTTTCGTGAGGGGTCGTTCTAGTTCCTCTATCATTTCTGGGGTCAATTGTCTTTCTACATTTTGGTCTAAGTACTCCGTTATTTGGCCACGGCGTTGGGCCTGTGTGGTGACCGTCGTGGGCTGGGGGATATTATATAAGTCGGTGTAGTAGTCCACAAAAGCACGTTGGATTCCGTCGGGTAGACTTGTTACAGTCTTGTCTCTAGTGTTAATTTTGTGTATGTGGTTCGCCCTTCGCCTGTCTTGAAGCTGACGGGCTAAAAGCCTACCGCTCTTGTTGGAGTACTCGAAGAAGTGCCGAGCCGACTTTCTAAGGGTGTGCAAGAGGCCCTTGGCTAGTATGTCCCGTCTCTGCCTCCTAAGCTCCGTCAGTCGGTGGTACTCGTCTTCCCCCTGATTTTGTTTGTGTGCCTGCTCTAGTGTGGTGATTTGTGCGTTTAGGGTGGACAATTGTTGTGTGCGTTCTTTTTTGCACTGTGAGCATATTTTGATATAGTGGCCTCTGACACATTTATGTGCCTCCCAGATTGTTAGGGGGTGGGTGTCTGGCGTGTTGTTAGTGTCAAAGTATTGTGTCAGTGCTTGCCTGGCTTGTTCCTTGTCCACTAGGTCAAGTAGTAAGTTTTCGTTCAACTTCCATTGCCGCTCTGCAGGTTTATGTAGGGGGGATTGGATTTGTACTGTAATGGGGGCGTGGTCAGAGTCTGCGATATGCCCTATGCTAGCTCGTTGGAGTAGTGTTAGGGCCTCTTGCGCCATTAGGATGTAGTCTATTCGGCTGTAGCGCCGATGTACAGCCGAGTAGAAGGTGTAGTTCCTGCCCTCGGGGTTAGCCACTCTCCAGCAGTCCGCTAAGCCACACCGGGCTAAAGCCCTCCCTGTTGAGCGTATGCAGTGACCTGGTATCGAAGTTTCTCCCCTAGATGTATCCAACCTAGAGTCAAGGGGAATGTTGAGGTCTCCTGCCACTATCAGAAGGCCTTCTCTAAATTTGTTTAGTAGGGCTAGCGTTTTAGTTAGGAAGACGTGTTGACGTCGATTAGGGGAGTACAGGCAGGCAAATGTGTAAGTGGACTGTGCTATCGTGCCTTTGATAAATACGTATCTACCCCCGGGGTCTGACTTCTGCTCCGTGCAAACGAATGGGACTGTACTGGAGAGTAGGATTGCTACTCCGGCCTTCTTCCCGTCCGGGTGATTAGCATAGAATCCTGTGGGGTAACGCCCGTTTCTCACGGTCAGCGCCTCTGTACCCTGAAAATGTGTTTCCTGTAAGAACGCCACTGAGGCGCGCTCTGCCCACAGTGTGCGAAGTAGTTGGGACCTTTTTTCGGGAATGTTTAAGCCTCTTACATTGTTAGACCATAGGGTCAGTGGTGTCGGCTTGTAGTTAGAGCCCATCTCTATCAGCGTTATTTGGGAGGCGTGAGTGGGTATGTGTGCGTCAGTGGTTGATGGATGTAGGGGTAAGGTCTGTCCGGTGTCTGGGGAAGGTGAAAGTCTGTCCAAGAGAAAGGCAACTGTGACTCGCCTCGGTTTTTGTCGCCTTCTGGTGTCTGTTCCCCTGGGGGTGAGTCACCTCGGTGGCCTCCGAGTGTATATACAACGTGAGTCCGTTGCTTGGGGTATGCGGTCCCTCTAGTCTGGGTCGTTCGATAGTGTCGTGTCGAGCCTTTCCCTTGGCTCCCAGCTCACCTATTGTGTTGGATTGTAGATCTCTCCGAGTATGTTCCCATCCCGGAAACCCCACCCGCCTTCGTTGCCCCTCCCTGTCTCGGCCTATGTATGGCCTGTGTATGTGTCTGACTCTGACTCGGGCCCCAAGTTTCACGTCATTCTGTTACTGTTGCTACACGTATTGTACCGCGTCTGCGCAATTGTTTACAAACAATAAAAACCATAAACCAATATAACAATCATAATAAACAGTTGTGGAGCAAGGCCCCCCATTCTTCCCCCCCCCAAAGGGAGCTCCCCTCACCCCCCCCTTGGTGGCCCCATGGCATGCCTGAAAGGCCCTCGGCTGTCCAGAAGGTGCTGGGATCTATGCTATCGGTCGTACCCTTCAGGCTAGAGCTTGGGGAGATCACCCTTACAGCGGTGGGTATAACCCCGGTATGGTGGCAGCCTCCCAGCCTCCACCCCCGTACCCCCCCCCACCCAAAGGTAGCTGGTGTTCCCGGGCCTTGGCAACTAGGAGAGTCCCAGCATGGCATGTCCATGCAAAGTCTATCTCCTGAGGATCCCCACCCCTGGTTGTGAGGCTCAGGTTAGGCCACCCCCTGCTAATGAGGATCTGGACCCCGTGTTGCGGGCTTAGGTCAGGGAATCAAGTACATACCAAGTTGTGCTGTGGTTCGACCAGGTGCATGGGGGGCCATGTCATCTCGTGGTGCCCGACACCCACAGGAGCTTCCGGTGGTCGTGTCTAGGCCTTCTGAGTCGTCTTGTGGCATTCTCTCGTAGTGGCTGGGGGGCTGTTGGTGGGGTGGCAGGTCGAAGGTCGGGGTAGCAGAATGGGAGGTAGGGGAACAGGTTCATAGGGGACAGTTATTCTTCATGGCTGTCTGGGCCACCCCGCCGGAACCCGCTGCCTGTAAGGCCCGTGCCCGGTCTGTCGCTTACCGCCCGTGGATGCTGTGGTTGTCGCTCCAGGACCCAGTTGGATACCGTCACCGCGGGTAGACACGTGGCTCGTATGAAGCGTGGAACATCAGCTGGCCAGCGGATGATATGCCAGGATTGGCCCACCTTCGCCTGCAGGCTGAAGGGGAAGCCCCATTTGTACGGGATCCTCCGCTCCCGGAGAATGGCGGTTACTGGACGTAGCGCCCTCCTGGCCTCTAGTGTGAGCGCGGAGAGATCCTGGTAAAGCAAGACCTGCCCGTCTCTAAAGGCGATGTTCTGCTGATTGCGCGCCGCTCTCATGATGCCATCTTTTAAGGCGTAAGAGAGCAAGCAGCAGATTACGTCTCTCGGTGGTCCCTCAGGGGACAAGGGTCTCAGCGCTCTGTGGGCTCTTTCGATACCGTAGTCTTCTGGGGCTCTGTCACCCAGAATATGGGTAAACAGGTCTGTCAGGAGTTCTGGCAGCGTTTCGTCCACGTTTTCGGGTAGGCCCCTTATGCGGATATTGTTCCTCCTTCCGCGATTGTCCAGGTCTTCTAGTTGTCTCCTGAGATCTAGTAGGACATTGCCCTGTCTGGTGGTGGCAGTGTCAGTGGCCTGTTGGTGCTGCACAGTCTGGGCTCTGTCTGCTTCAAGGGCCTCTACCCTTTGTTCAAGGGCTGTCAGATCTTTCCTCACCTCCATGACTTCCTCCCTGATTGCAGTCCTGATTTCTGCCAGCATCTCAGCTTTGTCAGCTCTGGACAGCATATTGGCAGTGATCTTGGCCAGCTCGGATGAAATATGCGCAAGAGTGTCTCCCCTGGGTGAGCCCTGCGTCAGGCTGTCACTGCTGCTGTCCCCTGGGGAGGGCGGCGCCATTTTGGATGCGGCCGGCACGGACCGCATGTCTCGCGGCGTGCATACATAGCCGTCCATGGGGCTGGAGGTGCGACCCGGCGAGCCGGCTTGTGAGGGTCCCGGCGTGTGGGGTCTCCTGGATTTACCCATCCCGGGTCGAATAGCGCTCGTTGATGGGTGCTAGTGTGAGCTGGGGCCGCGGAGCAGGCTCAGGATGCGTCCTACTCCATACCCGATCAGGCCACGCCCCCCATATATATCGGAATCTTTATTTAACCAACATTTGCAATGCATGAGTAGATACCTGTTTGCCACAATTATCGCTAGCAAAAGGTGTGAAAATTGACAGCCATTGTTAACTTGAAATTTGACCATAATACAAAATAGGCAGTAAAATCTTTTAACCTAATAAAGATTTTATTGTTATGAAATTCTTAAAATTTACAGGGTGGTAACAGCTAATTTGATGTTAAGGAATGCCTTCTTTCTTGTGGAAGGAGGTTCTTGATAAGAGTACTTTATGAAAAGGCCAATGGTTCTTGCTTTTAAATAAAGTACCTGGTTCCAACTATATAGAGTAGTAGTCCATACAAAAGGTAACACTCAGTGTTGTGCTGATATACTGGAGGATATTCAAATTGTTTCTAACTTCATGACATGACATACACTGTAACAGGAGTTACCATTGAGGTCTGTAGAACTCATCACAGGTCTGTAGAACATAAGCGTTTGACCAGAGATTTGTCATCGTTTATAGTTTGTGTATTGTTTTACGTTTTGATTTTGCAATACAGAACAGGTGCATACTACCGGAGCTCTGATCTGTATTAAGCAATCAAGAGGTTTTTTTCAGGCTGCGATCGCTCATCTGAAAATCCGATTTTGGTCCTGTTCACTCTGGCCAGGATGGGGAAGAAGAAAAAATAAGCATGGGGTAATCCATGCTCCAGGGTCCCACAATATCAGGAAACAAGCTGTTAAACCTGAAACAAGCTGTTAAACCTGAGTCTGCTAAGTTGGCGCCTGCGGTGGCCTACCTACACTTAGGATTCCTTGGACGAGGACAGCTTACTCATCACAATACCCACCTTTTCCTAGGTACCTGAGACAAAACAGGGGGCATCTACAAATGGGGATACTGCCCCTTCCACTTTGGCCAACCTAAAGTCATTGTTGCACAAAATCATGGCAATGATGTGGGAGGAGGTAGCCACTATTGCTAGCAGAATAGTAGTTGTGAAGGAAGACTTGGGAAGTGTAAAAGTGGCTCAAATGACTACAGATGCAGCCATCAATACCCTACAAAACTTCTATGCTGTCCTGACAAACCGTACAGCCAATATGGACGATAGGACCAAGGCCAGAATCTTACCGCTCGGGGTCACAGATACCATCTCCAACGAGGAATTTCTGCATTACATTAGAAGGCTAATCTCTAGTGTGTTGCTATCACAACAGGTCAAGATGATACTAGATTGCTGTTTTTGCCTCCCATAAGCACTAGGGGCACCTTCAGAGGCCTCAAGTGATGTCCTGATTAAATTTGTGCGGGAATCTGACAGGTGGGTGCTTATGGGGGCATGTCCTTTAAATGATGTCAATTCACCTTTTACAGGGACTTGTCCAGACATACCATCATGTGAAAGCTGTCTCTCTGACAGGTCACTCAACTGCTCCGGGGGCACAGGATATACACGAGGCTCAAGCACGATCTTGATGGAGAGAGATGTCAAAACCGTTTACTTCAAAAGGCACCCCTTATACTTCAAAAGGTTGGACTACCTATGGGGCCCATGCTGGCGATGCATCGCCAAATATGGTCCATGGACAGGATCACACCAAGACGGCCCTCGAAGGATGGTGAACCACCAACCTGACTGGCATTAATCACAGTGATTATTGTGTCTTTTTGTTCAACCTACAATTATCATTTCTTTTAAATGTGGCTTTGCAAGCAGACGTTCCATAAGTTGAATACAGCTTACTTCCTCTCCACCTTATCCACATGTGCCAATGGCGTTCCACTACCTTATTTTATATTCTAGCGCGTTAATACAACTAAGTCCTACAAACAATAGTCCAAAACGTTGAAGCTGTATTTTTTCTTATTGTTTGCCAGACTGGAGGCTTGTCCGTTAATACTGTACTTTAATTCTATTTGCTATTTTAAACTAAGGCCTTAGTCTCATAAGCTCACTGAGCTGCATGTAAGCAGGTGTGTCTTTGATATGGCTTTTTCTTTTTTTTTCATGTTATTGCTGATGTTCAATATTTGTATGTCTCTCAAAAATGAAAAATTACACTTTTGGTAAAGGTAATACTGTTTTCTGTTTTTTCTTTTTTTTTGTATTTTTTGGGGGGGGGGCTAACTAAATTGTTGAATTTTTAAAAAATTATTTATTTGTATTGTGCAAGTGGTAACAAACAGGCTTGGTATGTCACAATAGCTATACCAAACAGAGTAAAAACAATCATGAAAGGTTATCAACATGGCATTCAGAAACACAGCACATTTTTATACTTTATGTAGCATTAGTTAGATGAGATATAATGTGTATCTAGCTATATGAGGTGGCGAGATCTCATTACGGTATGTACCTCTGTATACTCGTTGAGTACCTCTAACGTGTCATGGCCTTGACCTCTTAAGTTGTGTTTGGGTTTCTTGTCATATTTCAGAGCTAGGCAAATCTGCTACTGTGCTAGGGCGCAGTTGTACTCGCTTATGTGATGCCTTGAGCGTTATACAGGTATGAATACTGAGCTCTCATTGTCACCTGAAGGCGTGTGGAGGGGGGGTGAGGTCGGCTCAATCTGTCAGTCGATCTGAATGTGGACTGATTATGTGGGAACTCACTCTTGTGGTGCCCTGAATATTACAAAAAACTCTATATAACGTCAAACTTTAAATTAACCCTACAGTTCTAAAGAGCGCTGTAAGGCTGCATTAGGTGATGGTTGTTAGTCCCAATGTCAACTTAATGTAGTCGCTGCTGCATATCCTCCTGTAGCCATCCAGCGATGGGTGAAAGGGATGCAGTGCCTGGATTCCACTGGTGCTGCGTCCTGGCTGGTGTCCCGTCCCCGGGAGTTGTCAGGGCATTTGGTGGTAAGTTGAGTGTGGGCAGTAAGGCTGACTCTTCCGAGAGGTTGTGGATCTAGTGCTTGGATGATTAGGGCGCGGGTTAGTCGGTATCTTCTGCTGTCTCAGTAGGGTGGTTTAATGGCTTGAGCGATCTCCACCACCCTAGGGTGTTCCCTGACAGGTCTGAGAAAAATTAATTGTCTTCAAACTTATATGGCGTGTGGTCTCTGACAGCCGCCAGCACCGCTTCTTTGTCTTTACCACTCTGCACCTTGAGGACCAAGTCTCTTGGCACATTGTCTGGAGCATGTGGGGACTTCGGTACTCTGAAGAATCCATTGATTTCCACTGTTTTGCCCAGTCTTGGGGTAAGTAAAGCTACCAATAAGCACCTCAGGAAATGTGGGGTTTCAGCTATCGGTACCTCTTCCGAGATGCTCCTTATTTTGATGTTGTTTTTCCGCCTCCAGTCTTCAATGACAGTGAAGCGGTGGTCACTCAGCTCGCTTTGTTGCTGGAGCCCCTTGACTGCTTTCTGCAACGTGGCAATCTGGATGCGGCCTTCACTGCCGTCAGCCTGCCCAATAGACCCTGCAAATCTGCACAGAGTAATGCTACATCCGTCTGGATACTCTTCTGGAGGTCTGCCAGAAGCAGTTTTAGCACTGCAGTAGTCACCGGAGAGTTGTCTTGTCCAGTGTTCTTCGGTGCTGGGCATGGGGTTACAGGGAGATCTTCCACCTCCTCGTCTGGGGACATGTCATCGGAGATTTCAGGGTAGGTCTCTTGGTAGTCGGCCATCTTAGGCCTCACCGAGCCATGTGCCTCAGCATGTCTTCAATATTTAAGCCCATCCGTCGCTTTTCGGGTTTCATTTTCTTAGTTTTGCCCGTGGGTGTTTTCCTTGCTGTTTTTGTCCCTGTTTTAGGGTCTCTCAAGGGGTTTATACAGGATAATTGTTCAGACCTCTGGATGTGTGCGGCCATTCAGCTCAGCTTCGCCCCCCCAACTTAATTTTATTTGAGTGTAAAGTTTATATACTATTTCATTCTGTTGCATGTCAATTAGATGTCCATGACTTTGCATTCTCTATTGGTGTGCAGATCATGAAGTGTGGATAACTGACTGTCTAAGTGTAGGAGATTGAATTTTGCACATTCACTGCTCACTTTTAAGGGTTTGGCATCATTGTAGATTATGCTAACGTAGTGTACCTATAATCTTAATTTTAATAATGACAGGAGGCAAATATTTTGCATAACTTTCTTTACTTTATGCCTCCAGCAGCACAAGTCAATCAATAAACTTTAAACCAATCAGTAACAGGCATCACATCCATATATAAAGCCCTGACAGACACATGACTTCCTCTTTCTTTGATGCGAAAAACAGTCTATTATAACGTCAGGGAATTCAAATAACAGTCCTGAGTAACGTGTAGCACATAACTTGAAACGAAACTTGAAACCTTCCAGGTTTATCTTGTCGAATCCATCTATGATGATTACGCTGAAAAGAACAGAAATACGTGAAAGGTGATGGAAACCAACTGTTGTCCACATTAAATCCAGTACTATACGTATCTATATTTATATTAAGTTAATATACTGAAACATTAAACAACCATAGTATACTTAATAATCAATACGGATCTAACACATGTCAACCAGATAAGCATCCCATAAATATACTGAAATATGCCTCCTGTCATTATTAAAATTAAGATTATAGGTACACTACGTTAGCATAATCTACAATTTTATCACATGACAGGAGGCTTCATATTTTGCATTTTTAAAGCTGTGGTATGAGCGAGAAGGATGCGTGTGTGGTTGACGAAAATATACGGAAGTAGTCTATCTGCGTCCAATTCATAGCTTTAAAATATAGAGGCCCCCCCGTGAAGGCCTGAGAAGCAGCCGCGCCTCGTAACGAATGAGTACCCAAAACGCATCTCCACCACCGCTAGCGATAACAACCAATGAACCCATCTAGACAGAATGTTCATGGTAACTGGCTTGTATGGTTGGTATAAGACCAGCAGATGTCCTGAATGTGACAATCTAAGTGTTGTCGTGATCTCCATGTAACAAAGTACCGCTTTAACTGCACAAAGACTGGGAAACCGCCGGGAACAGTGTAAGATACAGACGCGGATAAGATTTAGTTCTACGAGACACCGTAGAAATCATTCCTTCCGGTGATACCGAAAAGACCATCTACAACGAACTCCAGTACATCCGATACCAGATGAAAAGACCTAAAAGTAACGTGACTATGGCTGACGGCTGACGGAGTGATAGGTTCGTGTTATCTGACTGGTTCCAAAAGAACCAAATCAAAGTCCAACAACAGTGATACTTTGACGCATGGTTCTGAACAGTTTGATACCCCGCAGAAAGCGACATATCAAAGGCTCCTGATCGACCGGAGTATCGTGAATTGTACTATGCTTCGTCGAAATCCCAGAACGTATTCCGTTAATGGAATGGTCCAATCGTTCTGATCTGCCCGCAGTGAAAAGGTATGATAAAGATTCAGCATCGAGCAAATAGGGGTAATAAAGGGATCGCAGTCCCTTCCCATACACCAGCGAACTCCAGGTGTTCCATGCGGATAAGTTATTTCGGGGAATACCTGGTGTCCATGAGTCCCATAATAGGTCTCTAGTTGGTTGCGATAGTCCCTTGACATACCAGTCTCCCCTGAAAGACACCAATCCACCAACTCCAGATACTACTGCATTATCAATGGATGATGTTCTCCTTTTGGATTTGCCCAAAGGCAAGTTAAAACTGAAGGAGCAGAGGATGATGCCGATTAAGGACAACCATTCTGGGTGCCACGCTTGACTCCTTTACTGCGGTAATGAGTACTATCGAAGTCTTCGCTATTCTGATTCCAATTTCATAGGTGTGTCCAGATCTCAGGCAATGAGCTTTCAGCTGCTGTCTGGTCCGGTAGTGAAGCGGTCCTGGGAAATAGTCAAAGGGTTATGGTGCCTTTCCGCCATACCCGTCGAATTTCCTTACGAATCGTTGCTATCAACGATGTGGGAAGGTGTAATCTGCCCAAGGTGGAATCTATTCCGAAGTAGAGGAACTGAATCACTCGGAACTGGGATCGAACCGACTCCTCTCTGTTCATTATGAATCCCAACAATTCCCGAAACTGTAAACATAAATCTCGTTTGTAAACGTAGTCAGGAATTGGATTTGCAAAAGGTCAGTAAGTCGTCTAGGTATGCGACAGCGCATACCCTTTGCTCTTCAGTGCGCCGTAACTGGCTTCAGAAACTTCATGAGGCACCATGTGAACCAGTAGGTAAGTGCCCTTCAAATCCAACCTTGCGAACCCCTTTCGAGGAGTAGATCCCCTAAGACATGGATACCTTCCTTCTTGAGTTGTCGATACGCCCAAAACCATTGGGTTGGTGTAGGTTGATGAGTGGGCGATAGTCTCCTGTCTTCTTTCTTACTACCAAACCGTTGCTGAGATAAATGGTTCTCCAAACAATAGTCCGTCCACCTGAGGTCCTCGCTCTTTCGTCCCTAACTTCAATAGTTTGAAATCCATCTTTAATCGGGCTGCTTTGCACCGTTCTGTGCACCTGTCTGCCTTGCGTTCCCTAACTTACATATTGCCCTTTGCAACCATTCCCTCACATCGTGAGCTTCTAGAGGTGAGACTTGGGTGGGGTCAGGTCCGCAAAGTATAGAATTTTTTCCCAGGGCTGATCATGTCCAGTATTTCATCCTAACTCGTTTTGAGTCTTACTCCTACACCTTTACATGGACCCCGGGCTGATCGGGACATAAATATCACCACAGTGATACCGAGCTCCATGGTGAGGACTATCTTGTTCGGTCAAAGAGGGCGTGAGCATTCTACCCTGAGCTTGTCTCGGACTTCTTTTCCCGTGGTCAAAGTGTGCCTGGCGCTCCGGGAAACCACATTCGGATGACCCTGGGTGTCGGATGGTGCGTGTTCCCTTTCCCCTTTTGAGAAGCCACGTTGGAGCCCTTCCAATGGTGTTTAGATCATAAGGTGTCCGACCTAACGTACTTTGCTAGTTCGGTTTTACATTGTTCCCCAGACACTCCAACGTGTATATATATATATATTTTTTGTTTGCAACCCCTGGCATTTACGATCAATAAATCCCCCTACTTTCCTAGTTAAGTTATTTACAATAATTTAGTCTCATGGACATTGTATCTATCTATATTTTGTAACTTTTCTCTGTTACAATAATATTAAATAGGAGACAAATAATTACTGTTAGCTGGATACTTTCTAATATATCTAGCTAACTGTGGACTTATACTTTCACTCCTATTTAGTCATCCATGACAACGTACACGGATGATTTTGTATAATTGATCAAGTGTTGAACCTTTTTATACATATAATTCTGGTTTACTATACATACATTTTTTAACTTTATTCTTTTTCTTTGTTATATTTCCCTTAAGAGGGATCAATAAAGATTTATATTTTTTTTTTTTATGATTAGTTCATTCTAGGCTCCATAATTGGCAATTTTGTTGCAATGTACTAGCGGAGTTAATACATTTAGGGTTTAGGTTCTGATCTTGGGTGTACTGTATTTGTGCACCCTTTTCAGTTCTTTCTCCCATCTATTGTTATTTTGGGGTTATGCCCTAATACCCTTCAACCAATAACAACTTTAGTGGATTGATCATTTTGGTCCCTCCACTGTTGTTGTATTATTTATAGGCATAGTTTACTGATGGAAGCTGAAAATCCAGAGGAAAAGTTTAATTGTGCATATATATTATATGTTTGCATATATTTAATGCAGTATTGATATGAATGGATGATCTAAATCAGCTATTTACAGGTACCAAAAAGTACACATTGACCAGTCTTTCACTAGGTACAAATATGTTTTTTCAAAAGGTAGGATTTTTAGGATTTTAAAATTTGTTTTAGAATTTTTTTTATATGTCTATTAAAGAGCATTAATTATAGCTATTATAATATGCAATTAATTTCCACAAAATTTCTGCTAAAGTTGTAAATAAGAACCACACACAATTTAAGACACAATTTCTGATGTCTTCTATAGTAACATCTGGGCAATGTAAGCCTTACATTTTGTAATTTGTTTTTCAGTTAAAACATTTTTGTGTTTAGAGAATAAACCCATTCAAATTAATTTCTCAGTTAATTAAAATCAAGACTATTTTATCGCCTGCAAAAATTAAGATTTCCATAGTTTTCAGTTTGCCAATAATGAAAGCATTTGTTAGTTAAAAAAAACAACAAAAAAAAACATAAAAAGGTTTGTTTTGGAGCCCGTATCAAAATGATCACTCATATTATGTTTAACAGGATGTCAATAGGAAATATAAACTGGAAACCACTCACAGTGAAATCAGTACTTTATGTGAATTTCCTGCTAATGATTATAATCGTAGGATGGGCTTTATATGCATGCTAAAAAACTAATCAAAAAAGAAAACAAAATATTAGCCTACATTTTTCTGGCAGTTGGTTAAAAAATTGCAATTTTAGATTTTCTTATTAAGAATACTGTAGTGTTATTACAAATACAAAAAGATAAGTCCTGCGCTTACTCCCATCACTCCTTGGCGGCAGCAACGACCACAGTAAACATCAGCCCCAATATATAGTAAAAACCAAAGAAAAGGGAAAAAAAAGTTTTGTTTTGTTTTTTTGGTTTTTACTGTAGTGTTATTGTAAGATTCAAGTTTGAATGCAAAGTCTCCTTAGTATAGATTTTAAATGGTTACTCCATGTACCGTGATCTCTTCAGTAATTTGAAGTGGTCATGGAGCCTTAAGCGGGCTGTAATGGTTATGGTGCTTGGAGTAAACCTTTAAGCATTGTAATTTAGCTCTCTGAGTGTCAGATCCCCCCCGCTGTACACTCACCTGGTTCTCCCTCGCCGCATCTCCATGCAGTCGGCTCCTCCATGCCGCATGCCTCCCTGTGTCAGGGATGGCGTGCGAGATCTCCAGCGGGGCTCCCTGGGCACTCATAGCCCATTATGCAACACGTCGCTGCATACCACAAGGCCAGGACTCCTATTCAAAAGACGCCGCTCACACGCTGAAGGTACTTTAGGCTCACGCACACCGGCTTATAAAGGGGAAGGAGCCTCATTTCAATTAAAGTGCCACACCACACCTGAGAACACTGATGAGGAAGGTGTCTCTCCTCTTATTATAAAAGAACACCTGGTAGCCCTCCTCAGTGCTCAGATATACTGTGCTCACAGTACTATTACCTACTATCCTGATATCTGCGTTCCTGATATTGACCCGTTGCCTGATTTACCGACTTTAAACCTACGCTGCCTGAACTGACCCTTTGCCTTGTCTGACCTCGTTCCTGCCTCATCCTCGTCTGTACTGCGATATATTAACTTTTACAGCTCTTGCTGCATATAGGGCTTCCTCCGCTAAAGCCTTACACTGAGCCGGCTCTGCATGCGAAGACGATGACTAGATCGGACATTGGCAGTTGTAACGACAGGAGGGGCAGTGGGAAGCAGTGAGGGGGTACCCTATAGAATAATGCCTAATAGGTATTTTTTTATTTTAATTTTTTTAAGTTATAATTGTAACTGCTTTATCTCATTGAAGTTGTTATACTGTCTGCATCCCCCTGTCACTGTCCTTCCATTCAGTGTTAAACAAATTTTTAAGTTTATTGCTAAACAAAATTTCATAACAGCCATACCCTATGTCCTGCTTTGACTAATCATAATGCATTAACCTGAACAGCACAGATGGCTGTGATTGACTGAGAGTGTTATGCTTTCAGCCTATCAAAGTGACAATTGCTGGTAGGAATTGGTATGGCTAGGAGGAAGTTTGTAATGTCTCATTAGCCTGACATTCATTTGGGGCCGTGCTGTGGATGGCCAGGGAACCTTATTCAGTGTTTAACTACTTGAAAATAGATGAATACTGAAAAGAGGGGTAGTATCAAGGGAGTCTAGGCATTCTAACCAATATAACTAATCAGATTAAATTGTTCTAGTTCCTTTAGGAAGTGACATAATTCAGTTCACCACAAGTACAGCCAGGGCACACAATGCAAATGAGAACAACAGAAACATTTTAATTTCATTCCTCACTAAGTATGATCAATGGCATAAAAGGGGAACATGCATAATGATGATGGCAGATTGCCAAGATGGAGCCACCCATTTATTTTTCAGACCTTATAAAAACATATTTTCTAAATATAGAGTATAAGTAAGTAAAATATTTCAAATCTTGGGAAGTGACAACTGCTGTTTAACGCCCTGCACCCTCATTTGCCTGTTAAGGATAGTTAACTGTTTACATATGCATCATTACTTCTGCCCTAATGCGTTTTGTGCCCCACCTCCTATAGACTGTAAGCTCATTTGAGCAGGGCCCTCTTCAACCTATCGTTTCTGTAAGTTTTCTTGTAATTGTCCTATTTATAGTTAAATCCCCCCTCTGATAATGTAAAGCGCTACGGAATCTGTTGGCGCTATATAAATGGCAATAATAATAATTACTGGTGCAATGGACACCACATGCTCTCAATGCATTACATTTTTTTATTTGGGTTCAGATCAGAATTCTGTCATCATCCAATCCATGCCATTGGTGCAGCACTGTATTTACCATAAGGCTAACAAGGCATTTAAAACCAGGTATGGATAGTGAGAAAACTGAATATTATAATTGTGCAGGCAAACCACTATAAATGGGAAAGCACTCCCTGTGTCCCTTTAAAAACCAAATGTGCAAAAAGAAACTGTATGTAGAATACAGAAATAGGGCGCCACTTATCACAAGAATTAATAGTGAGTATATTTATCCTCCAGTAGATGGGCATGGAATATTCACATAAAAGGAGAAAAAACAGAGAACATCATAGTGTAACCTTTAATAAAAAGTGGTACAACAAATAAAATCAAAACACTCACAAACGGTGTGGCACAATTGAAAACATTCAATATGTGCTTAAAAGCTGGTGCCTCAAATAGGCTGAATCCACAGGTCTAGCAGTCCGTAGTGATGGTCTATGCAGAGATGCAGGTTGAAGGAAGTGGACCGAAGTATTCACCACCAGACGCTTAGTTCACCTTTCTGGATAAAGATCTGCTCAACGCAGATCGTGTGTCTGCGCACGTGCGGCCGTGCGCCAACGTGATGACATACCATCCATCGGCATCGACCGCGCTCGTGCGTTCCATTGTGCAGGCAAGCCACTATAAATGGGAAAGCACTCCCTGTGTCCCTTTAAAAACCAAATGTGCAAAAAGAAACTGTATGTAGAATACAGAAATAGGGCGCCACTTATCACAAGAATTAACAGTGAGTATATTTATCCTCCAGTAGATGGGCATGGAATATTCACATAAAAGGAAATAAAACAGAGAACATCAAAGTGTAACCTTTAATAAAAAGTGGTAAAACAAATAAAATCAAAACACTCACAAACGGTGTGGCACAATTGAAAACATTCAATATGTGCTTAAAAGCTGGTGCCTCAGTGGTGAATACTTTGGTCCATTTCCTTCAACCTGCATCTCTGCATAGACCATCACTACGGACTGCTAGACCTGTGGATTCAGCCTATTTGAGGCACCAGCTTTTAAGCACATATTGAATGTTTTCAATTGTGCCACACCGTTTGTGAGTGTTTTGATTTTATTTGTTTTACCACTTTTTATTAAAGGTTACACTATGATGTTCTCTGTTTTATCTCCTTTTATGTGAATATTCCATGCCCATCTACTGGAGGGTAAATATACCCACTATTAATTCTTGTAAAAAGGCATTTGCCTTGGGTGGCAGTGTCCAGATGGGCTGCATAAAACTTTGCCCCGAATGCCCCAGCAACTTTAGCAGCTGTTTTGTTAGCCTCGAAGTGGGTGGCTGTGTGATTTGAAGGCAGGTGGTGAGGGAGCGCTGATCTCTGTTCTTGTTCTGCTTCATCGTGCTCCCTGCCCTGATGCTGGCAGCCGGAATATGATGTTACCGTCTCCAGCATTACTAGACGGTGTGAGGGAGCAGAGCAAGTAGATCAGAGCAGCCCCACACTGGACCCCAGGGACAGGATTCACACTGGACCCCAGTTAAAGAAGCCAAATGGGATCCCAGGAACAATATCCGCACTGGGAAAGATTCCACTCTGGCTCTCCCAAACATAGGGAGGATGAGTGTACTTACATTAAAGTACAAAATAACAATTTGTGAATATATGAGAAAATGTGTATCAGTATCAGTGTGTGTGTCTGTCTGTCAGTGAATGTATGTCATCTGTCGGTGAGTTTGTCTGCCTGTCAGTGCATGCGTCTGTCAGTGGTTGTGTGTGCGTGTTTGGCTGTCTGTGAGGGAATGTGCATGTGTTTGTCAGTGTGTCAAATTATTGTGAGTGTGTGCCTGTCAGCGAGTGGATGTGTCAGTGTGTGTTTGTCAGTGAAAATGTGTGTGGGTTAAACAGTGTATGTGCCAATGACTGTATGTCTGCAGAAAAAAACCTAAGTATAATGCACACACAAAAAAAGGGAAATACTGCAGGGTGCTCCAGAAAGGGAGGGACAATATCTGGAGACATCAAATGGAAGAAAATAATTATCCAGACACACCTGAGGTTTCTTCTAAAAGGCATTCTTTTTATTTGGAACAAGAGAGTGGAGACAACCTTTCGGCTCCTCTCTCATTTGATAAAGTAACGTAACGTTGTCCATACTTTCTTGTTCCAAATAAAACGGCTGCCTTTAAAAGAAACTTTAGGTGTGCCTGGATATTTATTTTCTTCAATTTAATGACTGTATCTGTCTGTGATTGTATGTATCAGTGAGGTTGTTTGTCAGCCAAAGTGTGTATTGGTCTTAAACAGGAAGAGGCGTGTCCCTGGTAGAAAGGGGTTGCAGCAAATTTAGATTAGGGGGGTGCTCGAGTTTAGTCATGCCTAGGGCAGTACAAAAACAAAACACACACCACTGCATTGGTGTGAAATCACTGCTATCTGAGTGGGTTAAAAGGAAGGAAGAAATACTGGTATGTAAGGAAATGCATGATTTGCGTAATGTGGTGGACTGTATGCATGAACCATTATTTTAATGGACAGAATTGTGTGCTCCACTGCATATTACAGCGCTACAGAATTTGCTGCCGCTATATAAATAATAAAAATAATATTTACCAAACTGAAGTCAGCCTTTTACTGCCTGTAAACAGAGGGCTGTATTTCAGGAGGGTACTCATGCTGATGAACACAAATCAAAATTGTTTCCCTTCCAAGTGAACTTTGCATGCACTGTCTGGTATAGTGTTTCACATTCTAGCTACTGAATAGACTCTGTGTTAGATTTTAGGATCATATCACATGATGGATTCTCTTTCTGTTCAAACTTTGGCTATGCCAGAATTCAGTCCAGAATCCTCTAACTGTTTAAAAATATGTAAGTGTCTGAGGCAGTCCTGTTTACTGTTTGTTTGATTTTATATATTTAAAAATGTTTGTGTTTAGCTGGCATCACTGTTTGAACCTAAAACATTCCACAATTGTTATTCTTTGTCGTTAGTTCCTGACCTAATATTTGTAATATTTCCCCCCAAAATTTTTTTAACATAAATTAGACAAACATCTCACATGCAGCCAGTACACACCACACGCACATCACCTACAGCTAGCAGACATCACACTCCTTACATAAAGCCACCACACATTACATACAGCCAGCACACACCACACAGAAACACAGTACATACATAGTAAACTTTCATCCTGTAATCTCTTAAATTTTGTTCACTCTCTAAACCAAGGCTTACAATTTTAAGCCTTGTGCTACTAGCCAGGCTTTAAAAATGACTTGCCACAGTAAGTCATATCATACTCATCATGAGTATATACTATTCACCATTGTCTAAAATTGCTCCCACCGTCGTCTTTACTAGTTTTTCCTGTAATCAAAATAATCATGGGAAATGTAATCCAACAACATCTGCGAATGCAAGGCTGAGTGTCAAGGTTAAGATATTTTATGCATTAAAACCACGTCATCTTAATGAGTTTGTTTTGGTATAAAGACTTGATAGCATTTTTTGAACAGCGTAAAACATAGCCTTTTCTGAGAAACCTCATTATTCACGTTTTTCCAGTACCATGTCATAATGATCGTCACTAGAGACTCTTTCTCCTTAAGACATTCAATATTTAAAATACTTCACATTCAGTATTATTATGTACAGGGTGATGCCAAGCTATGTCCAGTGCTTCTCTATAAAGCATTTAATTAATGGAGCATGCTGATTGCCACATATGTTCTATAGGTCACCAGTGCTCTTTGTGAGAAGCATTGGATTGGGCAGAAGTCAGTTTGTATGCCGAATTTTGGAATCTGCTTGATATTGTACAATGTTGGGTCGGGTCGCACATTTTTTGCCATTGGTTTGGGATGAAAGATTTACCCAAGGCTCCTCCCACCACTCATGAACTAAGGTGGAGGTGTCTTCCCTTGTTGCTGGAAAGTGGCACAAATGGCCGCCACTCCATGCTTCAGCAGTGTCAGACTTGGTACAAATGGTCTTAAAAGATGTAAGGTCTCTGACCAAATGAGGGCATTGTGAGATTGAGGAGATAAATTCTTGAAACTGCTTGTATCTACATTGCATCATGAAATGGGGGGGGTAATTCAACTTGATAATGCCAAGAAGGATGGGAGTTTACTATTCTGTATCATGTGTATGATCTGATGGATCCGACTCCCGCAAAGTCTCTGGAAAGCAAGGGCTTCTGTTAATGTGCAGTTTATACAATCTCCACACCCTCTAAAAAAGTAAACCGATGTAAAAAAAAGGAGAATTTTAGAGGGAGAAAGGACTGAACAGATGTTGAACGATACCAGTGATTTATTACTCATGAATCATTTATTCACCACAATGTCTGCAGGGTATTTTGTTTTATTTGAGATCTGCAAAAAGATGAAACACACAATTACATGCTATTCAGAATGAAAATGTTCTGTGTCCTGTGATGTGTGGAAAAAATGTGGTTGCAAGTGTATTTTTGCATCCTACTTTTTTTTTCTGTCCTAGAAATGGGATATGATATAAGTATCACAATTGTATTTCATTACAAATGCTCTATAAATGTCACTAGTTCTCTGAAGAAAGTATATGTAGTGTAATTATATCATTTTGTCTGTTTTTACTTAGCTCACAGTAAACCATTTTTTTATTACTCCTTTCTTTAGTGAATTCACCACAGTCCCTCTCATTACTATTCATTCACTCTACTTCACCAGCGTACCTTTCAACATTTCACACTATATTCCGCAACAGTCTCCATCACTACTGTTTGCTGTATTCCATCTCACCAATATCTTTTCATATTGTTCTACCAGTGACCTTCTCACCACTGCCCATCCATTATCTTCCACCAGTGGTCTTCTCACTACTATCCATCCATTGTCTTCCACCAGTGGCCTTCTCACACTGACCTCACCATTACCCATTACCATCTTCCACCAATGACCTTCCCACCACTATCCACTATCTCCTCTAGCAGTAGCCTTCTCACCACTCTCAATCCATTATATTCTACTACTGCTCTCCTTACCATTATCCTCTCTATTTCCCCAGTGACTCTCTTGTTACTATTCTTTGTATACCATAGCGACTTTCTCACTACTATCATCTGAACTGAACCAGTCACCACATCACCACTATCCTCTATATTCCCTCACTATTCCTCCCACCACTGTTCTCTGAATTCCAACCAGTGTGTCACAATACCTGTCTCTTCTATGTTCAAATGCACACCCATTCAGCCCTAGTTTCCTGGTGCTCATTATGACCTCATATTTGACATTGAACCCTCCCATTGGTCTACTTTCATGTGCTTTTTGATGATGTATACACACTTGTGACATCATGGCCCTCTATGTACACATACCTTCGTTGAATCTACCTAGGTTTGTGTGTTAGGGTAAGGCCAATCCTGACATTATGAAAGGGACATGAACCCTGCAAACCTAGGGCACGAGATTGCTTCTTGCGAAGCACACATGGAAGGCATGGATCAGTTTGCACAAGAGTTGCAAACCATCCTTGCTACGATAGCTTGTCTCCATCCAGAGACCCTTGTTTTTCAGGTGACTGCTTAGGTTGCCTCCCAATCGGTTACCCCTGATACTAGTGCTGCCATGCACCTTAGCTCACCTCCATGTTACAATGGAGATGCTAGACTATGTAGAAGCCCTGCTTCGAAAGTTCCATGCCAGGCTTCCTTCACGTCCTGGTCCTGTATTCCCAGGGTGCATCCTGGAAGGGTTAGTATCACAATACCTGTCTGTTCTGTGTTCTGCCCACTCACTCATCCCTAAGTTTTCTGGTGCCTCATTATGACATCATATATGACATGTGGCACTTTTTGATGATGTATAATCATGATGACATCATGGCCCCCTGTAACTAAATACAACACAGTACAGGGTATATATACTTCCTGGTTGTCCTTGTTTCCTTGCCCTGTCATGGTTTATGTCTACCTGAGAGTGCATTATATACACTTATTTTGTTTTCTGACCATTCTTGATCTCTGTAACACTGACCATGACTTGTTTCTTGTTTCTGTGTACTTCTGTAATCCCTGACCTCGCCTTGTTAATGTTTATTCTGTGTCTGCTTGCAGACCGGTACACATACCTTCCTTGCATATACCTAGGTTTGTGTGTTAGGGTCAGGCCAATCCTGACACAGTGGCCATCTCATTACTATTCAGTGTATTTCTCAAGTGGTCCTCTCACTACTATTCTGTGTATTCCACCAGTGAGCATCTCACCACTGTCCTCGGTATTCCATAAGTGACCCTCTCTTTACTATTCTATGTATTCCCCCAGGATAACTTTCCCCACCATCCTCTGTATCCCACCAGTGGTTCTCTCACTACTAACCTGTGCATTCCAACAGGATCCCTTTCACCACTATCCGCTGTATACCACCAGTGGCCCTCTCACTACTAACCTGTGCATTCCAACAGGATCCCTTTCACCACTAATCACTCTCTTATTACTATTTTCCACTAGTTTACCTCTCACTACACTACAGCATTGAAAACATCTGCTATGAACTGTTTCTTGAAATTATGTAAATACATTTAAGGTGGGTACACAGGCAGATTTAAGATATCTTTGAGTAACACAGCAAAGGGTTAAATCCACCATGTTCAGAGGCTTTTTCTGCATCCGGAAACCTAATCTATTAATGTGCTGGTTGCTAGCCTGCAGATTTGTTGTGCCACAGACCATACATAAAGGGAAACTTGTTTTACTCACTGATGTCTTTTGATTAGGCATGGTTGCCAAGAACTCCCACACATACAGGACTGTATCTGCAGACAATGGTAGTGTATTTCAGTAACTGCTGACTCTTGGAAGTCTTCTCCTTGACATGGGAGGAATATGAACTCTTTTGAAAAGTTTTGCAGACAGGAAGGAAAGTGGTACTGATTATACCTCCGAACAGTCTCCTGAGATTAGTTTTTTCTATTCCCTTTTCCATTTCATGGGAAGTATGTAAATGCTGGGAAAAAAATTAATGGCAAAGCAACGCATCAAATATACACTTCATATTATTCATTTATTCCTTCCTGATATTTCCTGGGTTTTAGAACCTTAAAGTGGAATTCTGACTTCTCTGGAATTTACACCATTGATAAAACATAAAAAGAATCATCTATACATTTGTGAATTCTGATGATCTCACCGAAGGAGGCAAGGCAGGGAGACGCCACATGCCACCGTGGCCAATCAGCAACTTTTCAAAGAGATCATTTCATTACAGTGAGACACATGAGACTTAAAAAGTAAGCAGGAAAAAATACGATGTGTATGTAAAAAATGAAAAATAAAAATTAATATCTCAAACTTTGGGGTGAAAAAAGTGAAAAATGGCACTTTAATAAAGCTCAAAATATATGTGATAGTCCCCATGGTGTCCACTTTTGCAGATGGTATGCATTTATGGAGTAATTAAAAATGTGAGCTACTAAAATGCCCCAAAATGCACCATAAACCCATCTTCAATCTCACATTTAAAAAATAGAAACTGCAATGTTCTGGTTATAAATTTAGCTCTGTCAATAAAACCTGGCAAGGGTATACGAAGATGGTCATTCTGTACTCATGAGATATAGTTTAGCACAATTTAGTGGTTTTTAATAAAGTAGTACATATAAAGCCCAATCCAGTGCTTGAGAGACATTGGCACTAGATTCAGGTAAGTATTTAAAGGGTAAAGAGTCCCTTTTATATCTAGGCGTTTTTCTCCAATGTATTTTTAAAGACTGTCAAAGATTGACAAAGGTTCCTTTAACTAAACAATGATCCAGGCTGTGTAAAAACTGTTAATCAATTTTTCTGGTATTGGGAGCTGGAAGCTCTTGCCAGGCGTTTTTATTAGCTCTCTAAGTACTATTAGCAAGTGGTATTGGGCTAGTGTCAGGGCATACTACATCACATGGTGGTTATGGTGCTTGGTCCTTTAACCCCTTAAGGACTGGACTGTTTTTGTGATGTTGTACATTTGCGACCAGGCCTCTTTTTACACTTTTGTGGTGTTTGTGTTTAGCTGTAATTTTCCGCTCTCTCATTTACTGTTCCTATACAAATAATATATTGTTTTTTTCAGGACAAAAAAGGCTTTCTTTACATACCATTATTTATATAATCTCATGTAATTTAATTTAAAATAAAAATAAAAAAATGATAAAAAATTGAAAAAAATACATGTTTTGACTTTTACTTGAAAAATCTTTTACTCATCTACAAAAGCGAATAAAAAAAACTGCTAAATAGATTCAAAATTTTGTCCTGAGTTTTAAAATACCCAGTGTTTACAAGTAGGATATTGTGGTTTCAAAACATACATTTTTTCAAATTTATCAATAGTGACATTATAACACTATTATCTGTCATAAATCTCTGAATAAACACACCACATGTACATATTTTTTTTAAAGTAGACAACCCTGGGTATTCAATATGGGGTATGTCCATTTTTTTTTTTAGTAGCCACCTAGTTGCAAACACTGGCCAAAGTTAGTGTTCATATTTGTTTGTGTGTGAAAAAAGTAAAAAACTAAATTGAATGCTAATTTTGGCCAGTGTTTGTGACTAAGTGGCTACTAAAACAGACTGGACATACCCCATTTGTAATACCTTGGGTTGTCTTCTTTTGCAAATGGTATGCCATCATGGTGGTAATTCTCATTCCTGGGCTACCATACGCTCTCAAAGGCAACGTAACCAACCTGGCCATTTTCAATGTAAAAATATTTGACCCATATATTTGACCCTGTAACTTTCAAAAACGCTATAAAATCTGTACATGGGGGTACTGTTATACTCGGGAGACTTTGCTGAACACATATATTAGTGTTTCAAAACAGGAAAACGTATCACAACAATTATATCATCAGTAAAAGTGACGTTTGTGTGCGAAAAAAGTCACTTTCACTGACAATATCATCGCTGTGATATGTTTTACTGTTTTGAATCACTAATATTTGTGTTCAGCTTAGTCTCCCGAGTAAAACGGTACCCCCCATGTACAGGTTTTAGGGTGTCATAGAAAGTTACAGGGTAAAATACAGTGCTAGCAAATTAAATTCTCTGGACTTTCGGCCTGGGTTGGCAGGCAGGTCCCTCAAATTGCAATTAATAAAATTACTTAGTTATGTAAAAATATTACATAAATACGCATGTAGAATTTAAATATATATGCATATTTATATATTTGAAGTCTACATGTATATATTTATATAATTATTTATGTAATTTTGTATATGGACATATGTATATTTCGTATTATTTTTATTTATTTATATATATATATAGATATATATAAAATTTCATTCTAAGTGTATTTTGATATAAATATATATATTTTAATATCAAAATACAGTTAGAATAGAATTTCATATAGATATAATTTAATTTTTTTAATTTTTTTAATTTAATCTACGTATTTGTATTTTATAATTATATATACAATATATATTATATATATACGTGTGTAATTTAATAAGTGTATTTTTATATTAATATATGTACATATTAATATAAAAATACACTTAGTATGACATTATATATGTGATATATAGACATATATTATATAGATATAATATGTCTATATATCCTATATAAATATACACATATATAAAAAAAATTTTTTATAAACATTAACTTTAATTTTTTTAATGATTTTACACTAGCAGGGAGACTGCCTGTCCGCACAGACAGTCCCCCTGCAGGCAGACATATGGACACCTATTGTGACTGCTCTGTTGAGAGATCATATGGCCACAGGGGTCCTCATCCGCCATGGGGAGACTGTCTGGGCTGCAGGCAGTCTCCCCACACCGGGAGCTCCGCCGATCGCCGCCGGGGGAACGACGGCGATCGGGTAAGTACATAAGACCATTAGGACAGTTCAGGACCATCACCAGTCGGCAATGGAAAAATGCAGTTGACGGTCCTCAGTCGTTAAGGGGTTAAGCTAGTACTTCAACTTAGTCTCATTGGAATCATCACCTCCATCATACTCATTTTTTGTTTTGTTTTGTTTTTTTAAAGGAGGCGAGGTTCCAAAGTAATATTTTAAACCATGTATCGTCCCATATGTGAGACAGTATCCACAGCTTTTATTTTTGTTTTCTTTTAATTGCACTTGTTTCTCTATAAAGAGTTAAGCCAGTTTGTTTTTTGTGTGTGACATTGACGGATAACCTTTAGCACTCCATCTATTGACCACATTTTGCAAAGTCCACAACAGCTACATTTCTAAATTTAGCCATTACTGTAGGACACTGGGATTATTTTGCAACCCAAAGCATTTCATGAACACCTAATCATAGAATTTACAAACCTGTATCCATAAGCTTCCACCTGTATCAACCAAGATCCTGCCATTGGCAAGGAAAGGGATGGGGACTGAACCTTGCTCAAATATAGTAGAATACATAAAGTAATGACAAAAATCTCCACCACATTTGTATTTGATACTCAATTCCAGAGCCCAACCAGTTAGTCTGTATATCTCTTTACAAATCAAGACCGCTTCTAACTACCAATTAACTCCTTCCTGATGTTAGGACATTCCATACAATCCTACACAGAGTGGGCTTTATAGCCTTTAGGATAACACAGAACAACCTGCTGTTTTGGTATTGGCATGGTTAAATCTCTGCTAACATCCAGAGCTGGCCATAGACCTTTAGGTGAAAAATTTCCACGCTGCTTGTGTTTTGTGCCAGTGTGTTTGTAGTGTTAGTTTGTGTGTGAATTCAGAGTAATATGTCTAAGTAGCACAATTGTGTTTGTGCATGTTTAAATGTAGGTGAGTACTTGTGTGGAATGTCAGTTTCTAAGTGTGTAAGTATGTCGATTAATTTTTTTTTTTTTTACTAATGTTTTTCGTTTTGTGTGTGTGTAAAATTCAGAGACTGAAAATACATTTATTACAAATACGTCCTTATTTTAACATCTTTCGGTGCCAGCATTTTCACTTCACTTAGAAGTCTGTCATCAAAACCTTTAAATAGAGTGGATCCCCCAGACAAAACAATGTTGGAAAACCGAGTTCTCCTCGGATCCATATCTGACTTTTAAATGGTCTCACCAATTAGATCAGGTCGAAAGAGCAACTCAGGAGCTCTCTACATTATCCCCATGTGCTTCCCCCATTTCTGAGCTCTGTGGTTCTATCATTACCCCCATGTCTCTCCTCCACTTCTAGCCCCTTTTGTCTTTAGATTAGCCACCTGACACTTTCCCATTTCATTATCAAGGTCCATCTGTTACACTGCCTCACAATCTCCATTTCCCTCCCACCCAGCGTGTGCCTATATTATTTACCTAGTGCTTTTTGCAGGTTGTGTTGGACAGAAGTGATGGCTATTGATCTTCCTGTCCTGTGCACTCCCTCGCAGAGCTCTTCAGTGGCAGATATTCTCTCTATGGGACTAGGGAGACAGGACATAATTCTGCCTCCTGTGTCCCACTCTGCTTCTCCATTGCGAAATCCTGCAAGGGAGTGGGCAGTCAGATCTCAGTACAGGCTTTAGTGTGTTTTATTTTGATATATTGCTTTAACTAAAGCCACTCAGTTATGTGACTGGCTCTCAGGAACCTTTTTTTTCCCCCACTAGATACTCTCTCTGTGTCTAACCGAAGGCAAAACAGTGCTGAGAGCAATCAACTGGTCCTTTATGTCCGAGATGAGAAGAGCCTCTTCGCACCTTCCAATCCCTAAAACATCCTGTCTGTCAGTATAACTTGCGAGCTGTGTCGACTCCATGCCTCCCTGTGCGTCTGCACAGCTTGCACATCCCTAACACAGAACCTGCACACACCAAGCAGCACCATGTATCCATTGATACATGTGCTTCCCCTCTACCACATGAGGCCATTTAAGTGACCCCAAACCTTTTGATAAGCTGCATGCTCAATAGATTATAAATATAAATTGGAGTTCTTTTTATTTAGTTGTACTGGATATGTAAAAATTATTATATGCATAAATGTGAAAAAATATTTGTTCCCCCATTTTTAACATATTCAATTGTAATGCTATGTTAGGGATACATATAGGATATTAAATGAAAGCCCTTTCTGTCCTATAAATACAATATGTAATATATATATGCAGTCACTTAAACCCTTAAATAACGGTGGAACAAACTGTACAAATTCTAGGTTTTGTTTTGGTCTCCTGGTCTGCATGGATACTTCTGAAGAAGTGTATTCTTAGGCAGTTTGTCTTATTCTGGAAGCAGTTGTGATTTTCAGTTACTGCTTGTTTTCACTGTACTAATAATGGGTGCTGTATCAGTTTTTCTTATAAAAACCATCTTCTATATGATGTTTTTTTTCCATATGTTGTCCTGGTCTGAGTAAGTGATATTTGTTATATTCAGTATTTTGCTATTTGATCACTTGTGGACTTTATGTTTGATAATCCCTTTAATGTATGTCAGGGATGGCATGCGCTTGGTTCTTTTTTTTAAATAATTTTTTTTACAATTCTTTATTTTGGTTGTGCATGAAAAGTAGCAGTCTTTACAGCTCAACAGGAGGAGAGATCAATTTTTAGTATTCAAGACATGTAATCTGCACATTGGTTTTTGGTTTTTTTGCTGAAGCTCAATGGTCGCTCTGCTGAGTTTGGGTCCTTCTCCCTCCTGAGTGCAGGCTTCCAGGGGAGCCAGTGTCGATTGTCGAAGGGTTTTCATTCTCCCCCAGGCACTTACCCGGACTCCCAGATGATTGGGGTGGCAATTCTGACACATCTCTGGGTGGGCCTTTTGCACAGAGCTGGGGAGGGTGAGGGGTCGCTGCCTCCTCCTAACTTTCCAGGTTAACAGGCAAATAAAGATAGTGGGGTCTGGCTTGTATGCGCCAGGAGAACTCTCGGCAGATTTGGTTGAATTTGGCCTCAAGCGCTTTTTCCATTGCAGGGCCTCAGGGTACTGTGGAGGCTGTGTTGTGGCGGCTATCTTAGACGTGCAATCTACGGCTCGGCATACATTTCCACTGCTGCAGGTGAGGATATCCAAAGGCTTCAGAAGTGTAGTCTTTCATAGCGGACCATGTGTCAGGGGATCGGCCGCTTCCCCCAGCTCCCAGGCCACCTTCCATGCTCTGCCTCATAGCCAGACTGTCGAGATTTTGTCAGGAATAAATGGTATGCTTATCCTTTTGCTCCTACTAGTCTCAGCAGTAAGCCACTGTTCTAGATTGTAGTTGGCACAATTTCAGGCAGTAAAAGACAAATTTAAGCTCATCCAAGCTGGATCTCTCAAGAGACATGTCTGGTCATCTTGGCTGTCAGGCCCCGATCCCCATGCTCTTGGTTCTTAATGGGTTACGGATCAGAATTTCCCAGGGATTTCCCTGTTGTAAGTTTGTCACAGGGAACATTATCAATTCATTACTGCAATAAGGTTTACTTTCTTAGGCTCACAAGTGTCTTAATTGTCAGTGAAAGGTCTCTTCAGTCAACAGACCATGATACCAGGCTTAAAGGGACACTATAGTCACCAGAACAACTACAGCTTATTTGTTCTGGTTAGTAGAATCATTACCTTCAGGCTTTTTGCTGTAAACACTGTCTTTCAGAGAAAACGCAGTGTTTACATTACAGCCTAGTGATAACTTCACTGGTTACTGTAGCGGAGCTGCAGTATTAAATCCCAAGAGCTCCGCTGGTACAGAAAGTAATCCAAAGTAAAGCGCTGGCAAAGAAGGCAATATCCCAAATCCCCCAGTAACCGGACGAAACACAGTTCTGGGAGTCAACTGACAAATTTATTCACAGCTCCAGTATTTATGTAATTCCCCATGCAAGGGGTTTCCTTAGTCACTTTACAGGGGTATTACAGTAGAGGACCACATGGGGAACTGAATATACAGAGCATTTCTCCCACCATGCACTGCTGTACGTGAGGGATACTCCCACTAGAATATCCTTTTAAATGGATTATCCCTCTGTACAGCAGAACCGTGTTTTAACATAAAAATTTATAACTTTAACATTATTCGTTAGGTTATAATAAATGACCGTTCAGTAGATAGCTGAGCACACACTTCGTGAAAGTACCGCTCAGATCCCAGCATAAATAACCGAACGCCGCACGAAACATACTTTCGTATCAAATTACCTAAAAGTACCGAATACCTATTGGGAACCCAAATACCGAAAGATCGGGGCTCCCGAATGGCCTGGAAGTCCAGCGGTGTTCGCGCCGTCGAGTAGCCGATTTTAGTTCCAGGCGCTCGACGACCAAACACCGCTGGGCTAACAAAGGATCCAAGATGGCCGACCGCCGCGTGGTAGGTAGCCGAACGACGGCCACCTAGGAAGGCAGTTAACTACCAATTGCAACAATGTTGCAATCGGTTAATGGGCGCCACACGACCCTCTGTGTGTGGGCTCCCGTTTGGTACCTTATTCGTTTCACGAACAGTGTTTAAAGTCACTGTTCGTGGACCTACCATAGGAATGCTAGCGGCTTTCGGCCATTAGCATACGAACGATCTTTATTTCAACATACACAAAAACATTCCTATACACAATAAAAGCAGACAACCTTCCGATGTTATGCAATAAGTCTTAAAGTGGCTAGGTTTGCCACAGTTACTACTCAGATGGCTATTAGAGATCCTTCCTGGGTCATTGCTGCCTAAAATGCATCCAAACATCCAGTGTCTCCTCCCTCTACATGCAGACACTGAACTTTTCTCATAGAGATTAATTGATTCAATTCATCTCTATGAGGAGATGCTGATTGGCCAGGGCTATGTTTGAATCATGCTGGCTCTGCCCCTGATCTGCCTCCTTGTCAGTCTCAGCCAATCCTATGGGGAAGTATTGTGATTGAATCAGGACACCACTTCTGATGATGTCAGCAGACAGCTTGTTTCCATATAAAATGAACCCAGGGGCCTTGACCCAGAACGTGTTTTTCCTTGACCCTGAGGAAAGTCCCGAGCGGGGACTGAAACGTTGGTCATTGTTTTTACTGTGATTTAATAAACTTTTTTCTAAGACCGGAGAGCAGCCATTGCCATTTTGGGATTTATATATATATATATATATATATATATATATTTTATTTATTAACATTATTGTTTCATTTTAAAACCTTTTTTTTTTTTACTTTTTTCACCAGCAGGGGGACTGCCTGTCAGCTCAGGCAATCCCCCTGCTGGCAGCACTATGGACACCTATTGCTCACATGGCCCCTGGGGGTCCTAATTTGCAGAGGGATTGAACTTTGTGGCCTATCAGACAGTCCCCCCAGACGGAGAAGTAACGGCGGCAATCGGGTAAGTGAATTTGAGGGGGTTAGTAATAGGGCGTTAATACTTTTTATTTTTTATACTTCACTGAGTACCTCGACCCCTCGAGGCACTCAGCATACAGGCAGAGCATCGGAAGCCTGCCGGATAGCTTCCGATGCTCTGCAATCTACTGCCGGGCTCCACGTGGGGAAACCTGGTAGTGATCGCTCCAGGGGAGCAATCACTCGGGGGCCCGGCAGTCAGAGGGGTATTGCAGGATGCCTCAACATCGAGGCATCGCTGCAATACCCTTAGAGCACCTGGAAGCGTCCGCGGTTTTAAGGACCGTTTTATGTCTGACGTACCCTGTACGTCCACGGTCACTAAGCGGTAAAACTAGGACAACTACAGCTTATTGTACTGAGTATAATCACTATTTTCAGGCTTTTTGCAGTAAACTGCTTTTTCCGAGAAAAGGCAGTGTTTACATTACAGCCTAGGGATACGTCCTCCGGCCACTCCTTAGATGGCTACTAGAGGTGCTTCCTGGGGCAGTGCTGCACAGTGTGCAGCACTTACATTCAGTGTCTCCACTCTCTGCATGGAGACACTGAACTTTCCTCATAGAGCTGCATTGATTCAATGCATCTGTATGAGGAGATGCTGATTGGCCAGGGCTGTGTTTGACTTGTGCTGGCTGTGCCCGGTGATTTGCCTCCTTGACAGTCTCAGCCAATCCTATGGGAAAGCATTGTGATTGGCTCATATAGTCATTTCTGATAATGTCCCGTGAGCAGTCAGATAAGAGGCAGAGTCAGCAGCTGCAGACTTGAGGAAAAGTAAGATTTTACTATATTTTCACTATATTTAGAGGGACCAGGGGGGCTAGATGGTGGATGTAGCCCCTTAAGGACGGAGGGCGTACTATTACGCCCTGCAGGAGCCGGCTCTAAACGCCGGCGGGCGTAATAGTACGCCCTCACTTTAATGGCCGCCCATGTGGCCGGCGCTATTCGCCCGCTGCAGATCGCGGTCGAGGGGGATGCCCGGCCCCCCAGGCAACCCCCCCTGTGGCCGGTGACCGCGATCTGCAGTCACTGATCGCAGTGACAGGCTGTCACTGCGATCAGTTTTTAACGTGTGTCAGCCGATTTCAAATCGGCTGACACACGTGGCCAGCGGCTTCCCCGTGCAGATCGCGGTCGGGGGACTTACCTGGCCCCCCAGGCAGTCCCCCTGGGGTCAGTGACCGCGATCTGCACTTCTGAGATCGCAGTGACAGGCTGTCACTGCGATCTCAGACTCTGATCGCAGTGACAGCCTGTCACTGCGATCAGTGTTACATGTGTCAGCCTATTGGCTGACACATGTAACTGGCACACAGATCCCCCTGCAGATTGGAAGGGGGGAGTGCTTGTACCACCCAGGCACTCCCCCCTGTGGCCAATTACCCAATCTGCAGGAGGTGATCACAGTGACAGGCAGTCACTGTGATCACTGATCCTGTGTGTCAGCCAGTGATGTAAAATCACTGACTGACACTGCCCCCTCTCCTGTAAAAATAAATAAAATATTAGTTTAAAAAAAAAAAAATTACAGTTACATATAAAATATACTTAGATCATATATATTATATATATATATATGATCTAAGTATATATATATATATACACACACACACACACACACACACACATTTACACATACACGAAGTGTATTTAAATATTAATATATATAATTATTTATATATATATTACTATCAAATTACACGTAGACTAATACTGATTAAATATATATATATATATAATTAATTATTGTTATATATATTTATATATAATATAAAAAAATGTAAATACGTAAAATAAATAAAATTAAAAAAATAATTAAAAATAAATAAAAAAATATATAGATGTTTGTTTCGTTCTAACTGTATTGTGATATTAATATATATATATTTATATCAAAATACACGTAGAACAAAATAATATATATATCTATATACATAAATATATACGTATATATCACTATATATATATACACCTATATATAAATAAAAATATTTTAAAAAATTATATATATATGTATATATACACATATGTGTATATATATACATATATTAATTCTACACATATATTTATGTAATATTTTTACATAATTAGGTATCCTAATTAATTACAATTAGCGGGACCTGCCTAACAACCCTTGCCGAAAGTATAGGGAATTTAATTTGCTAGCACTATATTTAACCCTATAACTTTCCAAGACACCATAAAACCTGTACATTGGGGGTACTGTTTTACTCGGGAGACTTCGCTGAACACAAATATTAGTGTTTCAAAACAGTAAAATGTATTACAACAATGATATCGCCAGTAAAAGTGAAGTTTTTTGCATTTTTCACGCACAAACAGCACTTACACGGATGATATTATTGCTGCAATACTTTTTACTGTTTTGAAACACAAATATTTGTGTTCAGCGAAGTCTCCCGAGTACAACAGTACCCCTCATGTACAGGTTTTATGGTGTTTTCAAAAGTTACAGCGTCAAATATAAGGCTTGTGTTTCATTTTTTTCACATTAAAATTCCCCAGATTGGTTACGTTGCCTTCGTGACCCTATGGTAGCCCAAGAATGAAAATTACCCCTATGATGGCATACCATTTGCAATAGTAGACAACCAAGGTATTGCAAACAGGGTATGTCCAGTCTTTTTTAGTAGCCACTTAGTCACAAACACTGGCCAAAATTGGCGTTTTTTTGCATTTTTCACACAAACAAATACTAACGCTAACTTTGGCCAGTGTTTGTGACCTACTAAAAAAGACTGGACATACCCCATTTGCAATACCTTGGGTTGTCTACTATTGCAAATGGTATGCCATTATGGGTGTAAATTTCATTCCCGGGCTACTATACAGTCTCAAAGGCAACGTAACCAATCTGGCGAATTTCAATTTCAAATGTAACGTGCTATATTTGACCCTGTAACTTCCCAAAACGCCATAAAATCTGTACATAGGGGGTACTGTTTTACACGTGAGACTTTGCTGAATACAAATATGTGTATTTTATTGCAGTAAAAGCAAACAGTATTATGACACTGACCGTTAAAATGTCATGTAGAACTAAAAAATTTTTAAAAAATCGTATTTTCTCCCATTTTTTTCATATTAAATTATGTTTCATAGCTAAATATTTGATATTAAATGAAAGCCCTGTTTCCCCTGAATAAAATGATATATAATAAGGGTGGGTGCATTTAATATGAAAGAGGTGAATTACGGTTGGACAGACATGTAGCGCAAATGCCAGGTTTTGTTTACATTTTGTTTCGTTCACAACGTGTACATTTGGCTCCGTCCTTAAGGGGTTAACACTATAGGGTCAGGAATACATGTTTGTGTTCCTGACCCTAATGAGTTCCTTTAGATCTCGCTTCTCTCTTACTTCTGCACCGCTCCCCTTTGTCCACACTTTCATTTGCTTCCGCTTTCCTTTAAAATACTTTCTTTTTTTTTTTTTATTCTTTATTTTTGGTATGCAGGTAGTTACAACAGTGCCTGTGTCGCCACAACAGCAATAGCAGGCTCGATTTTTTTATAGACATATGATAACAGTATTGTGGCAAGTTGGAGATGCATACATTTTTTAAGAGTGAAAAAGGTAACGATACAGCAGATGAACTATTAACGATATGGTTTAAGCTAAATCAGTGCGACTAGCCTGAGGCATCGTGTGAGATCGGCAAGCTTATATACCTAAAGAAAGCATTAAAGTAACCATGGTCCAAGAATCTAAGCAGTTGTAACGTTGCAGTGTCAGCTGTACAAATACATTGATATTATAGTCATATTTGGTCAGGCTTGAGTTTCTTAAGTTTAAATACACTACGCTTTTGAGGCTCGGGTCTCCCTATATATATTTGCTATCAAAATGCCATAACTCCAAGTCAGCAGGTGTGTTTATTAGCGCCAGTTGCGCTGATTATATGAATTGTGCTAGTCGTTGGAATCTATGCCTCTGTAGTGTTTTACATATTACTAAACAATGAAATAAACAGATAAACAAGCTGGAAAGTGAATGCATCTGGACAATTTGCATGTAACATGTTATTTGCTGGTATGGACAGTTCTGCTGTGTAGGTTAAACTACATGCTATGTGTAATATGAGGGTGATTACTGCTGGTCATTTAGGTAAACTATATAGAGTATTAGATCAGTTCAACGATTTTAACGATAACTAGCATTTATGATTTTGAGTATACTGTTAGCAGTGGCAATAGGAGAGCGTCCCAAGTCCTGTTGTGTATCCAGGCTGGCAGCTGGTCAACGGGAAGCTGTGGTTCCTCACCCGACGCCACTGGTGTGCTTCAGGTGGCAGTCCAGCTCGTAGGCTTGTGACAGGCACCTACCCTTCTGTTGCTCGCCATGTAGTTTGCTCCAGGTTGGGATGAGGGTTGAGGCCTCGCCGTTCCGGCGGTCGATGTGGTCGCTCGCAGTAGACCGCTCTGAGCATGCCATGACTTGCAGGCTGCAGTGCTCGAAGGTTGCTGGCGCTGCTGAGTGGTAAGCGGGTCGAGTTTGTCTGGCGGTCCTGTTCAGTTGTGTGCGAGGGTGAGCTATGGTGCTTGAGGAGTTTGCCTTCGTTCCCCGCTCTCCGGGTCCCCGGCGCCGTCTTTGTCTGGAGGCTGCTCTAGGGGCACAGTGTGAGTGTCTGCACAGGCGACGTCGGGTGGCAGGGCGGATCCATGCCGCCATCTCCTTCACCATTAGTTGGAATAGCTGACCCCTGGTGCGGTATTGTGTCCACAGGTTGGTGCAGAGCCGGTGAAAAAATTCCTGGACATGTTTAGGCGGCTTTGTAAGGGTGCTTTGTGTACCAGGTCTCGTTCGGGCCGCCATCTTGCTTGGGCCCTGACAGGCTTGGTTGACCGCTGGTTTAGTCGCTGTTTTAAGCCGAGTGGCGGGGGTATTTGTCCCCAGCGAGGACCGGGATATCCCCCACCGGTCCAGAGGGGGGTAGCAGGGTGCGTCTGTTACTTGTTTGCAGCTCAGTTCGCGTGTCGAGCTGCCGCTTCCCCATGCTTCAGGCTCCTCAAGATCTTCTAGGCCGCATGGCTGGTCTCGACCCTTTAAAAAATACTTTTACTACCCATACCTAAATCTACAGATATCAAAGTATGCCTGACAATGTGTACTTGCTTTATTTTATAGATCTATCTGCATTGAGTATAGTTGAAATATCCAAATCCACAGATTTTTACTTCTCACTTTTGTGTCCTGTGCCCGTTTAACTGGATGTATGTATGTATGTATGTACATGAATGTTCTGTGGTTATGAGATAGATTGACTTATAATAATTTGTTTGTTTGTTTTGTTTTCTTGAAATTTGGGCTTTTTTTTAGGCATGTTGTAAAACATTAATCAAACATAAAACCTGTTTTGCGCCTTTACTTATATAGGTCCAATATAAGCCACACATGATTGTAGTTGTAGTACCTTTGATGCCAGGAGTACCCTGTCTTGGTTCCCCAGTAATGGGGAAATCCATGTAGCAATGTTTTGTCATCTTACCAGGGTACCTGCCAGGCTCTGAGGCTCCTATACTACCAGGTGGTGCTCTTCAGGCTTATGCAGAGCTGCAAGTGTGAGCTTAAATTATAAATTGGATATTAGTCACGTTTATTGCTTATCAGTTTTTTTGCATTTAAATATAAAGCAAAAATGCCTGTTTGCTTTTTTTGTGTATTCCTGACATATTGCCACATGATTCTAAATTTAAGTCAACTTAAGTCGACTTATTTAAAAATAAATAATTTGTCCTAATGCCACTAGCACTGGTTAAGTATTAAAATGTGAAGTGTTGATGGGAATTTGATGTAATGTCAAATATAACCTAACGCTAAGTTTTTTGTTTTTTTCTTGATATACAGGGTTATGTAGATTAAAAATGTTTTGGCAATGAAATGTAAAATTAGGTAAATGCAAGCTTTAATGCAGTATCTAAATTTTAACCAAGTGCTGTTTATTGACCAGGTGCTGGGTCTGGCGGCTGTTCCTGCCAGCCTGAGTTTTGCATCTCTCCGTGTACATGCATCCAGTGGTGAAGTAAAGACTCCCAAAGAGTTCATAAAAGTGGAGGAGGTAATTTAAATCTGATTTCTGTACTGTTAACAACAAGATACATTACAGGCACCAACACAACTTAAGTGCATTTGATTTTTAGTTCTGTTTTAGCCTCACATTCACGCTTTGTTTTTCTCCACAGTCAAATATTATTTTTTCTAAAAAATAAATAAAGTTTTGCTACTTTCTGCAGCATCACTCCAACCCCATTGATATGCCCTCCCCTTTACTCAAAATGTCTTCCCGTTTGGCAAGTATGCAGTGTAACTCAACCAAATGAGAGATCAGTGTGAGCTGAAACATGACTATAGAGTTATCTCTGAAGGGAAAGCAGGTAGATATCAGTAATTGTCTGCAGGGGAAAGGCATTTCAACAACAAAGCACTCATTGGCTGAGCTGAGTACATTGTCGCAGTACTTCTAATACTGATGTTGCTTTGTGAATTAGGAGGTCTTCCTTAAAGGACCACTATAGGCACCCAGACCACTTCAGCTTAATGAAGTGGTCTGGGTGCCAGGTCCAGCTAGGGTTAACCCTTTTTTTATAAGCATAGCAGTTATATATATATAGGAGTTAGGGCTGGCTGTGTGATACTTGTGTTAGGGAAACATTGAAATACAAATCTACTCTGGCTTCAACCAACCTGCTGTTATTACTTTTTCAGGTTAAACAAGGAAGTATATTTACTGTAAATCTGCTTTCCTCTTTCTTACTTATTTCCACAATAGCCAAGACTGCACAACATTACATGAACACTTAACGTAAAAAATAGATATGTTTATTTTTCATTATAGAGTGTTCATGGCTTGGTGTAAAGTTCCCACTTTTTAAAACAACAATAACACTAGACAAAATCACTGGTAATCTAGGGATGGCCAGGCCAATCCAATGCTTCCCAAGAGGACATTCAGTCAATTAGATGGTTCTCATACAGAAATATAAATCCACTTACTGAAACTCTTCAGTAAGTAAGTGTCTCTAGTGGCTGTTTGACCACTTCTAGAGGCATTTGTCAGGGCAGCAGCTATGCACCAAAACCACAACATTAAGAATTGGGTGTTTTTGTGCTTAGATGTCCTTTAAAGATGAAGGGCTAATTTTAAAGAAACACAGAACAAATGACAGAAAGTTATAGACAGATATTGGTAAGTAAACATGCATATATACACAGAAAAATACAGTGTGACATACACACAGCACACAGAGGTGTACACACATAGAAAGGAATAAATTTGAACCGACAAAATAGTTTTAATGAAGAAAAGTAGTCCTGGTATAATCATTATATTACTACTGTCCTCGTGTATTTATTATTATTTTTTGTTGTTTCTGCAGCTTTCGTTATATTCTACGCCAGTTCAAGAAGCTAAATATGTTGAAAAAAATCAGACACAGCTGGAGGAAGGAATCACATGGCTGAGACATTCAATCACACCTTATACTGGCTGGTGTCAGGTACAACTGAGCACATTTACAAGATATTTATAACACCTCTCTCACCTCTCTATATACCTGTGAATGTGCAAGATAAAATAATGCCAAATAATTTGTTGTCATAGTTTTTCATTACCATTTTTTAAGTCAGTTCATTGGTGTTAGGTAATGATTCTGCGGAGTTCCTTTGAAAGACTGTGTGAATACAGCACATATAATAGTTTAAAAACACAATATATATATATATATATATATATATATATATATATATATATATATATAAATTGTGTTTTGAAACTATTGTGTATTGTGTAAAACTGTGTGTGTTTGTGTATATGTATTTTTTGGACAAATAAAAAGGCTGGTAGACATTGTTTGCAAACCATTTGTAAGCATTTAAGTAAGCTGCTAACATATCCTGTTTAAAAAAAAAAAAAAAATGCATCTCCCTTGGCTATTATGCTAGCATAGAAACATAATGATTGTAGTTTATTAATAGCTAGTAACCTACTTGATGCCTTAGAGAAAACAATATCTATACTGTATGTGGTCTTAGAGCGAACAGGCACAAACACTGCACAGCAAATATAAATTAACCTTCTGAGAATTAAATCGAGTTCTCTAAACAGAATGTTTGTGTTTTTGCAGTAGACCATTTACATTTACAACTGCTTGTGTACATTCTTCAGCCATTTACACATTATTTGAAGAATATTTGATATCTCCATATGTAGATTACGCAGTCCATTAAAATTATGTATCAAAATGCTGCGCTTTAATCCAATGTATAGATTAAAAGAAAGCCAGAATTTTTCTATAATTAATTATACTTGCCTAATGCTTACTCCCACCATGCCCAGGATTGCACACGTATTTGCAGTTGCCTGTAACCCAATTCCCAGTGCTGTATCCTAGAATGTGGGCCACACACTGACACTATGCATACAGTACACGCAAGGGAAGACACATGCATACATCTTAGTACATATTTATATTTTTTAACCTAATACTGATATATTATTTAAAAACCATAAATACTGTACTATGAATATCAATAAGATTATGAAATTGTACACAATCACAGTAATTCACTAAAATGAGAATTGCCAGGAATTTGAAGTGAATTTCAAATTTAAGGCTAAAACCCTGTAGAAGTGGCAGCGGTGAGAAGCCATTTCATACCTAAAATATATAAATATGTATACATTATTAGCAATGGGAACCTCTTTTGTATGGACATTGAATAGTGTTGGTGATGAACATTAGGCTATTTTTGATTGATAAGTGAGCTTATAAATCTAATATCAGATTACTAGATAGGAAACTAATAAAGTGGATTTGCTAATTTTAAGTTTTATTTTTTGTTTTATTTGATGTTAAATAATACAATTCTATTTATATACTTTGCTGCAACTTATTTAATCCATGGAATTTAGCCTTAAAATGGCACAGTCCTCTAAAGAGAGTAAAGACGCAGAGCAGTGTTTGAGCTACAGGCCCATATACCTTCTTAAAGGGACGATATAGTCACCAGAACAACTGAAGCTTATTGAATTTGTTCTGGTGAGTAGAATCATGACCTTCAGGCTTTTTGCTGTAAATATAGTATTTTCAGAGAAAATGCAGTGTTTGCATTACAGCATAGTGATAACTTCACTGGTTACTCCTCAGATGACTGTTAGAGATTTTTCCTGGGTCATGGCTGCCTAAAATGCATCCAAACATTCAGTGTCTCCAGCCTCTGCATGCAGACACTGAACTTTCCTCATAGAGATTAATTGATTCAATTCATCTCTATGAGGAGATGCTGATTGGCCAGGGCTATGTTTGAATCATGCTGGCTCTGCTCCTGATCTGCCTCTTTGTCAGTCTCAGCCAATCCTATGGGGAAGCACTGTGATTGGTTCAGGCTACCACTTTTGATGATGTCAGCAGACTGCCTGTTTTTTTTTAGGCAAACAGCATGTAGATCTACAGCTTCTGGCTTGAATACAGTAAAATGTTGCTATATTTATGGAGGCATGAGGAGCCCAGGGGGGCTAGATGGTGGTTTTGACACTATAGGGTCAGGAATACATGTTTGTGTTCCTGACCCTATAGTGATCCTTTAATTGCTACCTAAAACTCTTTGCCAAGATCCTAGCGACCAGGCTGAAACCATTTCTACCAAACCTAGTACACTCAGACCAGGTAGGCCTCATTCCCAACAGGGAGATGAGGTTAAACACCATTAGAGCCCTGGCTCTGATGCACCAAGCCAGACACACCTCAGAAGGCCTTTTTCTGTTCTCCACAGACACGGAGAAGGCCATTAACAGGGTTAATTGTCAGTTTCTTTTCGCCACCCTGCAAACAATGGAACTGGGCCCACACATGTAGGGGCCCCACATGTTGGATACAGGCATTGTAAACCACCCCCATGGACAAGGTCTTCATGAATGGAGCATACACAGTCCCATTCCCCATCCGCAATGTAACCAGACAAGGATGCCCCCTATCACCACTGCTCTTTATCCTTTCCCTCTAAGCATTTCACTGGGCCATCACAGAAAACCCAAACGTAAGGAGAACAGGGACAGGACAAGACCTACATATGGTTATGGCGTATGCCAATGATTTATTGGTCTTCATCGCATCCCCCAGAATTGACCTTACCTAATGCAATGTTGTAATTATAAACGTATGGAGCTCTCTCAAACAACAATTTACTCTAAATCCACAATGTTAATTAACTTCCTTTCCCTTCCGGTCGAGCAACTTCGCTATTAAATACTTAGGGATATGGCTCACAAAACACTTGACCAGCCTGTACCAACACAATGTCTTACCGGTGCTGATGGCCTTACAAGAAACTTTTGGGAATGGACACGGCCAAACTTCTCCTGGCTGGGACAGATGTTATTCACCAAAATGAACATGTCACCAAGAATTCTGTGTCTCTTCCAGGCCTTACAAATCACAATTCTACCGGCTTTGTTTATATCACTACGGGCGACTTTGTTCAAATTCATCTGGAGAGGCAAGATGCCTAGACAGCGGACGCATCCCAAGTCCGGGGGAGGTTTGGCCGTCCTGGACCTTAAGCTTTACTATCTCACTACCTGTCTCTTGAGGGTGGGCGAAACAAGGGGTTCAAAACTCTGGAAAATAATTCAAACTCAAAAAGTGGGCAGGCACCATACCACCTTACTGTGAATGGCCCCTGAAACTGGCAGGCCATTATTCACCCACCACCCACTCATTGAGGACACAATAACCATCTGGCACTCACATACTCCCAAACTGGTTCTATCTTTGTTGCCTTCTCCCCTCCACCCACTAGTACACAACACAGATTTCATGCCAGACATTGAACCAGAAGCGCTAAAATGCATCTTTCCCCAGGCACTCCCACAGATGCAACACTACATATCAGATGGGAAAAGTATGACACTTGAAAGTATACATCCATAGATGATGCGAATGCAGAGTCGTAGCTCATTTTTGGAGAAAAATCGCTTCCATCGTTCAGAAATTCCACTACAGGTCCCCACCATTTTGACTTGACCCTTTTCTCCACCATCACACGACATCTCAGTCATCCAAATACAAAAACATGTATGATAATCCATAATATAAATGTAGCAAAACAAATAATTCCATGCCTCTGGCGGCAGGCAACAAAGCCTGCCCTATCATTGTGACATGCAAAAATGGAGGAGTTGAGGTCGCTGGAGAAACTGTGGTTTGCCTCTCAAGGTACAACTCAAGCATAAGCTGACATTTGGACACAATGGATCATGCAGTCCAATACCAATGATTTTCCGCAATAGTATCTACACTGAGTCCACTGCACCCTACAAATCCCATTTTCAGGAACAATCTTAAAACATCTCACGCGAACCTCCACCCCAAATGAAGCTCTAAAAAAAGAGAGTAACTATCTGTAACGGATCACCTGGCACCCCGACTGGGTACCTCCGTTGAAGGATGCTCCTAGCGCTTCCTGAGGACTCCAAGCACTGCAGCAGACACCACAACCACCAAACCGGAGAAGCATATGAATGCTCTCAAGCATATGAATGTTGTATACAGCCGAATAGGAAAGACCATGCGAATAGGTTTACACTCCTAGCAGTCAAACTGGAACAGCATACAATAAATCCTCCCCCAATAATGAGACGACACTTCACTTTGAGGGTTAAGCAGGAACTAACTGTACTGGCACATACAGCCTCTTTTATTCCCAATCCACAAACTTAGTACTGCCCACAGGGTTTTACAGAACAACCAATCAATCTGTACAATACACACAGACACTCCCACACAAAATCCTCCCCTCTGCCTGTAATACAATTACCTTACACAATGGGTAATCTAATTATCACAGACCGAGAAATACAGTTTCATAAAACACATCACAGGGACCCCAAAACATGCAATAACCCCATAAAAAGTATATCCTTGGAACCGGGGGATCTGGGTAAACCACATATCCGAAATTCACCCAGATCCATTCAGTACTTTGGAAGATACAGTTTAATGCAGATTCTGCAGAACATATACAGGCTAAATGAAAAACAAGATGGCACCGTGTTGAAAAGTCCAAACAGTGTCTGTGAGTTAAAATGGCCGCCATCCATTGTTCTCACCATGTGCTTCATCCATTGTTCTCACCATGTGCCTCTGATACAGGAAATGGTGGCCACCCAGTAACTCCACAGTATGTCCCCAGATGGTTCTTAAAGGGCCAGCAGCAGCACAACACAAATCCCTTATGTCCAAATCATGTCTTTAAAGGGCAATACATCCCAGGAGCCATAGTCACATGGCAGGAGGCTGGCAATCAGTCTTCTCCAATGCCCAGTGGCGAGGTCGGTTTCGCCACACTATCCATTTTAACCCCTTACAACAACTCTCGTCCCCCTCCTTCTCTGCCTTTTTTTCTTCACTCCTTGATCCCACCTGGCTCTATTTTCTTTCCACTGACAATGTCATTGAAGATCCACAAGTAACTTCATCTTATCCAAGTTGGAATTTTATCAACTTTGTTAATGAGACACTGCTTGAATCCATGTTACCTACCATCTACTTTTTGTGGAATTTCACAGAAAATTATCACTCTTCTACATACTATTGAACTATAATTGCCATGTAACTATTAAAGTCTGAGGGATCTGCGAATCTCGATTCATACAAAATGTTGGGACCTGCGAGTTTCTCATGTTAACCCCTATATACACATATTGAACATTTTTAATAAACAGATATGGCACATTCCTTTTTTTTTTCTTTTCAAAACCACCTTCAACTCCCATAATAGACATGTCTGCTTAAATGGTGGCCCTTGCATGGAGACATGTAAGAGAGATATGCTTAGCTGAAGCTCACTCTCGTCTCCCCCATTGTAGTTTTACCTCTATCTTTCACTTCTTGTAGATGCTGTCTCTATGATCCACATTCACTGGTATGCTCTTTCATGTATCTATTAAAGAGCCTGCAAGACCGTGAGATCTTTTATAAAGAACATCTTGTTCATATGCAATGAGATGACAAAAGCATGGGTTTCTTATCACCCAAGAAAGTATTTGATAAGGTGCAGCAGGTGGAATATTTTTGAAGCTAAGCCTTTTGCCATATTTTGCCAAATATTCTGTTGTACATAAGACAAAATGAACACTGTTGTGTCTTCTATATTTTGATTCTATTGGAATTTCAACAAAATTAAATCTACATGAAGACCTCAAATTTAAAACACTGCTTTGGTCCTCAATTTTTTCCTAACATCAGTCAAAGTAAGGTTTATAGAGTAATGTACAATGCCAGACAACATTATTTTTAGGAAATGGTAAATTTGGGGTTAATATTGTTTATTTGAGTGCATTTTTATTGTTCTTTTCAATACACTAGATCCTTCCAGCACTAATAAAAAGTGCCATTTCAGTTCTGAAACTAATTTTATCAAATATCTGAATGTTAGGTACTTTTCCACCTATGCTGTAGAATCAACTAATTTTGCAATTAAATATAGCATTTTCATTGACAAGTTATTCCAAAGGTTTTTTGTTTTTTGTTTTTTTATAGTAAAAAAAAAAACAAAAAAACCTGTTTAGGTCCCCCTAAACAAGGTCCCCCCTCCTTGTTTGTTACCCTAAAAAGTCAATGTTACTTATATGCCCCTAGCACATAAATACAGATATATCTGAATGTACAGTGTTTACAGCAGAAACACTGCACACGCAGATCCTTCCTCCATAACCATTTCAAAAATCAGACGTTGTCATGGGTGTTGAAGTAACCTTTTAAATGGACAATATAGGCATCAAAATAATGGCTCATGCCCCTCCAGTCTCAATGCTCAATTCTCTGCTGTTCAGAAATTAAATCACTTTACACATTCCTAGTCATACCTCCCTGCATGTGTCTTGCACAGCCTTCCTAAACACTTCCTGTAAAGAGAGATCTAATCTTTAACCTTATACTGACACAGAAATAAAAAGGAATCATGATGGAATATTTCCGTCATGTGTTCTTAAGGGATTAAACTTCCTTTATTGGCTGATTTATAATTACTTATCTCCTGCACTGTTCATGGCCTGTTAGATGTTGCAGGAGCCTCTTGTGTGTGTGATTAAAGTTCAATTAACAAAGCAGGAGATAAAAACTTTTAAAGTAAGTTAACATTTGATTGATAATTAAACTTTTTATGAGAGCCAAGGTAAATGTGATTAGGTCTGTATAAACAAAGTGATTTAACTCCTAAAAAAACAGATAATTGAGCAGTAAGACTGCAGGGGCATGATCTATACACCAAAACTACTTTATTAAGCTAATGTTGTTTTAATGCTGATTTTCAACTGTAAATTCTGTTGTAGCCTGACCGTTTTTCCATGATAAAATGCAGTCAAAAAGCATGAAACTTGTATGCATTAGACTACAATTTGATTGCACAATTTTCTATAATCAGTTGTTAACTAGTAACATAGGAGCCCATAAAAGCTAAATAATCTTGTAATAAAACTTGGTTTATACACCACCTGATGGGAGTTGTGGACCTTATAACAAGTAAAGGAAATGTTAACTCAAATGTATGCTAAAATGTATAAAAATAGCAAATATCTGCTGTTTACATTTTTTTTCAAAAAGTCAAATAAATATTATATTTCTGGTGATGTTAAAGCTAATGTTTTATCAGTGTAATACTAGTAAGGGTGCTTAAAGTGACATGACAGAAATTGTTCACTATATGGATATGTCAAATAACATATGACCATTTTTAGATTTGAAAAAATATGCACTTATTGGCATACTTTAAGGTCATGAAACATTCCTGTTTACTTGCGCACAAAACCTTCATTTTATAGCAGGCATTATTTATTCTCATTTCTATTTATTCTGTTCACTGACCATGAATTAAACAGCAGGTAGAATTGATATCAAACTTATTTTTTTTCTACATCATCGCATACAATGCAACACAGCAGGTATATGGATCCCAATTTTGAAAGAAGTTATACCCTGCTAGCATACCAGTGACTAGGGTTATAAGAGATTAAAAGGTAGCTGGTAAAATGTATGTGAAATAACTTTTTAAACAAAGCCCGATTTCTGTTCACGCCCTCTTATCTTCAAAAAGTAAGCTATATAAACTAAGGTGGGTATGAAACAGAACAATAACAGTGGAGAACTGTAGAGGTAAAAGACTTAATATTATGAAGACTGTCTTCTCTCTAAGACCTTCCCCCTCCCAAAGCCATACAGACAGGCCTTTCCCTTTCTTACCCCAAATAGAAATTAACAACTTCTCGAGCGCATGAAAACTTTTTAATTAATTTTCAATGGGCTCTGGACTCAAGCTTGCATTGTCTAGGACAGGGGTACCCAAAAGGTATGTTTTAAAACTATAGCTTTCATGATGCTTTGTCATTCTAAAGACATGCAAAGCATAATGGGAGTTGCAGTTCTACAAATTTTGGGGATCTACCTTTTGGACACCGCTGGTCTAGGAGCATCAAAGATAACTCTCAAGCTTTATGATACTCCATAATTAATTACAATGAGGTCTATGTCAGCCTGCATTTATACGCTGCATAGCTTATGGGAGCAATTGTTTACAAGAATTTGATTGTTGTAAAATTGTTGGGACACTAGGAGAAGTCAAAACCCTTAAAATGTTATCAAGACGCAATTGCGACACATATAGTGTGTTCACTTATGTGTAAAAAAAAATTCCAGCCAGAAATTTATCCTTGTTCAACTGCAGCAAAATATTACAGTGCTCTAATTATTAATTAGTTGTTTTGTCAGATCATATATAAAATTAGGTGCAAATATGGTCCACTTTTTATTTGTGAAACTACAGTTCCTGTAATATCCCTTTTTGTCTGGGTGACTTTAATGAAAATACAATAAAATAATATATTACCCTAGTCTGTACATACAGTAGTGGGATCTGTAACAAACTGGTTTCTCTACTTCAGTTTTTCAAAATGACATAATTGTCAAATGTAATTTAGAAAAACCGAAGTAGAGAAACCAGTTTGTTACAGATCCCAGTATTGTATGTACAGACTAGGGTAATATTTTTTTTTATTTTGTGCTCTCACCATTATTTATTGTATTTTGCACCTTTATTTGTGTGTTTGGAGTGATACACACCGTGATTGTAGCACCACTCTTTTTAATCAATTCTTACTATTGTATTATTAATACTATTAAATAATATATTAAAATTTTTATCTTGTTAGTTTTCAGCATTTTTTTCGGTTTGCCTGATGACGTGTGTCTGAAGGTCCCTGAAATGTACTTTAAAGTAACTGTAACAAATACTGAAGAGTTCACTGTTGACACAGGAAGGAGGACATCCTGTTTCTCATAAGTTGAAAGATGTTTCTGTATCTATCTTCATAATACAACTTGTCTCAGAAACATAGCTATAACTGTAATTGTTTATAGATGATTCATAATTATGGACCAGCAAACTGATGTTTTTCACTGTAGACATAAACACAACAAATTCCTTGTTGGTGGTTGGCGTACCATTTATGTATATTTGTGTACCAGCATTAACTAAGCAGTTATAATGTCACTTCCATAGATTCACAGTGATACATATGTAAAAAATGCCATGGTCTCTAAAATGTGTTTTTTATCAAGTGTTTAAAATAGATTAATTACTGGAGGCAAAAAAATGTTGAAGGTAAATAAAGGGCACAGTATTGAGATAAAATATACCCCGAGAATCAAATGCGGCTCTTTGTATGCTGAAACCTGAGTTAAGTAGATGTACCAGGTTCGTTCTCTGATGGAAAAAAACAATCCACAATAAATAACAAGAATAAAAATAAACTTTTATTGAAATAACATCATGGTTAAGGTTCACAGAGGGAAGGCAGGTATCAATCTGAGAGAGTGTGTGTGTGTGTCTCAGTCACACGTATATCTGTAAATACCCATTCTTCTCTCAGTAATACAGATAAACATCAGGTTATCCCTGGCCACTCATTCTAAATAATGGCACTGTTTTTGACATCAAATGCAGAAAGCATGCATACAAGAGCATGCAAAAAAAATTGCAAGCTATTTCACCATAATTTTCAAATGCATCCGCGTTGGCGCACATATCCATTGCATCGAAACCTACAATCGCATCAAAGGAATTAATTTCCTAAATGGGCAAGACAAAAATAAACCTCCAAACCTAGCACAGATGATTGAAAACTTTCTAAGCGTGGCATTATCTTTATAAAATATGTTACAGGAAAGAGAATGTAGTGTTTAAAGCTGGGACTCCAAAGACTGCACAGGATGTTTTCACAGTGGCAAACGTCCCCAGAGTTATCCTAGATCTCACAGACTAAACATTTACCAATCCTGTGACAAACAATACAGGATGTATTAATGGATGTATTAATAGTGATATTTATTGTTTAATTTGTACTGTGAAATAATTTAATGCGAAGTTGTTCATTTACTAGATTACTTGAACATATTTCTATGGACTTTAGTTACATGAACTGTCACCTTAATATTTTGTTACTAAGTAAGGAGTTTTGAACTTGTGGTCTGTATAGGAGTTATTATTTTGAGTGGGAGGGGGTGTGGCGGACTGCCTGGCCCCCCAACTGGGTGCCTCCGCCAATCGCTGCTTCCTAGCAACACGAGTACTTCCAAGCACTCCACCAGACACCATAACCACCGTAAACCCCACAGCCAGCGTTACAGCTTGGTTGGGGTCTCGCTGTCCTCCACCCATCCTGGACCCAAGACCAGGATTCAGCTTCCAGTGGGTAGACGGACCTCTCCTACTCAAGCGAGTATAGCAGGATAGCTCTTTCAAGAGAGCTAGTGATTATAATCCAAGGGAGTATAATGAGTATAGCAATCCCCAGAGTGAATATAGCTGTTCCCTCCACACATGAGACGAGGCTCTATGTTGAGGGTGAAGAGGAACTGTTTAATGGGAGCCACATGCAGCCTTATATGAAGGTCCCCATGAAAGTGGTTTTCCATAACATATTCCTGGGGCATTCCCCACTGGACCTGAGAGGGCACTATGACAATTAAACAACATTCCGAAAGTGGTTCGGGATTTCCATGGAAGTAATAATTTTGACCGATCGTGCACATTTACGTATGCCCAAAACAGTTCCAGGGAATCAAGGCTAACGGTCGGTCTCTCTTTCTGGAGTACAAAAGTACACAAGTCACATGAAATGAGCATTTTAAAGTGCATTGGTCAAGGTATATTGCAGGGCACATAGTCCCGGTGGCAAATGGCTGGCAAGCAGGCTCCCCCAGGAGCCCGTGGCAAGGTTTGCAGTTATGGAAACCAAGGTACTTCAAACCATCTATGCTCCTTGTCTAGAGGCTAGAAACATCATCAGGCCAGCAAGTATGATTAGGGAAATAATTATACTAAATGTTTTCAACGTGTTAAAAATTGTAGGGATGAGATTCCTAATGTATTTATTGATATAAAATTTATATTCAGCACATTGTAATATGAATCATTTTGTGATCTTATATCTAAAATGTCATCTATATGTTCTAAATATATATTGCAGATTGAGGGCTATGGTTAAATATGGTTGTGATTGAAGCTAAGTCTCTCCTGGAGTATCAAATTTAGGGATGCATCTTTGTCTGCTGGGCGATGCTCTCCACCTCTACTACTAATGCTAGAGAGTTGGAACTTCCTAATGCATTGCAGGGCTTGGCTCAGGAAAGCTAACAGAAACTGTTTAGAAACATCAGACTCTATGGCATTAGTAGTGGAGGTGGGGAGGGGAACCCAGGGAAGAAGCCAAACTGTTCAAAACTGGCTAACTTTTAATGGTGAGGGGGTTCCAGGGCTCTCCTGGTACCAAAAAAAAATAAAAACAGCAGGAAAGATACAAATGCTTTTTCAGACCTTGGTGTGGCCAGGTTTAATGCCAATGAGAAGAATGAAATATTACATCTAAGACTAGCCAAAAGTCATTACGTTAGAGGTACACAAAGAGCAGGATTGGATGCCAGAAGTCAGAATGTTCAAGTAATAAAACCAATGTTAAAACCAGAATAACTGTATGACAATTGACTAATGTGCTTAAAGGACCACTATAGTGCCAGGAAAACATACTCGTTTTCCTGGCACTATAGTGCCCTGAGGGTGCCCCCACCCTCAGGCACCCTCTCCCGCCCGGCTCTGGAAAGGGGAAAAGGGGTTAAACTTACCTTTTTCCAGCGCTGGGCGGGGATCTCTCTGCTTCCGATCCTCCTCCGATCCGCCCCGTCGGCTGAATGCGAACGCGCGGCAAGAGCTGCGCGCGCATTCAGCCGGTCACATAGGAAAGCATTATCAATGCTTTCCTATGGACGCTGGCGTGCTCTCACTGTGAAAATCACAGTGAGAAGCACGCAAGCGCCTCTAGCGGCTGTCAATGAGACAGCCACTAGAGGAAATAGGGGAAGGCTTAACCCATTGATAAACATAGCAGTTTCTCTGAAACTGCTATGTTTATGAAAAAATGGGTTAACCCTTGAAGGACCTGGCACCCAGACCACTTCATTAAGCTGAAGTGGTCTGGGTGCCTAGAGTGGTCCTTTAAGGGTGCAGGAACCAAAAATGGGCACTGTAAGAGTGATGCAGATGATTTAAATAGTACCTAATGAACAACACAATCAACTCTTGTCATCTCGGCAACAACAAAAGGTGTTTGTGTACAGTCACGCATTTATTGCATAAGTGTATTCATAGAAGCGGACTTGGACTTCAATAAAAGATGCCGATCTACATTGTCTGTCACTGGTATGTCTTCAAAGATGCCAAGAATGATGTGGGGTATCGCTGGATTCTGCACATTCTGTTACTGCATTCTACAGTGTACACAAATCATGCTTAACCATGCTAGTCGAATGTATATATGAGCAGAGAACATTCCATGAACATACTATTTGATCCGCACATTCTGTAGCAGTTATTCTAACACATTAAATGTATTCATGTTTTTGCTGTATAAACTGTATGTTATAATATCAAATGATTTTCTCTTGATAGATTTCTTTTAGAGTGCCTTTCCTAGTCTCTTAAAGGGATGATAAGCACCAAAACAACTGTAGCTCAATTAACCAGTTTTGATGAATAGATCATGACCTTGTAGGCTCTCTGCACAATTATCCATCATTTAAGAGTTAAATCGATTTTGTTTCTGTTTATGTAGCCCTGGCCACACCTCCCGTAGTTGTGACTCTCACTACCTCCTTGGAAAAAATAGTTTAATTTTAAATCCAATGTTAAAGCACACACTTTAATTGAGCTTTGATCTCACACACATGAAGCTGTTGCAGGCTATTTACAAAGCAGATGACCAAAAAGTCTAATTTGAACAGAATCCGCAATAAGGGATTCTTTAAAAATGTAGACTCTTTTTCAGGAGGTGTGTAAGGAGGCTGTTTGTGCCACTGCCATGGGAGGTGTGGCTAGGGCTGGATGAACAAAGTGAATTGAGTCCTGAATGGCAGAGGATTAAGCAGTGAGACTGCAGGGGCATGCTCTATACAGCATAACATCTTCACTAAGTTTAACTGTATTGTGTCTATGTAGTGTTTTGGTACATTATATTGTATATTTATTTGAGTTTTTCTTGTGTAGGATGCTTACTCCAAGATCAAGCCAAAAGTTGAAACTGCAGTAGATCACTCAATAGGTAATCATAGAATAGAACTGGAATAATTGGATCATAACTTTAGGAGTGTGTGGTTTCCCAGCTGTATAAATATGTAACTGCTAAGTTAATTTTAGGCTGGGATAAAGATGTGTTTGACAGACAAATTAACATAATTTTACAATACAAACAGTATTTCATACTGCACATGACAGACCCATAGAATCTTTCTGTAAATCCTAACCCATCTGTCCCTATATTCTCTGAACTCCTATTTGGTAAAATAATGAATTGTAGAGTTTTTGTTGTTGACATAAATAAAATACATTGGTGGTTGTTCTCATGTAAGTAAAAAAAATAACATTGACCTTGATTTAATATTTTTGGATAAACTTAAAAAAAAAAAAATATGTATGTATGTATGTATGTATATATATATATATATATTAAAAACATATATTAACATATCAATAATATTACAACATGAAAAAAAACAATAATATTAAATGAAGGCCAGGCCATTATCAGTAGTTCACACCCATAGCTTAATGGTTTCTTTTTGCATATCAATATTGTGTACCCATTTCCCCACCATTATTTGTTTTATTTGTTATAGTTACTTACGAATTTGTAAAAGACGCTCCACCTGGCTTCTACCCCAGACTTGGCTTGATCGGGTTTGCTGGACTGGTTGGTCTGTTTCTGGCTAGAGGTTAGTACAGTACATAACTGCATATTATTTAAAAAGAGGAAATAAATCTAAAGTAACCCAGACATTTTTGCATTCACTTACTGAGTGTGGTACGAACACCATCTAACAAGAGAATGAATTACGCACTATGGTTTCTTATTTAAGGTGATAAGTGAAAAATTAGCATGATCACAGATTTTAAAAAAAAATTTCACGCTCATATCCTTATTAGCAATTTACTGGGGTTTTTTTTTACATTTCATATTAATACAAATTACTTGATGATTTGTTCTTTTGGAATATTTCTGCCTATTGTGAAAACTGCACTATAATTTCTCACTATGTGGCTGACTGAGCATTGTGAGAGTTGTGGTCCACAGCTGCTGGAGTACAAAATGTTAGCCATATTTGTACTACCACAACAAAGATCAGGGCAATCCTCCATATTATGTCTTCCTTGGTCAATTAAAATGTGCTTGTATTGCAGTTAGTGCAGAATTGCAGTGTGTAAAGAAATAATGCAAGTACAATAATTTCTACCCTGGCAATATTGTTATATTGCTAACTGTACATTTTTGAATACCCAACAGGGTCAAGAGTAAAGAAATTGATCTATCCTCTTGGTTTTGTGGGAATCGGTGCCTCTTTGTACTATCCTCAGCAAGCAGCCAGCATTGTAACGGTAACATAGTTTCATATGTTTTATTAATACTGACTCAATTTATTTTGTTTTGTTTTTTCAGGCATACTAAATCTATTTTTCAGAACCAACTTTCTTAAGCAGCCTGGAATATAATGCAGATTCCATAATTCCCACAAATTCCTGCACATAGCCCATTACCAAGCTTTTGCATGCAGGGAACCATGGGAAATGAAATGCTTCAAAGCATCTCGGCAGTATGGTAGTACCAATCAACTAGCATCGCTGCTGAGGAACATATAAAACACACTTTGCTTTTAATAGGTTTTATTGCCATGATTAATAGAAACTGTAACCAACAAAAGATGACAGCAGTGCATTTAAGAAATATAACAACTTGCTTTTCTTTAAGCAAGTTTTTCTTTTTATATTTGGACTCCTGAAAAACTGATGCTTTTCAGTTACCTGAAAATAGGAATTTCCATTGCAAAAGGAAATTCTAAAGCACGACACAAAGATGTATGTCTAACAACAGCCGAAGGGAATTGAAGCATGAATTCATGCAGTGATCTTGATACATACCTAGGATATTCAGCACCCAGGCAGAATTGTATGTTGGCAACAACCCACAGGATTGTATAATGTTTTATATTTTGCTCTGTATCCCTCTGTACCACCCAACGCTTTTTGTGTATTTCCTAACCCCACTTGTGTGCGTCCTCTGTATCCCAACTTACACCCTTGCTTGCCTTTTAACACCCTTGTCAGTTGTGTGATTCTTAAATACAATCACACCTTTATCTGTCTTGTAATCCCCATTACCCCATTATGTCTTCTGAACCACTTTGCACCTTGTGTATGTGTGTGTCCCCTTCCCCAATCCCCAATACCCTTTGTCTGTGTGTTATCCTACCCACATACCAATAATGATGCGCAGCCACAGTGGAAAATCTTCTACCTTAGTCAAGCTTATACACATTAAACTGGGTCACAGTGTGTTGAGTGGGTGTCTGGGTGATCTGTGAAGCCCCCTCCCTCCTCTTAAACAGAGCAGGTGGCTATTACAGTGATCAATGAATGAATGTTGGCTACAAGAAATATTTACATTTTTAGAAAGCGTTCCTCTAGATATTTGTATTATGACAAATGAAAATATTATGACAAATGAAAATAAAGGACACCAACACACAGTGTGAGATGCCCTGTGCAGTACAGAAAGTTCCTTCAAAACCGGAAGCACAAAGTGATCAAAATAAATGAGCTACAACACCAGTCTGTTTAGCCTGCAAAACTCTAACACATTTCTCAGATAAATCACTGATGTGACTTTCAGGAAAAAATGGTGTCCTGGGCAAACTATCAGGCTTATTCACTAACCATAAGTTGTGGACATTCAGCATAAGCATTACAAGTTGAACACCAAATAAATGGAAATCTAATTGTGCCAGACATATTGACATGTACTGCTGGGAACCTTCCCCAGCTTTATTCGCCTCTGCAGTCCACGCTTCAATGCCTCCTGCAGCTCATAATGGTTTAACAATAGCTGATTTGCTGTCCCCCCCAAAGAAATTTAGCATTTAATGAACACTGGAGATCTAACTTGTCAGCACTGAATGAACACAGAAATGCAGGTTTCTGGATTAAAAAGGTAATATAGTGTTTTGAGAACAACAATTCTGTTAAGAAACATTAGGTGTAAAGTCAACCATTCTATGGTAAACAATATCTTCCTCTACTGCACCTTAAAATCATTAGGGTGTGAAGTTTATTGTTACATCTGCTGTAGTTCAAAATATGACATTTATCTTGTATTGTGGAGTCCATATGTACACATTTTACGGCTGTTTCCCATTTACAGGAATGCGTCAGTCTGTTTGGAAGCTGCTCATAAAAGGTCTTTCTTCATTCCTCAATGAGCAGCATAGAGATGTAAATCAGGGCTCAATTGTCTACTCGCCCACTCACCATTGTCAAGTGTATATTCACCTCTCACACACTTTCTCATTGGTAATCTGAAGCAGCTGTATTATTTCAATGACTGGTGTATACTAGTTGCATGAAATTGTCAGGTAGGGGGAAGTCAGCAGCAAGTTTCTGGTTCCTGGAGGGTCTAGGACCAGAATACATACAAGCAGTAAGCAGTGCATCTACACAGAGCTGTGTAGGGAGCATGGGCTAGTTAAATGAGGTACAGAGTGGGGGTTAGTGGCATGATATCACTTTACCTGCACTACCACCTCATATCACTACTGACACCATACTCGTTTATATACAAAGCATGTTCCATCATTAAAAGCAGTTATGCCAGTTACATCAAAGTCACATATTCACCCACATATATTCTGAAGATGCCAATTAGACATTATTGATTATGTCATCAGCTTTCCCTTTTCAAGCACAGCTTTCTACTTGAGGAGCACGCACACTGACCCTCCAGAATAAAATGTAACCCTGCACACAATTTGACGCTCTACACATGTGCATCGGCATGCATTCACACATCTAAAGGGACACTTTAGTCATCAGAGCCATTACAGCTTATTGAAGTGGGTCAGGTTTCTATAGCCTGTCCCTGCAGGCTTTTCAAGTTCACATTCCCTTGTTAGAGAAAATGCAATGTTTACATTAGTGCCCAGTAACACCTCTGGTTGTACTCACGTCACTACGCTCTGCATGGAGATGCCAAATGCTCCCCATAGAGATGCATTTGATTCAATGCATCTCTATGATTAGATGTTGCTTGGCCAGTGAGGCGTTTTGTCTTGCATACGCATTAGCCTTCCAATTCCTTCCTACAGGAAAGCACTGGATAGTTTGATGATCTCAGCCATGTAGATTTAGCCAGGTGGAGCCAGTCGCAAAGATAGCGGCATGGAAAAGGTAAGTAAAATCTACTTTTTACTGAGATTAGAGGGGGCATGTCATCTAAACAGCAACTTCATGACTTGTGTCAGGACTACATGTTTAGATTCCTGACACTGTAGTGTTCATTTAGTAGCTCTCCACACAAATACACCCAATCGTTCATACACACATACATCAATGCCTCATGCTGTGGATATTCTGCTATTGAAAACAAAATATGTGGCATTGAATAACATTCTAGGCATCTCTAAAGAATAATTTAGACTCCATTATACAAAGTTACCAGATCAATTGTCTTGATATGCAGTTTTGAGCACTAGTTTTTGTTTGTTTTTTTAAATATTGCTGAATTAGAAAAAGAGGTGGGCTACAAAATAAAATGGGGGATGAAATACATTAGTTAGCAAGAAAGTCTAGGAAAAACTGCATTTGTTTTCTTTTGAAAAAAGGCATCTCGGATGAGACATGATAGCACTGTACAGGTATACACAGGGACAGTACAAACTGCTATGTGCTAGCATGTTTGTTAGCAGCAATATACAACAGGCAAGGGGCCACCCATTGAGACTGGATGAAAGGAGTTTTCGCTTATTGGTAGATATTTTTAAAAAGGCTTGGATGTTTTGTTTTTTTTAAACCAGAATATTCAAGGATATTATGAGCATGTATGTGGATTTCCGATCCAAGGAGATATCTGATTGTCCTTATGGAATCAAGAAGGTGTTTTTTTTTGTTTTGTTTTGTTTTTTCCTTCTTTTGTATTAACAACATAAAACTATTTGTTTTAATAGTTGAGCTCGATGGACAAGAGTCTTTTTTCAAGATTACTATGAAACATTTTAATATTACTAAATATACTGAAAACTATATATAAAAAAAATCCAATAAAACAACCAGACACAATCACCCCTTTATTCGCTCTGTAAATAAACATCAAAATGTAATCAACCACATTGTAAATAAATACTTTTCACACATTATTGAAATAATTAGACAGAGACACTGAATGATTAATATATTGCTTAATTCAGCTCAAAGTGTTTTTTTGGTTTTTTTTTACTTCCGATTGATTTTGAATGAAGAAGACTTTGTATACTGTACCCCATAACAGACAAAATACTAATTGTTGGCATTGCTAGAACACATTAGCATTTGTTCACAGTGGTATTTTGTTCGTGCTCAGCTTAATTGACTGTCAATTTAGCATTATGTTGAATCAATTCCAAAATCTGATAAAGCTGTGGCATTTGTACTAAAGAAATGTCTCTCAGATAGTGCAAAACACATTTTGCAAGCTATTTATAATGATTGTAAAACATGCTTTTGTTCAGCCTCATATATTCTAATAAAAACACAAATATTAATATTATGTCTTTGCAGCAGTATAAATAATTCCACACTAACAATATTCTTTAAAAGCAACGCTAACAATTGAAAATTAAAGAGCACAGATAGTTTTGAGCAAGTGTTTGAAATTTCTTTTCAAAGTCAAAATGACACTCGATTATTCTTTGAAAGCTGGAAACAAAGGTGACACACACAGGTATTGATGGTGTGTTTATTGGAGGGTCAGCTACCCCCTAAATAATATGCAACATTTTGGCTCTATGGAGCCTTAATCATGTATCTGGCCATCCACCATCTACGGTGGAGGGTCGGGTAACTTCGCGGTGTCTGAGTGCAGAGTGATTTGTTTCATTATTCTACATCACACTGATGTCCTCTTGCTTGGTTTGTTCAGCTATTGCTTTGCATGCTCCTCTGGATTGACTCCCCTCCCATCCGACACATGACAAAATACAAACTGGTTACATTTCCTGATGAATAATCTATCACCCAGAGGCCTCATTCAGGCAACTGGGGCTAGAGAAGCAGTGTGGTCAATGATTGGCGGAGCAGAGCTGATGTGGAGAAAAAATTACATTTTATCAGAGAGCACCAAATATGTATGTTATTTTATATTCGTGAGGTTGGCAGTAGCCAACACATTTGTTATTTGTTAATCAAGCATGCAACAGTTTTGGTTTAGTACTTCATAGTCTTTCATAATTTGTTGGCAAACATTTTTTGCTTCCTCCGCATAGGAAGATTGTTGAATGTGAGGTTACCAATAAAAAACAGTTAACACAAAGTGACACTTCATTTAAAAAAAAAAAAAAACTTTTGTTTTGTTTTTTTACTACACACTAGATTTTAGAAGTCATTTGATTATGTTTTCCACCCCATTTTATTTAAACAAATCACAAAAAGTGCATAATTTTCTATTTGGGAATAAATGGTATTTTGAACAAGCATTTGACACAGTAATAAAGCTGACATAGACAGCATCTTTGATCACTTGGATAAGTATCTGCATCGTGGCAAGCATTTTTTTAGTGTATCAAAAATGGCACGGTTTGGTCTTTTTTATTTATTTTTGCACTTTGTATGGTATGCCAATGGATTCAGACACCAATTCTAGCCATAGTCATAATTTTACATTCAGATAGACTCCCTTTAGTCCTCCTGTTGTCACTGTCACAGTTTTATTAGGGCACTAATGCATAGAACCTATATTTTATGCCTTTTAATACCCACAATTAGTTTCATGATGGTGCAAGGTTTCACCCATGAGCAGATGCTGGTTTTCTAACTACAGATTGCTTGGTAAGTACTTTAAAGGGACAATATAGGCACCCCGAGCACTTTATTGAAGTGGACTGGGTGCTATGCTTCTGTCGTTTTAACACTGCAACTGAAAACATTGCAGGGTTAACCTATAACGTTAGGAACACATATTTGTATTACTAGCACTGTAGTGCCCCTTTAAGAGTCATTTTATTAAAGTGTATCCCCCATTCCATCAGTAAATTGTATGATTTACTGAGGAAGCAATGCAGCAGTGGTAAGATAGCCATACAATGTAAAGTAAAAAGGAATATAGTTGAGAATAAGAAAACTCAAGCACAACCTACAGAATAAATTTTAGCTTGCGATCAGGTGGTGCACTAGTGACAGTTCCACTTAAAATATTTGTCATATACTATTATAAAAGTTTTTGTGGGTATGTGAGTCCGTTTTGCACAATAAAGTCAAACGGCGTTATTTACTAAAGTAAAAATTAAATGTGAATTTCAAATTTAAGGCCAAAGTTGCTGACCTGGAAGCATAGCTCACATGGAGAATTTTTCCAGTTCAGCTGTTTTCGTCTTATATTTAAATCTAACATTTCCCATTTTTGTGAATAACCATGAAAATGTTAAGAGATGCATTAGAACCCATTTAAATTTGTAGTTCTTGTTATTTTCATTTTCCGCTTTAAATTGTACTTTCCTATTTTCTTTTCTTTTTTTGCAACAAAACATTATCTTTAGTGTTACAATAATATATTATGGCTCGATTAATCGACAGGGTACCGGCACAGCGCTGTATGACAGAGGCCTGCAAGCATATGTAAACCTGGAATCATTGTGGAAGGATGGCGGGAAAAAGAAGAAGTCTGGGAAAAAGGTAACCTTTTCTCCAATGTTGTTGGTAACCTTTTCTCCAATGTTGTTAACCTAGTTTGCCTGCTGGAAGTTAATCTAGTGTTGTATTCAGGGCTGGTGCAATGATTTTTGACTACACAGGCGAATATGCATTTTACCACCCCTCCCACGTCCCCAATAAAATGTATCTTCACCTGTGTGCCTCATAACCCCTCTTTTGAATTTCTTATTCCCTTTAGTGTTACATTTTCCCTTTTGAATATGTTATCCCTGTGTGTGTTACACCCCCTTTAGTATATTATGTCCACCTTTAGTGTCTCTTAGTTGCCACAAGCCCCTTTCTCAGTCACTGTGCTTTAGTGTGGGTGATAGGGGCAGAATTGTGTGGGATAGGGACTTTATTATTATTATTATAATATATATAATAATTCTATAGCGCTGCAATAGGGCTTTAGTAGGCGGATAGGGGCAGTACTGTGTGTGTGGGACAGGGGCTTTAGTAGTAGTATCGGGGAATACAGGCAGTATTGTGGGGGGGATAGGGATTTTAGCGAGGGTGGAATAAGGGCAGTATTGTGGGGGTTAGGGCTTTATTGTGATGGGGCAGGGTCGTATTGTCGCAGATTGATTCTTTAATATGAGGACAGGGTCCATATTGTGGGGGCTTGATTCTTTAGTGTGGGGGATTGGGGCAGTATTATGCGGTATTGGGGTGTTAGTGGTAGGGTTAGGAACAGTATTGTAGGGAATGGGGCTTCAGTGTGGTAGGATATGGGCAGTATTGTGTGGAACAGTGGCATTAGTGAGGGGATAGGAACACTATTGTGGGGTATTGAGTCTATGGTGGTGGGGGAGAAAGGAAGAGTATTGTGGGATCTGGAGCTATGTTGGGGGGAATGTAACAGTATTTTGGGGGTTGGCGCTTTAGTGGGGGTGCTTGGGCAGTATTGAGGGGGACTGGGGCTATGTTGAGGGGGATAGGAACAGTATAGGAGGGCAGGGGCGGTATTGTGGGGGGGACTGGGGCTGTGGTGAAGGTGGGGGGTTGGAACAGTTTTGCGTGGCAGGGCAGCATTGTGGGGGACTGGGGCTATGGTGGGAGGGGGGTGGTAACTGTATTTCTTGCTCCCAGGACCTCTACAGGGTGAACGAGGGAGCTATACAGGAAATGTTAATCTGGGTCTGAGCTCTCTCGCACGCCCTCTCCTAGTGCGCCGGGCAGCAGAGGTACTGGAGCTTGGCCACGCTACAGGAAATGACCATCAGGAGATGAGTGCTGTGCACTTTTCACCTGATGGGCAACTGGATATTTGCACCCCCCGGGCCTGAGCGCCTTAAAGGACCACTCTAGGCACCCAGACCACTTCAGCTTAATGAAGTGGTCTGGGTGCCAGGTCCCTCTAGGATTAACCCTTTTTTTTATAAACATAGCAGTTTCAGAGAAACTGCTATGTTTATAAATGGGTTAATCCAGCATCTAAAGCCTCTAGTGGCTGCCTCATTGACAGCCGCTAGAGGCGTTTGCGTGCTTCTCACTGTGAAAATAACAGTGAGAAGACGCCAACGTCCATAGGAAAGCATTATGAATGCTTTCCTATGAGACTGGCTGAATGCGCGCGCAGCTCCTGCCGCGCATGCGCATTCAGCCGAAGAGGCAGAGAGGAGGAGGAGAGCTCTCCGCCCAGCTCTGGAAAAAAGGTAAGTTTAACCCCTTTCCTTGCCATCCAGCCCGGCGGGAGTGGGACCCTGAGGGTGGGGGCACCCTCAGGGCACTATAGTGCCAGGAAAACTAGTGTTTTCCTGGCACTATAGTGGTCCTTTAAGGCAGCCACCTGTGTCACCTTATGGTAGCGCCGGCCCTGGTTTTATTGATTTATTAAATTACAGCTGTGCCTGCATTTGTGTACTATTGACATTTTTACAGTAATTATAGAACTATGCTTACAAATGTAACAGCCCACAAATAGAAGAAAATAGTCCTGCATATTCTATTCTGCGGTTTAAGTAGAAGCAGTCTAGCGATTTTTGTTTTAAAAGTCTAAAAAATGTTTCTATACTCGGACAAACAGCACTATTAATTTGACCGGCAGACTAGGAGTGACATCCATTGGTCAAGTGTATACATAAACACTGACTAAACTTGCTAAATGCAGAGAGCTCCTGTAAAGGCTGGTTACAATCAAAGCTTAGCCTCAAGTGCAGATCAAAGGGATAGCTGTGTAAATGTGGTGCAATCTTATAGGGAAAACATAAAAGTAAGAAAGCACCCACATTGTCCAAGGTACAAGCTGTAATCTTCAATGTTTTTTAAAAACGGTCACCCCAAATGAAGGTGCCTTTGGACTAATAGTAAATTGAACACAATAAACATGATTCAGAGACCGTTTCATAACAGGTATCACTCATACATGGATACACCACCACTTCTTTGAGGACATGTTCCCAGGTAATCGTGATCTGAACCTGCTTTACACTAAACATCCTTCTTTGCTTACCCATGTACCTGACCATTTAGAGTTAGAATAAACCTCTATAGTGTTGCTCTTCCTGAACGCAGGTGGGGATGGTTCAGGTAATCTACTCTGTATGGAAAATGCTGACCCCTCCACAGCAATGTAAGTGCATGGCTTTTTACCATATGGACATACAGAGGAATGGAAAAACTAGGGGAAATATATCAGGCCAGAAAGCCCTGTCTGCTCTCATATCTCAAGCACTCCAACCACTGCATTATCCCCTGCCTAGATTTAGAGAGTGGATGAGCACTTTATGGCAGTCATGGAAGATGACAGGGGTACACCCCCTTCTCAAATTACTCATATGCAGTACTACGGGAATGTAACATACACTGTTACCTGTTACGTATTTACACTAAGCCCTCTGACTTAAACAGCACGTCGCCTGTTCCCAAGATAAATAGACCACAGTATGTCAAGTTCCATGATCCTAATTGTGTAACGTCTTTCCTATAGAAATTAACATTTCCTGGTACTTTATGTGGCTGTGAGCGCTTGGATCGACACTAAAGCCATTTAGTCACACCAAAACAGTAACATGTATTTTTTAAACCCACAAACTGTAACGGAACCGCTGGCACCCCGACCGGGTACCTTCCGCTGACGGATGCTCCTAGTGCTTTCCGAGGACTCCAAGCACTCTGCCCGACACCATAACCACTGCGGACCCCACGAACCGCCGCAGCTTGGTTGGGGTCTCGCCGTCTCCACCCACTCTGGACCCAAGACCAGGGTCCAGCTTCCAGTAGGTTGACCTCTCCGAATTCCAGAGAGCAGGAACAGGAACAAGCTCTTAGCAGAGCTTAGTGATTATACCCTGGGGAGTATAGTGATTATAGCAATCCCCAGAGTGTAGTTTCTCCAATCCCCCAAACATGAGCCGAAACTTCATGAAGGTACAAGATGATCTGATCTTTTAATGGCAGATACTCTGCTTTTATGCAATTCTCCCCTGCAAGGGAGACGCCCACAGACAATTATACATTGCCCAATCACACAATGGTTACATCCCACACATCTCCTCCCCTTAGCCTGAGAGGTAACCCAATTATCCATACATTTTAAAACACACTTTTTACCCAACTTTCATAACTCCAAAACTATACCAACTATACATCCAATATTAATAAAACATTAACAAAATAAAATATTAATAAATTATTAATCAGCACACTTTAAATATAAACATAACCAAAAATCAGACAATTCCATCCAGGGGTTAAAAAGTTAGCTGGAGGTCCCTTTATGACCGACCGCAAGCACATTTTCATGCCCAAAACAGTTCCATAGATTTGGGCTGTGCGGCCGGTCTATTTTTAGCTGAAAAAAACGACAAAGTCCCATCGCCGATTGGGACTTAGTCTCTGCAGCTGTAAAATCAGTAGGGGAGAAGGTAGAGCTCAGCGGTGTTCACGGAAATGTGTAGCCAATTTTAGTTCCATGAATTTGGCTACACATACCACTGACCTTGTGCGAATGATCAAAGATTGCTGCCGCCACGTGTTTGGCAAACGAACAAAGGCCACCCAGCATTGTCAATTAAGCTGCGGTTAACCGCAGCTTCTGGGAGGTAAATTGCCGACACACTCCCAATACAGGTGGTCCGCCTGTGTGGTACTTGGTTCAGTAAGCCCCATTTACTGAACCAAGTGGGAAATAGCCAGGAACAAAGGGTTTTAACCAGGTCTGGGGACACAGGGGACACCGTCTTAAAGGGGCAGTGTCCCAAACAAGTCTGGAGACACCGTCTTAAAGGGGCAGTGTCCCAATTTTCCCTATGCCCCAAAAAGGTGCTTAAAGGGCCAGCACCAGTCCCATAACCCACAAGGCAGGTCTTAAAGGGAGGCTGGCACTCAGGCTCCTCCAACAGCCAGGGGCAAATGGCAACTTGTCACCTAAAAATCTAGTGACGAAAGGCATTTCGTCACACAAACTATTTCTGTAATTGAACAGACAAGGTTACAGGTTGCCTGAGGTAAAGTTTCCATAAAGTAAACATGTATATACTTGAAAGAGGTCACAAGACTGATTCACTGTACTTTGATTCAGCTTTCACAATACAAATTGATAGCTATATTTTATTTCTATCGAAACATCAAATGTGCTAATGCATTAAACTAGATCATTTTTACTGGCTGTTCTTTAATCTTACAAATTCCACTCTGTGTCAATTCGTCCCCTTGTTTCCTGTGCATATAATATAATGAAATTTATTAAATACTTTACAGTGTGGAAGAGTCTTCAATTCAATTTATGACATGAATCGAATATACAGTGGAGCCAAGGATTTCATTTGACACAGTAGCGGAATTAGGATGTGTGGTAGTAATCGGATACAAAATATGAGTCTGATTAGAATGAGACTGTTAGCAGAAACTCAAATTCATTCCTTATCTGACAAAACTACTTCTGTTTAATTCAAGGAAATATTTTCTCATATCTGCTTTATTTTATGTATTAAAGAACACATTTTTCCAATAATGCTCAAAGAGGGCTTACATATACTTTAAAAAAAAAAATACACCTTTATTGTGAAAATATTAAACTTGCACTCTAAGTGTTATAACCAGTGTAGCTTGTGTAGTGGTTATGGTACCGTGAGTATTCCGGTACCAGTTTGACACTTACCTGGATCCCCTGGGCCTGTTTGTCCCTCACAACTGATATAACTACAAACTTAAAGTTTGGAATCCCAGTCTTCAATGCAGTCACCTACTATACAGTGCTAAATGATCAATTTATGCTTTCCTTTTCCCTTTGCAGTCCTGTGCTGCCTATACTGAACTACTGTTATTCTGCCTCGGGTACTCAGAAATCACTATTTTCACTATTACTACTAGTTATATTACCACTACCTTGTTTATTTCTGTATGCACCCCAATTTAAAAAAAAACATTAACGAAGTGTGAATAAAAATCAAACATAATAAACTGTACTGTTGTCCCTTTTCGACATCATAGTGTATTGCTAGAGATCAATTCATTAGGGATTCATTCTAAAAGGAAGCAGATTTTATATGCATATCTACGTATGTGCCTTTGCGATATCAAGGTTAGGTAAATTCTAGTGCAGCCAGAGAATAAACAGGGATTTTAGTGTCTGTGAGAAATGAAAGTACCTAGTGTTACATGGCTGAAACTAAAACTAGAGGATAACTGCAGGGTTTAGAGTCCTCCTAAAACCAGACATTTTTCCTTTGCAAATACGGCACTCTGACCCCACTCATTCCTACACCTATCATCATGAACTTGCATCGCCTGTTATCTGGTCTCGAACCCACATCTATTATTGTTATCAACTTTTCTAATTCTAGGGTAGATCCCCAGCCGCTGGCAACCTATAACCCCTATGTTGCATTACCAGCTGTATAATTGACCTAGCATCAAGGCCAAGGGGGTAGTTGTCTGACAAGAGGGGATCAATTTCCTGGTCACCCCAGGTAGAAAACCAACTGTGAACCTCACATACTTCTCAACTGTATAAAATCTATGCTTTTTGCAAACAGAATATAATTGTGCATTATGCAATGGCCAAGCAGCAAAACGTGTGTAAAAATAGCTGGACTTGACTTCCTTTTACATTTTAATTTGGTAAGGGAATCTTACTAGAGCCAATAGTGTATTCTAGTACTAGCTAGTAGTGTATTCTTTTCCTTTTGCAATATTCATCAGCTCTTTATACAAGGCATTCGTGTTTCAAAGGATCCCATTCAGAGCTCTAGTTCCCATACTTCTTTATTACATCCTCACGCTGAGTGAAATGATTGCTCAGAGGATTGGTATGAGGCGTTTTCCTCCTCTCCTTCAAATGCCATGGACTGTGTACCAGGGAATAAGACATTATTATTGTAGCAGCAAAAAAAGCTCACCAGATAGAACTATGATTATCTTATATGATTCAAAAATATAACAGATTAAACATATGAATCTATTTATTTTCTACATTCTGCTTTCATATTTTGCACAGCGCTTTTAAATACATAAGGGTACATGTATAATTGATGATTCCACTTCTTAGAGTAAGCAATGGTGTCGGAGTCCGGGAAAAGAACATACAATAAACATCTGTGCTGCAGGTTAGCATAGGAATATAAGATTATTTTCAAATTGAGAAATAACCACAACAAACAATATGATCAAAGTCCATCAGCATTATGCCTACTTGTGGCACATCTGTAATTGAAGAGCAGGGGTTTAACATCCATCCTAATAAATCCAAATCGCTAAAATTGGGTTATGTATGGATGTTAAACACCTGCTCTGAGATTTACAAAGCAGTGAACTATGAGAGTTTTCTTTGCCATAAAAACTAGTGGACCTGTACACTAACTTAGTGAAGGTTATAATTGGACGCTGCTGTTGTGGATTACATTTCCCATAATACCCTGCCATCCCAAAGAGCCTCGTTAACCCATTCACTACTGAGCACTTTAAAAAAATATTAGTACATTTATTTGAAGCAAGGGATTGCTTGCAAAAAATATCGAAGTTCAAATGATGTAAATCAACACAATACTTTTTCACTTATTTATTCATTCTCTCCCATCCTCTATCTTGTAATATTACACACAGTCTGAAATGTTCGTACACACAAAAATGCAATTCTTCTCACATTGAGTAGGTATGTCAAAAATATATAAAGTAGTCAAATACCTTGCTTTAAGATATTTGCAAGGACCCTTAAGAAATTACTAGCAGTGTAGCTTACTACAAATAGCAACAGAATGTACAGACAACATGTCTGCATTTGAGCACAATGAACACACAGTTAAATCATATATTTCTAAATAGTTATTTAAACTGCTATATCAATCTTTATTAACCTCTGGATGACAGTGAAATGGTAATCCATTCACTGCTTCCTGCTCCTGACTTCAGGAATGCTACCACCCAATGAAACCTTCTGTACTGTTTGGAAGCAGGAGGTGAGCTTTACTTTTCAGCAAACTTACAGTCATTATTTTAGTGACTTCTGGCAGCAAAATATGTTCTTATACAGGCTGGTAATCATAACTAGAATATAAATTAGGATTAAAAAGGCTTTATAGACTAGATTTCATACTACAAAATATATGAAAATAAAAATGTTTATACTTGATTTGGATATTTAAGGGGTTAAAGGCCCAGCATTGTGCTGATGATGCAATGTCTATGGACATCATTTCACAATTTCTTTTGTCGCACTTTTTGGGAGCAGTTTGACAAAAAACAAGCCTCTTCTCAGCACCCATAGACCTCTACTTCAGTTACCTCCTTGGTATGCATAATTTACACATACACATTATCAAAATTACTGCCATTCATCCTGGATGGCAGCGGTAGGCTGAGAGCGCAGAGTTAACCTGCTCCCAGAGAAAAAAAAGCGCAAATAAACGAATTGCGACTCTGGCGTGGTTATGTTGATTATTGTGCTCATTTTAATGACATTTGCATACAGGATTTTGTAGCAAAACTCTATTCTCTAGGCATTGTATTATGGCTCACTTGTTGAAGACATGTTCTTGCAGCCCTCAAATCACATTACTGAATCATTACTTACTTTAGCAGTTTATATGTCCAAGCTGTAATGTTAATTCTATTTTCCTCTGTTTATTTGCTGGTGACATTTTGTTATTTACAGCATGCCATAACATATAATGTACATTAAGAGTGCACTTAAAGGAATACAGTGTATGATAGTCATCCTTTAAACTAACAATTCTGTGTTCTTTGTCTTTTGTTTTAAGTCGGAAGGGACCTCAGATAAATCAGCGAGCAGTGTCCTCACCTCAGCCGAGGACAAGTCACAGAAAGAAGGTTCATCTGAAGGGTCTAATTAACAATGTAAGGATTCAGCAGCGGTCTTCTTTAAACAAAGCGTATAACTGATTTCTGCCCTTTAATTGATCTATAATGTGTTGCACATAAAGGCACTCCTTATCCAGTTAACAATCTTCTTTAAATCAAATAATGGTTTCATTTTTAAATAAATCCTGAAAAGTCGTAGTTTATCTACTGAAGTGTGAAATGTCAAATATTCTGAGTAAATTTAATATTTTAGGCCACGGAAGTTTAACAAGGAAATTTTCTCCAAGTAAACTTTGACAGTTTGATTATTTTGACCTAAAAATTAAAATGTAATTTTAATTCACTTGGAATTCCCAACAATTTAGATAATAACACCATCAATGTACAGGGGGTTGCACTATTTTTAATGGGTCACTCCACACCCCAAAAGCACTTCAGCAAGCAAACAGTTTATAAAAAGTGACCATTTCTATGAACATTGGCACTGAAAGGGAGGGCTTGCTAAGGCTGCAGTTCATACCTGCAGCTTTTGTAAGCTATTTTAAGATTTACCATACATGTATCCATTGGGAATATAGCTACTAAACAGTGATTTGCATTTTTTGGAGTGTTCCCTTAATGGTTTTTCTGCGCAAGATTTCCTGAAGTGTTCCCAGTATCTAATTTTTGCCTATCACTGTTCAGTCAATAGAAATACTGACATAATTTCACTAGACAACATAGTGTGATGACAGCCAAAATGCTAAAGTAAGGAAACTAGAATGTTTTTCCAGGTTTAGTTTCTACTAATGTTTGCATTAGTTAGAGATAACAAGGGCTCTGTTCTGTTCAGTATTAAAAGTACAATTATGCAAGTGTTTTTAGTTTAAAATATTAACATTCTTTTAAAATGTAAAAAAGGTCAGATTTGTCAATTGTGAATAAATGACTTCATTGTAATTTACATTAACAGAGCACTGTTCTAGAGCTGTTACGCCCTTTCTGTCATTCCAAAAATATGAACATATTGTTTTGTTTTACTGTATATGACGAACTTATGATTTCCAAGGGATCTGACAAATGTTTTGTGTTAGCATAAAAAGACTGGCAAGTGTGTCTGTAGCTTTTTAGATTTCTATGCTATGTTTTGATCCATATGTGGGGAAGACAAAATATCACTGTATGAAAGGAACACTGTAGGCACTGTATCTTCTTCATCTCATTGAAGTGGTTAGAGTGTTTTAGTCCCCTGGTGCCATCATTCCATTCAGCATTAAATCGGTTTTAATGGTTTAATGCTAATTGAGAGTCCGAAAGAGGGAACATTGGCCTGAGCAGCAAGCCCATAGCTTGTATGAATTGGTATGGCAAGAAGGAAGTGTCATCGTAACCATATTTCCAGAGGGAGCTGGACTGTGAAAGGCCAATGACCCTCATTCAGAGTTAAATTTCTCGAAAATAGTTTAAGACTTAAAGGATGTGATTCCAGGCACTATAACCAATTAAGGCCTTTATTTAATATTTTTGGATAAACTTTATATAAAATTTTATATATTCAAAATATCAAATAATCTATAAATATATCCATATACCAAAAATATTAAAATATTTTTCAAAATATTGACTTATTTGAAAATATTATCCACAAATATTAAGTTGAGGCTTAAATGATTATAGTGCCTATAGTCATTATAGCAATTTCACCTCTTTGAATTGATTATAGTGCCTGGAGTCCCCACTTCCAGTTATTGTTAAACCATTTTAGAGCAGTTTATCACTAAGGGTCACTGGCCATCCACACTCCGGCCCCTTCTAGAGGTGTGGCTAATGCAGAAATTATATACTTCCTTGTACTCATACCCTTCATACAGTAAGTTGGAGCTCTGATAGGCTAACAACACCCAGCTGACACTATTCAACCAATCACAGCTGCCCATTGCTGCTTAGGATAATACTTCCTCAGTCAAAGCTTCCAGAGGGGATTCACTGCTGGGTTCTCTCATTTAGCGTAAAAACATTAATAAGCTGTTTAATGTTGAATGAAATTATGGCAACAGGGGACTCCAGATACTATAACCCATTTATTGAGATGAAGCAGTGCCTACTGTATCCCTTTAAGGAATTTAGCAAATAAAGTGACCCTGAGATTGACAAACATATTAAACCGAACACTGTACCACATCTTATGTCTGTGTTCAAGGTTTTTTTTTTATAATTGCAGTTCCTGACATTGATGGGAGGTGGCTTAAAAGAACAGCAATATCCTGTTTTATCCATCTATGTTGTAGCTTATTTGCCATAGGATAAAACAGAGAAAAGAAATGAACAAATTAGAATGATTGATTCTCAATGAGCATTCTGGGCATTCGTCTAAAAACCTTTAAAAACATTGAGAATGTACAATGAATCAGTGGCGGGGAGGGGATATTATGGTTTAAGAACAACATGTGAAGTAAGTGCAAAGGTTTATTTAAAATATCTAAAAATACTTGGCGAATGTTTTAGTCTAACCACAACTTATAAATATTAACTTGCTGTTCTGTGCTAAGACATGAACTTTCTTCATGACCTGTGACTCGTGAGAATATATCTGGGTTCTGCACAGTGATGGCTAGTTTAGTTTCCCCATTTACATAAACCCAACAGAAATAATAAGCAAGTCTTAACTTAGAATATATACAGCAGATACTCCATGCAATATTTAGGGTATGTTTGTTATAAAAATTGTATTATTAATTTTTTGCTGCATTGCTCTCAAAGTGCCTCGAGAGAGTTATTTAGACTTCTTGGTTATGTTGCCTTAAAGAGACACTATAGTCACCAGAACAACTACAGCTTAATGCAGTTGTTCTGGTGGGTATAGTCACTCCCTGCAGGCTTTTTAAAGTAAACACTTTCCTTTCAGAGTACTGTGCAGCACAGACATTCAACATGGAGACACTGTATTTTCCTCATAAAGATGCATTCATTCAATGAATCTCTATGAGGAGGTACTGATTGGCCAGGCCAGCATTTGTCCCCACTCCCTTGCCAATTTCAGCCAATCCAATGCTTTCCCCATGGGAAAGCATTGGTTTGGCTGAAATCATCAAATCTGATAATGTCAGCCAAGGAGGCGGATCGGGGCAGGAAATAAGGTAAGTTTTTTTTTATTACCTTTTAAGGGGGGACAAGCCACCTAAATGGTGGTTTTAACACTACAGGGTCAGGAATACATGGTTGTTTTCCTGACCCTATAGTATTCCTTTAACATGTTCTCAAAATATTGATGGCAAGGGCACAAATCTGCATTTCTGTCATACAGTATGTTTACAAAGTTAAAGAATAGTTTTGGTATGTGCTATATAGAGTGTCTAGTTATTTAACCCCTATATAGAGTGTCTAGTTATTTAAGGGGTTAAATGATTGACTAATCAGATTTTGCCATTCACAGTTTAATGACTGGAGTAATTAATAGGATTGTTAACATTACAACACAATGCCATCAATAGATTGTGCTGAGTAAGTTAATCACATAGTTTATAGAACATTAAAACATTAGAATGGTGCATCCCTGATGATTATTGAATAATCCTGGAATTTGAGTTCTTTAAACCCTTAAGGACACATGACATGTGTGACATGTCATGATTCCCTTTTATTCCAGAAGTCTGGTCCTTAAGGGGTTAAGGACGCCCATTGCATGTATTGAAACCTTAATTAAACGATGGTAGTTAAATTTAACCCCTGTAGGCCCAGGAAAGGATAAAATAAATAAAAGTTCCCAGTATCTTGTATGGAGCATAGTTCAGTATTTTGAACAGTTGTATATGTATTTATTTATGTTTCTTTCCTTTCCAAAGGGTTACAAATGGTCTTCCAGCCTCAAAATCATTATTGAAACAACTTGTGATGCCTCTCAGGAACCCGAAACTTGCACTGATGCAAAGGCATTCTGTAACTATGTGAATAAACTGTATTTATCTGGCTCCGCTGATTATCCAAAGTCATTTTCTGTTCATCATCTACGTATAGTATATCTCCAATAAAACAAAAACACTTATTTTACTTGTACATTGCTTCGCAACTTATTCATAAAAGTGTCTGCTTCAAAAATCTTCAATTGTTGGAGCAACTGGAATGTTACCCAGCTTGAGACAATGTGATGAATACTGTGTATGCTCATTATACCTGGCTTAAGATGTAAACAACGGCAGGTTCTCGGTGCTCAGCCAATTACTTGCATTGTTTACATAGCTGGATTTAGCATTGCCTAGCGACTGGCTTTGCTTGCTCCAGTCTGTTCAATTCTTTATAATATGTAAAGGCTATTTCTCAGTACTGGCTAAAGCTAGTGGTGTTTCATCATTGGGTACTAATGAAGCTCTTAAACATTTCTGTAAACAGATCGTGCATATATTGGGACTAGGAGATTAATATACAACATATGGCATGAGGAAATATGGATAATGCTCGATAGAGAAATCGGAGAGACCATTTACTCTTAGTTACACTCAGATGGGATATTGAACAGTCACTATCCGAACACCAATTTAGCAGCTTTCTGTCTCTAAGCGATTCCCTATTTTGGAGGGTACAATGCAGAAAGACAAGGATACATCTTCTCCAGCATATCAGTTGGCAGCTTTTCAACTTTCTTTTAGTGCAGCGTTTATAGAATTAAACCCATTGCACCATTCAATGTCAGACATGCCTTCTACACCACTTTTATTGAACATTCACCCTTTAAAGGGGTTTGCTTCAGCTGTGAATTTAACAACATTTGGAAGAAATGAGAGTGTAATGTGAAGCACCCATCCCCTCCTCATTTTATTTACGGTGCATGATGCTCGTGACTGTATCATTCATTTAGAATTCACCCCACTTTCCAGATTGAACTGCTTCCAAAAAGGGTTTCTCTTTCTGAAATTGGACAGTAGTTAAGCAGGTAGATAGGTGGGCACTAAGGACAAGACAGAGAGAGGGCAGCTGACCCTTAGTGAATCTGCATTGCAATTAAAAAGTATTCAGACCCCTTAATTTTTTTCACATTTCTTATGTTACAACCTTATGCTACAATTGTTTAAATTATTATTTTGTTCACATCCAACTACACTCGACACCCCATAATGACAAAGCAAAATCAGATTATTTTTTTTTAAATTAGCATTCGTATTGAAAAGAATAAACTGAAATATGGCATTGACACAAGTATTAGTCCGTCCGTGGCAAATTCAATTGACTGGACATGATTTGGACAGGCACTCCCCTGCCTGTATAAGGTCTTACAGCTATAAATGCATATCAGAGCAGAAATCAAGCCATGAAACTGACCGCAGAGCTCAGAGACAATATTGTTTTGAGACACAGATCTGGAATAGACTGCAAAACATTTGGCTGCATTGAATGTACCCAAGAGAAAAGTGGTTTCCGTAATTTATAAATGGAAGTTTGGAACCAACGGCTTCCTAGCAGGGATTCTATTACTTAAATCCTCTGTGTATACTTACCGCCTGATTGTTTATTGCTATTCATGAGCTTCTGAGAACTTTTTTGTATGTTCACGTGTCTTTATTTTCTTGTTGTAATGTATAGCACATAATTGGCACAATTTAAGCTGATACCATTGGCTCAGGTTAAATGTTTTAAAATATACCCCCCACACCACCACCTCCAAGTTCCTATGAAAGGATACTATGTGGGCTAGGTTTGTATATCATAGGTGTATTGGACTATACATAGTCAGTCTAAGACCTAGTTAAGCAGGTAGGTCCCCTTGCCATGACAAATATTTTGTTTTTATAAATTCATGACTCTGCATATCTACAGTAGCATTATTTATTCTGTGTGTTTTTACCAACCCTGATTGTGGGGACTTGTGTAGCTCTTCAGCAGTTGTGTGTGTTTCATTTACTTTCATCCAAGGTTCAATATATAATCTAGGTAAGGTTGATCTTTATAATCCCAGCCAAAAATGTCCTACTAAATACTCAACACTAGACAATACAATCTAAGCACACTTTCATATTAGACTTGGGTGCTACTTCCACGCAAGCCTTCTCTTACTCCAAAATAGATTTAATTCAAATGTGTGCAACATTGTTGGGAAGAAATGCAAGTCATTTGAGATTCATAAATGGACCACTTGACTGGTCCACAAAACACAAATCACAACTCTTTGATTCGACACTAGTTTGATTAAGTCAAGTTATATCAATATTTCCTATTGCTGTTACTGGGATACTATAGGCACCCAGACCACTTCATCTCAAAATCCCCATAGGAATCTCTTTTGCCACACTGTTATATTTGTTTTTACTGATCTTGCTTCTGCCGTGAAGGCAAGGCAATCCTGTCTGTTAATTTAGCACAATGTTTTATCTTCCTATCTGGTAAAATTCCTCTAAAAACATTTTTTTTCCTCTGACAAGAAATTACCCCAAATCATCAGCACTTGCAAAAACATGGAAATTTCCAAAAACACAGAATACAATGGAGGATGTGACTGTGAATCCTGATATATCCCTGCATCAATCAAGTTAGAGGTTTATTGTGTATTTGTTTAGTTAATTGCATCAAGTGACTGCCATTCTGCACTTTTTAACCTTTGCTCTAGAAGTACTGAGTCTTTATTATAGCACATGTTATTTCATACAGTCTGTATAGAAGTGTTAATGCTTTAATTAAACAAACACATTTACATTTGAGACAGAACTTGATCAGATCAGCTGTGTGAGAAATGTATTCACCATTACCAGATAGTAAACACATCATATATCTACTGTTTAATAGAACAGTAGGAGCCTCATATTACACAGAACTACAGAGTATAGCGAAACTATAATCAGTCTGTGTTGACAGATATGTATGAGTGGTTTTGTAAGGACATCCTGATGTTAAGATAAAATAAAAAGATAAAGGATTCGAGCTGTAATAATTTGAATACTAACTGTGTCTAAGCTGTGGAAAACTACAGTGATGTGCAATGCAATGTGTGACATTACTTTACCAGGGAATGATCCAGGTAGACTTAAAGGGTTACTCCAACCATCATGACCAGCCCACTGCAGTAATTATGATTGTAGGAGTTTCCTGACACCAGTCCCCATTAATAGGGCAAACGATTTTACTATGGTATGCCATGTTACATGGTGCTGCCAAGTACTGGGTTTCCTCTGTAGGCAGGTTTACAACATCCAGCTTTTGCAGAGTTGCAGAAGTCAGATGCCAATCCTGCTGCTCATTCATTAAATGAGAGTGCCAGCTGGTTGCTCTTAGGCAATGAATGAGCATAGATGCACAGAATTGACATTGGCCAGCCCCGGACCTCTTGTTTGGGCTGGCTAATGAAACCCCAATAATGCTGCCAGAGGTGGAGTTACAAAGGGTTCAAATTCAGTAAGTGCAGTGCTTCATATCGAAAAGCTGCAGAGACAGACTCCAGGCACCATAACCACTTCAAATCACTGAACTGTACATGGTGATTGGAGTAACCCTTTAATGCATTAGCATAGGAACCAGATGAAATCTAGGTGACACAGCCTTCCATATGTTAAACCAGCGGTTCCCAAATTGTGTGCTGGGGCTCCGCAAATTATTTTCCCGGTGCTATGATGATATCACCGGGAACTGTGCTCTCCCCTGCTGGCTCTGCAGGACCGGAGGGGAGATCAGAGATCTCCTTCTCCAGCCCGCTAGCACTTTGCTGATAGTCGGCAGGGGATGGAGGGAGAGAGGACCCAGGGGAGTCATTGTCACCACTCACACTACCAGGGATTGCAGGAAATGTCCCCACTCCCAGGCAAAGAGAAGCAGGGAGGGGGGGACATCACTTATATATACATACATATATATATATATATATATATAAATTAATTTGTTCTCCTACCCCCACAGACCCTTCACCACACAATTACCCCCCATACACACACACAAACACTGCACCCCCCTACCCACACACTGTACCCCTCATGCACAAACTGCCCCAAATACATATACACACAAACCACATCCTTCACAAACACACACACTGCACCCCTCACACACACATATTTTGCACACTACAGCCCCTATCCCGGCAGACCCCAGGTAAGTTGTCAGACTGTCTTTAAGCAGTTTGACTACTTACTCTGGAAGGGCACTACTGGCACCATAACCACTACAACATAATGTAGTGGTTATTATGTCTGGATTGTTTCTTTAAATAATCTACCAGTGCCACTCCCAAGATTAGGGGCCCAGTATATGCAGCAGGGCTGTACATATAAACAACCTAGAAAATTGTTTTGACTTGGGGTGCATGGAAAAATATTGAAATATTAAGGGCGCCTTGAACCTAAAACGTTTGGGAACCACTGTGTTAAACCAAGCAGCTTTTTTTAAAGGTAAAATGATACACAATCTCTGGGGTGGCTATTAACAGAATAGGATAAAGGCCTCTTTAAGGTAAAAAAATACTTTTCTTCAACACAGGTCTTTTTACTGATATTTACTTTTTACCTTTTATTTATATTTTTATGGAAATGTAATGTTTGAAAGATCCCTTAAAATGTTTTTCACATCCTTCTTAATTTCTTCAGTACCAAAATCATGTATAACGTTATTACTTTCATGTATTTTGCAGTATGAAATCTAGTCTAATAAAGCCTCAGTTGCCACATGTATACTATAATTATGAATACCAGCCTCTATAGGAACAAATGTATCTGCCAGAAGCCACTAGTTAGCAATATATTTCCCAAAAATGATAGCTCGTCCCCTGCTTTCAAACTGTACAGGAAGTTTCAATGGGTTATATTTTCCCTACAGTCGGGGTGGGGGAGTAGTAAATGGACTCTATCATTTCACTGTCAGCATTACACTAGCAGGCCAGAGATTGATAAATATTGATATAGCCGTTTTAAATACCTTCATTTTAGAAAAATATGTTTTTTCTATATGTGGGCATTATGCTCAAAAGCAGGCATTCGTTTTACATTCTTTTGCAATTTTTTATCAAAGGGACACTATAGTCACCAGAACAACTACAGCTAATTGAATTTATTCTGGTGAGTAGAATCATTACCTTCAGGCTTCTAGCTATAAACACTGTCTTTTCAGAGAAAATGCAGAGTTTACATTACAGCCTAGTGATAACTTCACTGGCCACTCCTCGGATGGCTGTTGGAGATCCTTCCTGGGTCATGGCTGCCTAAAATGCATCCAAACATTCAGTGTCTCCTCCCTCTGCATGCAGACACTGAACTTTCCTCATAGAGATTCATTGAATCAATTAATCTCTATGAAGAGATGCTGATTGGCCAGGGCTTTGTTTGAATTGTGCTGGCTCTGCACCTGATCTGCCTCCTTGTCAGTCTCAGTCAATCTTATGGAGAAGCATTGTGATTGGATCAGGCCACCACTTCTGATGATGTCAGAGGTCAGAGGAAGTTCACAGGCAGAGGCAGCAGCTTCAGACTTGAATACAAGTAAGATTTTACTATCTTTAGGGAGGCAAAGTGGTCCAAGGGGGCTAGATAGTGGTTTTACCACTATAGGGTCAGGAATACATGTTTGTGTTCATGACCCTATAATGCTCCTTTAAGTTGCACTACTAGTAGTGCCTTCAGAGACCTTGCAAACATTTAAAAGCCAAGGTATTTGCCCATTTTCATTTATTATTGTCACATAATCTATGTGAGAAAAATTGTAGTTTTGCTTTTATACTAACATTTAAGAAATGTTCCAAAATACTGTATAAAGCTTTTAATTTCCCTTATATTTTTTACTACGAATGAAAGAATAAGTGATAAAAATTGTGTAAATTGACTTTTTGAATTTTTAAATTTTTTCTGCAAAGCTATTGTGCAGTGTTATGATATGTTTATATCCTAGCAATATATTTTTTGCTTGAAATAACTGTTGTGCTAATATTTTTTTAATCAAAAATTTCTCGGTAGTGAAGGTATTAAACAGTAAACCAAATTATTTTAAAAGCTTCAACATCATGACAGCCATTGATCTTACACTTTTTGGGGCCAAATATCCCCATTCCCATTGTGTCCTACAATCACAATTAATGTAGCACGCCAACAGATTTTGGAAGGCCAAACAGATGAAAACAGCCTTGTTACTTTCCAGGTTTTGCTTTTATCCCCTTAACACCGTTACGGCGTTCTATGCCGTCCTGCTTTAAATGGGCTTAAAGGCCGTAACGGCTTTGAGCCCTGGGGCACCCGAGCTACTCACCTTCCCAATGCTCCACTTGGGGAGGATAGCCTGACAGCCCAGGCAGTCCTCCCACAGCAAATCAGGCCCCTCATAGAGCGATTACATGGTCCCAATAGCTGCCCACAGTGCTACCTGCAGAGTAACTGCCTGGACTATCAGGCAGTCCCCCAGCTGGTGGGAAATGTAAAAAAAAAAAAGAAGAATCATTATACACATTAACATAATTATATGTACATATATAAATATAATATATGTATTACATATATCTATATATATATATATATATATCTCATATATATGTAACTTCATACTTAGTGTATTTTAATATTAATATAACTACATATATTAGTATTAAAATTCACTTAGAATGAAGTTACATATACTGTATATGATATATAGATAAGATATATATATATTAATATAAATTTCTATATATGTATAATTACAATAATAAAAATTAAAAAAAATAAATACACTTAGAATGGCATTATATATATATATATATATATATATATAAATTACATAAATGAATACATAAGTAAATACGTAGAATTTAAATACATGCAGTGGCGTACATACCAGGGTCGCAGGGGTCGCGACTGCGACCGGGCCCGGCCCACCAGGGGGCCCGGCCGCCCTGCGACCCGGTATGTACCCACTGGGCCAGCCTCTTCTCCTGGGGGGCCCAGGAGCCGGCCACCTCAGGGCCCCCCGAGGCTGGCCCTGCTGACACCCGGCAGGCAGGGGGGCGCGCAAGGGAGCACTCTGCTCTGAGTGCTTTCTCTTCAGCTCAGGAGCACCACTGGACCCCAGGGAATCTCCCAGCACTCCAAAAAGTAGGGAGGCTGGGGGGATTAAATAAATAAAAAAATGTGTGTGTGTTAGTGTAAGTGTGTTTGTGTTAGTGTGTGTGTTAGTGTAAGTGTGTTTGTGTTGGTGTGTGTGTGTTAGTGTTAGTGTGTGTGTCTGCTAGTGAGTGTCAGTGAGTGTGTCTGTTATTGGGTGTGTGTCTGCTAGTGAGTGTCAGTGAGTGTGTTACTGTGTGTGTCTGTTACTGAGTGTGTATGATGTCTGTTAGTGAGTGTGTGTCAGTGAAAGTATGTTTTGTGAGTGTGTATGTATGTCTGTCGCTGAGTGTGTCTCTGTCAGTAAATGTGTGTGTGTGTGTTAGCTAGTGTGTATGCGTCTGTTCGTGAGAGTGTGTGTGTCTTCAGCATTTACCTTTCTCCAGCGCCGGACTCCCTTGGCACTGGGGATCCCTCCGCCTCTCAGCTCCGAATGCACAGGCGCGGCAAGAGGCGCGCGCATTTAAACCGCCCATAGTAAAGCATTACTCAATGCTTTCCTATGGACGTTCAGTGTCTTCTCACTGTGATTTTCACAGTGAGAATCGCGGAAGCTCCTCTAGCGGCTGTCAATGAGACAGCCACCAGAGGCTGGATTAACCCTCAGTGAAACATAGCCATTTCTCTAAAATGGCTATGTTTTCAGCTGCAGGGTTAAAACTAGAGGGACCTGGCACCCAGACCTCTTCATTGAGCTGATGTGATCTGGGTGTCTGTAGTGGTCCTTTAAGAGTGTGTGCATACCGCGGTCGCAGCCCTGCAACCCCTGCGACCAGGTGCCTGCCGCCATGTGTTGCGGCCCCGACCCGCGTCAAGTAAGCACGGGGGGCCCACGGATCAATTTTTGCACCGGGGCCCCATGGGTCATGTGTACACCACTGAATACATATATATGTATTTATATTAAAATTATATGTGTATATTTATGTAATCTTTTATCATAATTCTGTGATTTTATAAATAAAATTTGAGGGACATGCCTGACAACCCAGGCAGAAAGTCCAGAGAATTTAATTTGCGAGCACTATATTTAGCCCCGTAAGTTTCCAAACCACCATAAACCATGTACATGGGGGGTACTGTTTTACTCAGGAGACACAAATATTAGTGTTTTGAAATGGTAAATTGTATTACCACAATGATATTGTCAGCGAAAGTGAAGTTTTTTGCATTTTTCACACACAAACTTTCACTGACGATATTATTGCTTTTTCTTATGAAAATCACCTATAACTGTAACTTTAAAGTAAAGATTTAGCAACTGACATTATCATTCAGTTCAGACAAGGCAAATCAAGGATAATCGTTGCAAATGAAGAGTAGTTATTGCTTCATTCCCCTCTTGTCCGTATGCTTACTCTATGCTGACTGCCAGGTGCAAAGGACAGAGCTTGTAGCAGCATCTTACAGCTAAGATAAAGGCACCCATTTGCAGTATAAAGGCGTGTGTATTTCTATATTTAATTTTTGTCACACCTGTAGAGATAAGCATAACAGCACAAAACTGTGAAGCGTCAGTTTCTCTTTTTTTTATTTATATTAAATGTCACCAGCCACCTGCAACTTGCTCTGTTTACATTGCAGGAGGAAAGGTTCAAGAGAGTTGTAGAAGGAAATTTGCCCTCTGTACCTGTCTTGTTATTTATTGTGAGTTGTATAATGTTCACATTATCTTTAATTGAAATCCCTGCAGCTGTAAATGTTAATCATTAAAGCACGCTTTCTCTACCTCAAAGTGGGTAATAAAATTAAAATCAGGTCAAACTTCATGAAAACCCGTAATTTAAATACAAATTGACTTTATGTAAAAGTAAGGTCCGTATCAGTCTAGTTAAGGATTGAGGTAACATCTTATTCAACATATTGGTGTAGAATAACGCTTCTGAAATTTGGGATACCAAAAACAAAAACTAGCGGTCTACAGCAGAGGCTTACAATAGCAAAGTAAAAAAAAAAAAAAGAGCCAAATGGATCTTATTAACACACTGTTCATTTGGAAAGCCTGCAACTCTACTCACTAAATTCCGCTAATGTATTCACTGAAACCCAAATTCTAACAAATAAGTCTCCAGTGTTGCAGAGATGCCAATTTGTTACAACTGTTTTATTTTGGTAATTTTTTTCAACTCAACAGCAAAAGCACTATATAACTAATAAATATGCTGAATTTGCAATTCTTTATATATTCTAATAGCAATCCTTTCCACTAGGCCTTCATATTTAAAGGGACTCTCCAGACCCCAAGAACAGATTAGCTTGCTAAAATGCTTTGAATGCGACTAGTGAGTAAATTTTTTTAAATTTTACAAAAACGGCAGATTGCAATAGAAAATGGCACTTTTCTAAATTAACCTTGTTAAATACCTCTGGCTTTCAGGTAGACAACAGATCCTGTTACTTCCTGGTTTGGTTACCTCGGTGGAACTAAACCTAAGAGCTGGCAATTGCCCAAAGCACCTGCCTCGTTGAGCTGCATTGGGCAGTCTGTGATTGGACAGCAAGATTAGACAGAACGTTTGGGTGGGGTTAGAAGGGGCAGGGCTTGCAAAGGCTGCAGACAAGAGAACCCCAGTTTTGGCAAGCTGTTTTTAGATATATCCCCAATAAAAAAAAAAGTATAATTAAATGCATATATATTTTAATTTGGGGTATATCTACTAAAATGCCATTTTTTTTTAATATTTTGGGACAGTGGGATGCCTTTAACGTACATATGCACAGGTTCAATCACTAATCCAAACTATAGCAAATCAAAATCCCAATTGCAAAATTTAGGTTAAAACAGCCAATGTGTTATAAATGCTGACTTGGAGAATTAATTTAAATAAATTATTGTAGCGTAAATGTTGCCATTTAGATTTAAACGTGTTACAATTCTGACTTTAGTGAATAACTTTGCGATTGGCATATTTCTAAACTGTAGCATGCAGGTACACATTTTATTTTAGGACTTATTATACTGTGTAAATAAAATCCCCTGGCAAGTTGACGTCACCCTCCCACAATGTGTGTGTTAACGGTATGTGTGCGCCTGCTGTGTGTCAAGTGTGTGTACTTTGTACTGGCTGGTTGTGTATCAAGGGTACTTTGTGTATTTCCTGCCACCTGCTTACCTTTTTGCAGGGGAAGGAACTATGATTCCTGGTGGTCCAGTGGAGGAGTGTCGCGTCCTGTTCCGTTCTGCACAGATGTCTGGCCTTGGCGTCTGGTATCCAGAACATTTCTTGTTTAATTTTTTTTTTGTTTTCTATTCGATGTCTGGTTTTCTTTTTGCTGGGTTTTCTGGGTTCATTCCTTTATTCCATTCCTGGAATTCCCAGTCTCCTGGATTCCTTTAAATGTTTGTTTTTTTGTTGCCACACCTATTCCTTTGCCATTTATCCTTTTTGTTTCAGTCTGTTCCTGCAGGCAGTGGTCTCATTTCCTCTGCACCTTTCTTTCCAGGTAAGTACTGGTGTGTTTTATTTTTGTTTATTTTGTTTATGCATATCTAGGCAGTTAGGACCCACCGTCATTGGAGTACTTTGGCGCAGTGGTGGGCTGCATACATCTTGCATACATCTTGGCAACCTAACTTACACACTGACTGCCAGAACGGTGAGGGAATGCTTAAAGTGGTCTTTATGCACTGGAGCTGCAGATCACACATTTCTTGCTGTCGTCTATGAAAGGGGGACATATGGAGCCTTGGTACTCCAGGTCCCAGTTTAGTGATGAACAGGGGCTCTGACACATCATTGCCACATGTGTGTGTATGGTGACCGGGCCTCTGTCTGAGTCTGACCATAAGCACCTACCTAAGGCTGCCTAATGGGTCATCCTTCTGCGATAATGTAGCAGACGTTGGGCTTGGTTCTGGCACCAATAAATATATTTCAAATGCAGAATATTTCCAGACTGGGTACATATGTTATTTACTGAGAACAGTCAGTCCCCTGATCATAATCCATTACTTAATTGCCTGCTCAAGGAATAGAAAATCTTTTAAACTCTTAAACTAGTGATTTGGTATGAGATAAACAAAAGTGGCAAATACATAGAAGCTTGAAGAATTCTGCATGGTCTCCACATGAACAAATGACCCATTGATTTCTAAATAGTAGCAAATACATAGAAAATTGGTTTGTAATGTTTTTAATTTGGTTTAATGGAACAACTTATTGAAGATTTATTGCAAACTACAGTAAAACTAGAGATTTAGATTAAACTATCAACTAAATCTTAAGAAATGTCAAAGAGCGTCAGATTATATGAAGCTCTATATATAATTAAAAAACAGCACTAGCAGACAGAACAAAAATGATTATGGTAAAAATATTTTTTTGGGGAAAAAAGGAAAATTCTATTTTCTCACTCAAACTAAATTGTGTCTGACCAAGAGGAAAAGATATGGTACATACACTAACTGTTAGGAAGAACAAAAGGAAGAAGGAAGGACCCGGTGTAATACAGCGTAACAAGGCACATTGAGGGGAAAATGTGTGGGATACGGATGGATCTAGGGGATGCAATCATTGCTCATGGCAAATATGTCCCATGATCCCAGACCTCCTCCCAGCCATCCTCTTAACCACTAAAAAGTCTACAGCTCTACAGGATTCTTTATCGAGGAAATTTCTAAACCAGGGTAAGATAGATTCCTATATTCCTCTCTCATATTTTAAAGCGATAATCCGTAGTTGTTACTGTCTAGCTGGACAAACTGGGGAAAATCTTGCATGTCACATGTAGCTTCCTGGACATTTGAACAAGGTGCAATATTCCTTATAGGAAGGATTTGAAATATTTAAACATCAGGCTTGGAAACGTTCCATCTCCCTCTAAACGTGCTTAACCTGCAGTGTAAATCAATCAAGACGAGTTAATAGGTTATATCTTACCACTGCCTGTCTCCCTTCCATAATTAAACCCTGGCCTGTTTCTCTCTTGGTCTGTCAGTTTATAACATGTGCTGGAAGAAAGGCTTACATTTGGGTTCCTTGCTTCATACATTCATATCCTGACAGGCCCGGACTGGCCATCGGGCAAACCGCGCAAATGCTCGGTGGGCCGTGATGGCCATGGGCTGAAGCCGGCAGGAAAGATCAAAAGATCTCTCCTGCCGGCCCATGCAGGGCAGCATCGGCCCAAAGATGGAGTTCTGTCCCATCATGGGCTGGAGGGGAGATCGGGCAGTGAGCCAGTCACCCTTCGCGCACGCCGAGCAGCTATCTTTCTCTTCTTCTCGCGAGCTCCGAGATTCTCAGAGCATTGCCATGGTAACCCGCGGAAACGCTCTGAAAAAAACGGTGCTTGTGAGAAGGAGAGAGAGATGGTCTGTACCCTGCGGGGTACAGACTGAAATTACCTGCCGACTGGACCATCAGGGTTCTGTGTGTGGCATGGCCCCCCCTCACTGGACCACCAGGTACCTGCATGTTTCCTCTCCCCCTGCACAGTTATAATAGGGAGTAAATGTTGTTTTTTTAAAATTATAAAATTATTAATTTAAGCCCATATCCAACCACAAAGTTATAAAAGGAAGTAAATGGTAATTTTTTTTTGTTTTACTTAAATAAATAAATAAATAAATAATTTAAGACCATATCTATATAAACCCCCCTCACATACGCACAGACACACACACACACTGCACCCCCTACACTAACACAGACATACACTGCACCCCCTACACTAACACACACACACTGCACCCCCTGCCCTAACACACACACTGCACCTCCTGCACTAACACACACACATACACACACACCGCACCCTCTGCACTAACACACACACTGCACCCCTACACTAACACAGACATACACTGCACCTCCTACACTAACACGCACACACAGTGCACCCCCTACACTAACACAGACATACACTGCACCCCCTGCACTAATACACACTGCACCCCCTGCACTACACACACACACACACACTGCACCCCCTACACACACACAGACATACACTGCACCCCCTGCACTAACACACACACACACATTGCACCCCTGCACTACACACACACACACACTGCACCCCTACACTAACACAGACATACAATGCACCCCCTGCACTAACACACTGCACCCCCTGCACTAACACACACACACACACTGCACCCCCTGCACTAACACAGACGCACACTGCACCCCCTGCACTAACACACACACGCACACTGCACCCCCTGCACTAACACAGACACACACACACACACACACACTGCACCCCCTGCACTAACACACAGACACACACACACACACACTGCACCCTCTGCACTAACACAGACACACACTGCACCCCCTGTACACACACACACACACACACACTGCACCCCTACACTAACACACACACACACTGCACTACACTAACACAGACATACACTGCACCCCCCACCCACACACACTGCACCCCCCACTAACACACATACACACACACTGCACCTCCTGCACTTACACACACACATTGCACCCCTACACTAACACACATACACTGCACCCCTGCACTAACACACACACACACACACACACACTGCACCCCTGCACTAACACAGACACACACTGCACCCCCTGCACTAGCACAAACTGCACCCCTGCACTAACACACACACTGCACCCCTGTTCTGTAACACACACACTGCACCCCCTGCACTAACACACACACACACACACACACTGCACCCCCTGCACTAACACAGACACACACTGCACCCCCTGCACTAACACACACACACTGCACCCCCTGCACTATCACACAGACACACTGCACCCCCTGCACTATCACACAGACACACTGCACCCCTTGCACTAACACACAAGCATACTTACACACAAACACACTACACACACTATACCCCTATATACAAACGACACCTCCTGCACTTACACACAAACACACTGCACAGATGCTATACCTCTTTATAAATACTACACCCACTATATATTTCTGTATGCACATTACACCCTCTGCACTCACACAAACACACTACACACACTCTGTACCCCTTATATACACAGAATACCCTGAGCACTCAAATACGCACAGTAAACACACTCTATACCGCCTAAACAAACACTACATTTCCTGCACTCACATACTTTATACCCCTATAAACACACATATTACACTCCCTGCATGCACACACACCAATTTATATCCCCTATAAATACACATTCTATACCCCCTGTACACACTACACCACCTATGTATACATTGCTGCACCTATACACATGTGCTCTACAGCCCCTATATGCATACACACACTAGAGCCCCTAGATACACTCCATCTCACCATGTGCTTCATACGGATAATATATCACTCTATTTGTTTAAGACATACTGCACCATATTTTGTCTTTTTCTTTCCCTCAGACATTCTGTTGTATTTTATTCCCTTATTTTAGGGTAAGTGTACATATTCAGCGCTCCACTGGTTTTTGTTTGATAGTACGCCACAAACAGACCCCTTTACACATACAATACAACACAAATAGTTATTTGGTAGGGGGCGTGTTAATGGTGGTGGCATTACACGTCCCCTTTCTGGCCCTGCCCCTCCTAGTGGGCTGCTTGGCCTTGAATTGCCCGGGCTAAATTTTTGTCCCAGTCCGGCCCTGTATCCTGACCTCCTACCACTATAGGCAAAATATTTCACATCACCTGCTTGGTAACCGGAGTAGTTCTGTTCTCTAGCCCTGATTTTGCCACCCTCTACATGTTCTCTCCAGGGCTTCAAATGAGGGATCAGAAAATAATAAATGCTATATTCCTGACTGTGAAGTTCACTATAACTCAATGTTGTAAATCTCAGAGTATCTCAAGCCTCCCCACGATGAAGACCAGAACCATTTATGGGAAGAGATAGCTCATAGCGTGTTATATCCTACAAGATGCAAGGTAAGTTGTCAGCGAAGGACATCGAGGCGCCATATACAAACACAAAGAATATTCCTTTGAAGTTTCATAAAAATCATCTGTCACACAAGAGTTTATTTAGTTGTGGACTACAACTATGGGATAAACCATGACCTTCCCAGCATTAAAACTCACAGTAATATGTGGTGTGTATGAGTGTATCACAGAACTACAACAAGAATATTTTCCGTAATGTGCAACACATAGTAATGTGTTTCGTAGTGTATCACAGGACTCCACAGTTATAAAGCATAATCACAGAGTTCCACTGTAACAAACATCACAATTGCTAGTGACTTTTCTCTGGTGTCTTCATAAGTAGGATATCAGAGGACAAAAATGGGACAGGAGCACGAAAGGGTATTGTGAATGACTTTGGAGTTTGTGTGTGTGTGTGTGTGTGTGTGTGTGTGTTGTATGTTTGTGCTGTATGTGTGTGTGGGTGATGTGTGTGTGTGTGTGTGTGTGTGTGTGTAGAGGTAGATGTTAGTGGTGCAGTGTGGCTGTGTAAATAGGTCTAATGTGTTGTGTTTGTGGTGTTGTATATGTGATGAGAGTATGTTTGTGTATATAGGATATATAATGTGTCTGTCTGTGTAGAGGTTGTAGTATATATGGGCAGGGGATGCAATGTGTGTGTGTAGAGGTTGTAGTATGTGGAGCTTGCAGGAGCAATACACGTGATCTACACCGAGAAGAGGAAGCAGATCAGAAGCTCTAACTCACTTCCCCACAACAATAGATACGTTGAGCCAGCGACAGAGATCGTTAATATCCCCATCAGCCGATGAAAGCACCCTCTGCATGGGTTGGCCAGGGCGCATTCTTCTCTATGCTACAATTACATAGTCTATGTGTGCTTTGACAGTTCGACCAGCTAGAAAAGAGCGAGATGGGGATCTGTATTGCCATTGTTGAGTAAAATCAGATCTTTTTTAGAATTAAATTTGCAGTAGGTGAGGTGGTGTGGTATGGAAGATACTCTGGCAATGTAGTGGATATACTGTATGGAGTGTTTATGTACTTTAAGAGGTCAACACTAATCCGTACTAAAAAAAAACAATTTCACTAAGTTATATTTATTCAGAAGGGTGCATGGAATAATAACTTTTACAGAACAATTGCCAGCATGGCAAAATAAACATCACATACATAGGTCAATAAACTTTGAGATATCAAGAGAAATTTAAACAAAAACGTGATTGTGAGCAAGCAGTCTAAACAAACAAAACAAATACAAAAAAAGTATTATAATTTCCAATGGTTTCAAATGTCAATTAATTCTATTGTAAGGGGCTGAGCAGAGGCTTTAGATGGAGAGGCAGTTTTTTTGGGAAGGGGGGTGCAGGAGTTTTATGGAAGAGGGTGCAGGGGTTTGTAAAAGGGGGGCAGGGGATTTGTGGAAGGGGGTTGCAGGGCTTTTGTAAAATGGGGGCAGGACAGGGTTTTTTCAAAATGTACACAATCGTGCAATTTTTAAAAATGTAAACATTAAAAATATTGCGGGTGTTATTATGCATTTTAAATTGGGGGAGGTGGTGCCAAACACAGGATCCGCCCAGGTACCAAATGCTTTAGGTACACCCCTGCCCTAGGCGGCCGCCTAACCGGCCTATAGGACGCGCCGGCCCTTCATATAGGGGCGGCCCAAACAGCAGTAAAGCTGCTGCCTGCACCCCACCTTAAGCAGCGCCCCAGGCAGACGGCTAATCGGCCTATAGGACGCGCGGGCCCTGAGTCTGAGTGTCCAAACTGCAACTAGAAAGCAACCTTCTTATCTCATAGTGAAAACCCTGCAATTAAACAAGAAAACAGATGTTTATGTGTGCTGGGTGTTTACTTTAATGTAACTTCATTTATGGCGGAAAAAGAAAAAAAATAGAAAGAGGTGTTACCCTCTATCCTGCTCATTCCTTTTATTAGTGGGAGGATGCTGTCTTCCATGCGGTCCAGTGAGGTGAGGAGGGGTTAATAATTCCCTTGTGGTCAGTGGAGGTTAATAATTAATCCCTGGTGGTCTCCTGCAGTTAATAATAAATCCCTGGAGGTCCAGTAATCTTAATAACTTTCCCCTGGTGGTCTGGTGGTGGAGTGCATGTTTTGCTCCTCTGTTTGGTGCAGACCATACTAATCACTCCTTCTGGTCTGGTGTTCAGTGAGGAAGTCAGTAGCACAATTTGGAAATCCTGGTGACTGCACTGACTTTCTCACTGAACACTGAAACCGCAAGGAATATACTGCAAGTGTAATAAGATCATTGGTATATATTGCTCACCAAACAAAAAGACACCTATGGAATTGGAAACTTTTCTCATGAATACATTTTGCAAAAGAAAACAATCCTACATACTACAAGGCCCTTGATCCATGCATATTCTGTGATTGCATTGGAATTGAAAAGAAATTCCAGCACAGTTGCCATAAATGTTCTACATACATTTAAAAAGAAATAAATATATATATTGTATTGAACTGATCCTGATGAAAGCCACGAGTGATGGCTGAAACGTTGATGACTACAGATATGTTTTAAGAATATTGGAATAAAGAAGAAATATATTTTTAATATTACTACAGACCGTGAGTGCAAGCCTTATTTTTGGTATATTCTATATTGTTTGGCTATGGCTATTATGCACCCGGCATTTTTTGAATTTTACAAGTGTGTGTGCAGGGTACCAGTGAAAGCTATATATATATATATATATATATATATATAAAGGCTTTTGCCTGTAATTGTGGGAGGGGCTTATTTACCTTTTTAAAGGGACTCCTCAACTTTCCTTGTACCGTTTCTGGTCTAGCGATTTGCATGTCCCCTCCCTCCTCTCCCTCTATACACTCAATCTACCTTTCTTTACATCTTAAGGGTGGGTGGGCCCTCTTTATTTTACAGGCCTACCGGCATCGTCAGTTCCCGGCACACCACAGCCAGTTTTTTCCATTTTGTATTACGCTATTCCTATTCTTCTCTCTATATGGCCTTTGTGCCCCGAACACAAATATAAAAATATATATATATATATATACTGTATATCTATATTTAGACGTTTGAGTGACAGCGCTGGACTCTAAGCTAATTAGAATAGTATTAGACAGACTGAGATCAGGAAAACAAAGAAAATCGATAAGACAAGTCAAGATTCAAAATATCCCAAAACAGTAATGGGAATGCACTCTTGGAAAACATCTAAGAGAAAGCATGACAGGGCACTGAGAAATTTCTCATTTGAGCTTTAATAGCCTATAGAGGGCAGGAATTGGGCATTGGCAGTCCTGCGACGTCAGAACGTGCGTGCGCGAAAAATGCATGGTGATGCACACACATTCTCATCCTTATTCAGGGCAGAGAAGATGGAGCCATTTAAGAACTCAGATTCGCAGCATCTGGCAATAGTTGGACTGCCAGGGGAAGCCTTAGAAGATGGGAGCAAGAGCAGTATCACCGGCAGGCAAATGTACGTCAGTGAAGCATGCCTGGTGGGCGCCATGACAGGGTATGAATAGCCTAACTTTAAATTCCACAAATATTAGCATTAACTATCTACCAAGTATTACTAATATACACATGACAATGGTTATGGATGCTTACTAAAATCTGCTGTGATCTCATGTGCTTATTGTATGCTCTATAGAAGGGTATGGTGAACCGTCAATTGTAAACCAAGATTTTTGTTCATGAATTTCAATGTTTGGGCATAATATATAGCAAACACCTCTTGTTTACCATTGCCTGTGACTGTGTAACTAAATTAATACATTACTTGACAAAATGAACAATACTAAATTATGTTCCACTTATTGGTCAAATTAAATTGTGATTTGATTGTCCTCTAGAGCAGTGACCTGAATAACTGGTGGACTTTGTGGGCTGATGTCCCAAGAGTTTCTGCCCGCACAGAGATTTGTATAAAGCTATCCCCGATAAGCTCCTTTTACACCCTTTGTTTTTCTTGTTGGCTAGTTCTACTTTTCTTGTCCTATTCTTTTTTTATTAACCACAGTATTCACACTGTTATTAACAATTTTGCTTCACCGCTTCCACATTGTGGGGCAACTCATTTACTAGACAGAGTACTTCTTAGGTCAGGTTTATAACTGCGCCGAGTTACATGGGTTCACTACTTTAGCTGGGTGACAACTTCTAGACTACACTACACTTCTAGACACGCCTAGTCTTCCCAACAAACCCCTCCCCCCCACACTCACACTGATCTTAGCTGGTTGGAAACATGGTGAAGACACACAATACTATTTTGTAGGTAGAGTACCCACTATTTGGGGTGACCAACTCTTTGTAGGAAGTCAGTATCTTATTTAGGATCCAATGGGATACAATAGTCTGTAGCTACTCTTTAGAGTTTATTTTATAGTATCAACAATATATTACATAAACACAGAAAGAACATGAAGAGTACAATACGGTTTTCAAAATTTCCTTAAAAAGGAGAAAATAATAAACTTCTACTTACTGTTTCGCTACCACTTTTCCCAGGCATCGTGCTTAGACACTACTTTTCCTCTCTTCCAAGTATAATTCATATGCTGTTATGGTTGTGTTGCTGCTATGCTCTGTACCGTATTGATTGCTCAAGAATGTTTTACTATTGTGAGGAATGAGACAAAATGAAGAAAGGAAAACAAATAAATAAATTTTACAAAATTTAAATTGTGATATGATGTAGACTTTATTTTCTTTTTCTTATAATTCTTTATTTTTGCGTGCACAAAGAAAAGAACAGGCATTCGCATATAGATGTCCCCCAATACCCCACATTGTGGACAAAGGTTACAAGATTATACATTACAATGGGCATGCGGAATACATAACATACAGAGCACTTTTTTCACTCCCAGAACATCATGCTTTATATCAGAGTGTTTAAGTAATCACAAGGGCCCCATCTGTCGTCGGGTTTCAGGACTCTTGGTCAGTTTTTGCGTAGAGGGCTCTTATTAAACTATAATTAGATTAGGGGGTCCGTCTGTGTGGGACCGCCCCACCCGTTCCCTCTCACATTGTTTATTAGTCATGTTGCTTAGTTCCTTCTAGCGTACACTTTTAAATATTGTACAGGTACTTTCTGTGGCACCAGGAAGAGCTGGTGTCGCACATAAGCCCGATCCTAATGTTCTTCGTATTATATTGATCCCAATATACGGTGATCCCCTGGGATCCCCAATGTATCCCCCTGTGACCACCTTATCTCAATTTTCCACAACTACCAACTGCCTATTAGCCTTCATTATTTTTATACGTTCTCCTTATACGGCTATGAAAGCTAACTGTGTTCTGAGAGTGTTCATTTATTTAGGTAGACTTTTATTTTCATATAAAATTTTATGCGTATTGATATCTACATTAGGTCAACAAATTCAGATAATAGGCATGTGCATGGGAAAAATTTTCGGTTCGGTTCGGCATTCCGAAATTCGGGACTTCGACAGTTCGGAAATTCGGTACTTCGGAACTTCGGCAACTTCGGAACTTCGACACTTTGGAAATTCTGTAATTTTGGAACTTCAGGACCTCGGTAATTCGGCACTTCGGCTATTCGGACATTCGGAAGTACCCGAATGTCCGAATTTCCCGAAATTCGGCCGAATTCATATTTGGCCCGAAACGAATTGCACATGTCTATCAGATAATTATGAAAGTATCATAGCTATTTTCATATCCATTAAGGTTTATGATTATTGATCGGGTTTTGTATTCCAAATCATTAAACCCATAATATCTCACATATTGTTGTAGATGTTATAAATTAGGTCACGGAATATTGTTTGGATAATTGTGTAAAATATACAACAAATATTTCAGAGATTAAATAGTTTTATACATATTGTAGCTAATCCAATTGCCACAAGCTGGAAAAACATGTTCTTAAAAGAATGTTAATCATTGAGGAATGTTCTTTCTAGAAGGTCGGAGCAGACGGAACTCAGAAAGCAAACACTGCTCATACACTTTCTCTAATTATATATATATATATATATATACATATATATATATATTTATTTATTTATTAAAGTTTAATAGCATGTCGAGTCTCTGTACCTAGCTCTTGAATAAGTCCAGGAAAGTCTGAATTAAGTTTTACATTACATACTGCTACTTTTTTACCCCAAGTGTAGTTTATGTCCATATTTGAGCTCAGTGTCTGGTGCCAATGTAAGTTTAAATGTTACTTCCATCGTCAGTACCGTCAGTAGATGCATGGCATCCCAACGTTGTGTCTATGTTTTGATTGCATTAGAGAAGGTTGTTTCTAGCACTTCAAAGATGTTGCCTTCATCACCATTTTCAATAGGAATTATTTAAAAAAAACAGGACAAGATGGCAAAGAATAGCATTGAGGCTCTTCTGCTATTAAACAAAATTTTACTGGCACTATAGGGTTACTAGGTCCTGCCCTTCCTCGCGCCCCCCTCCCGTTGGGCTGAAGGGGTTAAAACCCATTCAGCCACTTACCTGAATCCAGCACCAATGTCCCTCGGTGCTGGGTCAGGCCCCGCCCACGTTCCCTCCCTGCCGATGTCAGCTGGAGGTCCTCATGCAGAGCGTGAGGACATCCAGCATCAGATAACAGACCAAAAGTCAGCCACTGAGGGCAGACTTAGAGCTGCAATGTAAACACTAGGTGCAAAAGGGACACAACACCCAGACCACTTCAATATGCTGATGTTGTCTGGGTGCCTACAGTGTCCCTTTAAAAGATACAGAAAATGTAACATGGTATAAGAGGTACAAAGATATTAAGAGACACACAAGATTGAAAGGGGGGAGGTGGATTAGGAGGTGTGTGCCAACATAGATTTCCGCTCCTGGTGACAAGTGACCTAGGTACGTCTATGAGGCTGTTTATCTCAGGGTTATCACTAACATCCCTTGTAGATCTATTTTATTCTATTGACACACAAACAATACATTAAATATACATGGAAACATTTACAACAATGCAGAATACAATTATCAATAGAAGAGAGAGTGCTGTCTTCATGTACCCATTGCTTGTTTATAAAAAATGTTCTATAGCTCAAAGAGATGGGCAACTAAACTTGAGATCTAATGTTTACATTCTATACTATATTTACAGTTTCTCAACAGGGGATCCGGTCTGCATCTAGACAACGTGTGACTTTTCAGCTGCTAAGATCTCTATTCCTGGATGCTATAAGAAGACTTACCTCTGGCCACCACCTATGGTTAACTTCAGGAGGCCTTATGGCACATTGAATACCAAGTCTGAGACAAGTGAAGGATAAATATAAATCATAAGAGGAATTGTCGACCTGGGCTAAAGTTTCTATTAGAACTTTTGTGAACTTTGCTACACAAAACTATTTATCCATCTCCAGTCTTGAGCATATACACACAGTGATACCTGTGGCCAAGCCTAGTCTTACTAACTGACTCCTCCAATGACATCAAAGGATGATCAGGAAGTGCCGTAAGCAATGTCTCCATGGAACATGATACCCAACACTGTTAAGAATGGAAAAATAAAGCAAATCACGATTTGTGGGAACAAAGGAAAAGTGTTTTACGGCTCATTTTTAAAGCTGTTCTAGTGACAGCATTAGACAAAAACATTTAATCATAAGGTTAAGTTGTTTGTCTTAGAACAGAGCCAAATACCTGTTTAGTCTGCCCTCAGCTTGCCAAGCTTATGTCCTGTCTTGTCAAAGGCAAGAAATCTTGTTATAAACAGTGCTAGCTTGCTAGGGTTATCCTTCTGTGTGACCTTACAGGATGGGTAGTGATGTTATTTTAAAGAAGCTGCGTCCACACACATAAATGCATTTGTTTTATTAAGTTTCTTCACATAGATGTACAGAAAACATATTCCTTAAAACGTGGTTCAAACAAAAGTTCTAAGTATCAAATTTCCATGAATATTTGTTTGAAGAAACTATATGAAAAGGTTACTATAACAAATCCTTGAAGATCGGCCAAGAAAATCAACAGATGTTTATGCAGTGCACATGTTATTGTCTTTAAAAAAAATCCCTGGTAATATACAGATGTTTTAGTTTTTTTTCAAAAAGTATAAATTGTACATTGCAAAATGGTTATCAACAACTTGTCTTACAGCGTGGGGCAAAAAAAATGTACAACCTCCAGGGAAGACATATTTACTCAAATCTATATTCGCTTATCTGAAAGTTTACTGAAAATGCTGTATAGCTACGGTGACACTTATCTGTCTTACAGTTAACCAGAAGCAATGTCTACAACTGCTCGTGGCATGACAAGATGTAACAAATGCAATGCAAATTATGTGCATCATCTTTTCTTCCATTTATGTCTTGAAAGTACAATAACTGTTAATGTTGCATATCATGTGTCATACATGCTTGTTTTCAACTCCCTTCCCTTCTACATCTCTGTATCCTCTCTCATGTTGTTTTGATCTCAAGAAAATAAAAACCTTGTTGAAAAATACTATATTCAACAACACAATAGGAAATGTACCAAGTATCTCAGAGCTCTTTAACCCCTTAAGGACACATGACGTGTGACATGTCATGATTCCCTTTTATTCCAGAAGTTTGGTCCTTAAGGGGTTAAAGATGGAGAGGATAATATAATCCCACCTAGGGACACATGATCAGGGATTTGTCTTCAAATTTCAGTTTTTAAATCTTTTGTTGCAGATTATGACTCTGTGTCGTCATCCATAGCACTTCTGAAATGTGGAGAGTATCATCTGCCACATTTCCTCATCCCAAAGCATATTATTGGTAGACTGGAGATCCTTTCTAAACGTACTTACCTCTGGCTTCTGAGAATGTTAAATTGACAATTTTAAGAAAAAAGCATAATGAGGTATAGTTCAGCAGTTTGTGTCATGTTATGCTACTTTTTATCTCATCTTACTGTACTGACGCATATTTGATCTTATTGATTTGTACTACTCTATACATGTCTCAATAAAAAACTGATTGACAAAAAAATAGACAGTAGCTTTAGGAACACAAGTATGTATTCCTAACACAACAGTGTTCATTTAACAAATTTAAAGGCCTTTCTCTTCTCTAGAACAATTACAACATTGAATAAATGCATGGACTTCACATATAATGTGTGTTTACCTTATTCATGTGTTGCTCTGTTTTGGGGCGGAGCCTGGACACTGAGCCGTGCAGACGTGCCTGCCACGAGCTCCCGACAAACGGGCCGCAAACGGGGAAAAGCGGAGGCTATATGGCCCAAGGTCCTTTGAAGGTGCACCACTGAATCGATGGCTACAACCCCGGGACCTGTCAGAGCCGGGAAAGCGGAGATCGGCCTAAGGCCTACTGGGGCTGGAGCCGGGGGGAGGCGGCCGCTCCCCTCCGCACCGGGTGCCCCGAGCAACGCTCATACAGCTTTCCCCCCCCCCCCTATGGACCGGCGGGGGATATCCCGGTCCCCACTGGAAGCAACGAAAAACGGAAGAGTTCACCTCACGCTATGCAAGGGCAACAGGCCACCAAGATACCAATATGGCGGCCCAGTGCAGACACCATGAGAGGGGAGCACATAATGAGCCACCCACACCGCCAAAAGGGACTTTCGACTGGCTATGCAACACATTCTGGGAGGCGCTGCACAGCCGAGGGGCTACCTACCGCCAAGCAGAACTAAGGGTTGCCGCATGGATCCGACCAGCAGCGCGACGCAGCCAGTACAGGCGCCCACCCAGAGCCTCCAAAGTGACCATCAGGCAACGCAGGTACCGGCGGTCTCCAAGGCGGGAAGGGGTGCTGGGCCTCGCAAGAACACTCCACTGCTCTCCACCACATAAACCCGCGACCATGCCACAAAAGGCACACGCAGGGAACCCTCCAGACCCGACCAATACTATGCAGTGCAGCATGATCCGGATTACTGCGGGCGACGCCACAAAACAAAGGTTGGAGCGACTGCTCCCCCCTCAAGGCACCACTGGAGCTGACTCCCGGTATGGAGACATCACACCCGGAGACCCCAAAGCATGGACTCATATTGGCACTGACCGGGACTTCCCAACACTAGGCATTGGCTGAACCATTCTCTGCACAACCCCACGAGAGCCAAGCCCAGCAATTCCGGGTGGCGCTCTATGTGACCAGATCACGCCATGGCCATGCTAGCACAGGCCTGAAGGGGTTCACACTGACTTTTCATTTATTTTTCATTTCTTTCTTTATCTTCGTCTAGAGCACACCTAGCCACTACAATAATAATACGCCCAGACGGTGATCGGCTAATCCTTGCTGTACCCCATGAAGAAGAAGGCCCCCTGCCATATTTTCACATACTCAAGTGAAGTTACTCTTGTACACCGCAAACCCCAGTGGTTATTTACTTAACTTTAACATAGCTCTTGTCACAGCATCTTAATTTCATGATTAGAAGTGAAGCAAACACACGACTAATACGAAACGATAAAATGAAAGTTAAAAAACCCACGCACAATGACGTCATAGGACAGGCGAAGGAGATAAATAGTGAGGAGACATGCCACAACCGTTCAGAAACGCAGAAGGAACAGACAAGACATCTGATGACAGAACCACAGACTCGCGACAAATAGAAAACTCAGGTCAATACATACTAATCCTACTATACCCAGACGAGCCACAAACAATAACTGAATAATTCCGACACGTAAACAGCACCAGCGGGACTGAACGAAGCCCGGACAGCTCCCCACCCTAACGCCCACGATCAGACTAACACCTGGGTACACAGCAACAACTGGTGCACTCAAAAAACATAGCTGTGCCGCTAGAAATTACCAGGGACCTGCGAGTCCGGCAATATTGTGGGCCTGCGAGCCCGAGAATGTTCCCACATGTCATGCTAACTCCACCAACGAATGGTGCTAGTATTGTTGTTGATTATGATGTGCCTCCTGAGACCTGCGAGTCTGATTTTTCTTGACTTTGATACCACAAATAAAACGAATTTACAAAAAAAAAGAAGTGAAGCAAGGTCACGCTATGTTATGTATATGCCTAAACATCGAAAATCGTTAATGTTCATAATATACTTTAATGTTATAAAAATGTGCTAGACTACACATGTACCTCTTTGTTTAAACGTTGACAATGCACTGGTGGATTGCCTTTGGGGTACCCCATGCGCAACTGTACTAAACTTATGCACTACAAAAATAAAGAATTATAAAAATTTAAAAAAAGTTAAAAAGTGACATCACAATCCAGTTTAAAAGAGGCACAGTCTGAGCACACATTACATTGTAGGAATAGAAACAGAAACCTTGTTTCAGTCTCGTCCTCCAGGCTCTTACAATAGGGAAAGAGAGAAAGAGAGGGAGACGAGAAAGAGAGAAAGAAGAGAAAGAGAGGGAGAAGAGAGAAAGAGAGAGAGAAATAGAGAAAGAGAGAGAGAGAAAGAGAGAGAGAGAGAAAGAGAGAGTGAGAGAAAGAGAGAGATAGACTCCTTTATAATACAAAAAAGGGCATACAAAAGGCTAAGATGGGTTTTAATTTTAATTTAACCAATAACATTGCTCATACTATAAGCTTTAATGATATTTTATTTTAATTAAAGGAACACTAAAAGCACCCAGACTATTTTATATCATTGAAGTGGTCAAGGTGCAGTGTCCCTTTCCCTTTAACCCTGCAGTGTAAATGATTGCCGTTTTAGAGAAACTGTAATACTTACAGGTGATACTCGAAAAATTTGAATATCGTGCAAAAGTTCATTTATTTCAGTAATGCAACGTAAAAGGGGAAACTAATATATGAGATAGACGCATTACATGCAAAGCAAGATAGTTCAAGCCGTGATTTGTCATAAGTGCGATGATTATGGTTTACAGCTATTTTTCGAGTATCACCTGTACTACACCATAAACACAACACATTAGACCTATTTACACAGCCACACTATACCACTAACATCTACCTCTACACACACACACACAAACTCACAAGCAAACTCCAAAATCATTCACAATACCCTTTCGTGATCCTTTCCCATTTTTGTCCTTTGATAGCCTACTTATGAAAACATCAGAGAAAAAGAGAAATCACGGCTTAAACTATCTTGCTTTGCATGTAATGCGTCTATCTCATATATTAGTTTCCCCTTTTACGTTGTGTTACTGAAATAAATTAACTTTTGCACGATATTCAAATTTTTCGAGTATCACCTGTACATTGCATGTTTAAGACAGCCTCTAGTGGCTGTCAATCAGACAGCCACTAGAAGCGCTTCCTGCTGTTTTAGCATATGGTCTCAAGGGTGAGTCCACACATGTGGAGAATTATTTCTCTTCATGTTGTAGTAGATGTGTACGTGGAACTTGCAGATCAGAGTGCATTTTGCTATTGATGGTCCTTGATTTGTAACTTTTCTTTATAAATAATTGAGACTTTAGTTGTTTGTTGTGTTATTCAGTGTTAGAGCAGATGCGATGGTTCTTTGTAGGTTGACTGTGCATGATGCCTCTTTATGTATAAGATGGGTGGAACCTGTCTGTAGATTTTCTGTATGCAGATGTGTTGAGAGTGCTATCTGAGAAGGTCACGGTTGTGTCCACAAAGTTCACGTATTGTGAAGAGAAATCCATATTAAGGTTTATCAATGGATGGAAAGAGTTTAAAGAGCCATGAAATTGCTTTGGTTCTCCTTCTCTGTCTGTCCAAATGATGAATCACCAACGTAGCAGTAGCATTTGTAAGGTTTGTAGTTTTGTGTTTCAAATATCATGACCAAAATGGTACACTAACCCAGACCATTATAAATGAATACGGTTAATTTTAGTACAGCCTGGGGGAATTTTTTTTTCCGACTGTGCCTTAATAAGCTACATTCATTCTCCTTGTTTGTTATGGTACTGCTTTCTCCAGAATATTGAAGCATTGATGCTATTTCATATGCATTTAAACAAACACTCATTTAATACCCAGAAAAAAATTGTTTTCTCTGAGGCATGATTCAAAGAAACAGCTATTTACTGAAAGTCCCAAAGATGTTGTATTAACTCTGTACGGATCAGTAGCTATTCATGGTTTCATAACAATGTGGTCTTTAAGGACTCTATGACAGCATGGGGTGTCCTGCTTATTTAACTATTCTTTAGAAACTAGTGATTGGATAAACAGAATGTTCAGCTTAGGAATAGGCTATGTCTGTCTCATGGTACAGGAGCCTGTGTGGAACATTGTGTGCACAAGCAATACATTTCTAGGGAAGGAGAAGGGAGGACCTGCACAAACGTTTGAAATACAGAAACATGCACGGTTTTATCCAGGCGTCTATAGTTACTGTACTCTGGAGTAGAATCTCTAAAACATTTTAAACCTCCAATATTCACGCAAAAGAAGAACAAATGACATAGAATTACTATGCTGTAATTACTCTTCTGTATATAATGATACTTTTTTAAGTGTTTTTGAAGAGCAATCATTACTAATCCATTAGCTTGCCCTCTGCTCATCAGTTCCAGCGTTCCAGCTATTAGCTATTACAATTTCATGGCTGCAGCTGATCATAGACTAACTTTCCAGAAACTCGCCTGTCTCTCCGAAGCTAATAAATGGTTATTGAGTGCAAAGCTCTGTGTAGGATAAAGTAAGTGGCTCATTTCAGAATACAGTGATAGAAGAAGCTCACATCACTCAGACAGGTGAAGAAGAGTGGGTGATTAGCTCGCCTGCCTTTTGTTTCACCTATAACCCCAGCCTCCCTTTTAAATACCCCATTAAGCCTGCAGTTTTTGGATCGTTGCTCTCTACCCAGTCTAGTTTTATCCACTGAGCAATGTGCCTTATTCACGTAGTGTGGGATGTCCCTACTTTAATACCAACATCTCCTCCAATGGGCCAAACTGTTGGATGTCTTTGGTCCTTAACTGGTTCTTTTATAACATTCCTTCCAATGTGTTTTATTTTAGTTTAAATAGGAAACTGATGTCTAGATATTTTTTTTTCTATTCAAAGTGACACCAAATCATGATTGCAAGGTGCAGTTTAATAGCTCAGCTGTTCTCGTTCAGAGTTCATGAAGCGATCACTTTGCTGTTCTTAAATTATAATGAGAAATCACAGTTTAAGGCTCTGGTTACAACACAGGAAATGACTCATACTTTTTAAGGAAAATCTGTTCCTACATTCAGAGTCCTCTAGCAAAAAATGTATGATGGCATGTGATGTAGCTTTTTAAAGAGACACATAATGAGGTCACATACATGTTGCTAACTAAATGAATAAACACAATAATTTTGTAGCTCCTCCCACATTGTCTCCTGCAGTCTACAGGAAGTGTTGAGATAAATACAAAGAAAGACACTGCAGTACATATGATATGCTCGTGCTCAGTCATCTCTATCCATGTCAATGAGAAATGTAAGCATGATACAGAGCAGAGTTACTGGTTTATTGAGTCCTATTTCTATCCATACAGATATAGATTTGTAGATTTTGACATACATAGTGTGTTTAGTGTTCAAATCCATTCCAAAATACATCTTAATTAACAAGATTTGTATCAGCGTGTTATTATTTTTAACCCCAGGAAAGTAACGTTATTTAAATAAATATAAATAAAATTAGATGGTGTGAGTTTCATTTACATAATTAAAAAAAAAAAATCATTTTAGAGGGTAATAAATATACTAGGGTGAGAAAGGCCATTTATTTCTGGAAACAGTTGTCACTTGACTCTGTTCCTCGCCCTCCCCTGAAGGTATATTTTAGGATTCGTCAGTTTTTTAAGATTATCATGAAAGCACGTTCTTTAGAAGTTATTTCTGAATGCCATTGCAGTCTCATTTAGTACATAAATCTCAGTGAGTTATTTTGTTTACTAAACCAAGCATAGTGAAATATCACCTGAGAATTACACATTTTTGGTCAAATTCCCCCAAAAATGTCCAAGAAATCTATGTTTTTCAGTTCATCGATTTTAGCCTCAAATTTTTGATTTGCATTGAATTCCCAATGATCTACACTTTAGTGAACAGCCCTAATAGTGTTTGCTGTCATAGTTTATCAGGTTTACTAACAGGTGCAGGCAGGCAGTGGTGGAACTACCCTACTCCAGGGGACCCGGCCGCCCTGCTGGGGCCGCACGTTCAGGAGCCCATAAGAGCATGGGCCATCCGATGTAAATTAATTTCCAGGGTCCTGGTCAGCGATGTGGCGCTTTAACAGCGCGACCGGGCCCCTGTGATGACATCAGAGGCTGGGAGGAAGTGACTGCCCCGGTCACTCTTCCCAGCATACACAGAGCCCACACGAGAGGAAGGACAGGAGTGAGTCAGAGGGAGAGAAGGGAGTCATATTTATTTTATTTATTTAGTTATAAAATATTTTACCAGGAAAGATACATTGAGATTTCTCTCGTTTTCAGGTATGTCCTGGGTCCAAAAAACATTGCACTGTTACATTAGGGTACAATAAAATACAAATACAATACAAATACAAAATACAAAAACAATATTAATACACAATATATACCAAATTTACCATAGAACACGTAGGAAATATATAATCACCCATGACATGTGCATTCTTTTTTGAGGTATGTAGAGAGGGATCTCTTAAAGGACTCTGGGCTTGGGGAAGATTTTAAAGTGTGCGGGAGGTCATTCCACAATTGCGGCGCTCTGTAGGAGAAGGAGGATTGAGCCGCTTTCTTTTTGTATCGAGGTAGACTAAATAAAGTGCTGGTACTGGATCGGAGATTATAGGAAGTGGGAACAGCTGGGGAGAGTATTTTGCTCAGGTAGGATGGGAGTTTCCCAGAAAAGCTCTTAAACACAAGGCTGGAAAGGTGAAGGGTGCGTCTGGATTCCAGCGAAAGCCAGTTTAGTTCTTTTAGCATGTCACAATGGTGGGTCCTGTAATTACATTGTAGCACAAATCGTCAGAATGAGTTATGCAATGTATTGAGTTTATTAATGTGGGATTGCGGTGCAGATGCATATACTACATCCCCATAATCAATGATTGGCATCAGCATTTGCTGTACAATCTTTTCCTTTACTGTAGGGCTTAGGCAGGATTTGTTTCTGTACAGAGCACCTAGTTTTGGATAAAGTTTACATGCAAGCTTTTCTATGTGAAGGCCAAAAGATAGATTGGGGTCTAACATCATACCCAAGTATTTGAAAGAGTGGACTGCGGTCAATGTGCCATTTGAATTTGTTTTGATGGATAGGTGGGAATTGTGTAATTTGGGTACTGGTCCAAAGATCATTGTGACAGTTTTGTCAGTGTTTAGAAAGAGTTTGTTTTTTGCGATCCACTTTTCTACCTCTGTAAACTGGTCTTGGAGCACAGCCTCAAGCTGCGGTAGCTCGGATTTGCTCACATAGATCACTGTATCGTCTGCGTACATGTGTACGTTTGAGGATATGCAGACATTAGGTAGATCATTTATAAATAATGTAAATAGTAGGGGGCCGAGAATGGAACCTTGGGGAACACCACATGTGACAGGGAGAGGGAGGGAGTCGCTGTCAGATATGGACACATATTGCGAGTGATCCGATACATACGATTGAAACCAGGTTAGTGAACAATCACCAATACCTGAGTTTTTAAGTTTGTGCAGTAGAATGTCGTGGTCTACTGTGTCAAAGGCCTTGGCAAAATCAAGGAAAATAGCTCCAGTTAGGTTTCCTTATCCCATGCCAGTTTGGATGTCATTGCAAACTTTTAAGAGGGCAGTTGTAGTGGAGTGATTCTGGCAAAAGCCCGATTGATCAGGAGTCAGATAGTTTGATTGTTGGTAATACTCACATAGTTGCGTATGGACAAATTTTTCTGATTTTTGACAATACCGGAAGCAATGATATTGGGCGATAGTTAGAAACCAAAGTAGTGTCACCACTTTTATGGATAGGCACTACTCTGGCAGTCTTCCAAAGTTTGGGTATGTATCCAGACACCAAGAATTCGTTAATTAGGCTTGCGACGGGTTTAGCAATTGCCGGCGCACAGAGCTTCAATAGCATTGCTGGGATTTGATCAGGTCCAGACTGTTTTTTTTTTATTTTTAGATTATTTAGGTGTTTTTTAACGACACCAATGGGTACAGGTCTAAAAATGAACTTGTCTATATTGGGCCTTTGCAAATTTAGTGGTGCCTGATCCGCATTTGTAGTTGCAGGATGCGTGTCATTTATTAGCTTGGCAATCAGGGCAGTAGAGCATCCGACAAAATAATTGTTAAAGGCATTTGCTACATCTAAGGGAAGTTGCAGGGTTTGGTTACCCACTTTGACAGTGGAGGGTTGGGAGTGGATTGGGGGAGTTTGTAATTTATTTATGACTTTCCAAAAGTTTCTAGGTTTTGATAGGTTATTGTTCAGATTTTCACTGAAATATTGGGCCTTGGCCAATTTTGTTTGTTTTGTGCATATATTTCACCATTGTCTATATGCACAGTGATCATTCATAGAGCCAGTACGCTTGAACTTTGACCACAAAGAATCACGAAACTGGTACAGTTGGATGAGGTCAGCTGTGATCCAGTTCATATGCGCTCCTTTTACCCTCACCTTATGCAGTGGGGCATGCAAATTCCAAATTTGTAGGAGTTCAGAATGAAAGAATTCAACAGCACAGTCTAGATCTGGGATAATGTTTAATCTGTGCCATGGGAGGTTCTTGATGTCATTAAGAAAGGATTCAAGATTACATTTTTTGAAGGACCTGATGATTGTAAACTTGGGAGAGGATTTAATAGCCTTTATTTTGTGCACACAGTACACTAAACAGTGATCACTGAAAGTGTTTGGGAGAACACCGGCCTCCTGGATTCTATCAGGAGAAGTGGAGAGAATCCAATCGAGCAGGGTATGGTTATGGCTTTTAATGTTTATGCGAGTTGGGGACGAGATTAATTGCGTTAGCTGCAAAGTCTTAAACAGCGTGCAAGAACTATTATTTTTAGAATTCAGGCATCAATATTAAAATCTCCAAAGACCAACAGTTCACTTTTGGGGTTTTGAGCTATGGTTCATCTAAGGAGATGGGCTATGTCAGATAGGGAATGCACTGGGGAGCTAGGTGGGCGGTAGATTCCTGCAACAATGATTGATTTACTGCACGGGATCTCAATTGTACCAGAAAGGAAATCAAAGGTGGCAGGAGGGCTAAGGGGGTAAACTTTATGGAATTGTCAACATAAATAACAATGCCTCCTCCTCTCTCTGCTCTGTCATTTCTAAAACATGAATAACCCTGTATTGCAAACGGCGGTGTCTGGTATTTTAGTCGTTAACCATAATTCTGAGAGTACAATGATTTTTGGTTTGTAATGGGAACACCAGGCTTGCAGTGCATCCAGTTTAGGGGGCAAGCTACGGATGTTGCAGTGCACAAAAGAGAGGCCTTTTTTAGTGGGGAGATTAGGACTAGAATTATCTGGGGGACCAGGGTTAGACTCCACATCATTTGCAAGGGCAAGTAACATAAGGAGTAGGAATTTGGACATCATTTTTGTTTGGCCATATAGTGAATGGGAGACTTTATAGTTTTGTGAGGAGGGGTAGGATGGGAAGGGAATCAGTCTTCCAGAAGGCTACCTGTTGTAAATGGCCATGGAACAGCTGATGGAGCTCTGAGTTCTATGCTGGACTGGGTATGTTTAAAAATCAGACTGTGGGAGAGAGATGTATATTAGGGTCAGATGGGCTAAGAGATAGGGGGGGTGCATAGATGGACATTTGATTTAAGGAAAAACAAAGGGTAAGATTGAGAATTACAGAGATAAGACCATTAAACAAAGAACAAGAAAGATATATGGGCCTGAGCTGGTTAAACTAACTTTTAACATAATGGGCAAAGACAAAGGTGATAAAATACTTTGCATGAGGGAGGAGGGAAGAGGGCGACGGAGGTACTGGGGGCCCGGACTCGCCTCCGCCTCAGACGCACGACACCACAACCCAAGCCAGAAGATCCCAGATCAGACCACGTCATACAATAACCAGGACTGCCACAGTTGACAGATAAAACCCCACTTACACCACGTCCGGCTGGACCCAAGACATACTATAACAACCCAGACAAGACCACCCAGACGATTAGTGGTGAACGTGTTACGCCCTTATGACTGGTACGGACACATCCACCACACGAGTGACACAAACCAATGACTCAAGGTGACGACGCGACCAGTGGTGGATCCAGGGGGGGGCAACGGGGCAATTGCCCCCCCCGAGAAATCCGCCGGTCTCCCTCCCCTGCCGGCTGTCAGCACATGCAGGTGCTAGCCCTGCAATGTGCCTGTGGACCGGGGAGGGAGATCAGAGATCTCCCTTCCCGGTCCGCAGGCACTGTGCTGACAGCCGGCGAGGGAGGGAGTGAGAGGGAGGACCCGGGGGCTCAGGCTGCAGCTCCTCCGGGTCCTCTTCTCGTGAGATTTGGAGCGTTGCCGCAGTTACCACGGCAACGCTCCAAATCTCGCGAGAGTGAACTCTATCCCTGGAGCGTGGGCTAGAGTTCACTCTCCACACTGGGACCACCAATGAATCACCACTGGGACCACCAGGGATCGAAATATGTCCCCCCTCCTCCCCAGTAAAGGTAAGAAGGGAGGGGGGACATAGGATATTTATTTTAATTAAATTAAAAAAATATATATTATAAAAAAAAAGCCACACATACATTGCCCCTAATACCGCCCCCCCATTCACACAAACTGCCCTGCCATACACACACACTGCCCCCCCATTCACACAAACTGCCACCCCATACACACAAACTGCCCCCTATACACACAAACTGCCCCCCAATACACACACACACTGCCCCAGCCACACACACACTGCCCCATACACTCACTGCCCCCATACACACAGAGCTGCCCCCCATTCACAAACTGCCCAGCCACACACACAGAGCTGCCCCCCATTCACACAAACTGCCCCCCAGCTACACACAAACTGCCCCCCCATACACTGAAACTACCCCCACATACACACACACACTGCCCCCCATACACACACACAAACTGCCCCCCCCATACACACGCTTGCTGCCCCCCCCATACACCTTTTCTCCCACCTTTGCTGCTCCCCCATACACACACTGCTCCCCATACACACACACTGCCCCCATACACTGCCACCCCATACACACACATTGCCCACACTCACACACACACTGCAACTGTTACACACACATACTGTCCCACACATACACTGCATCCCTGACATACACTGCCGCCCTCACTCACACACTACAACCTTCACACACACACTGCACCCTTACACATTGCACCACTCACATACACCACTGCTCCTATGCCCTACTACAGCCCCATTTCCCAGCAGATCTCAGGTAAGTTGTCAAACTGTTCTTAACCAGTTTGACTACTTACTGTGGGAGGGGGTCCCGGCACTATTGACACCATAACCACTACACTGAGCTGTAGTGGTTATTGTGTCTGGATTATTTCTTTAAATAATCTACAAGTGCCCCTCCCGAGATCAGGCTCTGGATCCGCCACTGTGGCCAGGTAGATGAGCTTTACTTACATGAACCTGTCCCTCACAGGCACCACCATCATTTTCCTGTCATTCCTTTTGTGCTCCTAGTGCTAGGAGCCAATGTCACTACTGTACTCTCGTATATGAGCGAGAGTACAGCTTTAAGGTCTATGGACAATCCAATGAAACTCAATGAGTTAACGGCATTTTGCGGCCCCAGCGGTTGTAAAAAAACACCAAAACACACAAAGAAATACATTATGATTGAAGTCTTCATCCACATTTTCAACCGTGCAACGTCACCTCAGCTTTCTGCTTGTGAGGGCTGCAGGGAATGTTGTCTGTCTGACCCTCTCTTCCCTTCACAGAGGACACTCTGGCTATGAAACGTTGGTAGGTGGTCAGGCTTTATTATGGCCGTCAAAACACCTACTTGCTGCTCTGCACCCGTATCAATCATGAAGGGACTTTTCTTTCCCCCTATTGTTACTTCGACCATAGGCTCTGCTCGGCCAAGGGGGATGGAGCCTGGTCTGTATCAATAGTCCTCCATGACTGTATCAGCCAGACCCACAAAGTCCCTATCATCCTTATTCCTTGGTCTCTGAGTAGGGGGATAGTATCTAACTTCCTGGACGTCTACTCTGGTACTACTGTCACTCCCTCCAAGACTTCCTCTTCCTCTATAACCAACTCGTCCCCCTTTTCTCCTCTTGTCTAAAACTTGCTTTATATTCCCTCTCTGGGCAGTCACTTTTCCAATGTCCTTTCTCTCTGCAATATGCACATTGATTTCTGCCTAATGGTAGCCTGTTAGCCCTATTCTCACCTCCCCTTTCTATCTCTCCTCCTTTTCTACCCACACCTTTAATAGCTACTGCTAGCACATCTACTTTCTTTTTCATCCTGCGCTCCTCCTCACGATTCGTTTCAGCTTCCCTTTTTATAAACACCCTGTTTGTGACTTCCATTAGCTGTGTTATGGACATCCCTGCAAATCCCTCTAACTTTTGCAATTTCCTGACAAATGCCTGGCTGACGAATGCTGAATTAATCATATGAGAATTTTCAGGGGTTTTCGGGATGAAAAAGGGGTATAAAGTCTGTGATTCAAGCAGTCTCTCATAAAAGGCACTGGGAGATTCATCAGTTTTTTGTAATACTTCAGCTGTTTTCGACATATACTTTCATACCCGTAATAATAGCTTGTTGGTAGTCTTTCAAATGAGTCATAACAGCACAGTTTATGTTCCTAAAAGGATCCGTATTAGGGAAATGGGCAGAAGCCCAAGCCGCTGGGTTCACTTGGTTCTGGGTACAGGCAGTTTCCTCAAGAGCTTTAAGGGCCACTTGATTAATATGGGTCCTTTCCTCGGAAGTGAATAAAGTCAATAGTAACTGCTGACATTCAGCCCATGTACGGTTATGGGTCTGAATAATTGATGTAACCAAGTCAGTCATAGCTTATGGTTTGTCCGTATATGAGGGGTTATGGGTCTTCCAAATAAACAGATCGGTAATTGTAAAGGGAACGTATACAAATACAGGGTCTCCCAATTCCAACTTGCCATTGCCATCAATGTGTGTTGGGCCAGGAATAAAGCCGAGGGACATTTGTAAATGCCGGGTTGGAGGGTACCAGTAGTCATACGTGTTAAAACCGGACTACGGACATTTGTAGAATATTGTGGTCTAACAAGTTCTGGTTGGGGGTCGTCAGGTGGGTAGAAGAAGGCAAATCAATCATATCAGTTTGTAATTTAGAAAGGGGGATATCTCGGATAAGGCTGGGAGTGGCCAATCCGGTAACAAAAAAAGGGTAAAAGTGTATTCCAGCGTTTTATACCATTGACCATTTCGTCCAGGTGTATTTTAGACTCAGGTAGTAGGATCAGGGAGCAGTGCCTGTGAAGGAATTCCCACGCTCAGAGCGATATGGAGGAGGGAAGGAAAAAGACACGGATATAGTGTTGTATATTGAGATCTTAAGTGATGGTAAATGAAGGGAAAGGAATTGCACTTACAATTTTCTGGAGCCTATACTCAGCTCCAGATATGTGCGCCTGGACGGTACAAAGTATTTTAGACTCAGTTACTGTCACTGAAAGGACACAGGGTTCAGGAGTTATAGTGCTATGTCAGTGGTTATGGTGATGTCAGTAGTTATGGTACAATGTCAGTGGTTGTGGTATTGTCAGTGGTTATTAAACTATCAGTGGTTATGGTGTTATGTCATTGCTGAAAATTATCTGGTTTAATGGACTCAGTTACTGTTATTAAGAATTCTCCTCACAATTTTGACTGTTAATAATAAAACTGAACAATAATAAAATACGCTAAAATACACTCCTACCAAAAAGGGCATCAGTTCAGAGTACAAAGAACCAGTATGGGAAGTCACAGGAATAGGTTTGTCCAGGACAGATGAGCTGGTATCTGAGGTGTGTGAGTGGGTAGGTGGAGACAATGGGGCAGGGGAAGTGGAAGCCAGAACACACATGTGCACACACACAGGATCCTCACACATTTCACAATATTAATGATCTCTCACAAAGTTAAAAGCCACCAAAAGCTATACAATTATCTATACAGTTAATCAACGTCTAAACCACCCGAACGCCCAATATTACTACAACCCCATATCAATACAGGGAGTGCAGAATTATTAGGCAAATGAGTATTTTGACCACATCATCCTCTTTATGCATGTTGTCTTACTCCAAGCTGTATAGGCTCGAAAGCCTACTACTAATTAAGCATATTAGGTGATGTGCATCTCTGTAATGAGAAGGGGTGTGGTCTAATGACATCAACACCCTATATCAGGTGTGCATAATTATTAGGCAACTTCCTTTGGCAAAATGGGTCAAAAGAAGGACTTGACAGGCTCAGAAAAGTCAAAAATAGTGAGATATCTTGCAGAGGGATGCAGCACTCTTAAATTGCAAAGCTTCTGAAGCGTGATCATCGAACAATCAAGCGTTTCATTCAAAATAGTCAACAGGGTCGCAAGAAGCATGTGGAAAAACCAAGGCGCAAAATAACTGCCCATGAACTGAGAAAAGTCAAGCGTGCAGCTGCCACGATGCCACTTGCCACCAGTTTGGCCATATTTCAGAGCTGCAACATCACTGAGTGCCCAAAAGCACAAGGTGTGCAATACTCAGAGACATGGCCAAGGTAAGAAAGGCTGAAAGACGACCACCACTGAACAAGACACACAAGCTGAAACGTCAAGACTGGGCCAAGAAATATCTCAAGACTGATTTTTCTAAGGTTTTATGGACTGATGAATGAGAGTGAGTCTTGATGGGCCAGATGGATGGGCCCATGGCTGGATTGGTAAAGGGCAGAGAGCTCCAGTCCGACTCAGACGCCAGCAAGGTGGGAGGCAGTACCGGCCTTCGCGCCTCCGCATGCAGCCCCGTGTCCTCGCCTTTGAAGTACGGGCCGCCTCAAACCCAACCTACCAAGCGTTCCTGGAAGACACCTTCTTCAAGCAGTGGTACAGGAAGAAGTCTGCATCCTTCAAGAAAAACATGATTTTCATGCAAGACAATGCTCCATCACATGCGTCCAAGTACTCCACAGCGTGGCTGGCAAGAAAGGGTATAAAAGAAGAAAATCTAATGACATGGCCTCCTTTTTCACCTGATCTGAACCCCATTGAGAACCTGTGGTCCATCATCAAATGTGAGATTTACAAGGAGGGAAAAACAGTACACCTCTCTGAACAGTGTCTGGGAGGCTGTGGTTGCTGCTGCACGCAATGTTGATGGTGAACAGATCAAAACACTGACAGAATCCATGGATGGCAGGCTTTTGAGTGTCCTTGCAAAGAAAGGCGGCTATATTGGTCACTGATTTGTTTTTGTTTTGTTTTTGAATGTCAGAAATGTATATTTGTGAATGTTGAGATGTTACATTGGTTTCACTGGTAATAATAAATAATTGAAATGGGTATATATTTGTTTTTTGTTAAGTTGCCTAATAATTATGCACAGTAATAGTCACCCGCACACACAGATATCCCCCTAACATAGCTAAAACTAAAAACAAACTAAAAACTACTTCCAAAAATATTCAGCTTTGATATTAATGAGTTTTTTGGGTTCATTGAGAACATGGTTGTTGTTCAACAATAAAATTAATCCTCAAAAATACAACTTGCCTAATAATTCTGCACTCCCTGTAGTC
>OW240912.1:77156788-77189142 GCA_933207985.1 Pelobates cultripes
CTGTGAGCTCCCTGCCGGCCTCGGGCCCACGGCCACCGCGGCCCACGATGGCCAGCCCGGGCCTGGGCCACACCAGACCCAGAGCTCTGAGATGATTTCCATCAAGTGACTAAGACTGAGCCGACACCATCGGAAACACGCAGCAACTGATCGCTCACCGCAAAACCGGGCTGGGGAATCCAGACGGAGGACCAGCACTCAGCCCAGCCCAGCCCAGCCGGAGGGCAGGCGGAGACACCAAGGCGAGCTACACAAAGGATTACCGTACTAACTAAAGCACATCAAGGGCATCGGATGAAAGATTGCAGCAGCCCTGGTTCCGGCTCCCAGCCTGTGCACAGTGCGGGACTCAGTTAGCTGAACACCCAAAGTAACAATCGAACCATTTCACTTAATTTGCTCTTTCTACCTAAATTGTTTTCGACTATACTCAAACATTTACTTTCTTGCTGGAGCCCTGGCATTAGCCAGTCTGCTGATATGCCCCTCTACGGTTTGATGTTAGCAGTGAGGGAGGGGGGAGAGGCATGTCAGTTTTTGACAGTAGTTAATCGCTTACTGTGTTATTATTTTATTTAATTTTACTTTGCATTGAATAATCGTGCCTAAACGAAGTATAACATACACTCATGCACAATGTAATTCCCGCTGCAATTAACCGGCCAGTACATTTACCTTTTGGAAACGCTAAACAGCATGATGTAGGTTTCCCTGTATTGGTTTAGACTTGAGCATGTTACCTGGTTGTTTAACCCCTTTGATTCCATTTTATTCCAGAGGTTTGGTCCTTAAGGGGTTAATATTATATGTACCTAGACTCAATGTTATAGGCACACGGCCTGTCTTCACAATGCCAATTCGTTAGACGCAACCTGCGCTATGACCATAGTTTATTACTGTGTTAAAAGAAAAGTGCTAAAATCTGTATACATTTGTACTACACTGAATTGTCTGACTCATCGCAAACACTCTTATGTATAATGTCTTACCGTTGTTACTACCAAGCACAACTAAAATAAATTAAAAAATAAAAAAAAATATAAGAATTGGGAGTATATACATACAGAATGCACAAAGAGTTGGAGATTACAGAATTCAGTGACAGACTGATTTGGTTGCAGATTTTCACAGTGAGAAGCACGCAAACGCCTCTAGCAGCTGTCAATGAGACAGCCACTAGAGGCTTTAGAGGCTGGATTAACCCATTTATAAACATAGCAGTTTCTCTGAAACTGCTATGTTTATAAAAAAAAAAAAAAAAGGGTTAATCCTAGCTGGACCTGGCACCCAGACCACTTCATTAAGCTGAAGTGGTCTGCGTGCCTAGAGTGGTCCTTTAATTGGTTGGTTGTTAACACTCACAAACAAGTCTTTTCAATTACTTTCATTTAAATTTCAACATTTTAATAAATTATTATATTTTAACAAATTCTGCATATACAGACTTCTGGCAACATGACCACTGAATCACTGAAGTTTCATGGTGCTTGGAGTAACCCTTTAAATAATTGTATTGTCTATATGGTTCAGGTCCAAAGCTCACCAAACACCACATAGTGTCATTATGTGGCCCTTAAAACATGCTCATAAGACATAACTGGTCAGGTAGGATTTATTTCCTAAACTGGGACATGGACATTTTAAAGAACTACTATAGTTTGTTTTCCTGGCACTATAGGGTCTTTAGGTCCCCTCCACCCTCACGGGGCTGAAGGGGTTAAACACTTACCTTTCTCCAGCGCCGGGCTCCCTCGGCACTGGAGAACTCTCCTCCTCCTCCTGACATCAGAGCCAAATGCGCATGTGCGGCAAGAGCTGCGCGCGCATTTAAACAGTCCATAAGAAAGCATTTCTCAATGCTTTCCTATGGACGTCAGCGTCTTCAGTGAGAACGTGGAAGCGTCTTCAGTGAGAACGTGGAAGCGTCTTCAGTGAGAATGAGGAAGCGCCTTTAGCGACTGTCAATGAGACAGCCACTAGAGGCTGGATTAACCCTAATGTATGTTTTCAGCTGCAGGGTTAACACTAGAGGGACCTGGCACCAATGAAGTGGTCTGGGTGCCTATAGTGGTCCTTTAAGCTAAAACTGCAAAGTTACAAAAAGATCAGAATTGGAAAAATGGGTATTTTGGCCTAAGATTAATTTATCATTAAACAGGGGCATTTGCTATGGGCAGAATAGATCCAGGACTTAAGCCCCAAACTTGGTGACTCCTCCCCAATGCTCCACCCATTATCACGTGCAAGATATGCCTCTTCACAGAGGCGTAACTAGAAACCATGGGGCCCCGGTGCAAAAATTGCCCGGGGGCTCTCTCCCATACGTTTTTCCCCCCTCAGCCCCTCCATGTGTCACATTCACACCTACTTGTGCCTCCATGTGTTTCATTCACACCCCACATGGTGAGTGTGGCATGGTAGGGGGGGATAAGTATGACAGAATTGGAGGGGTTCATGTGATAGGGTGAGTGTGGCAGGATAAAAGGAGGCGAGTGTGACAGAGTGATGGAGAATAAGTGTGACAGGATTGGGAGGGGAGAGGTGAGGTGAGTGTGACAGTGCTAGAGAAGGTGAGTGTGATGGGATGATGAATATGGGAGAGCGATGGGAAGTGAGTATTGCATGAGTGAGTGACAGGATTGGTGGAGCTATTGTGAGTGTCTCAGGGTGAAGGCGGTGTGACATTGAATGTGGTGTGGTGACAGTTACACAGACATACATGCAGATATACAGACAAACACACACTGACATACATGCAGATACACACTGTATAACACATACATACACAGACACACATGCTGATACACAGACACACGTACTGATGCAGATGCACAGATACAAGCAAACACACACATGAAAATACACAGAATAGGTTGAGAGGTACATTGAGGGGAGAGAAGGATGCCTACACCGCCTCCTTTACAGTCAAGTTTGGGAGTGTGGGAGAATTGTATTCCACCGAAACATAAAGAAGGGGGAGTAGCGGTATCAGAGGGGGACAGCCAGATCTCAGTGAGTAAGTTAGTGATGACGAGGTCATGTATAACTATTGATTTAATATTACTACAGATTGAATGGGCATTCCAGAGTGGCAGGGCCGCCACCAGAAATTTTGGGGCACCTAACTCAGCTGAGGGTATGAGCACCCTGGAGCCCGCCTCCAATCCTGCCCACAGGGTCTGCCTCCAAATCCCACCCACAGGAATACACACAGACACAAACACACACACTGATACAAAAGGACACAGATACACACACAGATGCATAGTAATAGACACATACTGAAACAGACATACACGCATATAGGCATACATACTGATACACATACTGAGACATAAACACATATACAGACACACAGGCATACATAGTGACAGACAGACACATACATACAGACACACATGCATGAGGACATACAGACACCGACATACATACACACAGACATACATTCATAATGACATACATACATACATTCATACTGGCATACATACATATATACATACAGACAGACATACATACATTCATACAGACAGACATACATGCATACTGACATACATGTATACAGACATTGACATCCATAAACACATACTGTAAGCAAACCTAGTATATATTTAATCCGCATTCGGTAGTTTCCTCCCGAACCGCCAGAGCATCAGTGAGTATAGCTCTCCGTTCGGTAGATGGAATAGACGAAATCCACACGAATACAATTAGCTTTACAAGATAATTCCCTTAATAAAGCATACGAATCCCCAAACATCAGCCAAAGTCAAGAAGAAGGGTACAACAGAACTGGCTTTTAATGACATCCCACAGGAAGGGACACAGTATAACTAATCAGTTACAGGAAAACAGTAAAACACACCCAGCACAAACATACAATTTCCTCCCCTAGTACTGGAGATAATCAAGTCTGATAAAGTAATAACTTGATTATCTCCTGGCAGAAAAATCACAATTTTCCCCAATATTCAGAACACCCCTTTAGACACAAATAATATGTCTCCTGATAGCCCCGGTCTGGGTGACCAACATATTCAAATTTCACTCAGATCGGTTCAGGGGTTCTCAAAACGTGTGGAAGTGCTTTGTGACCGGCTAACCGTGAGGTGGCTGCCCAAAATAGTTCCAGGAGTTTGAGTGGTTTTGCCGGTCTATTCAGTTAAGTGGCAAAAACCAAATAATTAAACGAATGGATTCCCCTGGCTCTTAGCAGCGATTGTTCCCCTCATTCGAATGCACAAAAGTACCGAATAGCGCTCTTCTAGCTATTCGGGAAATAGAGATCCAGCGTTCGCTTGTTGAGACCAGTGTTCGGGAAGTCGAGTGTGCAGTTTTAGTTCCAGACACTCGACGACCAAGTCCCGCTGCCTTTGTTCGTCTGAAAAAAGATGGCCACCGTTTTCTCTGCCACGTGGCGTTCGGTAGTACGAACGCTGGCCGCACAGACAGAGGGTTCAATTGAAGCATTCTTTGAAGTTTAACGAGTCAGGGGGTGGTCTCTGTTCGGTAGTTATATCTACCGAATGAATATGGAAGAAATAGTACACATAAAGAGGGATTTCTTCACACATACATACATACATACACAGACATACATTCATAATGGCATACATACATACATACATTCATACATGCATACACACAGACATACATACATACATACTGACATACATTGATACTGGCATACATACATACATTCATACATGCATACAGACATACATATATACATACATATGTACATACATTCATACATACTGACAGACAGACAGACAGACATGCATACAGACATACACACACACACAGAGCATATTTTTCAGCCACCCTCCTGTTTCTTACCTTTTCGTTGCAGGAGGGTGGTTGGGGCTGATGGGAGTCGGCGTGGCTCTCCCTCTTCACTGCCTGGCTCTCCTCCCGCGCGGAGTGAGCTGGGAGGCTGGGAGGAAGTGACCACTTCCTCCCAGCAGTACTTGCGTTGCGGCAGCGTTTTTTTGTTGTTTTTTTAAAGGGGCTTGGTCGCGCTATTACACGGCCACAGCGCTGATATAGGGCCCAGCGGGTGGCCCTAAGTGCATGGGCGGCAGTTCTGCCGCTACACTTGGGGCCCGGGCGTTGTCACCCCCTGATGGCGGACCTGCAGAGGGCAGATGAATGTTGGTAAAGGAGGATAAACTGCAGGGTATGTGGATGAGATTTGTATGGTTTTTGGTTGTCTTAGTGTGAGCAGGTGAGACATCACCAGCTGCTAGAAATAGGAGGAGAGATAGTGACAGGAGGTTTGAATGGGTTTTATATAGGTGGGGTCTAGGATGAGATTGAGTTAAAACAGGAAAGAAAGAATAGAGAAATGAGTGCAGCATAGGCGTGCGCAACCTATTGCATTAGGGTGTGCATCCTAAAGCACAAGCACACGCCGCATATATATATGTATGTATATATATATATATATATATATACATACACATATATACACACATACACACACTGCTGTGTGTGTGTGCTGTGTGAGAGTGCTGTTAGTGTGATGTGTGTGTGACGGTGCTGGTAGTGTGCTATGTGGGTGAGGGTGTTTGTGTGTGCATGCTTGTGAGGATGCTGTTAATGTACTGTGTGTGAGGGTGCTGTTTGTGTGTGTGTGTGTGTGTGCGCTTGTGAGGGTGCTGTTAATGTACTGTTGTGAGGGTGCTGTTTGTGTGTGAGGGTACTGGTAGTGTGCTGTGTGTGTTTGTTAGGGTCCTGTTTGTGTTTGTGAGGGTACTGTTAGTGTGCTGTGTGTGTGTGAGGGTGCTGTTTGTGTGTGTGTTTGTGAGGGTGCTGTATGTGTGTGTGGGTGCTGTATGTGTGTTGGTGCTGTGTATGTCTGTGGGTGCTGTATGTGCCTGTGGGTGCTGTGTATGTCTGTGGGTGCTGTGTATGTCTGTGGGTGCTGTGGTGCTGTATGTATGTGCTGAATGTGTGTGGGTGCTGTATGTGTGTGGGTTGTAATGTGTGTGCTGTGTATGTCTGTAGGTGTGTATGTCTGTGGGTGCTGTATGTCTGTGGGTGCTGAATGTGTGTGGGTGCTGTGTATGTCTGTGGGTGCTGTGTATGTCTGTGGGTGCTGTATGTATGTGGGTGCTGTATGTATATGGGTGCTGTATGTGTGTGGGTGCTGTATGTGTGTGGGTGCTGTGTATGTGTGTGGGTGCTGTATGTCTGTGGGTGCTGTGTATGTCTATGGGTGCTGTGTATGTCTGTGGGTTCTGTATGTCTGTGTGCTGTGGTGCTGTATGTCTGTGAGTGCTGTATGTCTGTGGGTGCTGTATGTCTGTGGGTGCTGAATGTATGTATGTGGGTGCTGTGTATGTCTGTGGGTGCTGTATGTGTGTGGGTGCTGTATGTGTGTGGGTGCTGTGTATGTCTGTGGGTGCTGTGTATGTCTGTGGGTGCTGTGTATGTTTGTGGGTGCTGAATGTATGTGGGTGCTGAATGTATGTGGGTGCTGTGTATGTCTGTGGGTGCTGTATGTGTGTGTGTGCTGTGTATGTCTGTGGGTGCTGTGTATGTCTGTGGGTGCTGTATGTGTGTGGGTGCTGTGTGGGTGCTGTATGTCTGTGGGTGCTGTGTATGTCTGTGGGTGCTGTATGTCTGTGGGTGCTGAATGTCTGTGGGTGCTGAATGTGTGTGGGTGCTGAATGTGTGTGGGTGCTGTATGTCTGTGGGTGCTGTGTATGTCTGTGGGTGCTGTGTATGTGTGTGGGTGCTGTATGTGTGTGGGTGCTGTATGTCTGTGGGTGCTGTATGTGTGTGGGTGCTGTGTATGTCTGTGGGTGCTGTATGTGTGTGTGCTGATTGTGGGGGTGGAGGTGGGGGTACATTACTTGCTATCCCCCCTCCCTTCTTACTTTTTGTAGGGAGGGGGGATCGTGCTGCTGATTCCTTCCCTGGTGGTCCAGTGGAGAGTAAACTCTAGCCCCTGTGGGGCTAGAGTTCCCTCCTCGCGAGATTTCACGAGATTTGAGTGTTGCCATGGCAACGCTCATATCTCGCGAGAGGAACCTGGCGGAGCTGCCGGCAATAGCTCTGCCGGTCCTCTCCTGCCTCCCTCCCTGCATGTGGGTCAGTGGGGAGGGAGGCAGAGAGCAGAGCCGGCGCTCGGATAGCGCTGGCTCTGCATGAGCCGACAGGGGAGATGCTGAGATCTCCCCTGCCGGTCTCAATATACATAGGCGTGCCGCGGGGATTAGGGTGTACCCAGGCAAACCCGGCACACCCCGTGCGCACGCCTATGGAGTGCAGGGCTTGAGATGAGAGACGGGGGGAGGGTAGCAGAGAGGGGTTAATCTAAATGTAATTGAAAGAATTTTTCAGAAGAATGAGACTTAAGAAATTCTTCAATGACAAAAAAAAAAGGACGTAACGGTCACCACACCACACACACTGTCACCCCCCTTAAGCCTGCCACACTCACAATAACTCCCCCAATCCTGTCACTCACCCATGCCATACTCACCTCCCATCGCTCTACCATATTCACCTTATCACATTCACCCTCTCTAGCACACATTCACCCTCTCTAGCACTGTCACACTCACCCCTCACCCCCAATCCTGTCACACTCATTCTCTGTTATTCTGTCACACTCACCCTTTTTCACCCTGCCATATTCCCCTATCACATGAACCCCTCCAATTCTGTCATACTTATCCCCTCCAATCATGCCACACTCACCCTGTGGGGCGTGAATGAAACACAAGGAAGGACAGGGAGGTGTGAATGTTACACATGGAGGGGCTGTGGGGGGAAGGATTAAACGTATGGGGGGACCCCAGGGCAATTTTCACACCGGGGCCCCATGGTTTCTAGTTACGCCTCTGAACTGGTATATATTTTTATTGTAATATTGCTTTTTGAGCGTTGGGGAAGCACTTTTATATCAGTTTTATATATTATTTTAGTACACCTATATTTATTGAAGTGCCTTAAGCACTATTTGTTTTTGTTTTTTTTAACTTAATTTCTGCCTGTTTCATATCCTTTGCTCTCTTGCATATTTTGTAGGAAAAAATTGGAGTTGGGACAAGTGTGTAAGGGAGGGTCTGACGGCTTCTGGCCAAGTTTATCATATAACCAAGATAATGTTTTGACTCGTACATTTGCTACATCAGCATCCTACTGAAAATTCTTCATGGCCAGGACTAGTATCTCTGCGGACTGGAGCAATGCACCTTAATATGTATAGCCAGTTCTTGCTCCTATATTTCTTTGGAAAATATTGTTTTATTAAACTGAGGTGTCTATCTGCCCAAATGAATGTTTTAAAATAAGTGTGTGGAATAGGGGAGAGGGCTTATTCGCTTATGATGTTGTGATGGTGGATAGTAGATAAGGGAATTACAAATATAACAAATATTATGCCAAAATGAAAAACACTATCCAACCAAGCTATAAGATTTAGCTCAGCTGTTGTGGCCTAATATGATAATTATCTTGCCCTATTCTGTTTATTTTACAAACCCTAAAGTTATCCAAACTGCCCTGAGCTTTTTACCCCTGAAAAGGTAATGATAAAAAAAAAAAAAGAAACGCTAGGGGGCGCCAAAACGTTGTGTAAGCCAGTTGTCCCTCCCTCTTGTGAGTCATGGTTTCCAGGTCCCGGAAGCAGTGATGTCTACACTTGATCTGTGGCTTTCAGAGAAAATGTATTGCGCAATGTGTTTATCTGATTGGCTAAAAGACACGGGAGGGGCGGGGATAGAACGCTGTCCGTGTCAATAAATGTTAGCGCTCTCCGCTGTTGCTCGCATTCCGTCGTTGGGTTTTTACGATCACCGTGGATTCTCTGAGCCCAGTGTGCCGGGTCAGGCGCCCAGACTGACTAAAGGGAGGAAACTCCTGGGAAGCGAATGAAGAAACACGTCTTACTACTATTCACGTACAGGGGACTAGTCAGAAAAGGAAAAAAGAGCAAGAGACGAAAATGGCCAATTATATCATTAGATCGGCCATTCCCGGTGATTGTAAGGACATCTTGCGGCTTATAAAGGTGATTAGCCCTCTGGCAACCTGTCTACTGCATGTCGATGGGCGGAAAGAGAGCCAGCAGTAGCCCTGGCATTGGCCCCCTCTCATTCGAAGGGCTATGATGGAGTTTGGCCCTATCATAAAAACAGGTTCAACCATTTATATGCAGGATCCACAGCATATGGGAGGGTGGTTAAATTTTTTTTTTTATAAATAATTTTTACATTTTTATTACAGAGCTCGTTGGAAATTAGACAGATGGCCTTAGCTAGGTTGAGAAGTCCTGTACTTAGTTTTGTCTTGGTTCTTTGACTAGCACCTACCTACCCATCTGTCAGAACTGTACAGAATGTAGCCAGGATATTGGTGTCTATATGTAGACGTGGCACATTTTCAACGAAATTTGATATAAAGTATCCATTTAAAAAAAAAAAAAATGTAATCTGTGCACTGTTAATGGTGGCTTCAGTTGTGAGACGTTCAAAGGCCCTTGTGTGCCCCCTTGGCAGTGCTGCCAGTCCTGGAACCGTAATCTATAAAGGATGGTCTTTGTAGGAGTATTGTATGTTGGCAACATTCTTTGTAGCTATAACAAGCTTCGTGTGTGCGGGGAAAGTCAAACTTATAACTATAGTTTTCCTCCTTGAGTGTAACAGGCACATCTTACCTGTCTTTGTCTGGGGTGGCTTTGTAACTACAACCTTTGCGGTATTGGTGGCCCTAATGTTAAAGAATCCCTTTTTAAACCTACAAATATATGGGATTTTAACATCACACTTGTGTTTTGGCTCCATTAGTATTTTATTAATTATTTTTGGTTCTTGTGGTGTGGGTTTTTTTTAAATTTTTTTTTTTATTTAGAACATACTTGTCCTTTTAGGTATGATGCATATTAAAGTGCCTGTGTGCATGCTGGTAGGCTGTTTTTGTCCCTATAAGTGGTTGTGGTTAGAGTAAGTTAACGGGTTAACTTGAAGTAAAGCATTAGAGAAGGTTAAGTCTTAATGTCACACTGACTGGTATTGACCTAATAGATACTGAAGTCGCATAGAGAGGGAATGTGCTCTGAACTGGTGTGGTACATTCAGTATGCATAGTCTGCCAGTTTGCTGCTCTTGCACAACAAATTTCTTAAACCGGCTATAAATAGGTCATAATTCTAAACTCTTCCTCCTTCCACAGGAACTTGCTAAATATGAAGAAATGGAGAACCAAGTAGTGCTAACGGAGAAAGGTATGTTAGGAGTGTCACCTTTGTTTTGTTGCTGATGTATTGTAAGGGTTAATGAGAATAAACATGGCTCCCAGTACTTTGTTTTGCATCTGCTTATTGGGCAATATGCCAGTGCATTCCCATGAGCCTTTACTCTGATGCTTATGTAAATATGATAGACTGAAGTGTAGGGGTGTTCATTAAATGTATTTTTTTTATTTTTTCTACAAAGATCTGCTTGAAGATGGATTTGGCGAACACCCATTCTATCACTGTCTTGTGGCTGAAGTGCCAAAGGAGAACAAAACTGTTGATGGTAATGTGTTTAATGTTCTCGTACATATGTATTCTCTTCCTGTTCTGATCCTTGCAGACTTTGTATTGACCCATACGCCAATGCAATCTGTTAAACCATATCTTCTCTAATTTGTCCCCAATCTTCAGGTTACAGTCTCTAGCTTCGCCATGTACATGGCCCTTCCGTGTACATGGGTGGGCGGGGAGGTAACTAAAAGATCGTTACACAATAAAGTAGATGAGCATGAAACGAGGTAAGGCCAACAGGGATGACCCCCTGAAAAATTGTACAAACAAACACGGTAGATCAGAAATCCCATGCAGCTGATGTAAGTTTTCATGTGGCAATTTCACCAACAAGAATGACGTTTTGAAAGAACCTCCAGGCTTTCATTTCAGACTTACCTTTTTATTTTTATCAAGTTGGGAAACGAGTTTGAAGAGCAGCCTGTTCTTCTGTGAAACATTCTTAACATGTTAGCAGTCCATCTGTCACCATTCCTCATACTGTATATTTTCACTTTTCCCTTTTTTTACCTCCTTTGTGATCTGGAGTGGACTGTTTGCCATTTTGTATTGATTTAAAGTTTCATCAGTCACTGCAGCTAGGAATAACTTTGAGGATTTAAGATTTGGATTCTAGGATTTATTTTTTTAAATGTAGTTGCCTCAAATACATAATTACACTGATCTCCTTCTGAACTGCCGTGTGAAAGGAAATGAATAATTGACTTGTATTCTTTAATGTTTGTTTCTTTTATTGCATAATGACATAAAACAATCAGCATTCTTGTATTCCAGATAACAAATAAGCTGGTCAATTTAACACTACTTCTCAAGACCAGAAATTTCATTTGATATGATTACAAAAAAATTTCTTCAATGAAGAGTTCTGTAAAATTAAGGGGGTTGGATGAGAAATTTTGTTGTAGATAGGACAGGCTGGAAGAAGTCTCTTCACAAATGTGTACTGTCATTTTAATGTTTGACATTGAAATGCCTCATCTGTATTAACATTGTTTATTTCTGTATTGCTCATATAACCAACTTGTTTGTTCACAGGGTTCACAATTGTTGGTTTTGCAATGTACTACTTCACGTATGACCCATGGATTGGAAAACTGCTTTATCTTGAAGACTTCTATGTGATGAATGAGTTCAGAGGTAGGACTGTGATCTAGTGACTAATGCCCCCCATTATTGGAAGTCCCTGAGGCTGGCAACAAATACAGTCCCCAAACATGCATTGATATAGCTGGGTATTGTCCTGGCACTGGTTCTTAACACTCTCATCAGCACCCAAAATCCAGTCCTCAACTGTTGTAATCATGTTGGGCTGCTGTCAACCATACGTTCGTTGCTGTGGAAGCACTACTTTTCCCAGTGCTCTAACTCTTTAATGAGCTAGCTTTATCACATCTTATAGTGGTGAGCACCCTCCCACCAGCATGAGATGCTCCAATCTAGAGTGTTTACTACTAGTTCATGGTTTAATCTTATCCAAAAGACTACAGTATTCCAGAAAACTATGTGCACTAAATGTTCCCACAACCCTCATTGCCTCAGTCTTGGTATTGTAGCAGTTGCTTCTTTTTGTATTTGTACTTTGACTTAAGACTTTCCTGATGACTTGTACACATTAACATTTTTAGATAAACATTATATATATTTTATTTAGGGTCTGGCATCGGATCAGAGATATTCAAGCATCTAAGTCAGGTACGTTTGCTGTTGGTCTTAATTAAAATTGACATGCAAATGTTGGGATTATAAAAATGTGCTCCAACATGTTTATGTTAATTTATTTGTTTTAAACAAAGTTAAAACTACAGATCATTATTGTTGAACACTGTCCACCTCCATTAATTTTCAGGCTGTTTTTTATTCTAGATTGCTGTGAAGTGTCGTTGCAGCAGCATGCACTTCCTGGTTGCAGAGTGGAATGAACCGTCCATCAAATTCTACAAGAGACGTGGAGCATCTGATCTGTCTACCGAAGAGGGATGGCGCCTGTTCAAAATTGATAAAGAGTACTTGTGTAAAATGGCATCTGAAGAATGAAGATAGACTCCCTCTCCAGAGCAGCAGATTATTGACTAAAAATAAAAACTTTCATCTCTTGCTTGCTTAATGATTCCATAGTGTATCTGCATGTTAAAGTTTAGACAGTGGCTTTCTTCGCATGATCTTTCTTTCCATAACTAAAGTATTTTTTTGGCTCAAGGCTGTTGTGAAATAGATATTAATTTCAAGTTCCTTTCATCCATAAGATGTGTGGGCATATATAACTTCATTCTTGAAAGTCATTTGTGTACAGTGTACACACACCTGTGTAGGGTTTTTGTATAGTGAGCTTGTTTTTACAAATTAAAGAACAGTGTTCTGCTAAATTCTTTGTCTCACTGATCCTTGGGGAGTAGAGCATCTGGGTAGAATCTCTAATCCTGTAGACATGGTATTCTAAATGGTAAATAACTTTTAAACCATGTTATCCTTCTCACTCATGAGTATACATTGTAGCGAAATGCTTTGCATTTATGGGACCATTGGTGTAGAGGATGGTAACTAGCAGACCTGTAAAAGCTGATGGCTTGCATTGAGGTTCTCCTTAAATTGCAGCATGGCAATGACCTCACACAGCAGTCGCATTCCAGGGTTTAGTGCAGTGTTAAGAGGATTGGAGTTGGGGAACAAATAACAACCCATCATGGTCGCATAGCTATGGTTAATCAAGATTTATGTAGGTCAAAAGCAGAAACTTGCGTTTTCAGAGATGTAATGTCACAATGAACATATCCCCAACATTGACTCTCTTAGTATGTTACATGGGCTGTAAGGTGTGTGACATGTAAGCTTAACACTACAGTGAGTCTCTGCCCAAACAATTCTTTGCTTACAAATAAAGTTAATGGTTAATCGGCCAATGGAAAATCACAGCGGTGGATGATATCTGGGGGGAAAAAAATCACTTTATGATTTGAATTGGGGATAATTCAAATAACTATAATTGAGGCGGCTGGTTGTTTCAATTTCTAACATTGTGACCTCATCAGTTTCATATGATTCTGTAATCAGGAGTTGGGAACACATCAAGCGGTCTTAAAGTGAACCTAAAGTCAGTAAAAATAAACCTTGTGGAAACTAGGTTTCATTCTGTCTTTCCCTTTGGCAGTTATATCCTAGTCTAGAGCGTTGGACTCAACAATGTTGTCAGCCTGGATGTTGACATCACCTGTGATTATCCTCCTTTACATCAGTGGATTGGAGATGTGCATGCACCTCCAATCAAATGCTGCTATCCACTGCATTTGATCGTTGAATAGTGTTGTACTGTCACGAAGACCAGGGCCGTCTTTAAGGAGGGGCAAAAGGGGCTGGGGGCCCTAAGGCAGCTGCCCCATGGGCCCCCTGCAGCACCTGAGGTAATCAGGGGCCACAGCCCTTTAATACTGCTCTGGACCGGGCCCATGTAATATGGGGGTTGACTGAATACAAACACACAGCTAGCCCCTCACACACTGCCCTGTGATCCCTTTTCTTCTCCGTGGCATGCTGGGAGGCAGTGAGGTCAGATCACTTCCTCCTCAGTGCCGCTGGGGAGGATGCACACACCACACGGAGGAGGATGCAAGCATTGTTGGGGAGAGGGACAGAGAAAGCTCATGGCAGACTCCCATCAGCCTGGGCCAACAAGCTCCCACTGGACCCCAGGGAAGCCACCTTTCTGTACCCAAAAGGTAAGGAGACAGGAGGGTGGCTAAATAGGTTTTGTTTTTTGTTTTGCTTATTTCTGATATCACTTTTATTCAAGTGTTGGTGTTTGTAATGTAACACACAGGGAATAAGTACATGTTAAAAATCCTAGAAGAACCTGACAGTTCCCTATTAAATATAAATTTTAAAAGTATTTATTTTAACATATCATTGCATCAAGTGTTATCAAAGGCTGTATACCATTTCCAAATGTCACTTTTGCCAAATTCTGGACCAGGGTATGTAAGAACAGAGCTGAGACATTATTATGGCCAAGGTTGCTGGGAGTTGCTGTCAAAGAGCTGCTAGAAGGCAGAGATTAAAATATGTAAATGTACACATATATGTGTGTGTGTATCTGGCTGTGTTTGTGTCAGTGTGTGTATCTAGCTGTGTTTGTGTCAGTGTTTGTATCTGGCTGTGTTTGTCTGTGTGTCAGTGTTTCTGTGTGTATGTATACCTGTGTATGTGTACTTGTGTGTCAGTGTGTATGTGTACCTGTGTGTTTGTGTGTGTGTGTGTGTGTGTGTATGTATGTATGTGTCAGTGTGTGTAAGTGTGCATCTGAGTGTGTGGTAATGCATACATCCAAGCATTTTAATGCCAACACAAATACACTCCATCTCTAGCATTGTACACATATACACCCCTGCATTTATACCTTTATGTATGTGTGTATCTGAGTGTGTGTGTACATACCTGTGTCAGTGTGTGTGTGTACCTCTGTGTGTGGATGTGCCAGTGTGTGTGTGTGTATCAAAGTGCTTGTATCTGTGTGTCAAAGGGTGTGTATCTGAGTGTGTGTGTGTATGTCCAGTATGTGTCAAGGTGTGAGCATGTGTCAGTGTGCCTATGTGTGTATCTGCGTGTTAATGTGTATGTGTATATGTGTTATAGAAATCGCACAACATGCAAACAGAGCCCTGCAAACACAAACATTACATACAAACACACCAGTTTGCTGAAACACCAATACTACACACAAATGTACACAACACTACATCCAAACAACCCCCTGCATGCAAATACAAACATTACAAACACATTCCTGTATTAAAACGCAAAAATTATATACAAACACCAACTCTACACACAAAAGTACACCTGCATTTAAAAGCCAACACTACAGACAATCACACATTACTGCATTCAAACGCAAACACTACACACAAGTACACCACTGCATTCCAATGGTAACAGTACATACAAATACACCCCTACATGCACACATACACTCTATACAATAACATGCTGACATTCAATTGCACAAACACCGCTCAAAAATACAACCCTGCAAGGATGGTAGATCCCCACCTGGCATAGCATCACAGGAGTTGTATGACAGATGGGGATCTATCTTTTCTTTACTCTTGTGCTACAGGGCAGGCCTGAATTATTATTTTTTTGCACCAAGGCACTCTCTACATTAGTTTCGCCTCTAGGTTGGGGTGGAGGGAGTGATTGCATGCCCAGGGGGCCCAAGCAGATGCTTGCCCAGGGTCCAATCAATATTAAAGACGGCCCTGACGAAGACCACTACTAGAGGTACATTAAAACTTGCAATGAAAGCATTGAAGTTTTTAGTTGCTCTCCCTCCTTTAACCCCTTAAGGACCAAACTTCTGGAATAAAAGGGAATCCTGACATGTCACACATGTCATGTGTCCTTAAGGGGTTAAACTGCAATGTCTTACATTGCAGGGTTAAAGAGACAGGATAACTGCACCCAGATGTCTGAGATTAAGTGGTCTGATTAAAGAATCCATTTTAATCTTGTTTAGTTTTATTGAGGCAAGCATCTGCACCATTCTACGCCTGTTTTAATGTGTGAAATGGTAAAGGGGCACGGAAGCCAGGAAGTGGCCCACTTATGTTTAAAACCTATGATGCATTAAGAAAATTCACTGTCAAAGTTCCTGGCTGACATATGATCCCTTTCCCCCTCCCCAAAAAAACCCACGATTATCTATAATCCAGCAATGTGTCTTCTCTCTGCTCTAGTTCTGGGAAATAAACACTCCAGATCAATTCAATGCTTCCCAGAAAAGCAATTAGAGGTAAGGTAAATGAGCAGTAATGCTTATTATAAAGAAGCATTGAATTCATTGCTTCTATTTGAGATTTTGAACTTGGCAAGTGTTGAGGTAGGGAGAATGAGAAAGGGATCCTTCCTGGCTGGTTAATATACTTGAGGTGTTGCCGGAGGCTTTATAAAGGTGCCAAATCCTATTTTTATTTTTTAGAAAACTGGGCAACAAAGTAATCTGGTTTAATTCATGTATGCATTGGTTTGTCAATGAAATTGGCTTGTACTTGTCATTTGCCATCAACTTATGGGAATAGGCATCTTCTCAAAAGACACAATGCATGCCAAAAGCATCTAATTGCTTAAAAATATTTGTGCAGGATGTGGGGTTTAACAGAATCCGCCATAGAACCTCACTTTATATTTCTGCACAAGTGTTAACTCATAGTTAAGCGAAAGGGGCTGAACAAACAAAGCTGGTGAAGGAGGGAGAGCTTTAGGAAAGCATATCCCCCTTCCCCGCAAAAGATACAAAGACCCCACTAGTAACAGCGCCGTTTTAATTTAATCATTTGATTTCCAGGATATTGAAATTGTCAAATATTCTGTTTGGAATACTGCTAAAATATTGTTTAATGTTCTTGCTGTTTAGAAAGGAGAGGATGGGTCAAAAAAGGATATCTGTGTTATGGAAACATGACAGAGATTTTACATGTGAACAATAGCATTCACATTGTAAACGTCAATAGGACACTTCAGTTGTAGCTGCCACTTACGCACATTAATCTACCAAGCATAAACATGTCCATGCTTTTTCTTTATTGTTTGTTCAACTAGTATATAGCCTGCCAGGGCCTGACTGGGACAAGAAGTAGCAATGTCAAGCTTTAGGATTATTTTTACATTTTTCTTTATAATTATTGCAAAAAAACACACATACACATAAAAAAGGAAAATTAAGGCGGGGTGGGGTTTGGGACTGAAACTGCCAGCTCCCAACCGCGAATCACATAATCCGCAAATATCTTGAAACCAATTTACCAACTGGTCAAATTAAGACCACATAACAACCTGGGGCACTGAGGGGAACAAATAGATGCCCCAAAGACCGGGAAGGCCAAACGCAAAAAACAGGGCCTACTTCCCGCCGACCCTCCACCATCTGGAGACTTTCCTCTGAGGCTATCGGGTATATGACGACCTAGACGCGGAGGGAGAAGGTTCCTCGACACCCAACTGTGCCCCCGCAACAATAAAGCGCCGTACACAGAAAGTACAGTAGAGCTCACCTGCAGAACAGCCTGATATTGGAGTACTGTTACAACGACAGGCGCCACCCAGGGTGGCTGCAGCAGAGGCCTCCACTGCTCCGACGTGTCCTACACCACCAGCCCATTCACCTGCAGCACAGGCAGAGGGGGAACAAAACAACATGCTTCCAGCCCTTAAAGAAACGGGAACACACCCTTGCCACGAAACAGGGCATCCAACAATGGATGAAAGAACTCCAAGACTTACTAGCCACAGATATAGGCACCATTAAGGCGGATGTTCGCCAAACCACGGACAGAGTAAACGCCGTAGAGGAGAACATTCTTAAAATAAACAATGGTGTATCTCACCTCACAGACATGCTGAACACATTACAAGCAGCTCACCAGGCGTTAGCGGTACAGGTATCCACGCAAGGGGACCGCCTGCGCCTCAATCACATCCAGCTCCGCGGGGTACCTGCAGCGATCACACCAGCTGAACTGCCTCACTTCCTCAGGAGACTAATGAACACCATCCTGTCTCCTACAGCTGCACATAGAGTCAGTGTTGTAGAACCGAACACAGGCGATCATGGAAGTACAAAGTTGTTCGGGAGTTTCAGTGTCCAAAAATAGTTCCATAAACTCGACGACCAAACACCACTGCTTGTGTTCATGCGAACAAGATGGCCTCCACCTGGTCATCCTCCATAGGAAATGAGGCCACCCAGACGAACACCTAGAACCCTGCAGTGGCAATCAATAAAAAATATCAATTAGGCTTAACAAGCTCCAGGGTGGTCTCCGGTTCGTGCGGCTGTTCGGTTCCCAAACCATATAGTCCAAATACACTAACAGAGGCTTTTACTTCACATTTTGCAGGGTCCATAGGCTGGCAAGCAGGCTCCTCCAGAAACTCGTGGCAAACTCACTTGGAAAGGGGAGTTTGTCACAGTTTCCTTTAACCCCTTAAGGACACATGACGTGTGACATGTCATGATTCCTTTTTATTCCAGAAGCTTGGTCCTTAAGGGGTTAAGCATATTTCAAATCTCTGCTAGCAATAGCCTCTTCTTCCTAGCAGACTTTCTGAAGCTTTCAATCACAGATGTCCCAATTCCATTCAATGAGAAGTGTTTGCAAGGAAGGTGCTCTGGGCTATTGCTGTCTCTTGAGTTCAGCACCAGTGAGCTAAACAAACCAGGATGTAACAGGACTGGCTGTCTTAATGCCAGCGAGAGGTTAACAAAGTTCATTTATAAAAGTTCAAATTTTTATTGAAATTGACACTTTTATAAAATGGAAAAAAAAGGAGGACATACTATTTGTCATAGCAAGGGTACCTAATTCATTGTTGCCCCATGGAATATTGCTATATTATTTATTATTATTTTTTTACATTCTTTATTTTTCCGTGCTGAGAATCACAAAACGTGCTTGTAGTGCCACAACAGCAGGTGCAAGCTTAGAAGGATAACACAGGATGAACAGTATTATGGCACTCTGTTAAACAGCACATTTTTAAGAGTAAGTTTAACACATTTTTTATGAAACAGAAATATAATACAGTCTGGGAGTTGCTTAGCCTACTAGCTCACTTATTTAACATAAAGTAATGGTTTATAGGCATGTGCATGGGGAAAATTTTCGGTTTGGTTCGGCATTCCGAAATTCGGGATTTTCGCAATTCGGGACTTCGGCAATTCGGCAACTTCGGAAATTCGGCAACTTTGGCACTTCGGAATTTCAGAACTTCGGCATTTCGGAATTTCGGGACTTCGGCACTTCGGAATTTCGGGACTTTGGCACTTCGGGACTTCTATTGCAGCCGCTTAGTAGATAACTCCCTAATTCCCACGGTATTAGGGAGTTATCTACCAAAAGGCTGAAAGACCTAAATTGGTCTTTCAGACAAATTTACTAATACTAAGTAAAAATTACTTAGTATTAGTAAATTTTGCCCCTACTCGCTAAAAAATAAAATAAAAATAGGGTCCCCCCTCCCCAGCCCCCACCCGTGACGTGCGGGTAGGGGCCCTAAAGTAAAATGATGGGGGGGGACCTATTGTCCTCCCCCCGGCCCCCACCCCTGAGCAGCAGGTGGGGGCCCTAAATACTAATAAGAGGGGGACCTAATGTCTTCCCCCCTGGCCCCCACCCCTGAGCGGCGGGTGTCCGAATTGCCCAAAATTCGTCCGAATTCATATTCGGAACGAAACAAATTGCACATGTCTAATGGTTTAGCCATTGCTGTGTGGACACAGAAACAAGAGTTAGGACAAGCTGTTTATCGAGTAAGAGTAGTGGTATGTGTTTCAACTAGATGGAAAGCTTTGTGGCTGGTACTTGCTTAACGACTTCTTTGTGTTGTGTCTTAATTCAGGTTATATGCTAAGTTAGGTAGGCTAAAAGTAATAGGAATAATGGAACACACTAGACCAGTGGTTCCCAAACTTTTTAGGTTGAAGGTGCCCTTAATATTTCAGTATTTTTCCAGGGCACCACAAGTAAAAAATTCTAGGTTGTATATCTGTACAGCGCTGCCGTATTTATTGGTGCTATCGTGTAACATACAGTGTTGGTGTATGAAGGGGTGCTTGTATACATTTATTGTGTTTTAATGCAGGGGTGTGTTGTCTGAATGTAATGTTCACTTTTAAAGGTGGATGTACATTTGTGTTTAAGTAAAGGGGTGTGTTTGTGTTTTTTTTGTTTGAATGCAGGAGTGTGTTTGTACATAATTTTTGTGTTAGATTGCAGGAGTGTGCTCATATGTTGTGCTGGTGTTTGACTGCTTGGATGTATGCACATACATACATACATACACAGATATTCATGCACATTAACAAACAGATGCATATAAATACACGACACATACACACAAATTTATATAGACACGACATACACACACATAGTTACACACACCGACATATACACACATGCAACCTGACACGCACAAACACTGATACATGCCCACACCATGACACAGATACACATCAACATAAAAACAGAGATGCACATACACAGATGTGTGTGCACACACAGACACAGAAGCACACTGACATATATACACACATGTTGACACACACACTCATACACATACACACTCATACCCACACTCATACACATACTCATACTCACACACATGCAAACACTCATACGACATATAAATAGAAATGACATATCTCCCAGGAAAATAAATGATGGTCCTGTTAATCTGGCACATATACAGGATATACTGCTTGACACTTAATAATAGAATATGGCGACATAATTATAACACAAATACAGTGCAACATAATTTATTGAGAAAAAACAAGCAAACAAGTGAAACTTGTTCTCTGAAAGGAATTGCAAAGACATGCGGACCAGGGTGTTGCTTTGCGAAAAATCTGCTTTGGTTTTCCAAAAGCTACACAGGAGGTTATTGTGTAAAAGAAATGAAAGAATTATTGTCCCCAAATGGACAATAAAGCAATTTGAGTCTGAGATATTTTGGATAAGATTAGGGAGAGAGACTATGTATTCATGTTATAAAAACGATAGGAAATGATTAATCATGTAGAAAACCTGATATGAGTCAGACATTTCCTCCTTTCCTGGTGTATTCTAGTCCTGAATAAGGCTTACATAATTATTCTATATAATAACGTCACATCTAATACCAAACTTATTATACTTCTGAGACACTTCTTGTTTTACTTTTATTCAACATGTCTGCAATTAATGTAATTTTGCCTTTTAAAACCTTCTTCTAGTACAATCAGACTACCAGACACATGCTAAAGAAATACAATAAAGTCAAATTCAACATATAAATTCAACCTAGAAAGAAGCATGACTGGATTGGAACTATAATGTATTCCAGGCATTTAAAGACAGAGCAGCCCAATAGGAAGGGGCAGAGTAGGAGAGCAGGTGTGTTGTCATCACCAATGGCATACACCCTCCAAAGTGGGCAATTCAGTGGCTCTCTAGGTCAGACCAAGCACAGAGTCTTGGAGAAGACCTCTCGCATCTGGAAAATGCCAAGTGTTTGTGTAACAGAGCAAAAACATATTTAATGACACACTTGCTTTGTGTGTTTGCTAGTTACTTGATCCTTGTTTCTCCATAAGAGATGAGTGCGTACCTGTCAATATCTATGAATGTGTATTTTTGTGTGCATCTGTGAAAATGTATCTGGTACAAAACAAATAGGAAGGGACAGCATTCCACTCAAGATTTGGGTGCAAATCTCCAAGGTTTCCTTTCAATTACTTCACAAACAATATACAAAGCTTTTTTTTATAGTGCAAATCCGCACTTACCTAAAGTATAACCACGCCTCTAGACGGCTGACACACCATGGGTCAGAAAAACAAAAATCCCACAGCGGACAAAGGCCCTGCTTGGGAAAGCCGCCTGGGACAACATAGCATTTCTCGAATGTAGCACTTCATACTTCTTTGGCGATTTCTTGGGGATCCGGGGGAAGGGGCAGCATACACCCCACAACCAGGTTTGCAGTCCCCTACAGCAGAGCCCCGAAACCCAGTCACTGCAACAGTGCTCAAGACCATGCTAGACGAGCTCTGCTCGAAAATTTCAGCAGACATAGTCCATTTCAAGAAAACTGTGAAATCTGGGCATCTATGAAAATGGCTCAATTGGAGGCCGTACACGGAGTCCATGACACCAGGCTCACCATGATAGAACGCAAGCTGGAAGAGCTCCAGCAGCAACAGCTACATAACAAGCAACGAATGGATGCCCTGGAAGCAGGAGCGGTCTGGGACGGGGGCAGGGAGGCATTTTCCCCTCAGGCTGCCCTAAATCATTTAAAAAATGGCCGTTTGCAGAGGGGGCTCTATAATTAATCGGCCACCTAAACCACCTTAGGGCGGAGCGCCCATTGCCGCTGGTCTGCAGCTCAGCAGTGTGCGAGATCTGGCCAATCAGAGTGTTGCGGTGGGTTACCACGTCTCGCGAGATACATAGTCTACAGCTCTGGACAATGCAGAGCTGCAAACCGGATATCATCACCAGACCACCAGGGAGCCCACTGGATTACCAGGGAGCCCACACTGAACCACCAGGGAATGAGAATAGGTATTTAGCCCCTCCTTCACACTATCACCCACCTCCCACACATTATTACTTCCCCTCCCTCTCACCATCACCCCCCTCACTCACACCAACACTCCCCCTTCACACCATCACCCCTCCCCCTCTCACCATCACCCCCTCACCATCAACCCCCCTCCCTTACACCATCACCTCCCCTCCCTCTCACCATTACCATCACCCCCTCCCTCTCACCATCAACCCCTCCCTCTCACCATCACCCAACCTCCGTCTCACCATCACCCCTCCCTCCTCCTTCACACCATCACCTCCTCTCACCATCACCCCCTCCCTCTCAAATCACCCCTCCCTCATAATGCCCCCTCCCTCTCACTATCACCCTCCTTCCTTTCACCATCACCCCCCTCCCTCTCACCATCTACCCTCTCACACCAACACCCTCCCTTGACACCATCACCAAACAGTTCCAATTTAATTATTTTCCTTAAATTCTTTTATGTTTATATGTTTATTTATGTGTTTAATATTCTTTTGCACCTTACTAACTTTCTATTACACGGTCTAACCTTTGAGGAAATACACTCAGGAGATACTATTACATGCTTACTAAACACTGGCTCATCCTACATGCTGAGAGCCGGATAGGCAGGCCTGCCAAATGCTCTACTTATTTTCACTGACATGTAAAATATGCCACTGACCCCCCTCCTCCCCACATTCCCCAATACACTGCGCAGTGTTCCCACAGATGACAGAGGCGTGTTAGTTAGACCACAACAGTCCGAATTGTACCATAGCATCCTGTGGAACACCACTTAAATAGTAAAAAATATGTGCCACAATCTTTTTACATAAAACCCTCACGCCACACTTTTCATTCTCAAGACACTCTGCTCATCTCTTGTCCCATCCTTATATCAATGTCTTAAACATTGTACGCGTTTCTTATCATGACGTTACCATATCTATTGATGTACTGCGTTACACTACACGGAGTGAGAAAAATAAAGAATGCAAATTTTTTTTTTTAAATAAGGAGCCGCAACACCCAAATAAATGGCAAAGAGATTTATTCCACGTGTGTTGAACCGCCAACGTTTCTACCCAACCCTAATAAAGTTAAAGACCCTGTGGTTGGGTCGAAATGTTGCCGGTTCCACACAGGAAAATAAATATCTTTGACATTTACTTTAGTTTTGCAGTTGCTTATTGCTTTTTACACTATGAATGTGTATCTGTGAGTCTGTGAGTGTAACTGTAGAGGGAAGCTGCCACTCTAGATTGGTCTGGCATGAGAAGGCACTGTCATGCATTGCATGCCTTGTTCCTGTCAATTCCTCATTCCTCACTAATGTATGGTTAGTGGAGAGAGAAAATGTGTGTTTTTAAATGTGAAGAACAGTGAGATGATGCCTCCTATCATTCATGCCTCAGCAACACCCACTGTATGGTCCTGAAGGTTGAGGGCTGGCTTGTCAGTGTCAAGCTCACCCCTTTTTTTGGCTAAGCCGCCCCCTTTTCAGATAAGACTGCACCTTTTGTGCATGGCTACTGAGATGGCTCACATCACTGGTGACACAGTTCAAGACTCCTCCCACCCGTCCTAAATTAAAGTGCCAGTATGTTGAGAGATATGGTGAGTGTGTGTACATGCATATAAGTGTGTGTGTTCAATTTATAAGGAAAAAATATTGTGTATGGCTGTACAAGGAATAGTGCTTGTAAAACTATAGTTCCTCATTTGGGGATATTTGTCAAAGTGTCACAGACAGTATTGCATTTCTATTGGCAACATTTATTACATTTGTCAATTTTTCTGTCTTCTTTTCCTCCCTAACCATGAATTTGAGACATTTGTCAGCAATGCAACAGATTTATCAATCAATACACCACTTTTACCACCCATAGTGCATCTTACTGCCCTCTCTTTCCCAGGTAAATGATGTACACGCATCCAGCCATCCAACTGATCCAAAAGAAAATGTGACCAGGCAACATTTTTCCATTGCTCCATGGTCCAGTTCTGACGCTCACATCCCCATTGAAAGTGCTTTTGGTGACAGACAGGGGTCATCGTTGGCACTCCGACTGGTATGGGGCTATGCACACCCATACGCAACAAACTGAGAGACACTGTGTGTTCTGACACCTTTCTACCATGACCAGCATTAAGGTTTGTTGCAATTTGAGCTACATTAGCTCTTCTGTGTGGTCTGATCAGGCGGGCTAGCCTTCACTCCCCATTTGCATCAATGAGCCTAGGGCGCCAATGACTCTGACACCTGTTCACAAGTTGTCCCCCCTTGCACCATTTTTGGTAGGTATAAACCACTGCATTCCGGGAACACCCCAAAAGACGTGCCATTTTTAACATGCTCTGGCCAAGTTGTCTAGCCATAAGTATTTGGCCCTTGTCAAAGTCACTAAGATATTTTCGCTTGTCCATTTTTTCTGCTTCCAACATATGAAATTCAAGAACTGACTGTTCACTTGCTACCTAATTTATTCCACCCCTTGACAGGTGCTCTTGTAACAATGTAATAAATATAATTCACTTCACTTGTCAGCGGTTTTAATGTTGTGGCTGATTATTAAATTATAAATTACCATTTGTTAGTTTATTGTTGTGTCCTCTGGGTCAGTGTATTTGGAAAAAGGTGAAACTGGTTGAATTGTGTATGCTGTCTGAGTGCTTGTAATGCCTATGAAAGTAAATTGTTCTCAGATGAATAGAACGCTTGGAATTTCGGTAGGTTCAGAAGATGAATAATGTGTTATTTCACAAAGGCACACAATGTTCCTCGTTGAAAGCATTGTCCGTTCTTAGTTATGTTTGACAATCTGTACTTTACCGTGTGACCATACACATGGATTAGACATTCTATGACCATTAACATCTCTCTATGGAATATATGTTCAAACTGTACTTTTTAAATACAAAATGTTCCACCTGTTGTAAGTCACATATAAGTGAGATAATTGTCTCACTCATTTATACCTCCCAAGTGTCTCTTTTTAAGAGGGACAGTCCATAATTTTTGCCAAAATCCATCTGTACCTCTTTTTAATCTTGATGTCCCTTTTTTTCTAGGAGCTCAATATTGTTGGTGTATCTGAGTGTATAACAGAGCTCCACAGCAATAAGACTCACAGAAATGTGTCTTCAAACTACAATAAATGTTTTTAGAAATCAGTCTGTGCAAATAAATACATTGTTCTTGTTTTAAATTACATTTTAGTTGTATAAATCGTAATTAATAAGTCACCTACAATTTCTAAGAACAGCCTGGCTCTTGACCAAATCCACAATTACACACCTAAAATTAAAGTGTCCCTCTTGACTACTGTAAATTGTGGGATGTATGCTCATTGGCTATCTGTAGGAACAAAACTTGAGGATTACTAAGTAAATAAACTAAATTAACCCCTAAAGGGCACATGACATGTGTGACATGTCATGATTCCCTTTTATTCCAGAAATTTTGGTCCTTAAGGGGTTAAACAGGTTCATTACTTTTACCAGTTTATCTCACAGATTCCCTTCAAGTTACAGTAAAATGTTACAGTGCATGCTTATTTCCCAGTCAGAGTCCAGGTAAAGCTAGTTTAGTCTGGTTAAGCATGCCTGACAATGACTAATTGTCACATCTGTATTTTTCTGACTCAGCAACAAGAATCTTCAAGCCTTTGAATGGAGAATCGTGTGGTTTTGTTTTTTTTGTTCACTAAGTAACCATTATGAAAACCAACAATTTGTATACATTTATTATCAATGAGACATGAACAGCCTGCACACAAGTTGTTACTTCCCTGTAACTAGTAATTACAGGTATTGGATAAGATGACAATGATCATTATAGGCTTAACTCTGCATTGGCTTTACATAGGGTACTCATATAGAAACCACATGCTTTTATATATACATCTATATGTTTTCACAATCCAGAATACACATGCTGAAAACAAGGAAACCGTTTCGTCATTAGACAGGGAATTGTGGTAAATTGAAACTTGAAATGCACAATTAGGGTTAAAATGGTAACGTTATATATAAACAATGGTAGAGGCTAATTATTTTTATAAATAAGCTATTTTGTCTATACATTTTAAATTCAGTTTTCAATTATTATTATTTTTGGCATTTATATAGCGCCAATTTAGTCTGCAGAGCTTTACAATTCAACATTTAGCAAATAAACCCTTGTATTATTATACTTTCCAGGAATGTTCCACAAATCATGCAGTTGCCATTCATTATGGATTAGAAGTATGAATGGATCTGGGAATTTGGTTCATTTGTGACAAATAACCTGTAAATATGAATTTCAAAGAAATAGGGTGTGTATTAAAATGTATGTATGCTTCATTTTTCAAAATAGTAATATAATAAATCCTAACCCTGTGCTGAGTACAATTATTTGTCCTACAAGTGATGAGAACAAGTTAAATGGACACTTTAGTCACTATACCCATTTCATTTCACTGAATTCAATATAGTGCCTGGAGTCCCCTGGCGTTGTTCATCCATTCAGCATTATATTCGGTGCTTATAGCAGTGGTTTCCAAATCAGTTCTCAAAGCACGCCTCCCAGTCCAGGATTTAATGATTACCCAGTTGTGTCAAGGTGTTTTTTAAAAAAAAAAAACCTTGACACAATTTGGTAATCCCTAAATCCTGAACTGTTAGGTGTGCCTTGAGGACTGGTTTGGAAACCACTGGCCTATAGGGTCCCTTTAAAGACACATTGCTTGGACTAATATTGTTGTTATACACTCAGACACAACAACAATATGGAGCTTTTAGAGAAGGTGGCATCAAGATAGAAAAGAGGGACAGAGGGATTTGGCCCAAAATAGGGAGTGTCCTTCCTAAAAAGGGACATTTGAGAGTTTATTCACACACGCATGCAAACACATTTTAAAATATTAGATTGCAAATGGATATTATTTATAATGACTCATTTTTTGTCTTATAAGCACCTTGTCTGTGGACTTGTGTCAAATGCAATCCAACAAATAACCTTTGCTTTTAAAATGCTTAGATAATTCTTAATTGTTGTAACAATGAGCTCTCTGGGGCAGACTGGATATTTAAGCCTTGTACTGCTTAAATTGCTAAGATTTCTTGGGGAGATCAATTTTCCTGCATACTTGATAGTGTAGCGTGGGAACACTGCAAGAAATACCATATTTTAGTTTTGGAAATTCCCAAATATCATTTCATTTCTTTATACAGTTAAAGAAGAACTGTTGCTCCCAGTGATTTTTCAATTATATTTACTCATCCTATTTCTAACAAATATATGTTTGTGAGGTGTGAAAAATGAAATTACATGCAGATCCTCCCACCCCCCACCCCCCACCCTGCTGTATTAAACTCTATTATGGAATAGCTCCTCCATCTTGACTCCTTGTGATTTATTTTTTCTAAACTCTGCCCTTTGCACCTGGCAATAGGCATAAACACTCCCATCTTCCAATGCAGTTTGTGACGTGGCTATGCCAATACTAAAGAGGATTGTGATTGCAATTACTGCATGTTGAATTCTCCTTTATAAAAAAAAAAAAAAAAATTAATAAAAGAGATCAGTACCTGAAAAAAAGTTCAACACAACTTATATACAACTTTTTTTATTCTATTGTGGGATTTCCAGTCATTGGCGGATCCGGAGGGGGGGGGGGCAACGGGGCAATTGCACCCCCACCCGAGAAAAAAGTGCTGGCCGAGGCTCTCCTCTGCCAGCCCATGCAGGGCTGGTACTATCCAAGCACCAGCCCTGCTGTTTGCCATCACGGACCGGAGGGGAAATCAGTGATCTCCCTCCCTGGCCCACAGGAACATTGCTGGGCGGCTGGCAGGGGAGGGCGAGAGAACCCGGGGGAGCTCTTACTTGCAGCTCCGCCGGGTTCTCCTCTCACAAGCACGGAGCGTTGCCGCGGTTATGATAGCAACGCTCCGTTCTTGCGAGAGTGAACTCTAGCCTGAGCTGCAGGTTAGAGTTCACTCCCCCACTAGAACCACCAGGGACTGGAAGAAAGCAATGTCTCCCCCTCCCTCAGCAAAGGTAAGAAGGGAGGGGGTACATTAGCTATATTTATTTAGTTATTATTTAATAATTTAAAAAATATAAATCTTTAATCTGCCCCCATCCCCTCACACAAACTATAACCCCCTACACACTGCACCACACACAAATATACAGTCCCCCTTACACACACAGCCCCCCATAAACACACACAGCCCCCCTTACAAACATAGCCCCCCTTACATACACTGCCCCCCTTATACACACAGCCCCCCTTACACACACAGCCCCTTATACACACAGCCCCTTACACACACACACCCCCTTACACACACAGCCCCCCTTACACACACATAGCCCCAATACACACACTGCTCCCAATACACACACTGCACCCTTTACACACAAACACACTGCTCCCAATATACAAATTGCTACCCCATACATACACTGCACCCCTCTCACACATGCACTACCCCTCCATACACATACTGTGACCCTCACACACACTGCACCCCTCACACACATACACACTACAGCCCCTATCCTGGCAGACCCTGTGTAAGTTATCAAACATTTTTTTAAACAGTTGACTACTTACTCTGGGAGGGCGCCACAGCAACTCCTGGCACCAAAACCACTACAGAGAGCTGTAGTGGTTATTGTGCCTGGATTGTTTCTTAAAATGATCTGCCAATGCCCCTCCTGAGATTAGCTTCTGGATCCGCCACTGTTTCCAGTAAGTGACACATTTCCTTGTTTGGTTATGTAAAAAGAAAAAAAAGTCTGAAACAGTCCAAGTACCATAACAAATCTAATTTACTTAATGGAGCATGGAGCACAACTGATGGTGGCATGTCAAACGGTCAAACACATAGCCCCCCAAAAAAATAAACTGAAAAATGGTGAGCATTTTCACTCTCGTGTGCAGTTGATATCAAACAACAATCAATACTTTACCTGGGACGGGGGGCTCTAGGTGGGGGGGCGAGGGGGGAGAGGTTTATTACCCCTGGATCTTTACAGTTAGTGGACAGGGCAACTGGATGTATTTTGTTTTGTTTTTTTGCTGTGTTCACATCAGGCAGCTGAATTTCCAAGCAACCACATATTATACAAATAAAGATCAATAGTATAGTATTCCACCAGTCTACTTCTAGGGAGATGGTGGAGCCACGTCAAGTGACCATCAGGAATGGGTCCTTGTGAACAGAACGTTGCTGCACACCCCTCTACTAGTTAGGATCGCATTGAATATCTGGCTGTGCAGCATGTGATGGTTTCTGACTAATATTTTATTGAGATCTGGAAGAGCATTAAAAGCATGCTGATCATGGGTAGAGGTGGGAACATAAAAAAGGATAGAATATGTCATGTAGGGGGTCATCAAGTTTTCGTTTGGGCTCAAGACCCAGTGTTTCTGAAACCTAACAACATTAGACCATAATCTCTGCTTGTTTTTCATGTTCTGAGTAAAATATATCCTTTTTGTTTGTACAAGCTGTCCCAATACATGATATATTTAGAGCACTGTAATACTCCCTGATGTATGAACAATGGTAAATTCAAAAAAACCCTGTGGCCTATGGATGCATCGTTCAGCAAGGTTTAAAAAAGGACAGACTGTTAAACGTTATATAAAGGTTATGCAATCAATTTCATGCACAGCATTTTTGGGGGGGAGGACATATGATATAGGGAGCATGGCCAACTTATTTAATATAGAGTAACTAAATTGAGTCATGACAGAATTTAGCAGAAGATCAATCATCTGTTTAGAGTTTTACCATATAGTGCCTTTATCAGTATTTTAAAGGTTTGTGTACTTTCCTATATCAAGGTGAGTGAGTGTATGATTTTGCAGACCTGGCTGCAAGTGCATTTAATATCTTGTTGGCATTTTTGTGAAGTCTCTAGTAGCTTGCCACCAGACAGAAAGCACAGGAAGGCACGATAGGTTGAGAATTGTGCACCTATACACTTTGTGACGTTATTTCATGGACCCTCCCTCTGTCTGATACTGTGCTTTGTTACCAATGCAGCTTATTTTGTCTACTAATTTAAATAAACACGAGAAGCATTGAATTGGATGAGCAGTTGGAAAGTTTCAGAATGCTTGCTGATAAAAATGGAGGCAGAGCGGGCAGCTGTGCCGGAAAAAAGCTAAGTAAGTTAAATATATTAATGTTGCATCTTTCGAAAGAAAAGAAGGTGGACATACTTTACTGTAATGGCAGGCAATTTATAGTCCCGAATATAATAATATTATTTTCAGGACTATAGGTTATCTTTAAAACAGGAAATTACTTCTCAGTCCCACACCCCATTAAACGCTAGTGAATCACTTATTGGGGTGGATACTAGAGTTGAGGTAAATATAAATGCAGTTCACTGTTTGATGATCTCCCCACGATGCAGCAGGCACGGTTTTGTGCTCTTGGACATTTCTTTCAAAGTGTTGCACACATGGTACAACCATGACGGTTATCATGGGCCCAGCAGTCCTGGGAGGCTCGGACTGTTCTGGGAGTTCCAGGCCCCACATTACCTATATACACATATACACTGAACAAAATATATTTATAAACGCAACACTTTTGTTTTTGCCCCCATTTTTCATGAGCTGAACTCAAAGATCTAAGACTTTTTCTAGGTACACAAAAGGCCTATTTCTCTCAAATATTGTTCATAAATCTGTCTAAATCTGTGTTAGTGAGCACTTCTCCTTTGCCGAGATAATCCATCCACCTCAGGTGTGGCATATCAAGATGCTGATTAGACAGCATGATTATTGCACAGGTGTGCCTTAGGCTGGCCACAATAAAATGCCACTCTAAAATGTGCAGTTTTACTATATTGGAGGTAGGATCCAGGGGGGTCTGGAAAAAGCAGTCAGTATCTGGTGTGACCACCATTTGCTTCAGGGGCGTACCTAGAGCATTTGGCACCCAGGGGCGGGTCCTGTGCTTGGCACCCCCTTGCCCCCCAAAAGCCCCGCCCCCAGTGCCAGTTTGGCTCCGTCTCTGATTTTGCTTAGCTCCGCCCCACTTTTCCACTTTTCCAGGCTATAGACACCAGAACCACTACATTAAGCTGAAGTGGTTCTGGGGACTATAGTGTTTCTTTAATGTGAGGTAAATTAGAGATTAGTGCCACGAATAATATACTAGATTGCCTACTTACAACCAGATGAGGATGATGATGGGCTCTAGCTGCAGTCTGGCTCCACTGGTCTGGTGTAGAACAGGCTCTCTGGAGGCTGTTTGTAACTGTGGTCACAAAAATCAATGTTCTGGGAGAACGGGAAGCAGCTCCATTTTTTGGGGGTCCTTTACACAGCTCAAGGTCTGGGTCCCAGGGTCCACCTTCATGTTCCAACAATGAGTTTGTTCACAGGGGTGGAGTGTGTAGGGGATGTCCTGATATGTGTGTAAGGAATGCATTGTGTGAAATTGTGTTTGCATGTGTAAGGGCTGCAAGGTGTGTTTCTGTGTATGTATGGGATGCATTGAATGTGTGTAAGGGGTGCATTGAGTGTGTGTAATGAATGCATTGTGTGTTTCTGTGTGTGTAAGGGATGCATTGTGTGTAACGGTTGCATTGTTTGTGTATGTGTGTCTGTGTGTGTAATGCATTGTGTGTTTTTCTGTGTGCAAGGGGTGCATTGTGTGTATGTGATGAATGTCAATCTCTCCTCCCGCTCCAATTTCTTTCTCCTCC
>OW240912.1:77189481-77232136 GCA_933207985.1 Pelobates cultripes
CCCCATCTCTCCTTATTCCCCCCATCTCTCCTTATTCTCCACCATCTCTCCTTATACTCCCCCCATCTCTCCTTATTCTCCACCCCATCTCTCCTTATTCTCCCCCCCATCTTTCCTTATTCTCCCCCCTCCCCCACCCCCTACCTCAGTTGTAGCGTGGCCGAGCCCTCTATTGGTCCGCAGGTACAGGGAGCTATTGTGTCCTGTACCCGGCCGGACTAACAGGAAGTGCACACTCAGTGTGTTCTTCCTGTTAGTCCGGCCGGGTACAGGAGACAGATGCTCCCTGTACCCGTGGATCATGATACAGGGCTCGGCCACGCTACAGGGAGGGAGTGACAGGAGGGAGCGCTGAACGTTTCCCTCCTGTCAGTCCCTCTCCTCAGGCTGCGCCCGGGCGGGCAAAGCTGCAGCCGCCTGAGGCTCTCTGCAGAGCGCTCGGGCGGCTGCAGCAGGAGGAGGGCCGGCACCCCCTCCCAAGGCACCCCCCACCCTGCTGGCACCCGGGGCGGACTGCCCCTCCGCCCCCCCTTAGTACGCCACTGATTTGCCTCATGCAGTGCAACACATTTCCTTCACATACAGTTGATCAGGTTGTTGATTGTGGCCTGTGGAATGTTGGTCCACTCCTCTTCAATGGCTGTGCAAAGTGGCTGGATATTGACAGGACCTGGGACACGCTGTTGTATACGCCGACCCAGAGCATCCCAAACATGCTCAATGGGTGACATGTCCGGTGAGTATGAAATAACTGGGATGTTTTCAGCTTCCAGGAATTGTGTACAGATTCTTGCAACACGGGGCCATGCATTATCATGCTTCAACATGAGGTGATGGTCGTGGATGAATGGCACAACAATGGGCCTCAGGATCTCGTCACGGTATCTCTGTGCATTCAAAATGCCATCAATAAAATGCACCTGTGTTCGTTGTCCATAATATACGCCTGCCCATACCATAATCCCACCGTCACCATGGATCACTCGATTCACAACGTTGAGATCAGCAAACCGCTCGACCACGCAATGCCATACACACTGTCTGCTATCGGCCAGTGTTTACAGGATTCATTCATGAAAAGAACACCTCTCCAAAGTGCCAGATGCCATTGAATGTGAGCATTTGCCCACTCAAGTCGGATACGACGATGAACTACAGTCAGGTCAAGACCCCAATGAGGACAACGAGCATGCAGATGAGCTTCCCTGAGATGGTTTCTGACAGTTTGTGCAGACATTCTTTGGTTATGCAAATTGATTGTTGCAGCATCTGTCCGGATGGCTGGTCTCAGACGATCTCGGAGGTGAAGATGCTGGATGTGGAGGTAGGTCCTGGGCTGGTGTGGTTACACGTGGTCTGCAGTTGTGAGGCCGGTTGGATGTACTGACAAATTCTCTGAAATGCATTTGGAGACGGCTTATGGTAGAGAAATGAACATTCAATTCACGGGCAACAGCTCTGGTGGACATTCCTGCAGTCAGCATGCCAATTGCATGCTCCCTCAAAACTTGCAATATCTGTGGCATTGTGCTGTGTGATAAAACTGAACATTTTAGATTGGCCTTTTATTGTGGCCAGCCTAAGGCACATTTTCGCTATATTTGTGTACCTGCAGGCCCCCGGCTACCAGTTTATGGCAGAGGGGGCCCACAGCACACTCTCACTTCCCTTCCCAGCAGCTCCCCTGTCTAAATCTTGTGAGTCCTGCGGCTGTCAGAGAGTTGTGTGGGTTACCAGTGCAACGCTCCACGCAGCACGCAGGCCACGAGAGTTAGAGACAGGGGAGCTGCTGCGAAGGGAAGTGAGAGTGTGCTGCGGGCCCTCTCTGCAGAGTCCAGCGGCTGGCTGCAAACACCATGCCACCGGACCACCAGGGAATGTGATCTCCCCCCTCCCTGGTCAGGTAAGAAGCAGGGAGGGGGGAGTAAAATAAAATGTTATAAAATATATATTTTTTAAAAAGTAAAAAAAAATTAAAATGCCCCCCCCATTTTACACACACTACATCCACTACACAAACACATATTCTGTGTTCACTACACACACGCTACATTTACTACACAAACACGCACTCTGTATTCACTATACACACCACATCCAATACACACAAACACTACATCCACTACACAAACATACACTTACTCTGCATTCACTATACACACACTACATTCACTACACAAACACACACTCTGTCTTCACTATACACACTCTGCCTTCACTACACAAACACATTCTGCATTCACTAAACAAACACACACTACAACCACTACACAAACACACACTCTGCATTCACTACACACAAACACTACATCCACTACACAAACACACACTCTGCATCTAATATGCACCTCATACATTACACAAATGTACAATCTGCATCCACTATACACACTACATCCAGTACACACACCACACCCACTTTACACACGCACTCTGCATCCACTACACACATTCTACATCCACTACACACACACCACAATCAGTACACACACTGCATTCCTGTGGGCAGACTCTGGGGTGGCCCTGTGGGCGAACTGAGGGGCAGCCCTGTGGGTGGAATAGGGGGCAGGCCTCGGGGCCTCTTTGCCCTGTAGTGATTTTTGCTACCTGAGAGTCTGTTTATACGGTGTATTGGATTTCCTATTTTCTGACCTCAGTTTGTTATACTATTCTTGCTCTCTGTTATCCTGATCTTGGCCTGGCTATCAATTCTGTGTTTTTCCGTTATCCTGACCTTGTCCTGTCTCTCGTTTATTCTGCTGGCAGACATTTATCTGTCTCCTGCACAAACTCTTTGACGATCTGTACATGTACCTTTACTGTTTCCTTTAGGTTTGCGTTTTAGGGTAACTCTATTCCTGGCAAAAGTGATTTTAAATTAATTTGCATTGTTTGCTGTAGATGTGCCAGGGAAGTCAGGTATACAAAGTAATTTCACAACCTATAGCTAACTTGTAGCTTTCAGTTTGCGTAAAATCCTTAGAATTCCGCTTTAAATTGTGTAGCGTGCTTTGCAAGTAAGAACAGTCCTCATGTGACCTTTGAGACACTGACAAAATATTTGAAAACCAGTTAAAGTGATTTTTGATGTTTTGATGCTATATGAGCTGTGAAATAGTAAAAACAGAAACTGTAACAGCTGGACAGTTCAGCATTTCTGAATAAATGAAACTATATCCTTTGTTAGTTATGCAGTCCACTATCCATATGCTTTTCTTGTCTTTCTATATAGTTAATTCTCTGAATTGTATCACGTCTGGAATAGATAAATCTCTATAAATCATAGATTAGAAATGATAAATTGTAAATTCATAAGTGTTTTAATATTTTTATTGTTCCCTTATGTATATTGTTTTTAAAAAATGATGTGTGTAGTTTTTTTTTTTTTTAGTAAATTAATGGTTTAATGTGCTGTAGTTATAAATGTATCTCAAACAGAGGAGGGAATATCATCTCCCAAAGTTCCCTTTTTTAAAACCATGCAGAGCAGTTACCTTTTTAGTCAGTTTCCTTTTTAGAGAATTGAAACCTGGATTTGTATGGCTGCTACCACACTGTTTGTGTTAATAAAGTTTTGTGAATATGAAAGCTGTAAATGGTCAGCCATTTAGAACAAGGGTCCCCAAAAGGTAGATCCCCAGATGTTTTAAAACTACAACTTTCATGATGCTCTATCATTCTAAAGGCATGCAGAGCATCATGGGAGTTGTAGTACTGCAACATCTGGGGATCTACCGTTTGGGCAGCCCTGCGTTAGATTGGCAGAAGCAGTAGTGTTGCCATTATACTCATGCGTGGTAGCGTCACTCACGTGTCAGGTAAGGGTGATCAGTTGAGATTGTGGAGACTACAAATATGAAGTGAATTGAAGGGTCTCTGCAGCTCTTAAAAAATCCAATAGGACGAAACACGTCAAACTTGAACAAGGATTCTCTTTACAACACGAACAGCCTTTCGTACAGTGCCGCCCCCTGTCAGGATTACAGAATGATCCAGCACGTAGAATTGTGTAACACAAAGGACTGATAGGTAACGTATACCGGACCTTAGAATGGCCGGACTAACGTACCAAAGAATAGTCAGGAATAGCCAAGGTCAAGGGAAAAAGAAAGAGACACAACGATAAGAAAAAGCCAGGAGTCAGGGATGCCAGAAAACAGGGAAGTCAAAAACAATGCCAAAGTCAAATAACCAGAATCAATAACGCACTCTCAGACAACCACAAGGGAAACCACGACAGGGCACTGAGCAGGATGAGAACTGGGCCTAAATACCCATCCTCTAGATCTGATAGGCTGTAACCGGCCTTTGACCCCAAAGGCAGTTACCAGGTTTCCATTTGCATAATTGCTGCTCAGTATTAACCCTTCTGTGGATTTGGTTGCTGCTCGGCACAACTTTTCATGTGTGGACAGTAAATGCCATTAACCACATTTTTATAAGCGGATGAATACGTGACACCCCCGAACTCGGAGTCTCCATCTTCTCCTTTAAAGAGAACTTGATACCAGTAGAAGGGTGTACAGGGGGACTATCGGGAGGCTTCTGGCCCTTGGGCATTTGCAATTGTTACACAATTTATCGTTGTGCTTTAACTTTGTGATTGTACACATGGAATGTTTTTATACCTTTTTATGTCATTGAATTCCTACATTATAAACATTTTTTTATTTCTTATATTTTGAGTTTATGTTGCATATTTGTGTACACAATTTTTGTAGTTTAAAGGGATTGTTGGTGATGAGATGCTACATAAACTGTTAAAGATTAAAAACTGAAACTGTAACAACTGGAAAATTTATTATTTCTGAATAAATGAAACCATACACTTTATTGTTTTTTATTGATATCGTAAATACATGTAAATTCTGTCACTAGAAAAAATGCCTTTTTTTTGATTTTGTACATATTTACATAATGTGTAATTGGTTTAAGAATTGTATAACATCACTTGTATTTTGCCAACATGGCATGTCTGTATTTTTACTATGGTAGCTTACTGTCATGAGGAAATCTAGGTCATGTGACCAGGAAGTGTTGAGTCACATTTATTTTAAAGTCAGAAAAAAAAAACTATAGAAAAAAATATAATCTGCTCTACTACATATCTTTACATTGAGACATAAGCAGCTATACATTTGCAATATAATTTATTCTTGCAATATCTAATGAGGCCTCAAATTTAAAGGGGCACTGTAGGCTCTATAAACATATAATTTCTTTAAACTGGTTATAGTGCTTGGAGTCCTCTGACGCTGTCCCTCCATGCAGTCTTAAAACCAGCCACACTAAACACTAAATTAGGGTCCCATACCTGCCACAGTCTGTCCCCTACTGGAGGTGTCGCTAAGACAGAGATTACACACTTAATTCTAGCCATACCAATCCATACCTGCAATGGTTGTACAATACAAATATCTCACATTTGTGCCGAAATATTTTTATTTTCTTATGATGTGAGACTTTTACCCATATGGTAACTTCACAAGTTTAAGCTGTGAGCTAAAGATGGAAATTAAATGTTATGTATATAGTCACTGTTAACCAACTTGTCATGGGTTGTCTGATGTACAGATTGTGTCCTTAAAACGATGGTGTCATCAGAATTTCACACCATTATGAACTATTATAAACTATTTTGCAATTCCTTAAAAGCTACTTCCACATTGAAAAACATGATCTCCTTAAAGAGGCGTTCCATGCTGGCATGACCCCAGCTCCCTATTTTAATGTATCACAGTAATGTGTTATTAAGTCCAATACCATGTAAACACATTAAAGTAAAAGCAATACATCAGAATTCCTCTTGTTTGCTAGAAAGCTGCCTATACACCATGGACAAGGCAGTGGTTAAAACTTCTTAGTCAATCTTGGCAATCTCATTGTTCTCAATGCAGCCTTGTACCATATCTCATAAATACCTACTCAGCAATAAATTCCCAATACCGCCTCTCTTATAGTAAACTATGAGAGAGTCTATACGAAGTAGTTAGCACACTATGCAAGAACTTGCATGGGCAGGTGGAACCATAGCTTCTCCTGTGATATCAATTAGTGGGGGCTTATAGATACATTCATTTTTCAAACATAATGAAGTGACATGGACATGGGAATTCATTACCCTACACATAATGACTACATATGCTCATTGGATAGGTTGGGTAAGTTGAAGGAATTCCTATGATGAACAAAACTGGCACTGGGCATCTCCTTGTCAAGAAGTCTGGTTGACGCACAAGGTACCCAAGACCTAGGTAAGTGTTGAACTGTGACACCAAGTCCAATTTAGTGGGCTGCAGTAGTTATGGTGCTTGTAGTATTTCTTTAATTGCAAATTCTGCCAGAGCTCATTGAGTCGAAAACACAGCTGTCCTTATCAATCAAAGTTTCTTTTTCTAACCCTGTCACGAGCTGAAAAGGTCATTTCTAAATATGTGGCTGCAGAGAGCTGTGCACAGTATTGTTATGAGAAACACAGGTTCCAGCTGGAGGGAGGTTTAATGACAGTGAAGTGACTGTTTACAAATGAATGCACTGCAGTACAAAACAGTAAAATGGAAGATGTACTTTTTCTCTTTTAACTCTATGTTGAGCATGTAAATTAAAAAGAAAACAAACAGGAAAGAGATCAAACACAAACCAACTTTTAAACTGATTCCTATTTTACCTGCCTGCAGAGGAATAATTAGAAACAATGGGGCCCCGGTGCGAAAACTGCCCTGGGGCCCCTCCATGTGTCTACCCCCCGCCAATCACCCATACATCTACCATCCCTCTCCCATACGATGCCCCCCCCACATATACAGACACACACATAGACACACACACATACACACACAGGCACACATACATACAGACACACACATACAAACACACACACATACAGTCACATACATACAAACACACACATATACAGACACACAGACAGACAGACACACACACAGTCTGATTTTTAAACATACCCAGTCCAGCATAGAACTCAGAGCTCCATCAGCTGTTCCATGGCCATTTACAACAGGTAGCCTTCTGGAAGACTGACATTTCATTTTATTTCTACATACCCTGTTAATTTTGTTGTGTCTGTGTGTTTTTATATTTAGTGACTGTTATTTAATTTTATTGTGTGTATTGGGGGGCAGTTTGTGTGTATAGGGGGCAGTTTGTGTGAATGGGGGGGCAGCTTGTGTGTATGGGGGGGCAGTTTGTGTGAATGGGGGGGGCAGTGTGTGTGTATGGCGGGGCAGTTTGTGTGAATGGGGGGGCGGTAATGGGGGCAATGTATGTGTGGCTTTTTTTTATAATATATATTTTTTTAATTTAATTAAAATAAATATCCTATGTCCCCCCTCCCTTCTTACCTTTACTGGGGAGGAGGGGGGACATATTTCGATCCCTGGTGGTCCCAGTGGTGATTCATTGGTGGTCCCAGTGTGGAGAGTGAACTCTAGCCCACGCTCCAGGGCTAGAGTTCACTCTCGCGAGATTTGGAGCGTTGCCGTGGTAACCGCGGCAACGCTCCAAATCTCACGAGAGGAGGACCCGGAGGAGCTGCAGCCTGAGCCCCCGGGTCCTCCCTTTCACTCCCTCCCTCCCCTGCCGGCTGTCAGCACAGTGCCTGCGGACCGGGGAGGGAGATCTCTGCAGGCACATTGCAGGGCTAGCACCTGCATGTGCTGACAGCCGGCAGGGGAGGGAGACCGGCGGATTTCTCGGGGGGGGCAATTGCCCCATTGCCCCCCCCCTGGATCCGCCACTGGTCGCGTCGTCACCTTGAGTCATTGGTTTGTGTCACTCATGTGGTGGACGTGTCCGTACCAGTCATAAGGGCGTAACATGTTCACCACTAATCATCTGGGTGGTCTTGTCTGGGTTGTTATAGTATGTCTTGGGTCCAGCCGGACGTGGTGTAAGTGGGGTTTTATCTGTCAACTGTGGCAGTCCTGGTTATTGTATGACGTGGTCTGATCTGGGATCTTCTGGCTTGGGTTGTGGTGTCGTGCGTCTGAGGCGGAGGCGAGTCCGGGCCCCCAGTACCTCCGTCGCCCTCTTCTATAACTATAAAGGGAGTTTGACTCAGTGAGAGATTACCTTTCTCTGGGTCTAGTGTTTCCTACGGCACCCTGGTGTGGTGGAGGTCAATGTCGGCGTTCATTGCGGTTCTTCTTTTCCCCAAGCATTGTACTAAGTGGTGTGCCTGTGTTACTAATACCAAGCTGGTGAATACAGTACTACGTCTCCAGTCGTGTTGTGTCAGCCTGCGCGTTCCGACCCTCAGAGGATACCGTAAGGAGCTCTTATTAAGGGTTCCAATCTGGTTAGTATCTGTGCTATGTGTGGGTTCAGGCCGTGGTGGGCCTGGTGGGGTTGTGTTCAGTCCGAGTTCATGTGGAGGCCCATTGTGCTGCCCCCTGAGCCGAATGACCACCCACTGTTCTCCCTGGGCAGATCTGTTTTGGGGTCTCTAGGGTTAGTTGTCCATGATTCGTCTTCAGACGTGGCTGGAGTGTGCGGTGTGTTCCTGTGGTGCCTTTTTATGTAGGCGCGTGGCATGTGGGGTCTGCATTAGTCGTCGCGTCCAGTGGCGGATCCAGAGCCTGATCTCGGGAGGGGCACTTGTAGATTATTTAAAGAAATAATCCAGACACAATAACCACTACAGCTCAGTGTAGTGGTTATGGTGTCAATAGTGCCGGGACCCCCTCCCACAGTAAGTAGTCAAACCGTTTAAGAACAGTTTGACAACTTACCTGAGATCTGCTGGGAAATGGGGCTGTAGTAGGGCATAGGAGCAGTGGTGTGTGTGAGTGGTGCAATGTGTAAGGGGTGCAGTGTGTGTGTGTGAAGGTTGTAGTGTGTGAGTGAGGGCGGCAGTGTATGTCAGGGATGCAGTGTATGTGTGGGACAGTATGTGTGTGTAACAGTTGCAGTGTGTGTGTATGGGGGGCAGTATGTGTGTATGGGGGGCAGTATGTGTGTATGTGGGAGCAGTGTGTGTATGTGGGAGCAGTGTGTGTATGTGGGGGCAGTGCGTGTGTATGAGGGGCAGCTTGTGTGTATGAGGGGCAGCTTGTGTGTATGGGGGCAGTTTGTGTGTGTATGGGGGCAGTTTGTGTGAATGGGGGGGCGGTATTGGGGGCAATGTATGTGTGGCTTTTTTTTATAATATATATATTTTTAATTTAATTAAAATAAATATCCTATGTCCCCACTCCCTTCTTACCTTTACTGGGGAGGAGGGGGGACATATTTCGATCCCTGGTGGTCCCATCTCTGATCTCCCTCCCCGGTCCGCAGGCACATTGCAGGGCTAGCACCTGCATGTGCTGACAGCCGGCAGGGGAGGGAGACCGGCGGATTTCTCCGCCACTGCTCGGAACCTAATTACTGAATTCTCAGACAAAGAAAGCATTGTGACTTATTGATACCATCTGTTACTTATGCCTGATCCAAACACACATAAGAGAATATGCAATATTCTACAAAGAGTCACCAGGGATGTGAATTGCATCACTTGCAACACCCATAACGTGCAGGAAAGGGGTGGAACTGCACAGAAAATGGGCTGGCCTGCCCACTGAAGGACTGGTAGTCCAAAAATCAAAATAAGACCTGATAACTCTGTGCTGCTGACATTGCACCCTGTTGCTCAAAGCAGGACCAAATTCAACTACACAAAATAAAGAAATCAAAGAAAGCGCTATTAGATGGTAAATGTGCACAGGGCGTGCTACATACAGTTTATTTGAAGGACCAAAAAGAAACAAATGTTTTAGGTTTCCCCTTTTGTCAATGCCAAAATGTCCTTCTGGGACATTTTGTATGTAGCATTCCTTGGGCACATTTAGACTCTAGCTGTGCCTACTTTCTGTAGGGTCTAGCAGAGAGTACTGCTGAAGCACTAACAGAAGCCCGTGCAAAGGGAAAGTCGAGGACAGTTCCCTCATGTCCCACAACGAGATGTGGGAAACCTGTTTAAATCGATACTTTCTATACTAGTATATACTTTCAGTGGGTTTTTTTTCCATTGGCACACAATATAAATAAAATGTGTACACCTTCATGGATGTGACTTTATAATCCACACCTTTTTGGACTATAGACCCATTGTAATTGTAGCCCATATAAACTATAAGTGTTATCTAGGCCATATTAAAATAGCCGTGAACTGATGACAATGCTGTCATGGCCACAATACTATAGAAAAGGAGATTTGATTTTGGGTCTTAGAAGTGTTATTCACCTTAGAAAATCAAGAAACTGCAAGAAACAGAGAATTGGCCAGTGGTAATATATGTTGCACAAAAAGCACATCAAGTTTGTCAATTCCAGGGATTTATTATCAAGAATGAAACCAGTGACACCTGAGGGTGAAATAGGCAGAGGCGCTTCCATCAAAGGGGAGCCTCGTGGGCACATCAATTGGAAGGCAAGCAACGAACGCGCCTAAATAATTAATTATTATATACATGTGTTCTTGAAACTAGATAATGACATTCTCTTAATGTTGCCCTGCGGTCAAAACAATATATGTGATTGAAAAAAAATTCTCGGAAGCCTTTGGAGGTTTAAAATGAATAAATAAATAAATAAACTCACAAGGATATGGTTAAATCTCCACTGGATGTTAAGATGTGCAATTTCTACGAGTTATTTGTGTATGAAACTTCTTTTAGGATGGAATACCTGCATATGGTAAACAATTACAATGGCTTCCTTTAAATATTTTTTTAATTCTAAAAATTCTAAGTATCACTGCTTTAAAGCAACATTGTTCTATGAGATTGAAAAACTGGTGGGTGCATGGGGGGGAGGGCAGTCCAGTTATGACATTCATCTGTCCTCTGATCCAGGAGTACCGAAGGTAGCTCTAATCACATATAGCACTATCCAATTAGTGGAGCTTTAAATCAGTTTGTGTTGAGCTATTTGACACTAGCTTTGCATTTCCTCAGGTACCCACAACCATATTCTGTACACTTGATGGAGAAGAAAATGTTTCTTATTTATTATGGAGATAATCAGACACTGTATACAACTGGAAGGGAGTGGTTGACTTAAAGGGTTACTCCAATCGTGCTGCTAAAGAGTTTTGGAACCTGACTGGGTCCCTGATCAAAGATGTCCATCAGGTGACCCTAAGCAATGGCAGAACCAACGCCGTTGCAGCCAATGCGCTTTACCGGGGCCCACACACTTTTCAGGTGGCAGATGCACTTAAGGCATTAAGATGGGTATTATTTCTTTGTTGCTGAACAGAGGCCTGGTAGGGTGCCGTGGCCTTTTAGGAGCGCAACTGGGCAACTGTAATATCGGCTGGCTAGGGCATGTGTCAGGGGTGTAGAGTAACCTGGGACACTCCAGGTAAATAAACACAGGCGACATTCCCGAGTAAGGATGGTAAACTTTTTTATGGGTAAACCACCCCATAACCTGGGACACTATCAGCCAGATGACCATATGACACTGGCCAGCCTGCTATGCATATACATTGATTAATTAGTATATACATAAACGGAGGCTCTTTCTTGCATTACAGCTAACCAGATATGTGGATCACAAATAGGACAGTGCCCTATAAGCTGCTTTAAGTTCAAGGGTAATAAAGATGGGATTGATTGAAGCAAATAACTAAGGAATGGGACACACCTTCCTGCTTGAAAATTTACATCCAGCCGTTGTTATTGTTTCAGATAAATCCACCTGTATTCCTGATTAAGATTAAGTTGAAAGCAGACTAATAATTAGCGGAAGTTATTTTTATTATAATATCCTTTTTGGTTGCCATAGTGGCTAAAACTATTCTCAGTAATTTAAAATCAGATTCTATTTAAGCAAACAGAACATTCTAGTTCTAAACAGCATCATTTATATTTAAAAATCAGTACTAAGTGTATAGACAGAAAAAATCCTTTCTGTGCATAAAATTAAAAAAAAAAAAATCTGGCAAAAAAGTTTTAAAAAAAAATAGGTCAAGTCGGGTTGTTAGGAAGTGGCTATAAATGGGGCATTCCCTGCTGCGGCTGTAAATGTCATATATCAAGGGAAATCTTACAAACGTGCTACAAAATGCCATGTCTTGCGGCTCAATTAATTCCGAGACCGGCCTGTGTTACTGTCCCAGAGACAGCGGCTGGTAATTAAATGGCAGGTGGCTGCTGGCACATGCGAATCACAGATTTACACATGACGGGTCATGTTTACACGACGAGAGTCAGTACTCAGCGTAAGAGTGATCACAGTTTCTATAACTATGTCTCTCGCAGTAGAAAGACGAAAGACTTTTATTGCGCGGCTGCCCTTTTCGGAAACAAATTGCATCATGTGAAAAGAAAAACACATTTTATTGCAATAAAATATACAAAGTTCTTTATAAAAAATGATTAACACTATAGGTGAAGAAGGAAAGTGCGACTTGCTGCCTCGTAATACGCTACTCATTGTCTCTGTTAAACACTCAGTTAAAAAGGTTTGAAAACAGCAGTGCATGCAACTTATTGGGGGAATGGTGTGTTCTTTTTTCACTTTCAACACGTAAGTAACTTTCACTGCTTATTGTGGATAACAGAATCTAGAGGCCATAGCTCCTCCCAAGACAGTGCAATAGCAAACTGTAATAGGTTTGGGTGAAACAATCTTCATTATAGGTAAATATATTAACCAGCCAAAATCAAGCCTCTCCCTGGAAAATAAGGAAGGGAGAGTATGACTGAGGCCCAGGGTTTTGAGTGGGTGGTCCCCAGACAGATACATAGTTGCAAATGGGGACCAAGGGATGAAAAGGGGGGGAGGAAGGAGGGGCCTTACCAGTCAGCACAGATAAGTTGAGGAATCCAGACTTTCCCACTCTCCCTCCCAAGTGATAGATTTGGTTGTGTTCTGTTTCTGTTGTCGGTGTTTTGTGTTTTGTTTTGTCACAGCTTGCGGTTCTTCCTGGCCAGTGCTACAGGGGATGGAAACACCAAGGCGGCTTGGGGAGTCGCAGCCTGCCGGGAGCAGATGGTGGGAGGCAGGCTGCTCTGGACTCTTGGAGAACGGTGTAGAGCTGTCTGTTGGTGAACACCCCAACAGCTGACAGAGGAACTTGCTGGCATGATGTTTATGGTTAAATAAAGCTGTGGCTGTTGCCCTTACCCAACTTACTCAGCTCTGATGTGTCTTATTGGGGGCAACAGAGGAGTAAAGTAAAATGGTTCATCAGTCATGGATCAGGAAATGCCAATTGGTGGTAGTTGAATAAGGGGTTATGCTATTGTCAGTGCTAATTTTAGTAGTATGATGGTCCTTGTGTATCTACATGGCTTTAACCATTACTAAATAAATTACTCTACTAGAATTTTTTTTTTTTAATTCTCTTTGGAGTGGTATTCTTGCTTTCCATGTTTTGAAATATTTTTTTCATGTTTATTGAAAAAAAAAATTGATGTACCATATAATAGAGTCAAGTGTGGATTGCAAAGAGTTAAATTGCAGAATCCAAGAAGTCAAGTGGTGGGATTTACAGAGATAGTAGTGGAGGTAAATACTAGGAATTAAATCTAGCCCCGTCCCCATGTTCACCAGTCACCACTGATTATTATCAAACTATTGTAGTTCAGGAAAAGTTTCATATCAGGTATCTCTTGCTAACTGTTCTTTGAAACGTTTAAGAATTGCAACCATTTTCATACACAGTCCCCTTATTTCAGGTGCTTAAATGTAATTGGGCAAACTAACACAATCACTAATAAATGTCAATTTTTAATACTTTGTCGAGAATCCTTTGCAGGCAATGACTGTTTAAAGTCTGGAACGCATGGACATTACCAATCGCTGGGTTTCCTCTTTTGTGATGCTTTGTCAAGTCTTTACTGCAGTTGTCTTCAGTTGTTGTCTGTTCGTGGGTCTTTTTGCCTTATGTTTTGTCTTCAGCAAGTGAAATGCATGCTCGATCAGCTTGAGATCAGGTAATTGATTCAGCCATTGCAGAATTCCACTTCTTTGCCTTAACAAACTCCTCGGTTGCTTTTGCAGTATGTTTTGGGTCATTGACCATCTGTAAAGTGAGGCACCATCCAATCAACTTTGCTGAATTTGGCTGAATCTGAGCAGGTAATATATCCCTATACACTTCAGAATTCACCCGGCAGCTTCTATCTTCTGTCACATCAACAATAAACACTAGTCACCCAGTGAAATTATAAGCCATGAATCCTCATGCCATCACACTGCCTCCACCGTGTTTTTCAGATTATGGGTTATGCTTCAGATCATGATCCGTTCCAAGCCTTCTCCATACTTTTGTCTTCCCATCATTCTGGTACAGGTTGACTTAGATTAACCTGTCCAAAGAATGCTGTTCCAGAACTGGGCTGGCTTTTTTAGATTTCTTTGGCAATGTGTAATCTGGTCTTTCTCTTCTCGAGCCTTATAAATGGTTTGCACCATGTGGTGAACTCTCTGTATTTGCTCTTCTCATGGTAGACTTGGATAGTGATAGGTCTACTTCCTGGCTGGATGTTGTGAAGGGCTTTTCATTACCATGGATAGCATCCACCACTGTTTTTTTCTGTTGTCATCCAGGTCTTTTTGTGTTACAGAGCTAACCAATGCATTATTTTTTACTTTTGCCCAGTCACTAGTGCAATAAGGGGGGGACCTTGCACAGGTTAAATCCTGCTGCATGACCCTACTTTGCCAGGTCCCCTTGTGTAGTAGGGGCATGTCGCCCCTACTACCTGTGATGGGGCAGCTATTGTTGCTCAGTCGCTAGTGCAATAAGTGCCAGGTCCCCCCCTGTTCCTCCATGGTGGGGAACACAAATAACTAAAATGGGGGGGACATAGTGTGACCCCCGCAGCCCCATCCGTGACCTGCGCGTGGGGGCTTTTGATATAAATGGGGGGACCTAATGTCCCCCCTTGTCCCCACCCTTGAGTGGCGGATGGGGACCCTAAATAAATAATGGGGGGACCTAATGTCCCCCCCAGGTTCCCACCCATGAGTGGCGGGTGGGGACCCTAATTAATTAAAGGGGGGGCCTAATGTCCTCCCTGGTTCCCACCCATGAGCAGGGGGTGGGGATCTGTGATAATAATATTCCATATTAATTAAGTATGATTGATTGATCATTATTGAGCAACTCAAACATTTATAGATAGTTAAGATGGCACCGATAAGCATATAAGCACACATAGCACATATTACTAGATGCAGGCTTGAAGGCCACAATTACTAGATGCAGGCTTGAAGGCTTTATGCCACAGCTATTTAGAGCTGACACAGCACTACAGCTGTTTACTAAGCTGACACAGCACTATAAGCTGACACAGCACTTCAGCAGTTTGAGAAACTTATGTTGCCATCAAAAACTTATGTTGCCATCTCTAGAACAGTACAAAGAAAGCTTGTAGATAAGAGATAACTAACCGCACAAGACTTGGCATGAGTTCTGGTGGTCCTGAACAGTCTGGCCAACTGCTAGGTCCATCCAGCTGCTTGTATCAAGGTGTTTTGCTGGGCTGCACTGATAAGGAACTACTGACTGTCCTTGAAGACAGGTATATAAGACTAAGAGAATCTTGCGCTCACTTGGAGAACTACCCACCTGTAATGCGGATGCGTGTTACTGGTTTCTGCTGTTCCCCCGAAGAGAGGGTCTCTCCGAGTGACTGCCTGAGTTCCCCCCAGTCATGTGTGGCAAGGAGACAACCAAGCTTCTCTAATGGAGATGTATACCTAAGCTGATAGATCTAGATACTAAGCTGTTTGAAGTAAATGCATGCAACTACTTAAATGAGAATAAAACTTACTTTGCTTAGATCCCTTTGTGGATAATAAAGTGTAGTGTGAATTCTTATATTCAACTTGGTCTCTGTGTGATTTCTCTTTCCTATAACTCAATGTACTCTATCCGAACTGGGTTGTGTGCCCGCCAATATCACTGTAAACCTTATTAGGTATTGATTATTACTTTTTGGATATTGGTGCTTCATGAATTTAATGATTAGGCACAACAGGACCCTAAATAAATAAAGAGGGGGCCTAATGTTCCCCCCAGGTCCCCACCAATGAACGGCGGGTGGGGCCCACAAATAATAAAATGACTAGGGGTACCCAAGCCCCTAGTCACTCCCACCCCAATAAAAATACCCTACCTACCCCCCTCACTCTAATTATAGTGGGGGTGGGGGGGAGGTGGCAATAAACTAAACCTGTTAAATAAAATGTCATACTTGCCATTTGAGGTCTTCTTTCTTATTTTCTTTTCTTTGTTCAGCCCCAAAAAAGGCCAAATAAAAATCCATAATATGCATCGCAACTGTTAAATAAAAATTTTTAAAAACAGAGCTTAAAAAAAAAAATCCTGACAGTAGAAAAAAATTATCCTTCTTCACTCAATCAGAGTGCTCTGACAGGTAAATGAAGAGACTGACAGGTAAGTCTCTACAATCAATAGCTGCCCAGTCACTAGTACTTTTAAATATGTTTAGGCAACATGCCCCTACTCACACACAACCTGCTCACGGGAGGAGTGATTTGCCTCCCAGGTCGGCCTCTCCTGCAGCCCTGGGTCCTAGCTCCCTCCCTCTGCCCAAACGCAGGGCCTTTAGGCTGATTAGGGAGATCTCTGATGTCCTCACCGGCTCGAGAGGGCCCACGGCAAGACAACAGGGATGGGTCTCCACGAGCTGGCAGGGGAGATTAAAGCATCTCCCCTGATGGCCTGGGCACATGGACATCGTGGTGGTCCCCCGGCAACTTCCCAGTGTGCTCATGCAGAAAGATGGCCCTGCAGACCTTTTACCTGCTTAAGTGATAAAGAAATAACTAAGAAATAACTCACACCTGTCCATGAAACAGCTTTTGAGTGAATTGTCCAATTACTTTTGGTCCCATGAAAAAGAGGGGGCTATATATTAAAGAGCTGTCATCACTAAATGTAAATACCCTCAGACTGAAGCTGTAAGACTGCACTTTAAGTCTATATTCATTATTTAACAGTAACTTGAAATTTATTTGGAAAACAGATGAAAAAACTGAACTTATCGGTGTTTAAATATTTCTGGCCTAACTGTAGATAGTATGGGGTGGACTCTGTCCTCGTACGCCTAACGTTTCCCTGAAAGAACTGTTCACTGTCACCCTGGTTCAGTACCTTTCAACTTCAAGGATTCGGCGGAGATACCCAGTCAGGGTATAGGAGCTCCTCTACATAGTACTTGCCAAGTTGAGCATTGTCTGGGGTTGTAAGGGACAGCTAAGAAAGTGGTGCAAAGTACTACCACCATCTTACATTGATAAAAGTTGATAAGACATTTCCTTCTGATTTGTGTGAATGTCACTCCTATTTAACATCCAAGGAATTCATTCATTTCAAAGCTAACAGAAAGTCATAGTTTTTTGTTTTATTTAAACACCTAACCTAAAAATCTACATGCAAGTTTTTATCAAGATTTTGAGGGGTGAGCCACCCCATTTATAATTTTATAGCGCTCCACTTAAGCTATAGGTTTCACTTGTATCACTTGTTGTTTTTTGTATAATTGTGTGTGGAGGAAAGGGTATTCCACACTACTGTATAGAGCAGTTAATATTGTTTCACTAAAGCACTTTATGTAGTAATACACCTTCTCCCAAAAGGAGATTCAGTTTTTTGGTTTAACCTAAGCATCAAAGTTTGGCAAAAAATTTTATAATGGGTGACTTTAATCTTCCTGATGTGAACTAGAAAATCAGAATAGCTGCTTGTGCCAGGAGCACACATATTCTAAATTCCCTACTGGGATTGTCTCTAAAACAAGTCGTTGAGAAGCCAACCCCATACTAGATATAGTGTTAAAAAAATTGAGATTTGGTATCAGATATTACTATTGGTAGAAGTTTAGGATCCAGTGATCATTAGTCAGTGTGGTTTAATATAAGAACAGTGCCTGAGTCACATCACCCAAAAACAAAAATTTAGACTTTAGAAAAACAGACTTTTTTAAAATTATCACACCGGAGCAGTTTAAATGGAGTCCAAGAGAAATGGGATTATTTAAAAGTTGCACTGCTGAAAGCAACAGAACATTGCATTAAGTTTGTCAGTAAAAGCAAAAAGTTTAAGAAACCACTGTGGTACTCTGCAGATGTGGCCAAAATAGTAAAAAACAAAAAGTTAGCATTTAGTAAGTTGTGGCAGCTGACATTTAATGTGGATAAGTGCAAGATAATGCAAGATAATGCATCTTCCTCAACATCTGAGGAAAGGGATTTAGGGGTAATTATTTCAGATGACTTAAAGGTAGGCAGACAATGTAATAGAGCAGCAGTAAATGATAGCAGAATGCTTGGTTGTATAGGGAGAGGTACTAGCAGTAGAAAGAGGCCATTGTACAGAGCACAGGTGAGACCTCACTTGGAGTATTGTACGCAGTACTGGAGACCGTATCTCCAGAATGATATTGATACTTTAGAGAGAGTTCAGAGAAGACGAGACAGGGGGGATATGATAGAAACATTTGAATACATAAAAGGAATCAGCACAGTAAAGGAGAAGACTGTTTAAAAGAAGAAAAACTACCATTATTTCTACATGGTACTGGTCAAACCTCAATTTCTGCCATGTGTCTAGAATATGGGACACTCTAAGCACAGAAATATGCAATGGTGTGTTTACGTGTACAGAACTAATCTTCCCTACAACTTAACTGGTATTATCCACATGGACTCTTCTTTCACATCTTCAAGTTCTTCAAAATCTCTCCACCTCCCACATCATTATTGAGGAGACACGGCCTTCTCAAGCGATAGTCCAAGCCAATGTTCCTCATAACGGAGAATTGAGAACCTGATGTGGATGCATGGTAAGTGTCGTGCATGCATCCAAGCTACCTCATCAGAAAACATTGCATTCAATGCTTTTTTTATGGACTTCCATGTCACGTAAACAAGGTTTTCTCGGTCAGTGCAGCGGAAACGAGTCTAGTGACTGTCAGCACGTCATTGGATGAAGTAGTCTTGGGACTTTAGTGTCCCTTTAACTCCTCTTTACATATACATTTAATAATTTTAAAATTTTAATCAAAAATAATAAATCATTTGAAAGCTTATCCAATAATATTAACAAAACATATAACTAAATCAAAAAATCACTAAAAAAAATGAAAATATTATATATATATATATATATATATATATATATTTATATATTTATTTTTATCAAGAATTAATACAATAATATTATTTTTATTACAAATAGACTATTTAGTCAATCTTTCCATTTGGTTGTTGTGGTCATTTTATTTCTTTTAGCCTTTAATTACCACTATAGGCACCCAGACCACTTCAGCTTAATGAAGTGGTCTGGATGCCAGGTCCATCTAGGATTAACCCTGCCTGCTGTAAACATAGCAGTTTCAGAGAAACTGCTATGTTTACTTTAGGGTTAATCCAGCCTCTAGTAGCTGTCTCATTGACAGCCGCTAGAGGCACTTCTGCACTTATCACTGTGATTTTCACAGTGAGAAGATGCCAGCATCCATAGGAAAGCACGAGTTTGTTTTCCTGGCACTATAGTGGTCCTTTAACCTCTATGAGCTCAGTGCATATAACACATTGAGCATCCCAATGCATCCATATGTCTTCCCAGTGTAAACAGGCAGACAAAATGGCAATAACTGTGTATGAGGGCTGACTCGATCAGATCGGATGGAGCTCCATAAAGGTGGAAGTTCCTAGTCCAAGAGCTGTGCACTGCCATCTAGTGGTGGTTTGCCTTAATAATGGAATATATTAGCTGCCTGTCCCTGAAAATCAACAACAAAGGGACTAGGGGAAAAAACTGCGAATGTCAGGTTAAAGAAATAAAAAAAATATTGATACCATTAAGTATTAAGAAATCGGGAGTTCGGTATATGAACAATGTGTTTATAGGTGGCTACTATGTACATAGTTCCTGTTAGTGTAAAAATGAACATGAAATTAAATAGTTATCACCCACCATGCGCACTGGTATCTTTATTTCCATGTAATTCATTTCAGCCTAATATATCATGTCAGTACTGGGCTTTACGTGTACTAGAGAGTGTCAGCCTTTTTGACCACGCAGTGTCACTTTGTATTATTCTGGTTTTACTCTAACAGGGTTATTCACCAAAGTGATAATTCAAAGAGAATTCAAAGAGAATTTCAAATCTAAAAGAACACTATAGTGTTAGAAGTACAAACAAGTATTAAACAAAAAGATGCCACTTGCTTATTGTGTAACAATAATTTATTATAACCTAAAACTGTGATTAAAGCAACATGAAAATAATGATATTTGCCGGAATTCCATAATATATGATTGGGTATTACTATGCAAGAGTGGAGGAATTGATAAATAAAAATGGACTAAGAGGAAATACTATGGTAATAAATGAAGCAAAAGAGGAATTTGGGGAAAATAATTGTACCTCATTCGCTAACATTAAAGCATACATATATATGAAACATTAATATATTTAAAAAGCAAAAACCCAAAAAGTTATGGTGGGGAAACAATTGTGATTGAAAACCCCTTCCACCTGAAGTCTGTGGATAGTTAATACAATGTTAAACAACAATATGCACACCAGTAAAGCCATAAGACTTGCTTTTCCCACAGAAATCACAAATTTGCAGTGATGTTACTACCGCAAAGGATTCTGGGTGGGCATATGCAAATGAGTTTAAGAAAGAATCAAATTTTTGCCTCATTCCATTTTAAATATGGATTCCTTTGAGTCTGTGTTTGCTGTATACAACAACTTTGGAACACAACTTTAAAAAGCATGTATTTAAAAAGTGAATATATTCCAAAATTCTAAACAGCTTGTAGAAAAAAATGGAGACAGTAACAAAGTTTTTAAAAAAATGGAAAACATAAAAAAATATATATACTATAAATAAATTCCTTGAGTTACACCTTCAAGAATTGTAGAGCAGTCCATATATACTTTTTGCTATTGCGCATGCGTGGCAGAACACCGGACTGTGACAAACAGCATCTCCTCATAGAGATGCATTGGGTCAGTGGGTCAGATAGGAAGCTCCTCTAGTGGCCATATGAGTGACTGCTTCTTGAGGTGTTACTAGGCAGCAATGTAAATAATAATTGTAGAAATTCACACTACTATACTTACCTCTATCCTGGAATTAAGTGCCTCCATCTTGGCTCTCTGGCAGTCATTGTTATAAGCTCTGCCTTTTGCTATCATTGAATATACATGAAGGTTTAGAAACAGAAATTATGATTCTATTTCTCCTACTTCAATGCAGTGTGTGTCTTGGCTGTGCCAGGACTGAACTGGATTGTGATGCAATGTGCTAAATCTTTAATAAACATTTAAAATAAAATAGAGAAACATATTAAAAAAAAAAGTTAGCATATGTTTTAGTGTTATAGGTTTTTAATATTTTATTCAGAGGTGTAATTTCCAGAGACATGGATCCCCATTTAATTTGCATAAAATCACACACAAACTCACTGTTTAGTGAATAATCCCCCAATTCTTTAGAACAGCAATTAATTTACAGACGAGGAAGAAATGTGTATGTCTTTCAAGGAATGATGCTAATAAGTCAAAACTATTTCTCCGGCACATTACTCCAGGGAAATAAGCACATATTAGATTAATATTGCCTGACAATGGATCTGTCTGTTATAAAAAAAATAAAAAATAAAAATGAATACAATTATGAACACACAGTAAACCTGCTGTGACAGAAAGACCAGTTAAAGTGAATACATGTATTGACTCGCCCATGCCTGGCTGCTGCGCATCATCGTGTGACTTATACTTTTAGGATGGATATGAAAGCAGAAAGTAACATACATGGCTGAATAACACCAAAAGGTCTCACTACCCATGATCCATTGCATATCCTGTATACACTGATCAGCCACAACAATAAATCCACCTGCCTAATATCATGCAGGTCTACCTCGTGCAGACAAAATAGCACTGATGCGTCGTGGCATGGACTCCACAAGACCTCTGTACGTGTCCTGTAGTCTGTGGCACCAAGACATTAGCAGCAGATCCTGTGAGTCCTGCAAGTTGCTAGGTGGGGCATCCAAGGCTCAGATTTCTTGTTCCAGCACATCCCACAGATGCTCAATCGAATTGAGATCTGAGGAATTTGGAGGCCAATGCAACACCTTGAACTCTTTGTCATGTTCCTCAAACCATTCCTGAACATTTTTTGCAGTGTGGCAGGATGCATTATCTTGTTGAAAGAGACACTGCCTTCAGGGAGCACCATTGCCATGAAGGGGTGTATGTGATCTGCAACAATAACTAGTAGGTGGTATGTGTCAAAGTAACATCCACATGAATGCCAGGGTTAAAGGTTTCCCAGCAGAACATTCTCCAGAGTATAGCACTGCTTCCACTGGCCTTACTTCTTCCCATAATACTCCTGCTGCCATCTCTTCCCCAGGTAAAGAATGCACACCCATCCACCTGATTAAAAAGAAACCGTGATTCATCCGACACGTGTGGTGTACAGGAGTAAATTCTTGAGGGTTCCCAACCCAGGAAGCGACATATCAAGAACCACATAGAAAGCTGGAGGCAATGCCAGAATTCCCTAAAAATATTATCAAATGTTGTAAGATTTCTTCCCACCTCTGCATGGGTTCTGCCACTATCATCTGTAAAGTTTCTTCCTGGACAATTAGAGATACGGGAGCATGACTGCTGACCATGGAAGGTGGGCTGGAATAATAAAATGATACAAATGTGACAAGTGTAAACAGGGCTGCCATCAGAAATTTTGGGGCCCCTGACACAGCTCAAGGTCTGGGCCCCCTGGTGCCTGCACCTGAGTCCGCCCAAAGTGCTGCCTCCCCTCCCCGAGTCCGCCCAGAGGGATGCAGTGTCTGCAGGGCCGGTGCAAGGATTTTTGCCGCCCTAGGCAAAAGTAAAGTTTGCCGCCCCCCCATGTGACATCACAATGCCCCACCCATATGATCTGCCATGTTAACTAACACCAGTGCTGCAGTGCCGCCGTGTTTACATTAAAAGGCCTGCAGGGACAGGCTAGACACCAGAACCACTACATTAAGCTGCAGTGGTTCTGGGGACTATAGTGTCCCTTTAATGTGAGGTAAATTAGAGATTAGTGCCACTAATAATATACTAAATTGCCTACTTACAACCAGATGAGGATGATGATGGGCTCTAGCCAGGGCCGGACTGGCCTACCGGGATACCGGGAAATTTCTCGGTAGGCCGCCGACCCTGGGGCCGTTTTGACATTTGGCTGCACCCACAAGACTGGAAAATATTTATTTCCCGTTTGTCCTTCCGCGGCTGCAAAGCAGGCCGCGGCTGTGCTTCTGCAGCTGAGTGTCAGAAATTAGAGCCGCGAGCACAAAGATTTTTCCTTCACCAGCCGCCGGATGTGAGCGGCATATGACGTCATATCCGGCGGCTGCGTGGCGGCGGCTCTACACTGCGCAGCAAAGCGGCGGCCGGCGGCATCCCTTCCCTGCTTGTGCAGACCATCCATCACTATTGAGCTGAGCTGCCCTGTCGGCATCTTGACTTGAAGTACAGGTAGGAGTAAAGGGGCTTGGGGGACCTATTGTGTATTACATTTGAGAGTGCATTGGGGGGAGCCTATTTAATACACTGCTGACCCCACCTCAGGGAAATGAGGAGGGGGATTGGGGCACTATCTATGAGGTGGAGGTATTGGGGCACTATCTATGGGGGGAGGGATTGGGGCACTATCTATGAGGGGGAGGGATTGGGGCACTATCTATGAGGGGGAGGGATTGGGGCACTATCTATGAGGGAGGGGGATTGGGCACCATCTATGAGGGGGAGGATCAGCACCATCTATGAGGGAGTGGATTGGGGCACTCATCTATGAGGGGGGAGGGATTGTAAGCACCATCTATGAGGGGATGGATTGGGGCACCATCTATGAGGGGGAGGGATTGGGCACCATCTTATGAGGGGGAGGGATTGGGTCACCATCTATGGGGAGGGATCGGGGCACCATCTATGAGGGGAGGGATTGGGGCACCCATCTATGAGGGGATAAAACTATCTATGGAGGGGAGGATTGGGGCACCATTCATGAGGGAGGATTAGCACCATCTATGAGGGGAGGGACAACAAGCACTATCTATGAGGGGAGGATTAGCAACCATCCATGAGGGGGAGGGATTGGGGCACTAATTCATGGGGAGGGATTGGGCACCATCTATGAGGGGGAGGATCGGGGCACCATCTATGAAGGAGGATTGCAAACACCCATGAAGGGAGGGATTGGGGCAATTCTATCTATGAGGAGGGATTGGGGCACTACCTATGAGGGGGAGGGATTGGGGCACTATCTGGGAGGGATTGGGGCACTATCTATGAGGGGGAGGGATTGGGGCACTATCTAGGTGATAGGGGTACTATATATGAGGAGGGGAATAAGGGTACTATATATGAGGAGTGGGATTGGGGTACTATCTATGAGGAGTGGGATTGGGGCAATACTTATGAGGAGTGGGATTGGGGCACTATCTATGAGGAGGGGGATTGGGACACTATCTATGAGGAGGGGGATTTGGGCACTATCTATGAGGAGGGGGATTTGGGGTACTATATGTGAGGAGGGGGTTTTGGGTACTATATATGAATAGGGGGATTAGGGCACTATCTATGAGGAGGGGAATTGGGGTACTATATATGAGGAGGGGAATTGGTGTACTATATATGAGGAGGAGGATTGGGATACTATCCATGAGGAGGGGGATTGGGGTACTGTCTATGAGGAGGGGGATTGGGGCACTGTCTATAAGGTGAGTGATTGGGGCAATATCTATGGGGGAGGGATTGGGGTACTATCTATGGGGAGGTGGAGTGGGGGGTAGAATGTATACTATCTGTGGGGTTAGGAGGAAAATCGAGTACTAGGAGGAGAATATAGTACTATCTATGGGGGAGAAGAGGTGAGTAGGTTACTTCTATGGGAGGGATTGGGTACTATCTATAGGGGAAGAGGAGGAACATAGGCTATTAACTATGGGGGGAAGGGAATGGGCTACTAACTACAGAGGGCAAAGACTAGGCTTCTTCTACCTGTGGGAAATAGGAGGGAAAAAACAGACTACAAACTATGGGGCAGTAATGGGCTACTAGCTATTGCAGATGGAAATGGACTACAGACAATGAGGGATACAAATTGACAACTTAATTCACGCAGAGAGTCAGTGTCCACCATACACAAGACCCACTACACACTTCTGCTCCTTTACGCTCATCAAACCTCCAGACACATCCCTGCATTCACACACACAGACTCTCCACACACACACACACACACACGTCCCTACATTTAAACACATTGACCTGCTCCATATATAAGCAACTGTATCCACACAAACTACATACAAATATGGCCCTGCATATACACCCACACATAAAACTATTAATACAAATATGCCCCTGCATACACACAAATTGAAGTTGTGTACATACTTGAATAAATAAAATGCAATTTAAAAATAAATAAAAATACTGTTCACAAGCATTTGAGGTGGCTCATAACGTTTCACATCTGGCTGGCATCTCACCCCCTTCTAATCTGCATACACACACCAACATTCCCCTGCACTCGACTATTCTGCTCCAGTTACTAATTTATCCACACAAATATACATATATATATATATATACACACTCACACACAGGGCTCAATGACATGGGGCTGGCATAGATTTTTTCCAGGGCTGCTGTGTATCCCCAGTTCGGCCCTGGCTCTAGCTGCCATCTGGCTCCACTGGTCTGGTGTAGAACAGGCTCTCTGGAGGCGGTTTGTAACTGTGGTCACAAAAATTAATGTTCTGGGAGAACGGGAAGCAGCTCCATTTTTTTAAGGGCCCTTTACACAGCTCAAGGTCTGGGTCCCAGGGTCCACCTTCATGTTCCACCAATGAGTTTGTTCACAGGGGGTGGAGTGTGTGTGTGGGGGATGTCCTGATGTGTGTAAGGAATGCATTGTGTGAATCTGTGTTTGTATGTGTAAGGGCTGAAGGTGAGTTTGTGTATGTATGGGATGCAGTGTGTGTGTCTGTAAGGGATGCATTGAGTGTGTGTAAGGGGTGCATTGTGTGTTGATGTGTGTAAGGGATGCATTGCTTGTGTATGTGTGTCTGTGTGTAATGCATTGTGTGTTTTTCTGTGTGCAAGGGGTGCATTGTGTGTGTGTGTGTGATGGATGTCAATCTCTCCCCCTCCCCCTCCAATTTCCTTCTTCTCCCCCTCCCTCTCTCCAATTTCCTTCTTCTCCCCCTCTCTCCAATTTCCTTCTTCTCCCCCTCCCTCTCCAATTTCCTTCCTCTCCCCCGCCCTCAAATGTTCTTCCTCTCCCCCCTCCCTCAAATTTCCTTACTCTCCCCCCCTCAAATTTCCTTCCTCTCCCCTCTCCTCAAATTTCTTTCCTTCCCCTCCCTCCCTCAAATTTCCTTCCTCCCCCTCAAATTTCCTTCCCCTCCCTCCCTCAAATTTCCTTCCTCCCCCTCAAATTTCCTTCCTCTCCCCCCTCCCTCAAATTTCCTTCCCTCTCCCCCCCCTCAAATTTCCTTCTTCTCCCCCCCTCAAATTTCTTCTTCTCCTTTCCTCCTCAAATTTCCTTCTTCTCCCTACCCTCCCTCAAATTTCCTTCCTTTTCCCCCTCGTTTCCTCCCTTCCTCTCTCCCCCCCCTCCCTAAATTTCCTTCCCTCTCCCCCCTCAAATTCCTTCCTCTCCCTCCCCCTCCCTCAAATTTCCTTCCTCTCCCCCTCAAATTTCCTTCCCTCTCCCCCCTCTCGATTTCCTTCCTCTCCCCCCCTCAAATTTTCCTTCCTCTTCCCCCCCTCCCTCAAATTTCTTCCTCTCCCTCTCCTCCCTCAGATTTCCTTCCTCTCCCTCCCTCAAAATTTCCTTCCTCTCCCACCCCCCTCAATTTCCTTCCTCCTCCCCCCTCAAATTTCCTTTCTCTCCCCCCCCTCCCTCAAGTTTTATTCCTCTCCCTCCCCCCCTCCATTTTCCTTCTTCTCCCCCTCATTTCCTTCGTCTCCCCCTCCCTCTCATTTTCTTCCTTCTTCCCCCCTCAAAATTTCCTTCCTCTCCCTCCCTCCCTCAAATTTCCTTCCTCTCCCTCCCCTCCCTCAAATTTCCTTCCTCTCCCTCCCCTCCCTCAAATTTCCTTCCTCTCCCTCCCCTCCCTCAAATTTCCTTCCTCTCCCCCCCCTCAAATTTCCTTCCTCTCTCCACCCTCAAATTTGCTTCCTCTCCTCCCCTCCCTCAAAATTTCCTTCCTCTCCCCCCTCAAATTTCCTTCCCTCTCCCCCCTCCTCAAATTTCCTTCCCTCTCCCTCCCTCAAATTTCCTTCCTCTCCCCCCCTCAGAATTTCCTTCCTCTCTCCCTCCCCCCTCAAATTTCCTTCCTCTCCCTCCCCTCCTGGGAATTCCTTCCCTCTCCCCCCTCCAAATTTCCTTCCTCTCCTCCCCCCCTCAAGTTTGCTCCCTTCCTCTCCCCCCCTCCCTCCATTCCTCCTTCATCTCCCCCCTCAGATTTCCTCCCTCACTCTCCCCCTCCTCAAATTTCCTCCCTTCCTCTCCCCTCCCTCAAATTTCCTCCCTTCCTCTCCCCCCCCTCAAATTTCACTCCTTCCTCTCCCCCCCCTCCTCCAAATTTGCTCCTTCCTCTCCCCCCCCTCAAATTTCCTCCCTTCCTCTCCCCTCTCCCTCAAATTTCCTTCCTCTCCCCCTGACACCCGGCGGGCGCGCGAGGGAGCACTCTCCTCTGTGTGCTTCCTCTTCAGCTCCCTCGCGCGCCGCGTACTGATGCCAGCGCCGGAAGATGACGTCATCTTCCGGTTCTGGCATCAGTACGTTGCGCGAGGGAGCTGAAGAGGAAGCACTCAGCCAGGGAGAGTGCTCCCTCGCGCGCCTGCCGTGTGTCAGCAGGGCCAGCCTCTGGGGGGCCCTGAGGTGACCGGCTTCTAGGCCCCCCAGGAGAAGAGGCTGGCCCAGTGGGTACATACCGGGGTCGCAGGGCCCCCTGCGACCCGGTATGTACCCACTGAATGTGGGGCCCGGACAACCTGAGCAGTCCGGGCCCCCCAGGACCACCGGGCCCATGACAACCGTTACAGTTGTCATGCCCTGATGGCGGCCCTGAGTGTAAAGCGTTTTGAAGAGAGACAAGAGAAGGATACTTACCAATCTGCAGGAACAGTTGAGGGACCCATACTGCTTTTCCTGCCCTCCCACCATAGTTCTGAGAGGTTTGTGGCTTGGTGTCTCATTGTTTATTTTTTATGTTGTCACAGCTTGGCAGGATTCCTAGACAGCACAGTTGGAAAAGGGAGCAAGAAGCAAAGTCACTTTGGGGAGACGACAGCCTGCACAGAGCTGATGGCAAGTAGCCGACTGTTGAGGTTCACGGTACGAAAGGTTGGAGAACCTTGAAAGATGCCAAGGAGGTAAGTAAATGTGAGAGAGTTATATTGGCAGGGGTTGGGATATCCCCCAGCAGCCGGGGGGAGTGGTGGGTTGGAACTATAAGTATCAGGCCTGGAAGATCCTTTCTAGGACGTTGGGCGATACTCCTGATCATGCTCCCCACCAGCAGCAACAGCAAGAAAACCTCACAGAAAAGCGTTTTATGTCATCTGCAAAGTTGTTTTAGTAATTCAAATAGTGTTTTAACCATTATTATGGATGGATAAGTGAAGATCTCACACAATCCACGTTCATCCAAATTGATGGTCAGGTCCCGTCTCCCAACATTTTTTTATGAATAAATGGAGACAAAGTAGTTATCTTGAGTCCAATAATAACTAGAGAGCTTATGGTGAGAACTGAAATGAAAGTATTTAAATGAAAAGTTTTACATGGTGAAGCTTGGGGAACAGCCAAAATATATTTATCTGGTTGCAAACACTCTGGAGACCACATTAGGGAAGGGGGTATAGGTCCCCAGAAAGCCTTGTCCTAGCGGAACCCATGTAAAAACAGTGGATTTTTGTGTTAAAGGACCACTATAGTGCCAGGAAAACATACTCGTTTTCCTGGCACTATAGTGCCCCGAGGGTGCCCCCACCCTCAGGGACCCCCTACTGCCCGGCTCTGGAAGGGGGAAAGGGGTAAAAACTTACCTTTTTCCAGCGCTGGGCGGGGAGCTCTCCTCCTCTGATCCTCTGATTCATAATGCTTTCCTATGGACGCTTGCGTGCTCTCACTGTGATTTTCACAGTGAGAAGCACACAAGCGCCTCTAGCAGCTGTCAATGAGACTTTGGGGGAAGGCTTAACCCATTCATAAACATAGCAGTTTCTCTGAAACTGCTATGTTCATAAAAGAATGGGTTAATCCTAGCTGGACCTGGCACCCAGACCACCTCATTAAACTGAAGTGGTCTGGGTGCCTAGAGTGGTCCTTTGATGGTGAATATCACCATATATGACCCTAAGTATGTAAAATATATGTGGCACGATAGTTAGTAGGTTGTTAATAAATAGTAATAAGTCATCCCCTGGTCACTGTTCTCTGTAGTACTTATATTGCCAAGAGAGTGTCCTGGCTGCTGGCTCCTTTGGTCGTCTAATACAAGATGATTAAGGAACTGTTTTATGTAACCTGGGGCTCTTCTCTGCATCTAAAGCCTGTTCCCATCTCAGCCTCATTCTTAATGTGATTTTTACAGTTCCATGTTATCAATGTTCCATGTTGTCAAACATTGATTGGCTGAGTGTTCTGGGCTAACCTGACTTCAGAGCTCTCAGCAAATCAGTGCCTTGGACAAAACTGACACTAAATACAAGGAAGTGTTAATTCTGTATATCAATGCAGCTGAGGATAAGGTAGTCCAGTTTATGTGACATGTCACACAATTTATGCAACTTTACACAAGAGCCTGTGCACATTGAACACAGATAATGCACAATTCTTTAAATACATTATACAATGGGCAATCTCCTCCAATTTAAAGGGATATGCTTTAAAAAAAAACTTAGGTCACTCACATTAGCTTAATTTACTTTATTAAATAAGCTTCAATTATAAAAAAAGTTACCTGGACTATATATTTTCTCTCTTTATTCAGCTCTACTGATATTACTGCTATTGCAGGAAATGCTGAAAACACAGAACATTCCAAATGCCGTTATGTCTCTGGTATTTGTGAATGGATTAACACTGCCGGTTGTGTATGGTTTATGATCAGGACTAAGTAAATTCCCTTAGCACTTTTATTTATGCTTTCTTTATGTGTATCATTCTTCAAAAATTATATTGAGAGCATTTTTACTGCTGTTATTGGTTCTTGTGTATTTTTTTTATATAGTATTTTATTGAGGTTTTCATGTTATACTGAGACATCGGACATTGACTGTTTTGCTTAGCTTTCATGATTAAAGGGATTCTATAGTGTAAGAAATACAAATCTGTATTCCTTACATTAAAGTTCCCTCTGCCCCCCTCTTCCCTTCTCACTCCACCAAAGCATGGAAAGGGGTAAAACCATTTCAGTTCTCACCTGATTCCATCGCCAATCTCACTCGGTGCTGGGTCAGTGCTCGCCTACTTCAATGTAGGGAACTGCAATCACATTAGGCCCCCACAGGAAAGCATTGCTTCAATGCTTTCATATGGGGATTTAAGTGAAGCTGGATGCAGAGCGTGATCACGTCCAGCGTCAGTAAGGTGTCTGTTAGGCAACTAAAAGTCGCCTAGCAAGCAGGAAGGGGCCTCTACCGCCTGTCTGATTGACAGCCACTAGAGCCAATTTTAGTTCTGCAATGTAATTATTGCAGTTTTAGAAAAAAAACAATGATTTGCATTGCAGAACTAAGTGGGGCAGGGACATTGAACGCAGATCACTTGAATGATCTAAAGTGTTCTGGGTGCTATAGTGTCCTTTTAATGAAGACTCCACTAATGTATGCCTTATGGACTTGCCACAGAGAGGCACTTGATGTGATGTGCACTGCGTGTTATTAATCTAAAAGTTATTTTGTAATCTTAATTTTATATCTGACTGTACTGGTGTATACGTTAGCATATATTCATTCAGTCGCTAAGTTCCCTTGCCTTTAAAGGGATTCTCCAGTGCCAGGAAAACAATCCGTTTTCCTTGCACTAGAGGATCCTGGAGTGCACACCTACCTCCCGCCCCCATCCCGCGTCACTGAAGAGGTTAAAACCCCTTTAGACACTTATCTGAATCAAACTCCGTTGTCCCACGGCGCTGGGTCAGGCTCCGCCCACGCTCCTCCCCCGCTGACGTCAATACTATCCTATGGGGATTCCAGCGACGCTGGAGGTCCTCATGCATAGCTTAAGGACATCCAGCGTCGTTTAGACGACCAAAAGTCGTCTAAGAAGCCGGAAGGCCCTCTAGTGGCTGTTTAGTAGACAGCCACTAGAGGAGGACTTAACCTTGCAAGGTAAATATTGCAGTTTATAAAAACTGCAATAATTACACTTGCAGAGTTAAAGGTGATGGGAGATGGCACCGAGACCATTTCAATGAGCTGAAGTGGTCTGGTTGCCTACAGTGTCCCTTTAACCGACTATTGCTCAGCGAGGGATAGAGTAATTAAGGCTGGGTCAGACCAGGATATAGTGCCAATGTGTGCTACCATCATCCAGTGGAGGGGTGTGTTCCATATGAGAAACCTGTCTATCCAGGAGTACGAATTGTGAGCCATAGAGTAAAATGTATAATCTGTTTCCAGTGGATGTAAGACTCTCCATGAATCTACATAATTATTAATTAACAATTACTAGTTAATTTATAGATGCAGCTACAGAGTGTTTCTTAGATTTTTGTTTTAGGACACAAAAGTTGAGTCTCCTCCTAAAAAAAAGCTTTTTATTTTGTAGCAAGAATAAAAGTCAGGGGGGGGCGGGGACCAAGCAGCGCACAAAGACGGACGCAAGTCAGACTGGCTCCGGCGGTTGAATCGAGTAAACCCTCAATCCCAGTGAGCAAACCAGTCACACACAGACAACAACCCCGGACTTACACCCGGGAGGGCTCACCGATCCCGCAGATGCGCTTTTTGTACCCGGTGACCACCAAAACCTGGCGCCGAGACTCTCTGGCCTACCACGCGGGGGCTAGGTGGCTGGGTCGGGACACCGACCTCGAGGCTGCCATCGACCTATTCACCAAGCATATCCTAGGTGAAACCCCTGATGACGCAATGGGCCGCAAAAACCTGCGGCTAAGTCAGCCAGCAGCCAGAGACGGCCAAGACATCGGGCAAATGCTCACCAAAAGAAGCGGCACCCCCGCAGCCTGCGGCCCAGCAAACTCCAATGGAGAAAAACATCACAGACCTAGGGTCCCTGCTGTCAGGAGACAGCGATGCTCCATCCACAATGGGGAAATATGTAACCCATTCCTCCACATGCAGGGGCTCTTTACAACCGACATCACAGCAGTGAAGTCTGAGATACAGCAGGTAACTGCCAGACTACACATCTCAGAGGCAGATATAACCTCACTGAAGCAGGGCATAGACAATCTGGGGGACACGGTTCAACACCTCAGCTCTTCTTACACACACCTATCGAGCCAAATTGAGCAACTAGAGGACAGAAGTAGAAGTAAAAACATCAAGATACGGGGAGTAGCTGACACACTCCCCCCCAGAGGAGCTTCCACATTTTGTCCGGCGACTGGTCGCTTTCCTACTACCGACACGATCAGCCAAGCAATTCTCCTTTGAAGGAGTATACCGCATTGCCAAATCCCCCCTAACACCAACCGCCTCAACCCGAGACATCATCTTATGCTGTCAGTCTTATGCAGACAAACAAAGGATCTTCACGGCTCTGAAGGGGAAAACACCACTACAATTTGAATCATTTTCACTTACCTTCTTCCAAGACCTCTGTAGAGCAACGTTACTGTGGAGGAAATCCATGCAACCAATCACCAAAGCCCTTCAAAGTGCAGGACTGGCATACCAATGGTCCCACCCCAGAGCCATCACAGTGATTAAAAACGGGAAACACTACAAAGCCTCTAGTCCCTCGGACTGTACAACCATCCTACAAGCCTTGGATGTACCGGCAACGCAAGCTACGCCGACATCAGCCGAATGGGATGTGAGCAACATCACCCCTTTTACACCCAGGACCAGACGGAACACTGACACTTGATTATCGACGCCTAACCCAGTCTCCTAAGATGTCGTTTCACTTTGTTTAATACCTTTGGGCCATCTCCACCCAAAAAGTGGCTTTATACCAGAACTTACCGGTTGTATGTTAAATCCAGTTTCGAAAAGTTATACAGTTCATTTTCAAGCTCCAAAGACTGCACGGCAACTTCACCCTTCACGATAACCTTGAACTTAAGCTACGTAATTCCAGCTATCACCCATTTAATATTGCACCCACAGCTTAAGCAATATACTTACCATTTTCTATACCAAAGGGTACACGGTCATCAGGCCACTCGCACATCAATAGGCACTAATAGAAACACATCTAAACCCTAGTCAGCCACACAAGCTTGTGCTCAGAGGAGCGCATGAAACACCTCCCCCACTATACAATTTCAGCGTCCGATCAGTGCACTACCAAAAATTTGGAAGATCTCCATCACTGTCCCTTCTCCCCCCCCCGGCACCTCATAGGTCAGGAGGAACTACAGGTAGGTCAAGAGATGCAGAACGGCATCAGATCGCTGTTAATACCCAACCATATTGACCTGATGATAACCCACACATAGTTAGTTAATACATATAAAATTTAACAGACTAATTCCTTAGACGTACCCTAGACATATATCGGCACAAGATGTACCCTTCTTAAATTTGCCACCACAAAAAGCGAATAACGCAATGGCTGAGACATAGGCAATAAGAATAGTTAAGAATCACGATTACTTCACCTTAACACAGAGAACACACGTCTATTGGAATAACCCGACTTCACTCTTCACCACAATGTGCAGTCACCTAAATGCTAATACCTAGGTTGTGTTATGTTGAATCTTTGATATTACTGTCATGGTATTGTAAACCTGAAACTGTTATTATGCACGGCAAAAATAAAAAATTATAAAAAATAAAAATAAAAAAAAGAATAAAAGTCTTGTGTGTAATGAAAGGAGTTCAATTTGGGTGTTCCCACTTAACATGGGTCTCATGAAAAAAAACAATTTCGGCTTTCACTTTTTTGTTTCCTTGAGAGCCATTCTGCGTTTACTTGGCAAATTGAATCCTTTACTTGAGTTATAAAAAAAAAATGTAATCCTTTGGGAGATTGTCTATTGATTTTATAGGTTATACCATTGATATATTTTTGCTCTTACAGTTCTTTAAAGGGATTCTATAGTGCAACAAAGGCATTTTCCTGGCACTGTAGAATCCTACAGTGACCCCTCCCTCGGCCCCCCTCTCCCGCGGCGCTGAAGAGGTTTCAGTCACCTAAATCCAGCGCCGACGTCCCTCGGCGCTGGGTCAGGCTCCATCCATGCTCCTTCTTAATGCTTTCCTATGGGGAAGAATCTGACGCTGGAGGTCTTCATGCATAGCAGTCCATTTCAAACTAGGAAACCCTCTAGTGGCTGTCTGGTAGACAGCCACGACAGGTGGAGTTAACCCTGGATGGTAATTATTGCAGTTTCTCAATAACTGCAATAGTGACTATTGCAGGGTTAAGAGACATGGGACAATGCACCCAGACCACTTCAATCAGCTGAAGTGGTCTGGGGGCCTACAATGTCCCTTTAAGTCTTTCCTCCACCTAGTGTACTCTTTCCCATGCAGCAGTAAATAGCCCATATGAAGCAAGTAGTTAAACCACACATCAAACGATAAATTAATTTGGCAGACATATGATGAATTACACCAATATAGAGCAATATTAACTAAACAAAAGACAGGTAGCATGCCATAAGAACATCTTGTAACATTAAAACTATATACAGTTACCAGAAATAATGTGTCATCGAACAAGCAGGTGACTTAAAAGGAAACTATATTCACTAGAACAACTCCATCTTATTGTATTTGTTCAGGCTGTTTGCAGTAAACACGGTCTTTTCAAAGAAAATTAGGTGCTTACATTACAGCCTAGTGATAACTCCGCTGGCCACTCCTCAGATGGGTACTAGAGATGCTTCCTGGGGCAGTGCTACACTACATTCAGTGTCTCCACTCTCTGCATGGAGACAGTGAATTTTCCTCTCAGAGATGTATTGATTCATCTCTATGAGAATATACTGATTGGCCAGGGCTGTGTTTGGCTTGTGCTTGGTCTGCCCCTGATCTGCCTCCTTGACAAGCTCAGCCAATCCAATGATTTCCTATGGAAAAGCATTGTGTTTGGCTTTGATCACGACTTCTGATGATGTCAGCCAAGCAGGCAGATCAGGGGCAGAGCCAGCAATAGACAGGAGTAAAGGTAAGATGTTACAATATCTTTAGGGGGTAAGGGGTTTCAGGGGGGGCTAGATGGTGTTTTACCCACTATAGGGTCAGGAATACTATAGTGCTTCTTTAACCCCTTAAGGACCAAACTTCTGGAATAAAAGGGAATCATGACATGTCACACATGTCATGTGTCCTTAAGGGGTTAAGCAAGGCACAAGTAGGAAGTAAAGTACATTTGTACTCTGACAGATATGATAAGGTCTACAGCTTGTTGGGGGTTTATGTTTATAAGAAAATAGATAAAGAATGTGTGTGTCTAGTGGTAGACAGTTACATTTCTAGAAGTGTCTAATGAATTTAAGTATGCAATTCATGTTACTTGATATTGCACTGTTTTTGGGGGTGGGAGGTTGCTTATTTTTATGGTATTTTTTATTTTTTTACATATTTTTTCCTAATATTCATGTTAATGGAAAAGTGTTTCATAGTTTGAGATGAATTTGCCATGGTCTCATTTGGCCATAGCTACATTCTCCCAGGAGATGCATGCAGGTGAAGTTGACCTATCTACGGTAGGTTTCACTTTCACAGGTACCGGGATATTACACAGCTGCAAAAGCTTGTATACTTCTCCTGGTAAGGAATGCTCTTCTTTATTTCTCTTCATAATAAAACATGTAAGGTAGCCCATTTGTATTGTATTTGAGTCCTAGCAGCCTTCATGAGTGGTCCGATCATGCGTCTTCAGGCCTATGTAACTGGTCATAGGTCTGTGAATAATTACAAATTTAATGTGTCCCAATAAGCTTCAGGGTGTCCTAGCTACTTGCATCACCTGTTCTTTGGTGGGATAATAGTGGACTCTGGTGATAGTGTCCCGGTTAACTGAAAGGGCTACCCTGTGTGTTCGATCTAGCTGCATAAATTGCTCCGTTAACTCTGGTAAGAGTGTAGCATTACTTATCCTGTACTTATGCTGGTCAGATAACTCCAAATGGACTGTGCTTGCTGAATGTAAGAGCCTTTCACATGGAAGAATTTTAAAGAAAAGAACATTGCTCGTGCCCTGTGCACATTACTAAAAGGGCAATTGGGGCATCACTTCCGGCTCTGACTGGTCCATGTCACTTTGGTGTCCCCATTCACATACGTTTTGGGGTTGCAGGAATAACACCGACCAATCAAATAACACACAATGGTATTTAAACTACTCTGACCCTATCTCCTGTGCTCCATATTGTTCTTGACCCTGAGTTTCTCTATAACCCTTTTCTGTCTTGTTTACCTACTTGATTGATATACTATGTACCTGACTTTGGTTAGTTCTCATTTTCGCTGTCTTTCTATTACCCTGACCTTGGCTTGTATTAAAACAAGCTTTCTTTGTATATTATGTTAAATCCTGCCTATCTAAGGCCTAGTAATATGTTTATTTCAGTCCAGCTTATTACTGCTAACCTAGACTCTGTTTTGGGGTTATACCTCGTGACAAAAATAGACCTGAACAGTTGCTGCACATAGAATTCCAGATCAATGTTTTAAATTCTCTAGGATTCTGCATACATGGATATTATTTTGTCTATCGTGGTCTTCATGGTCGGTTGATATTTTTTTAACTGCTGTATTTTATGCATCCACGGCTGTACAGGACTCAGTCAGAGTGTTGTGGGCCTCAAATAATTCTTCCTTCTTCTCCTCTAGGTGAGCAGTTTGCTATCCTATAGAATGAATATCTGCTCTAATGCCCCCTGCTATTTTCTGCATATTCTTTCTCAGGAAACAGCCAGATTGTCCAGCGTTCTTTGGATAGATCCCTCCGATCCTGATGTTGGTGGGCAAAAGAATATAGAGTTATATATATTTGCGGTTTCCCGAGCTAGACGCTGAGAACAGGGCTGATAAATCGCCATCTTGTGGATCTCCATCTAGTGGTGATATCTGCAACATAGGGGGCTTTTACTTGGCATTTTTTGCTGATTTAGAAGACGTAGTGGCTGTGAAGAAAGTAAGTTGTCTTTTTGCAGGTGAAAGGCATTAACTGCATGTGCTACTTGCTGCAAATTGCTTACTGCCACATAGATAAGTTAGGAGCTCCTAACTTATCTATGCCCTGGTCACACACACCATTCTTTTGTGATTATAAGAAATTTAGGATTATTTTTTAAATACATATTTGTTACTTATTAATGTGTTTAGTTTATTAAATATCTTCTTTAGCCTGACCTGCTTTTTATTTATTTTTTATAAGAAACAATATTATAAGAAACAATATATTGCGAGGCATAAGCACTAAACAGTAAGTCACAGGGATTAGAGCATTAAAGGGATACTATAGGCACCAAAACAACTTCGGCTTAATGGAGCAGTTTTGGGTATAGATCAGGCCCCTGCAGTTTCATTGCTCAATTCTAATTCTAAATTGCCATTTAGGAGCCATAGTCACACAGCTAGTCTGGCCTGAGCTGCATGCACAGAAACAAAAATGGTTTAACTTATAAATGGCAGAGAAATTAGCAGTTAGACTACAGAGACGTGATCAATACACCAAAATAGCTTCATTAAGCTAAATTGTTTTGCTGTTTGTAGTGTCCCTTTAAGTAGCAAAATTTAGGTCCTGACAATGCAGTATGAAAAAATCCCAACTCATTTGTTTTTCCAGTTTGTCTACCAAATCTATATTATATGAGTACAGCAAATCATCTTCTACTTAACCGTAGCCATTTACTGTTTATTAAATACTCCAATTTATCATCCAAATCATTATTTCTACATGTGTAATAACTGCTACATTTACACTATTTGTTCAGCATATGTTTTAAACATTAACTAGACTGGTTTTTTTTGCTTCCAGGGGCAAATTTAACAAGTGGAGAAATGCAATAATATTATGATTAAAACACTTTTTAAATAAATGAATAAAATATGTATATGGCTTTTTGTGTTTGTTTTTTTAGTTTTTTTTATTTCTCTATCTTTCGTTCTTAGGAAAATTAATATTCAGATTTTATTTTTACCCTCTTCATTAATCATACGTAATTCCATTAACCCTCTCTAAGCAGTACCTATTGATTATATATTAATAATGATGTATATATTAAGTGATAATGATGTAATTATTAGGTCATGCCTAATCAATATCACGCTGTAATGTAATTACTGTGATTAATCTATATACAATAAGGTTCATACATCAGGGCAAAATTATATACTTAAAAATACATACTTAAAGGCACACTTTAAGCACCATAATCACAATAGTCTTTTCTGTATCTGCAATGATGGAAGGGAGCAGCTCCCACCCCCCACACCCCTCTCCCCATTGTAAGTAGTCAAACAATTTTAGAATGGTTTGACTTTTTAATTAGGGTCTGTTATATGCTGGTCCCTGCCTCGACTGTAGCTACAGGAGAGCCAATAGTTCTTTGCCTGAGCAAAGCCTGGTGGTGCTTCGCTTAGCTCATCGTCTGAGAGTGATTACCTGAATAGTTCTTCCAGTGAGTTAGCCCTGCACTTCTGGGCTTAGCTCAGGAGAACTAACAGAAGCTCCTAAGTGGAGCCGGGGAGCAGCGGACCCCAGGTAAGAAGTCAAACCACTCTAAAATGGTTTTACTTACAATTGGGAGGGAGACGCACACTCCTGGTACAGTATAGTGGTTATGGTGCTTAGGGTGTTCCTTTAACCCCTTAATTACCAAGTAATGGTCTATGCCGTCATGCAGTGCAGAGCTTTAACCCTCAGTGACGGCATAGACTGTCATGCAGTAAAGGTACCAGCAGGTGCTAAATCTTTCGATATGTGGGGATTCCCTCTGCCAATTGCGGCCACAGCTAGTGGACCCAGACTGACAGAAGAGCAATGTGCAGTGCTCAAATTGGGCACGGCACATAACTGTTTAATTTAAATACACAATCACGCTCAGCCGCAGTAATTTTAAATGTGGCAAGAAAAATGTAGTGTGCCCCCCAGCCTGGCACAGTCACCTTCTGCAGAATATGTAACAATCAGCAAATGAAAACCTTCCAGCTCCTTATGTCGGCACCATTGATCCCAGGCAGCCGGGGTCTACATGCTATTAAAAGTTCACAAGGATGTGCGTAAACCTCCCTGAAGACCAATTGTTGCTGGTACAAACTCTATGTTCCAGCCATTAGCTATCCTTATTGACCGATTTTTACAACACTTAGTGGCTTAGAGTCCATCCTATATTCAGGATACAGATTAAAGATGTGATCATTGGGCCTGAAGACCGGCTGGTGACTTTGGATGTTTCTAACTCCTCAATTTCACGTAGGGATGGTTTAAGAGTTGTAAGAACTGGAGTTTATTTTGACTCTGTTAAAATTTGTTCTGTTAACAGAAGTGAAAGGGACATTGATAGGTGTCTATATGGCACCATCATCTGCAAATGTATTTATGACAGATTTTGAGAGGACTTTATTTATGACAGAATATAGGAGGTCTTGTATTGTTAAATAGTATAACTGCATAAATGACTTGTGATTTGGATGGTTTCTAAGGAACAGTTAGATAATTTCATCTCATTACCTGAACCAATGTCACTGCAATATTGCATTTGTCTGTGTGGCGGACCAGGAAAAGGTGAGTTATTTTGGATGTAACGTTTTGTAAGAATGGAGACAGGTTTGACAAAGATCTTTTCTCTAAACTACTGATTCTAACAGTTTTTTGAAAGCTGATAGCTTTCATCCCATTAAACAGAATCAATCTAATTCCTACAGACAGATGCTGAGTGTAATGTAGCCCTATGTAACAAAAGCACAGCTTAGTGGAAAGGGGCGTTGACAGGGCTAAGAGGCGGGCATTAAGAGGAAGCTATGTAGGGATTGGTGGTTTAGAGGGTTAGGGGCTGGGCTATATAAATAGGCAGCCATCTTAGGAAGTTCACTTTTAACTTGCCTACTTGGCTGAGTTTGTCCCTCCCTCCCTCCCTGTTTTTAATGGTGAGGTTGTCCCGTTCTGGCGGGATAGGGAGCTGAAGGGTAGGAAATAGGCTCTCCTTTAGGGTGGTTTTGGAAATGCTTATTGCTTAATATGGTTCTTGGTAATTTTGGTAGGTTTTGAGGCCGTCAGCGGCTCAGAATCTGATGGGGTAGGGGTATCCGGATAAACCCCTACCATGGTTAATTAAAATGTTGGCACTTTAATTTATGTTCATGTTGAAATACTGTTATGTGTTATTTGTTTATATATGGGTCATTGCCTGTTATATCTAACTGTGAGGATACGGATGTGGTATGGTTGGTTGGAGCAATGACCTCATCAATGTTAATTTACTACTATTATTAATAAAAGCTGTGGACAAGTTTGACCCCTATACCCTAGTGTCCGTGTTTTATTGGGTCAGGTATGTGGGGGGTTTGTTCTGATTCCGCCTGCCCATATGGCAACTATGCACCTGTCAGGTGAATAGTCAGCAACAAGTCACTGGTTGATAAGAGACTGAAGTTGATGATGACTAAATTCAGAGAGAAAGGATATAGTCAGAAAACTCTACAAGAGGGCATCAAGATAGAAAGTCTTTGTTGGTGACAACACTGATCAAAAAAAATCTCTCGTATGTCCAATCATATAAAGAAAATTATTTGCTCTAATTGGTTTAATTTATAAATAGAGAAATTGGTTATTTGTTTAGGGACCATCATATCTTTATGCATCAATGCGCACTTAAAGGACCACTATAGTGCAAGGAAAACATACTCGTTTTCCTGGCACTAAAGGGTCTTCAGGTCCCCCCCACCCTCAGGGCCCCCCTCCCGCCGGGCTCCAGGGGGTGGAAGGGTTAAATCTTACCTGTTTTCCCCCTCCGGGCTCCCTCGGCACTGGGGAACTCTCCTCCTCCATAGCGACGTCATCGGCTGAATGCGCATGCGCGGCAAGAGCCGCGAGCGCATTCAGCCAGTCCATAGGAAAGCATTCTCAATGCTTTCCTATGGACACTGGCGTCTTCTCACTGTGAAAATCACAGTGAGAAGCGCCTCTAGCGGCTGTCAATGAGACAGCCACTAGAGGCTGGATTAACCCTAAAGTAAACATAGCAGTTTCTCTGAAGTGAAGTGGTCTCGGTGCCTTTCGTGGTCCTTTAACATTAGTGACATGGTGGCTAGGTCTGAAATCCCTTCACCTACTAAACAGATGGTTTTGACCAGAAAAGTGAATGCTACTTTTTCATGGTTAAGTTGCAGCCATTGCAATGGTGTGATTAAAGGTGAGAGTCCTCACCCAAGGACTTAATGGAATATTTCACTAAAGGGATTTGTTCTGTGCCTCACTGATCATGAAGTATACCTGCTGAAATGCCCTTGTGGTCTTTGATTTGTGGGCAAGACCAGGGCCAGATTAAGAGCCCAGTGGGCCTGGTGCTGACAATTACGATGGGGCCTAATTACAGAATTTATCGACCAAAAACACTAAAATAGTCGTACCTCTTAAGCGTCATGTATCTAATGGAGATGGAAACTCAAAGGATGCAGCTATAAGAAAACACATACTCTATGCTTATCTCTCTCTAATTTATGCTTTCATCTTTCAAGTAAATCCCTACCCCCTAACAGCAGTGTCCAGTGAAACAGTAAGTCAATGGGCGGGGTAAAAGGGTGGGCCACTGAGGCGAATCACGTGACCAGAACTGCAAAAAGGGGCCACCCTGGCATCAGTGTCCCTATGTATCACAGTGTCAGTGTCCCCATGTCGCCTAGTCCCTTAGTCTCCCAGTGTCTGTGTCCCCATTTCTCCCAGTGTCCCTATGTCTCAGTGTGTCCCATGTCACTAGGATATTAGGGGACACTGGGGACACAGTGAGACATAGGGACACTGAGAGACCCGGGGACACAGACACTTGGGGACACTGGGAGACATGGGGGCACTGAGACACTTGGGGACACTGGGAGCACTTGTGGATACAGACATGGGGACACTGAGACATTTGGGGACACTGGGAGAAATGGGGTCACAGACACTAGGGACACAGAGACATGGGGACACAGACAATAGGGGACATGGGGACACAGACATTTGTGGAAACTAAGACACTGAGAAACTAGGGGAAACTGGGAGACATGGGGACACAGACACTTGGGGACACTGGGAGACATGGGGGCACTTGTGGACATAGACATGTGTCCCCAAGTGTCTGTGTCCCCACATCTCCCAGTGTCCCAGTGTCCCCTAGTGTCTCAGTGTCCCCATGTCTCCCTTTCCCCCATCCGTCACTTCCCTGAGCTGTAGTCTGTCTCTGCAGGCTGGGAGCTGCTGTCTGGACTCTCTG
>OW240912.1:77232236-77462098 GCA_933207985.1 Pelobates cultripes
CCCCCATACACACACTGCCTCCCCATACACACACTGCGTCCCCATTACACACACTGCGTCCCCATACACACTGCCCCACAAACACTGTCCCCATACGTACATTGCCCCCCATACACACACTGCCCCACAAACACTGTCCCCATACACACACTTCCCCACAAACATTGTCCCCATATACACACTGCCCCCCCATACACACACTGCCCCACAAACACTGTCCCAATACACACGCTGCCCCACAAACACTGTCCCCATACACACACTGCCCCACAAACACTGTCCCCATACTCACACTACCCCACAAACACACACTCTCCCACATACACACACTGTCCCACAAACATTGTCCCCATACACAAACTGCCCCAAAAAACACTGTCCCCATACACACACTGCCCCAAAAACACTGTCCCCATACACACACTGCACACCCATAAACACACTGCCCCACATACACTGCTCCCATACACACACTGCCCCACAAACACTGTCCCCATACACACACTGCCCCCCATACACTATCCCCATACACACACTGCCCCCCTATGCACACACTGCCCCACAAACACGGTCCCCATACACACACTGCCCCACAAACACTGTCCCTGACATACACTGCCGCACTCACACACTTCACCCTTAACACACACCACTGCTCCTATACCCTGTATCCCAGCAGACCCCAGGTAAGTTGTCAAACTGTTCTTAAACGGTATGACTACTTACTCTGGGGTGGAATCCTGGCACTACTGACACCATAACTACTACACTGAGCTGTAGTGGTTATTGTGCCTGGATTATTTATTTAAATAATCTACAAGTGCCCCTCCCGAGATCAGGCTCTGGATCCGCCACTGACTGCAATAAAATACACATATTTGTATTCAGTGAGGTCTCAGGAGTACAACAGTAGCATGTTACATTTTGCAGTTTAAACACATTGAAATTTGCCAGACTGGTTATGTTGCCTTAGAAACCGTATGGAAGCCCAGGAATGAGAATTACCCCCATGATGGCATACCATTTGCAAAAGCAGACAACCCAAGGTATTACAAATGGGGTATGTCCAGTCTTTTTTAGTTGACACAAAGTCACAAACTTTGCAAATAGTATGCCATGATGGGGGTAATTCACATTACTGGGCTGACATACAATCTCATAGGCAACATAACCAATCTGGCAAATTTCAATGTGTAGATTGGCCAGCCTTATATTTGACCCTGTCACTTTCCAAAATACTAACAAACGTGGACACAGGGGGAACTGTGCTACTTGTGAGACATCACTGAATACAAATATTTTTTTAGAGCAGTAAACATACAATGCTGATGATATCAGTGAAAGGGCATTTTATTTGCAAAGTATTCAAAACATAAATATGAGCGCTAACTTTGGCCAGTGTTTGTGACTAAGTGGCAACTTAAAAAAAAAAACATAAATATAAATCGAGTTACTAATTCAAATCCTAAACTGTTATTAAAATTATTATAGTTAGACGTTATTTTGAAGTTAATTTATAAGCTAAGACACATGGATATACATACACCAATAGTTTTACTATTTGTCTCCTTACAATATATAATCATTAGAAAATAAAAAAGGAGTCTCACTATAATAATTTTAATAACAGTTTAGAATTTGAATTAGTAACTCAAACTATAGTTATATATTTTTATAACTTTCTTATTTGTCTCACTTTTTCCTATTACCTCATTCACATAATCCATTTTTGGGATACCTTTGAACTTATTTTGAGGACTATATAACAACCAATAGCCTGTCAGAAATCCTCAAAACAGCACAAGGCATGATGGTTGTTGTAATCAAATGTTTGCAAGGAGAAGTAACGTGACAGCATATAAACCGACACGCATTTCCTCACAGCATAGAGTATCGTGGTCTTCATAGTATAGAGGAAGAACCAGAAGTGACGTGACGGACGAGATGAAAACACGTCACCATACCGGATTAAAATAAGGTGACAATTATGCCCAATAAGAACATCGAAAAAAGGTCTGATACAATTGGCTAGAAAGTAAAAAAGGAGCGGATCATTTGAGGGTTTAAAATAGAACCAGGAAGAATGCAAAGTACATGCAGATTGAGAAAGCCCAGGGAGGGTGAAACGCGTCTTGGCGTAGGATAGAGGACACTGGATCAGTAACGTTTACCTTTTTATACTCTTCATGTATGTTTTTAATTATAATTGTGTTTAATAAATAGAGTATCCTGTATATATACACCTCTCTCCTGGTGCATTGATATTATCTGGTTCCTGGATTTAAAGGGGAAGTGTCACCCCAAAAGTTGACAATACTAATATACTCAGAGCCCGGTTTACAGGCTCTGAAGAAAGTGAGCAATTTTTCCTACGGCTTTTGTGAACTATTATCAATGTGGACTCTATTACTATTACATTTTTCTCGGTCGTCGATATCACAATCTGGAAATCCTGTTAAAAAGCCAGAGAGCATAAAGGTCTGGTTGCCATCAGGAAAATGAATACAAGTGTGATGTTTAGAGCCTATATCTAAAAAGGCTCTAGAAAATGTGCGTTTGGATACGATAAATAAAATACCAATTCACATTCTATCAGTGTTACACTATTTGTGTTTTTTCTTCTTTTAATTTTTGTATATATTACACTATCCCCCTACATCTGCTTTGCGGGGCAAGTCCTTTACAAATTTTATAGCGCTGCACTTTCACTTGTTTTTTTTAGGTGGTGGGTGCATAACCTAAACACGGAGTTTGTTTTTCCTGTGTTTTCCGATTTATTTGATGGGTTTGTGGCATGCCCAATCGAGTGTTTTACAGCAGCTTTGAACTTTACTACCAAATAAGTGCCATATCACTTTTGTGTTTGGTTAAATTTATCTTCCAAATTTATACCTATAAATGGTTTCCCTAAGACTGAGCACGTCAGTTGAGAATTTTCATTGTGGGAAGACTAGATGCCTCACTTGTAATTTTATCAGCCAAAGTGCAATCCACTTCAGAACCACACTAGGGGAGGAAAAATACTTTGTGAACCATAGGATCAAGTGTTATTTACTTCTTGTTGTTTATTTGCTAACTTGCACCTGCAGTCTACATTATGTGGGGCAGACAACTAGGCCCCTAAGGGAGGGATTCAGGGAGCATCGGTTAGCTATTTTACACAAAGATACAAAATCTACTGTGGCTTGTCATTTTAAATTGGCCCACAACAGTGATCCTTCCCTTATCGCAGTTATGGGGATAGAATGGATCTCTCTTATGTGGGAATCCAGCAAAAAGCCCTTGTCGTTGCCAAATCCAGATGGATCTTCACACTAAATACCCTAAAGCCTTATGATTTAAATGAGGAGCTTGATTTTACTCAAATATAATTTTTGTATTTATTATTCTTTATTCATCATTTTATATATATTTTTATATTGTTTATTCCCCATGTTATTTATTTTTATTAGCCATTCAAGTATGTGCATCGTTGTACTTATCGGCATAAAGGTTTCATATTACTGATAAGGTTTCTTTGGTTTTGCATATTTTGTCTGCTTCGCTAACATTTGTATGGTTTCAGCAAATCATGGGTAATGATTTTTTACAACAAATTTTTAACAAAGGTTATTTTGGTTATAATATTGATCAATTAATGTCTTTTAAATATTCAATAATAAAAGTATATTGAGATGTTTGATTTTTTTAAACTGAATCTTAATTCCAGGACTGATTTTGGTAGTGTTCTCAATATGCCCCATGCTCTGCAAGTACCCTACATCCTTGTCTTGAAAAAGTCTCACAAGCAAGACGAAACGTGTAGACGTTGGGTGTTACATGATCACGGATTTGGGCTACAGTTTCTTTAAGGCCACTGCAGACTTTTTTTAAGTTACCGGCAGGGGTCCTAACTGAACATCAGGGGTTCTCTCTCCCCAGCCTCGATGTGTTACCAAATCCCTGCTCGTTCGTGGTTATCGACAAATGCTGCTTTGTGGAACGGGGAGCAGGCATTTAACCTACAAGAGATAGTGTGGATGCTGATCTCTGGACCATTTCTGCAGGATTGAGAAACCCTACCATCTGTTTTTTTTCCAGCTTTGTACCGGTGGTGTGACCCAATTATATTGGGTCTAAAATTAAATTACAAAACAACAGAGTTAAAAAAATACACGTGAAAGGGACATTTCACTGGCCAAATAAATAATAAATCACATTTTAGTAGATATACCCTAATGAAAACTTGCATGCATTTAACTATGCATGTTTTTATAAGGGGTATATCCAAAATAACTTGCCTGGATCATTTGCAATCCCTCGTGTTCTACTCCAGTCCACACTTTCCACTTACAAATAAAATGCAACTCAATGAGAAATTGCAAGACAAAGGCTCTGGGCAATTCCATTCTCTAGAGTTTAGCTCCACGGAGCTAAGCAACTAGAAGAAACAGGACCGGTAGTCTGCTTGACAGCAAGAGGAGAGTAAAAAAGTGCTAATTTCTATAGAAATCTGTACTTTTTGTAAAATGGAAAAATAGGGCACACTCTTATACATAAAGAACTTTAACAAGTGGATGTGCTTAAGAGGTCTTGAGTGTCCACTTGAGTAAACACACCGGCAAAACATGACACCTCAGGACTAAACCTGACAAACTGCAAATTAGGTGTTCCTATTTACTAGATGCATGGACTACTCTGTCCCACATGTTGCGGTCTCCATATCCACAGCAGAGGAGGAACAGTGTCCTGTCACTCCACACACATGGGTCATTGTGTCTCTAATATTGCACACACTTGGCTCACTAGGTACCTGCCTATGTATACACAATTGTGAGTGCGTCACGGTGTCACCACAACAGCACACACATGGGTCAGTGTGTTTCCCACTGTGCACACATGGCTTACTATGTCTCCCTTACTGGGCACACATTGGTCACTGTCATGTCCCCACCACTGTTCACACATGATTCACTGTGTCCCCACCACAGTATACACTGAAGTAAAAGTCACTGTGACTCCACCACAACATACTCATGGGTCACAGTCAGTGTTCCTGTCACTGAGAGCACAGAGTACATGGACCTTTACTGCTGCACACATATAACTCTGTGTATCTATCATTGCACACACTGGGTAACTAAATACCTGCCAATGCATACACAATTGTGAACATGTCCTCACCACTACACACAAGTAGGTCACTATGTAACCACCACTACATATACATGGGCCAGTGTGTGTGTTTACTACTGCACACATGGGTCACTGTATCCCCACCACAGCATACATATAGATCACTCTGACCCCACAATTGCATATATAGGTGAAAGTCACTGTGACCCCACCACAGCATACATATAGGTCACTCTGAACCCACCACAGTACACATATAGGCCACTCTGACCCCACCACAGTACACATATAGGTCACTCTGACCCCACCACAGTACACATATAGGTCACTCTGACCCCACCACAGTACACATATAGGTCACTCTGACCCCACCACAGTACACATATAGGTCACTCTGACCCCACAACTGCATATATAGGTGAAAGTCACTGTGACCCCACCACAGCATATTCAAAGGTCACAGTCAGTGTTCCTGCCACTATAAGCACAGAGTAGCTGGACCTTTCATACTGTACACACAAATGACACGCTGTGTCTCTGTCATTGCACACACATTGCTCTCTGTGTCTCTGTCATTGTACACACGTGGCACTCTGTGTCTGTTATTGCACACACATGGCTCTCTGTGTCTCTGTCATTGCACACACATGGCTCTCTGTGTCTCTGTCATTGCACACACATGGCTCTCTGTGTCTCTGTCATTGTACACACATGGCTCTCTGTGTCTGTCATTGTACACACATGGCTCCCTGTGTCTCTGTCATTGCACACACATGGCTCCCCGTGTCTCTGTCATTGTACACACATGGCTCTCTGTGTCTCTTTCATTGTACACACATGGCTCTCTGTGTCTCTGTCATTGTACACACATGGCTCTCTGTGTCTCTGTCATTGTACACACATGGCTCTCTGTGTCTCTGTCATTGTACACACATGGCTCTCTGTGTCTGTCATTGTACACACATGGCTCCCTGTGTCTCTGTCATTGCACACACATGGCTCCCTGTGTCTCTGTCATTGCACATACATGGCTCTCTGTGTCTCTGTCATTGTACACACATGGCTCCCTGTGTCTCTGTCATTGTACACACATGGCTCTCTGTGTCTCTGTCATTGTACACACATGGCTCTCTGTGTCTCTGTCATTGTACACACATGGCTCCCTGTGTCTCTGTCATTGTACACACATGGCTCTCTGTGTCTCTGTCATTGTACACACATGGCTCTCTGTGTCTCTGTCATTGTACACACATGGCTCTCTGTGTCTCTGTCATTGTACACACATGGCTCCCTGTGTCTCTGTCATTGCACACACATGGCTCCCCGTGTCTCTGTCATTGTACACACATGGCTCTCTGTGTCTCTTTCATTGTACACACATGGCTCTCTGTGTCTCTGTCATTGTACACACATGGCTCCCTGTGTCTCTGTCATTGTACACACATGGCTCTCTGTGTCTCTGTCATTGTACACACATGGCTCTCTGTGTCTCTGTAATTGTACACACATGGCTCTCTGTGTCTCTGTCATTGCACACACATGGCTCTCTGTGTCTCTGTCATTGTACACACATGGCTCTCTGTGTCTCTGTCATTGTACACACATGGCTCCCTGTGTCTCTGTCATTTGCACTTTACGCCTTGAGCTCTCTGTGTCTCTGTCATTGTACACGTAGCTCCCTGTGTCTCTGTCATTGCAGCTCCCTGTGTCTCTGTCATTGCACACATAGCTCCCTGTCTGTCATTTACACACGGCTCTCTGTGTCTCTCATTTTGCACACATGGCTCTGTGTGTCTCTGTCATTATTACACACATGGCTCTCATGTCTCTGTCATTGTACACACATGGCTCTCTGTGTCTCTGTCATTGTACACACATGGCTCCCTGTGTCTCTGTCATTGCACACACATGGCTCTCTGTGTCTCTGTCATTGTACACACATGGCTCCCTGTGTCTCTGTCATTGCACACACATGGCTCCCTGTGTCTCTGTCATTGTACACACATGGCTCTCTGTGTCTCTGTCATTGCACACACATGGCTCTCTGTGTCTCTGTCATTGCACACACATGGCTCTCTGTGTCTCTGTCATTGTACACACATGGCTCCCTGTGTCTGTCATTGTACACACATGGCTCCCTGTGTCTCTGTCATTGCACACACATGGCTCCCCGTGTCTCTGTCATTGTACACACATGGCTCTCTGTGTCTCTTTCATTGTACACACATGGCTCTCTGTGTCTCTGTCATTGTACACACATGGCTCTCTGTGTCTCTGTCATTGTACACACATGGCTCTCTGTGTCTCTGTCATTGTACACACATGGCTCTCTGTGTCTGTCATTGTACACACATGGCTCCCTGTGTCTCTGTCATTGCACACACATGGCTCCCTGTGTCTCTGTCATTGCACATACATGGCTCTCTGTGTCTCTGTCATTGTACACACATGGCTCCCTGTGTCTCTGTCATTGTACACACATGGTCATAATGTGCACACCACATGGCTCTCTGTGTCTCTGTCATTGTACACACATGGCTCTCTGTGTCTCTGTCATTGTACACACATGGCTCTCTGTGTCTCTGTCATTGTACACACATGGCTCCCTGTGTCTCTGTCATTGTACACACATGGCTCTCTGTGTCTCTGTCATTGTACACACATGGCTCTCTGTGTCTCTGTCATTGTACACACATGGCTCTCTGTGTCTCTGTCATTGTACACACATGGCTCTCTGTGTCTCTGTCATTGTACACACATGGCTCTCTGTGTCTCTGTCATTGTACACACATGGCTCCCTGTGTCTCTGTCATTGTACACACATGGCTCTCTGTGTCTCTGTCATTGTACACACATGGCTCCCTGTGTCTCTGTCATTGCACACACATGGCTCTCTGTGTCTCTGTCATTGTACACACATGGCTCTCTGTGTCTCTGTCATTGTACACACATGGCTCTCTGTGTCTCTGTCATTGTACACACATGGCTCTCTGTGTCTCTGTCATTGTACACACATGGCTCTCTGTGTCTCTGTCATTGCACACACATGGCTCTCTGTGTCTCTGTCATTGTACACACATGGCTCCCTGTGTCTCTGTCATTGTACACACATGGCTCCCTGTGTCTCTGTCATTGTACACACATGGCTCTCTGTGTCTCTGTCATTGCACACACATGGCTCTCTGTGTCTCTGTCATTGCACACACATGGCTCCCTGTGTCTCTGTCATTGCACACACATGGCTCCCTGTGTCTCTGTCATTGCACATGTGATGAAAGGTATAATCAATACTGATTCCTTCCAGCCCTCACTGCTCCCAGACACAGCCAGCCCGCGGCTCTGTACCATGGAAGTAAGGCAAGCTATCAGTTATCATTACCCGGCAATCCGACACACACTCAATTCATTTCTCACCTTCAACATGACAGCAGACGGGAGGTCAGGCTGCTGGAGGAAGTTAGGCCACGTTTCCCTTAGCAACAGAAAGACCTTAGCAACGCGTCGCAGTCTGAGCTCGGGACGGCGGCTCGAGCGGCCCAAACTTCCCCCCAGCAGGGATTGCAAACACGGGGAATACTCGTTCGCGATGAAGCCACCCGTTACACGTAGCGACAGATAGCGGCACAGACACTGACAGCTCGGCGGCTCTGGATCCAGCATTCGTTCTGGAAACAACCTCTTTTTCTGCCTGTGCGTCTGCTGGTTGCCAAGGTAACTGCGGATTCCGCATTCTGTGTGATGGTGGCGCGGGCCGGGGATGCAGGCTGTCGCCATGGTTACCATTAGCTCCATTACTGTCACACTGCAGCAGAGCGTCACTTTATTATCGAGAAAAAACTCTAAAAAAAAGGCAGTGCTAAGAAATCCAAGGTGGCTTTATGACCTGGCTATTTACGTATTTGTGTAAACCTTTTAAATCAGGAATGGAACATGTGCACACATTCTGTATAACCCCCAAGTGTCCCTATGCAGGAGGGACAGTCCCTATACTGTTGCTGCGCCTGAGTGTATAACAAAGCTCCAAAGCAATAATACTCCCAGTAATGTGTCTTTAAACTACAATAAATGTCTGGGGAAATAAGATACATTGTTCATGTTCTAGATTACATTTTAGTTGCATAAATTATTAGTAAGTCACTTAAAGGGACACTCCAGGCACCCAAACCACTTCTGCCCATTGGAGTGGTCTGGGTGCCAACTCCCACCACCCTTAACCCTGCAAGTGTAATTATTGCCGTTTTTATAAACTGCAATAATTACCTTGCAGAGTTAAGTTCGCCTCTAGAGGGACTTCCGTGTTCTTAGAACATGAAAAGTGTTTTAAACGATGCTGGATTTCCTCACGCTATGCATGATGACCTCCAGCGTCGCCGGAATCCCCATAGGAAAGCATTTAATAATGCTTTCCTATGGGGAGGTCTAATGTGCGCGCGGCCATTGCCACGCATGCGCATTAGGTCTCCCCTGCCAACGTCAAGCATGGGCGGAGCCTGATCCAGCACCAAGGGACATCGGCGCTGGATTCAGGTAAGTCAATGAAGGGATTTTATCCCTTTCAGCAACATGGGATAGGGGGTGGGAGGGAGAGGAGCACTGCACAGTCCTGCAGTGCCAGGAAAACGGATATGTTTTCCTGGCACTGGAGAGTCCCTTTAAAATATCTTCGGACAGCCCCGTTACTGACCACACCCCTACTCACACCTTCAAAATGAATGTGTCCCACTTTGTCCATTTGAAAAGTTGTGTTTATGGTATACCACAGTGGTCAGCATCCTATCACACCAGTGCCCTGTATGGCATGAAAGGCTTCCAGAACAAAACAGGCTGGGCCGGCCCTCAGTTCACTTGTGGCACCAATGGGAGGAACTGATCTCAGATCACTTTCTCCAAATACTTATGAAGAAGAAACCACGCTGAAGCACCTACCCTTGCCCTGTACCTTACCAACCCACTGGACCCCAGGAAAGCCACCCTCCTGCTGCTAAATGATAAGTAAAAAGGCGGGTGTCTAAAAGTAACAGAATTGTGAATGTATGTTTATAGTGATATAGAAAATTTATGATGGATAAATCATCCTAGAGATAACCAGAGGCTCCTAGTTAGAAATACGAGCGCTCGGGAGAACCGATAATAAAACAACAGACACTTTGTTGTAGTCCAAAATCATCTGCTCAATCTTTAATGGGAGAGCATCGTATATATAAAATGGCAATTATTCTACTGCGCATGTGTGCATAAAAAAATAAGACCAAAGAAACAATGAGTTAGTGTTATCTAAACTATGCAAGGTTAATGCAAACGTAACATTTCATGAGAGACAGAAAAACAATCTGCAGAAACTGCTGACAAAACTATTTAGCGTTTAACCCCTGCAGGCGTGGAAGAACTTAACTAAGGCTAAGCCTGTAACCCCTTATAGACCTTTCATCTATGACAGTAATAGTATCTGTGTCTTGCATTTTGGGTTTAGGATCTGTGATGCTCCTCAATTGGAAGTGACGTGACGCTGAAGGTAGGTGAGTATAACGTTGATGTCCTATGTCAAAGTTGACAAAGGATGTGGTGCTAAAATAACTGTTCTCAATTTACTTTTTTCCTACATTTCCTTATGTATAACACTGTAAATAAACGTCATGAAAAAATGGGATATTCAAGGGAGTTAGGCAATATTGAAAATGCTAGTGGGGAGAAAAAAGGGACAGAGCTTTTACAGAAATATATATTTCAAAGTATTATGTTGGCATAGTGCTGCTGAATCGTTACCTAACTCTGGTTTAACACATTTATGTTAGATTATTTATTGAATGTATCAGTGGTATGAAATATTTAGGAAAAAAATAAAATAAACATTTAAAAAAAAAAATCTTCAATTCAGCTGTGTTTAAAGGTCCTATATTTTGACCTAACATTTTTAAATTAACCTTTTTTTTTTTTTTTCTTTTTTTCTTGTTAAAGGGGTATACCATACTCCATCACAACCTATGCTCCTTGCATAGCTTATAGAAAGAGGAATGCTCAATGCACTGTTGTTATAGGTACAATATTTAAAAAGATTTAACAATAAGCCCACTATCTAACTTTACAGTAACAATTTTGGAAAATGGTATTTAAAAAAAAACAAAAAAAAAACACACTGACAGTTCATTTCTGCAATTCACCTTTAGCCCCTCTGATAATGGTACTCCAACGCCAGTCCTCAAAATAATTCCAGTTTGGTTAAAGGGGCAGTCTTAGCAACCACTACAGATGCCTCCATCCCTGCTGCAATGATAAAGTGAAATTAACACTTCTACATTATTACTCTCAATTTTGCCGAGTCAGGATATGATTGATTGGCAGAGTTTGCTAGATGAAGGTTAGTACGGTGCTCTCAGCCAATCAATATAGTCCAAGTTGGACAAAATTGAAAGTCATAATATGGAAGTGATAATTCTGTGTAATCAATGCAGCAATCCCTTGGCACTAGGAAAGCTCCAGTTTACATCAAGCCTTTCCTAAGCATTTGATATTAAAGGGACACTATAGTCACCAGAACAACTACAGCTTAATGTAGTTGTTTTGGTGAGTATAATAGCTCTCTTCAGGCATTTTCATGTAAACACTACCTTTTCAGAGAAAAGGCAGTGTTTACATTGCACCTAGGGACACCTCCAAGTGGCCACTCCTTAGATGGCCACTGTAGGGGCTTCCTGGCTCAGGGCTGCACAGTAAGCAGCCCTGCCGTTCAGCGTCTCAACGTTCTTCATGGAGACGCTGAATTTTCCTCATAGAGATGCATTGATTCTGATTCTTTATGAGGAGCTCCTGATTGGCCAAAACGGCATTTGGCCCCGCCCCATGCCAATTTTAGCCAATCCAATGCTTTCCCTATGGGAAAGCATTGGATTGGCAAAAAATTGGCCATTTTGATGATGTCACAAAGGGGGCAGTCCACGCGGCGCTGGAAATAAGGTGGGTTTTAAACTTTTAAAGGCAGGTTAAGGGGGGGCAAGCCACCTAAATTGTGGGTTTAGCACAATAGGGTCAGGAATACATGTTGGTGTTCCTGACCCTATAGTGTTCCTTTAAATAAGAGGACAGACCAGGGCGGTCTAGGAATCATAGATTCTGGGTCCTCTTCAAGTATACCCTTCAGCCGGGCCTCCCTCATAAGGCCAGGGTGTCTTTACCAGGCCAGATGGTGTGATACAGGTTGAAATAGTGGGTATGTCTGGGCCTTGGTGAATATTCTGGATGCTTTGTTATTTACTAGTATTATAGCAGTATTCTACCACTGCCTTTTCTTTTTAAATAGAAACCCATTCTTGTTCTGCAAGACATCAATGTAGAATTTGCACCAGATAAACCATGAAAATGACTGGTGGGTCCCGATGATCATGGGTCAGATGTTGGCTAGGGAGATAACAGGATGTCCCCAACCTGCCTATTATTTACTTGTATTCCTGGTGCTGACCATATGGCTGGCACCAAAGATAGCTGTGCAGAATGGCTATGCAGCATCGGTTTTGCCATTGTGTAGTGTAACCAGATGTCGTCTGTTATGTTATCTTGATAACAGGACCTGTCACAACTTAACACTTCTGCTAAGATAAATGGTCATAAAGGAACTGATGCTAGGATAACCCTTTATTTTAAACTTTAAATTGTTCCTTTGAAATATAACTTTGAGTATTTTAATCCTTCCTTTTTTTTTGCAGGTTCATGGAATCATCCCGTATATCAAGTTCATCAATCACTTTAAGTCTACCTACCACCATCTCTGTAGATACAATTGTAATAAAAGATCCTGATAAGGATGGACAACTGTATGAGAGATCTACGTAGGTACCCTTTTTAGTTATGTTATATTAATATTGTATAATTTCAGTTTATAACAGCATTTCAAGCAAACTTTTTAGGGCTCAATGGAATTGCTTATGTATCAATTATGGTCTTTACGACAGCACCACTGCTAAGAATTTGAGAATTTCATGTTCTGGATGTGCCTCCAATTCCTTCTTTTTTTTTTTTTTTTATGTATAGTAATTTTTGGGAATTCACTGGTCTCTAGTTCTGTAGTTAGATTTATTCAGTGATCACCGCAGAAAATGACAAAGTCTATCATATAAACCATTTGGTACAGAAGGCAAATCCGATACTAGCCTGCTTCCTGGCAGTGATGTTAAACAGAAATCACACAAACAAATGGTTGTGCTTAAAGGATTACTCCAACCAAAAAAAGTGTTCTTATAAAAATGTAATTAAAGTAACACTATAGGGTCAGGAACAAAAACATGTATTCCTGCCCCTTTAGTGTTAAAAACAGCATCCATATAGTGTTAGCCCCTCCTGCCTCCCCCTTGCCTCCCTAAATATAGTAAAATTTTATTTGTATTCAAATCTGCAGCTGCTGCCTCTGCCCTGCTCTGCCTGCTTGGCTAAAATCATCAGACGTGATTCTGTGAGCCAAACACAATGCTTTCTTATTGGATTGACTGAGACTGGAGGCAGATCGGGGCAGAGCCAGCACAAGTCAAACCAGGGCTGGTGCAAGGATTTTTGACGCCCCCATATGTTCTGCCCACCATGTGACATCACAATGCCCCTCCCATATGATCAGCCATATGGGCACACGCCAGTGTCTTTTATCTGAAAAGGCAGTGTGTTTATATTAAAAAGCCTGCAGGGACAGGCTATAGACACCATGTCATGCCAAAAGCATGAGTTGGTGTTTGATGTGTGTTTATATATGTTAAGAGTTGTTTTTTTGTAAACCTTGGGATGACATTTATTGTGGTCTTTGATCTTGCACCAGGCCTAGACCATAAAACATCTAGATAGCCATCACCAGAGCTTGACACAAGGAATTTCATAGAGTGGGCAATAGACTGCCAGCCCAGCCCCCTCTGATTCCCCCCAGGGGTCTGCCCACTGAGAAACAACTAGTTTAGATAATTGAGTGGTTGCTGGGACTAGCAACAGGTAACCAGGGGTCTGGTGTCATTAACTCTGTCACTTCCACACTCTCCCCACTGTCTCGGCTGGGCCTATAGCCCACGCACGTGACAAACTGGCGGCAGCTAGTGGGATATATTTAGAGATTTTTAATGCTTTCTAGATTTTACCTGTAAAGGGGGTCTTAGCACTAAAAGAAATTGCATACTTGTTTTTGTGTAATTTCCAAAGACCAAGCTCAGTGCTGATTTAAAATACATACAAAGTGCAAAACAGTTCTCCCCTCCCATTTTTTGTTTTTCTTTCTCTATCCTATTTGTGAATATGGAGGCCTATCGCAAACAATCAAAAGAGGCCTTGGAATTGTTGTGCCAAGAAAAGAATTTACCAACTTTTGGCAAAAATAAGGCACAACTTATTGCTGACCTTGTGGAGGCTGACAGCCATATTTTCAAGCCAGAGACGGACACTGAAAGGGTTACCGAGCTCCCTACTACTGCAGGAGTGTTGCTTACTGAAATGCCTGGTGGTTGTACCCCTCAAAACATTAAGGACATTTGCTCAACTGATTTATTTCGACAACTGATGGCTGCAAATCCTCAGGAGGCCCTGCATGTGATGATCCAACAGCAGGCTGCAGAAAGGGAATCTGCAGAGAGGCTAGCCGAAAGGGAGGCACAAAGGAGGCATGAGCTGGAACTTGCTAAACTGCAATTTACCCTTCAGTCCTCACTGAACAGCAATGCATCAGAGTCCAGCACACGTAGGCTCCGTAAGGATGATTTTCCTTCCCTCGAAGAAGGGACAGATTTGGATGTATTTTTTAAAAGTTTTGAGAAAGTATGCAGGCAGCATCAACTACCCTCAGACCAGTGGGGCAGATATTTAACTCCACAACTGAAAGGGAAAGCCTTGGATGTGTTTGTGTCCCTTCCCCCAGAGACTGATAACAACTATGAGGCAATCAAATCTGCATTGCAAAAAACTTTTAACCTTACTCCTGAGTCTTACAGGAAAAAGTTTAGGAGTATGCAGCAATGCCCATCATCCAGCTGCATTCTATATATTGCACAATTAGAAACCACGTTCCAGCAATGGGTAACAGGAGTACAAGCTACTACCTATGAAGCCCTTAATGACTTAATGGTCCTGGAGCAGTTCTTGCAGACCCGGAGCCCTAATGTACGAGAGTGGATTTTGGAAAGAAAGCCAAAAAATGCTAGGGCTGCTGCAGAACTGGCAGATGACTATGCCGACATCCATGCACCCACATCCAGGCGTGGACTTGTGTCAGCTGCTACTTCGACCTGGAGAAAAGCTACAGTTCAAACACCACCTGTAAGATCTGCAGTGAGAACTTCACCGCCGACTGCCAGCGTAGCCAGGGCTATATCAAGTGAGTCAGATGCCCGCCGTTGTTTTCGATGCAACCAGATTGGTCATCTGAGCAGGACTTGCCCCACTAAGAATATACCCTCACCAGCCCGTGGAGGGGCATCATCAGTTTTGCTTGTGGGTGGGTCTGTGGGGAAACGAGAGGATAACCTGCAGAGTGTAATTGTGGGTGACCAAGTGACCGTGGGACTGAGAGATTCTGGAGCTTCATTCACCCTGGTGCGCCCTGAAGTGGTGAATACGGAGGACATAATCCCTGGAAGAACCATGTCCATCAAAGGAGTTGGGGGTGTGCGTCCCGCTGTGCCCCTGGCATGTGTGTACCTTGATTGGGGTGCGGGCAAAGGTTTGCGGGAAGTGGGGATTTCAGAGGATATCCCTGTTAATGTTCTGTTGGGGAATGATTTGGGCAGGATGCTCTGTCACTATGCTCCAGAGGACACTGTTTGTGAGCCAGGACTGACTGCTCCACCTAAGGTATTGTGTGAAACTTTGGGAGACATTGTGAAGTGTGATTGCTGGGAGGGAGAGCAGGGTGTGGATAAATATCTACCTGTAACTGAACCAGTGATGTCTACCAAATGTAATATAGGGGTGAGAAGTGATGTGCCTGTATCAAAATACTGTGAGGCTGGGATGTCAGAGAGTAAGGGGGAGGAGGAAGGTGAAAGCCAGGGATGTGTACCCCTGGTGGCAGTAGTAACACGTCAGCAGTGTGCCAGAGCTGCAGCGGTAGCACAGGCAGAGAATGGTGTAGACCCTATCCCACCCCTTGAGGCTCTGCCAGAGGGAGCAGTACCTTCTTGTGCAGCATGGTGGGGAGAGGGCAATAAGAGTTTCCTGGAAGCTCTGCGCAGTGACCCCTCCTTGGAAGGGCTGAGACACCGCGCTGAACAACCAGGCACTGACACAGATAGGCACCGTGTATATTGGGATAATAATATATTGTACTGGGAATCCCTTCCTGTCAATATACAGGGGACCAGGGAGGGAGAAAGACGACTAGTGGTTCCTAGGAAGTTCAGGGGTGAGCTGCTGAGGTTAGCCCACGAAACCCCTTTGGCAGGACACCTAGGGGTAACCAAGACAAAATCAAGATTGGCTCACAATTTCTACTGGCCTGGCATGGGCACTGCAGTTGCAAATTACTGCCGGTCCTGCCATGTCTGCCAGAGAGTGGGTAAATCTGGGGATGTTACTCGTGTTCCCTTAGTGCCTCTGCCCATCATAACTGTACCCTTTGAACGAGTTGCCGTAGATATTGTGGGGCCGTTGGCTATCCCCAGCAGTACAGGGAAGCAATTTATTCTGACAGTGGTGGATTATGCAACCAGATATCCTGAAGCCATCGCCTTATCCTCTATCAGGGCAGATAAGGTAGCGGACGCTCTGATCAGTATATTTTGCAGGGTGGGTTTCCCTAAAGAAATGCTCACTGATCGAGGTACGCAGTTTATGTCTAATCTGATGCAGAGTCTCTGTAAGAAGGTTAATGTACAGCACTTGGTAGCAAGCCCTTACCATCCCCAAACCAATGATCTCTGTGAGAGGTTTAATGAGACCTTGAAACAGATGCTCAAAACATTTGTAGAATCACAGGGCCGGGAATGGGAGAAGTATTTACCCCATTTACTATTTGCTTACAGGGAGGTACCACAGGAATCCACAGGTTTTTCACCCTTTGAATTACTCTATGGACGCAAAGTGCGGGGACCCCTAGATTTGGTAAGGGAAGAATGGGAGGGGAGGCTACACACTCCAGAAACTTCTGTGGTGGAATACGTTCTTAAGTTTAGGGACAGGATGCAGACATTGACAGGGCTAGTGCATGACAATCTTACAGCAGCGCAGTCTAGGCAGAAATATTGGTATGATCGCAATGCTAGGGACCGGGTCTATGAAGTGGGACAAAAGGTCATGGTTTTGAACCCCATAAGACAAAATAAGTTGCAGGCTGCCTGGGAGGGTCCCTTCCTCATTTTGCAGCGTTTAGAACCCACCACCTACGTAGTAGCCCTCGCTGAAAAGGGTGAGAGGCAGAGGCAGTATCATATTAACATGTTAAAGGAATATTATGACCCAGAGAATTTGGTACTCAGTGTATGTAGTTCACCAGAGGAAGAACTAGGTAATGATCCTTTGCTGGATCTGGTACAGGAAGCTAAAGGCCAGGAATCCCTACAAGATACAAAAATCAACCCAGAGCTCTCAGCTGAACAGAAGAGGCAGCTACATCAGGTACTAGGCCCCTTTAGTGACACATTTACCGGGCAGCCAGGACGAACCACACTAGCCACCCACCACGTAGATACTGATGGCCAACCACCACTACGACAGGTAGCCTACCGGGTATCCCCAGAGGTAAGGGCCCACATCCATAAGGAGATTGAAGACATGTTGGGGCTTGGGGTAATTAGGAAATCAAAGAGCCCCTGGGCTTCTCCTGTAGTGCTGGTTCCCAAGAAAGATAAATCCATCAGGTTTTGTGTAGACTATAGAAGGTTAAATGCAGTGACCACATTTGATGCTTACCCCATGCCCAGGATAGATGAACTACTGGATCAGTTAGCAGGTGCTCAGTATTTAACTATTATGGATTTGAGTCGAGGGTACTGGCAAATCCCTCTGACTCCAGAAGCCCAAGAGCGGTCAGCCTTTATCACTCCTTTTGGGTTGTATGAGTTCAGTGTGATGCCTTTTGGGATGAAAAATGCCCCGGCCACTTTTCAGCGATTGGTTAATCAATTATTGGAGAGCCATGAGGAATACGCCATGGCATACCTGGATGACATTGCCGTATTTAGCAAGACCTGGGAGGAGCACTTGGTTCATTTGGGCAAAGTAGTGGAGCAAATAAGAGGGGCAGGGCTCACCATCAAACCAGAAAAGTGTCAGATAGGCATGACAGAGGTGCAGTATCTGGGGCACAGAGTAGGAGGGGGGTCCATTCGCCCTGAACCCAGTAAGGTGGAATCTATTACGGCCTGGCCAGTCCCTAAGACCAAGAAACAGGTCATGTCATTTTTGGGGACAGCAGGGTATTATCGCAGATTTGTCCCAGACTACAGTGAGACAGCCAAACCACTCACAGATTTAACTAAAAAGAAAGTATCCAAGCAGATAACGTGGACTGAGGACTGTGAAAAAGCCTTCACTGCCTTAAAGACAGCCTTGTCTAGCTTCCCAGTCCTTCAGGCCCCAGATTTTAGTAAGAGGTTTGTGGTCCAGACAGATGCTTCCAACTTTGGGCTGGGAGCTGTGCTTAGCCAGGTTAACTCTAAAGGAGAAGAGCATCCTATCCTCTACCTTAGTAGGAAGCTGTTACCCAGGGAGGTGGCCTATGCAGTAATAGAAAAGGAGTGTCTAGCTGTTGTATGGGCTTTGCAGAAATTACAGCCATATCTGTACGGCCGAGACTTTACTGTCATCACTGATCACAACCCGCTGCATTGGCTGGACAGAGTATCAGGTAACAATGGTAAGCTGCTCCGTTGGAGCCTCATCCTCCAACAGTATAATTTCACTGTCCAACACAAAAAGGGCAGCTTGCATGGGAATGCAGATGGCCTGTCTCGGCAACTAGAGGGTTAATGGTAGACAGATAAATCAGCCTGTGGGTGCATTTTTCTGTCCACCATCTTAAGGGGGAGGTGTCATGCCAAAAGCATGAGTTGGTGTTTGATGTGTGTTTATATATGTTAAGAGTTGTTTTTTTGTAAACCTTGGGATGACATTTATTGTGGTCTTTGATCTTGCACCAGGCCTAGACCATAAAACATCTAGATAGCCATCACCAGAGCTGGACACAAGGAATTTCATAGAGTGGGCAATAGACTGCCAGCCCAGCCCCCTCTGATCCCCCCCAGGGGTCTGCCCACTGAGAAACAACTAGTTTAGATAATTGAGTGGTTGCTGGGACTAGCAACAGGTAACCAGGGGTCTGGTGTCATTAACTCTGTCACTTCCACACTCTCCCCACTGTCTCGGCTGGGCCTATAGCCCACGCACGTGACACACCAGAACCACTACATTAAGATGTAGTGGTTCTGATGACGATAGTGGCCCTTTAATATGAGGTAAATTAGAGATTAGTGCCACTAATAATATACTGGATTACCTACTTACCACCAGATGAGGACAAGAGGATGATGATGGGCTCAGGCTGCAGTATGGCTCCACTGGTCTGGTGTAGAAGAGGCTCTCTGGAGACTGTTTGTAACAGTGCTCACAAAAATCAATGAACAGGAAGCCGCTACATTCTTTGGGGCCCCTTACACAACTCAAGGTTTGGGCCCCCATGCAGTGGTGTATTTTGGTTTTGTGCTGCCCTAGGCATGACTAAACTTATGCACCCGCCTCAATCTTAATGTGCCCCACCGCTTCTGGTCAAGGCCACACCTCTTCCTTTTAAGACCCAACCATTCTGTAAACCCCACCTCTTTCTCTTTAAGCTCCACCTCTGTCCTCAAACAATTTATGAAGCAAACTTTGCCATCAAACTGCTTTCCAATACAATCTTTGTCCCAAAACAACTTTACAGTGCCAGCTTTGTCCCCAACCAGCTTATTAGTGCCATATTTACACCTAAACAACATGCCAGGGCTATCTTTGTTCACAAACAGTTTGCCAGTGCCATCTGGTATATCAGGCCTCTACGCTTTAAATGCATAAACTTGGTATATCACAGCAATCAGCTATAAATGCATAAACTTGATATATCATAGTAATCGGTTCTAAATGCAGAAACTATGTATATCATTGCAATCAGCTGTAAATGCATAAACTTAGTATATTTTGCCAATGACCTGAAGAGTGCCTCACTCTGAAGCCGCTGCCTCTGAGCGAGCACCAGGATGTTTTGTTAGACACGGCGATCAGGTCCGAGGGGAGGGTGGCAGACAGCTCAGTAGTAAGTTGAAGTTGTGGAGGCAGGTGGGGGTCACTCTATGCAGTAACTCATGGTGTCACCCTACTGGATATCCTCCAGTATCAGACCACTCAGAATCCTTAGTGCAATAATGCAATTATTCAGTTTATTTACAATACCAGTACAGGATACGGTTATCACAGGCCAACATTTAGAAGAAATGAAAACAGAAAACACTTGACTCCTACACATTTCAATGATTTTACAAACAAAGGTGTAATAAGCAACTTACTCAAGTTATTCAGGCTGGACATGGAAAAGTAGAAGTGTTAGGTCTAGCTCTCAGAACACATCAATTTCCAGGAGCAATGTTACCGACACAAAATGACAGAACTCCTAAAGGACCACTATAGTGCCAGGAAAACAAACTCGTTTTCCACTATAGGGTCATTAGATCCCCCCCACCCTCAGGGCTCACCTCCTGCCGGGCTGAAGGGTTTAAAACCCCTTCAGCCTCTTACATTTCTCCAGCACCGGGCTCCCTCGGCGCCGGTGACCTTTCCTCCCCCTGCCGACGTCAACTTGAATGCGCATGCACGGCAAGAGCAGCGCGCACATTCAAACCGCCCATAGGAAAGCATTACTCAATGCTTTCCTATGGACGTCCAGCGTCTTCTCACTGTGATTTTCACCATGAGAATCGCGGAAGAGCCTCTAGCGGCTGTCACTGAGACAGCCACTAGAGGCTGGATTAACCCTCAGTGAAACATAGCAGTTTCTCTGAAATTGCTATGTTTTCAGCTGCAAGGTTAAAAGTAGAGGGACCTGGCACCATTGAGCTGAAGTGGCCTGGGTGCCTATAGTGGTCCTTTAAGTATCCCTCTTTAGGAGAGGCAGCACTTATTTTGGACAATAAAACTCACATTCTTATGTAATTCAGACAGCTAATAAAGCTTGCACTATAACTGAAATTCATTAAAGTGCAAGCTTTATTACCTAACTGAATTACACAATTCAGCCATAGTCAATAAAAGCCATATTGACTATATATAGAGAACAGCCATATAGTCTGTGAGTATATAGATAGGAATGTGACATTATACACAGCCATGTAGACTGTATGAATATAGATTGAGGCAATTTACTTATTGAGAAAGCCATATAGACTGCATGTATATAAATAGGGGCATTTTACTTCTTGAGGGAGCCATATACTGTGTGTATATAGGTAGGTGTGTGACAATATTCACGCTGTATAGTCTATGTATATATATATATATATATATATATATATATAGATGGGAGCCTTTTATTTATAGAAAACGGCCACATAGTCTTTGTGTATATAGATATGAGCCTTTTCTATAAATAAAAGTCTCCCAACTTTTTGATGGACCTGGCTTCTCTATTACAGTATAAACTATGAGTCTTTTACTCCATACTTCTCATTTTAACAAAACAACTCCTTTGTAATTAAACAAATTAAAGAATTGGAACAAAAAAAAATTCAACAACCTAGAAACATACAGTGAAAGACAAATCAAACCACTTAAATAAAAAAAATGGAGAAATCAATTAGATTTAAAAAGAGCAAATAAACAGAATAATAGAATGGAAGAGGATGGAGAACTAACAAATATATATATGTTAAAACTGACATTTTGTGCAGTTTAAGGATCCCTACAGTCAGGGCAGTACTGGGACAATGTTACATGCAGCACCAGCCATTTGCACCTGTCACCATTTTAATTCTGCTCACCTATTAAAGGACCACTATAGTGCCAGGAAAACATATAGTGCCCCCACCCTCAGAGTCCCACTCCCGCCCGGCTCTGGGGAGAGGAGAGGGGTAAAACTTACCTTTTTTCCAGCGCCGGGCGGGGAGCTCTCCTACTCCTTTTCGCCTCCGATCCTCCCATTCGGCTGAATGCGCACGCGCGGCAAGAGCTGCGCGCACATTCAGCCGGTCTCATAGGAAAGCATTCATAATGCTTTCCTATAGAGGCTTGCGTGTTCTCACTGTGATTTTCACAGTGAGAATCACGCAAGCGGCTGTCAATGAGACAGCCGCTAGAGGATTTGGAGGATGGATTAACCCATTTATAAACATAGCAGTTTCTCTGAATGGGTTAACCCTAGAGGAACCTGGCACCCAGATCACTTCATTAAGCTGAAGTGGTCTGGGTGCCTAGAGTGGTCCTTTAATGAAAGGTGTGTCAGATGAAACTGAAGACCTGGAGATAGAGGGATGATCCTACCTTCCCAGACTCCTTCCAACACATTACTTAGGAAGCATGAGATGGAGGAGCAGAGGCTGCACTAGAGAGGTACCGCATGGTCTGTCAGGGGGCGTGGTCTGTCAGGGGGAGTGTCAGCTGTCAAGTTGATGTCGGGAGAGGGTCTGGAAGGCTCCATTAGCTGATAATCCGGAGGGGTGTGCAGCAGTTACTGGAGTGCTTATAATGCTGACTGACTGCTGCCTTGTAGGAGAGAGACAGATTATCCTGCTGCAATTTCTTCCAGCCTCACTCCCTTTCCCTTTTCAAAATTTGCTTGGGAACAAAAATAAATATTACCAGAGTGAGGATGGCAGCTTGTCACCCCCGTTTTTTGCCGCCCCCTTGGAATGTGCCACCCAAGACAAGTGCCTTGTTTGCCTCGCTGAAGATACACAACTGCCTTAGTGTTCTCCCTTACCCCACTGTCCCTTAGTGATATCCCCTCCCCTCCATTCCATTAATGCTCTTCTCACCCATCCTGTCCCTTAGTGATCTCCCCTGTTCCTTAGTGATCTCCGCTACCCCTCTGTCCCTTAGTGCTCTCTACTCCCCTCCCTTAGAGCTGTCCCCTCCGTCCTTAGAGCTCTTGCCTGTCCCTTAGTGGTTTCTCCCTTCTCTTCCCTATCCCTTAGTGGTCTCCCCCCCTCTTAGTGGTCTTTTCCAGTCCCCCCTCTCCCACCTTAGTGGTCCTCTCCCCCTTAGTGGTCCTCTTCCTCTACCCCCCCTTAGTGGTCCTCCCTCCCCCCCTCTTAGTGGTCCTCCATCTCCCTCAACCCCTTAGTGGTCCTTCCTCTCCCCCAACCCCTTAGTGGTCTTCCCTCTCCCCCAACCCTCTTAGTGGTCCTCACTCCCTCCTCTTTAGTGGTCCTCTCTCTCCTCCCCTTCTGAGTCATCATACCTCCCCCTCTTAGTGGTCCTTCCACCTCCACCATTAGTGGTCCTCCCTTTCCTCCCCCCCCCCCCCCTTTGGTGGTCCTCCCTCCCTCTCTCCTACCCCCTTAGTATTATCCACCCTCCCTGTTGTGCCTCCTACCTATCTTTGTAGTGTGGCGGCACAGAGTGCGGTACAGGAGCTTCTGTTTCCTGTGCCCGGCCTGACTGACAATAAGTGCTCTCTTACTGTCAGTCCGGCCGGGTACAGGAAACAGAAGAGGTCCGCGCCGCCCGTCCACTCTACTTTGAGTGACTGTCAAGAGGGAGTGCTGCGCGCTTCCCTCCTGTAGGATCACTCAAATCTGGCACCCCAAGGGTCGCCTATAGTATGTTCCGGCCCTAAGTCAAGTACAGCCCTGGCCAATCAGCATCTCCTCATAGAGATGCATTGAATCAATGCATCTCTATGAGGAAATTTCAGTGTCTCCATGCAGAGGATGGAGACACTGAATGGCAGTGCTGCACAGTGTGCACCACTACCCCAGAGAGCACCTCTAGCAGTTATCTGAGGAGTGGCCAGTGGAGTATTCACTAGTCTGTAATGTAAACACTGCATTTTCTCTGAAAAGACAATGTTTACTGTAAAAAGACTGAAGGGAATGATTATACTCACTAGAACAAATACAATAAGCTGTAGTTATTCTGGTGACTATAGTGTCCCTTTAAATAAATAATAAAATAGACTCTAAAACTTACATTTATTCCAGTGCAGAAACCAAGACCTCCCTGACTCCACGTCCACCTTGGCGCAGGCTGAGGGGAGAACATTGGCGGCACAGCGGGGGGCGCCGTTGGCTGTCTGGCACTAGAATGCTGTGCGTACTGGCATCACATACCAAATTTGCTGCCAGAAGTGGGGTTGCAAACTCTAGCAGCTAGGGGGTTAATTTCTGTATGTTCATTGTTTCAAAGCCAAAAACTGCACATTCAGACTCCAGACACCAAATCAATGAGGTGGTCATGGTGCTTGGTCCTTAAAGGACCACTATAGTGCCAGGAAAACATACTCGTTTTCCTGGAACTATAGTGCCCTGAGGGTGCCCCCACCCTCAGGGTCCCCCTCCCGCCCGGCTCTGGAAGGGGGAAAGGGGTAAAAACTTACCTTTTTCCAGCGCTGGGCGGGGAGCTCTCTCCTCCCATCCTCCTTCTCTCCCTCGCCGGGAAAATCGCACGCGCGCGCTGCGCGATTCAGCCGGTCGCATAGAAAGCATTATCAATGCTTTATAGACGCTGAGCGTGCTCTCACTGTGAAAATCACAGTGAGAAGCACGCAAGCGCCTCTAGCGGCTGTCAATGAGACAGCCGCTAGAGGGAATGGGGGAAGGCTTAACCCATTCATAAACATAGCAGTTTCTCTGAAACTGCTATGTTTATAAAAAAAAATGGGTTAACCCTAGCTGGACCAGGCACCCAGACCACTTCATTAAGCTGAAGTGGTCTGGGTGCCTAGAGTGATCCTTTAACTCTTTAAAATTAAACTCAATAAATTGCATTGCAATGTTTTGTTATATATGATGGCATTTTGTACAATACATTTTGGGTGCACAGACCATCTATGCACCATTATTTAAACACTTTAAATTAGAATAAAGTTCGATCTACACATTTGTTAACATTTCTATTTGCACAATCCATTGATCAGTATTTGTATCTATGCAAAGCAGATCTCATAAGTCTGAATGACAAGTTAAGTTTAAGCACAAGTGGAGCTGGTCCATGTTCATGTAAATAACTACAAAACATTATTTGATTGTAGATTCAGTAACAGTCACAGTTATTCACTAATGTGTTTATTTTCAGAAATGATATGGGAATTCAAAGCAAACTTCAAAACGTAGCTAAATTAGCTAAACTTTAAATAGCCAAGTTGGAGAATTTTTCCACATTTGCAATTGTTGCCTAAAATGTATAACTCACTTTGATATCCAAGCAGTCCACACTTCAGTGAATCATGCCAATTGTTTTATTAGTATTAAAATATTTTGGGGGTTTTTCTGAGACCTGAAGAAGCGTACATGGTACATTGAACACCAGACCAGAGTATTGCAAAAAATCCTACTAAATTTTACATTTTGATGCGTACTTCCTGTCTTCAGCCCCTTGCATCTTCATTCCTATTTTCATAACTTAAAGTTCCAGGAGGTATTGTACAGTCTAAATATATGTGCATACCTAGTGAGCTATCATTGTTTTAAACATGTTGGTATTGTCCATTAGACAGGTTGAATTCTATTTCATCACAGTTTGGTGCTATGGACATGGTTGTTATTTTAAACCATTTATCTTCTTCTAGGATAGACGAGGGTGATGCAGCCATCCGTATTCAACAGTTTTGGAGGCGCCAACGCAATCAAAAGATTTTTAAACTTCTAAAGCATGCGGCACGTGCTGCTGTAAGTATATATTAATGTGAATGTACTATGCTGTCCTAGTTGTAGTTATATAGCTAGAGTCATAGCTGATTAAAATCATCATAAAATCATATTCATCAACGGATGGACAGTTTAGGTTTCATAACTCTACCTGTGTCTTTTTTTTGACAGTTTATATGTAGTAATTTGAGCTACTTGTGGGTTGTATTTCAAATTCATCATCTTACTGTAAGCATTATGGTGCAAAGCGTTTTTGGTGTTCAGTTGTCCAAATTTGCAACTTTGCAATATGCAACTGTTCACAAAAGCAAAATTCAGTTATTTTAGCTTTATTTGCACTTCTATTCAGCAGCCATTCGATAGCTGCTAAAATCAGCTAAATCAATATAAATTTGCATCTTTAAACATACGTCATCTTAGCTTTCACTTATCCTATCATACCACACTGTTTGGTTACAGTTCCATTGCAGTTTGGCTGCAGCTGTTTTTATATGAATTTCATTCCTTTAGTTAGACTCATTTGAATATAGCAGGGAGCTATTTGGATCATTGAAGCTTGTATGTGCTTATAGTTTGTGTTATTCTTTTGCAGGAATCATCGGCAGCAAATGGCATTTTAAAGAAAGTTAGCCCTTTAGAAGCAGAATTGTTAAGAGATCCCAGCATGCAGTGTAAAGTAAGATTCAGGTATGCAATCAATACGATTGTTTACATTTTAAAAAAATGCATTAAAATACCGACATCTAAAATGTACACCACATCGTCTGGTGTAATAATGCTTTCCATTTCCTATCCAAAAATCTTGATATTTTAGATTGTGACGATTGACCATGCACATTTCCCCCCAAAATTAAACAGTTCCACCAATACTTACTTAGCCCAACAATCACCAATACTTGTTTACTCCAACAATCACACTCCACACACTGACGAAATCTGGATATCAAGCAATATTGACTCACTATAGCTACATATATTGGCAGGGTTATTTACTATAGTGAGAATTGTGGGGGATTCCAAGTGAATTCAAATTGAAGGCCAAAATAGCTGAATTGGAAAAATTCTCAAGTTCAGCTATGTTTCCAGCTATATTGGTTTAAAATTTTAAATTCACTTTAAATTTCCAACAGTTCTCACTTTATTGAATAACCCTGTTAAAGGGACCATGTTATATTCTCTAACATTCTATAAGCAATATTTCCCTTGGCATTTACGATGTGCCCATAGCAAACATTCGTCTCATCTACACGTGTATTTACCTTTTCTATTAGAATGCACGTTTTTTTATTTAAAGGAACACTATAGTATAAGGAATGCAAACATGCGTTCCTGATAGTGTAGTGTTTAACTGTGTAGGTATCCGGTGTTTTTACTCCTTTTTTTGTACGTATTAAACTGTAATGGTCCTGGGGGTTATAGTGTCCCTTTAATATTTATGTGTATTTTCTTCTGGGATTTTGGTCCAGAATGGGTATTTTAAGAATTGCTCCTGGCTGTGGGTACATTATTCAAATGTTAATAAAATTTTGTTTCTTGTTACAGATTTGCAGGCTGTGAATTTCCACCTTTTATCGTTTTCAAGATTTTTCATTGTTCGGGTGGTTATGGAAACAAATACATAAGTGGAAAGAGAATAATCAATACTTCAAGTCAGGTGATTTGCACCTTTTATTAAATGTACAGCATTGTTAACAAGTTCAATACAGAATAAAATACATTACAATTGTATTGCATTAACTAAAATATTAAGCGTTATATTTTTTAGCCTTCTTTTAAATATATATCGATTATTTTGTGTGTGCATGCAAGCGAAGCATTGGCACAGTGAGACCTTTGGGAGGGCATAGGGACACATGTGCACGTGGCACACAGCTGTACTCACAGAGCGCCAACCCATGCTGCCAGGTTCGTGATAATGATAGAGGCTGAACTCTTGATGTGTTATCTCCCATCAGTATTCAAGGGAATGTCTGCTAGTATGGGCTCCTGCCTCTCATTTCAAACAGAGGCTGACCTAGCAGGACCAGTGATTATGGGAGAACGCAGATGAAACAGAGATGGAAGGGAAATCCAAAGGAAAAGACTAAGGCAATGGGAGGGAGGCAGACTAGAAGGATGGTGAGAGAACGATAGGGAGATAAAACGGGATGTAGGGAATGTGATGATGAATAAGAATGCTATGAGATGGGAAATAGATTGTGGACAGGAAGTCAGGGACATTTAGAATTAAAATGGATTGAGACAGTAGAGGAATTTGAATGAAGGAAGAGAGCATACTAGGGTTTAAACCTCCTTTAGGGACTAGACATGCACAAGGTTTTCTTGACGGCTAAGTTCTTTGATCCAGTTAAGTGTTAGCGGAGAGGTTGGAAGACAGGAGAGGGTAAAAAAAAGTATGTTTCATCTTACTTAATGTCTTCTACCTTCATATTGATACAACCTATTTGATCCCTATTATATGTTACATACCAAATAAGGTATATTGCAATATTAAACTCAAGCAGTTGTGGATAGTCTCTCAGTGTGCTCCTCCATATGTGTTTTTTATTTTTTTTCCTTGATTGGTTTATTGTCGAAAGAGAGGAAATCAGATGTTGATGGATTTAGTCCTATATATATTATTATACAGGATCTACATACAAACTACACGTACATTTTCGATGTAATATCTATACTTCCTGTGTTCATGTATTACTGTGTTTCTTTCAGTCTCTTTTATACATGTTTTAAGATTGTCTTTTGTCTATTGTGAAATTTTTATTTTATTTTTCTTAAGAAAATAATAAAGATTATAAATATTAAAAAAAAAAGAAGGAAGAGAGCAACTGAGAAAGAGGTAAAGGGAAATAGGATATTGGGATATTGAGAGATCCAATATGGATAGATAGTCACAGAAAATGGAGACGGGGAATTATTGTTTTATTTCCCTCAGAAGAAAAAAAATACATCCTTTGTTATTTTCAGAAGTTTTAGAATTTTACAAGAAGAGAAAGATAAAAGGTGTATATACAAATCCAACCCTCCAAAATAATAGAAGTGCTAATGACAATGCGATGATTACTCAAATAACTGATCGCTAAAATGATGCTGATTAGAGTTAAATCAATAATGGCTTTGGTATCGTTATTCAGCTATTTTATTTAATATAGGCTCAATCAATGAAGATGGGTAATTGAAAGAATGTTACATATATTGGAATATTAAAATATTTGCAAGTCAAAGCCCCATGATGCACTGTTTTTGTTATTATCAGTGAAAATGCCCCAAATTACCTAATGTTTAATTTGCTGTTCAGGTTGATCATGCATATTTATAGTCCATTACAAGTACTTTTAAAGTATACTAAACATTATATATCTTGGTATATCATCACATTAAGTTAGCAATATGTGTTATAAACTCTTCTACTTCAAAAATGCAAATATTTACAGAATTAAAACACATTTTAAAACTTGCCCAATAGCACATTATATTACATCTCTTGATTTAGACCTGGAGCCATCATATTAAGTTGAGTAGTGATCTGTAAAATGACAATACAGTAAAGTATGTCAAGATACAGTAGGTTTAACAGTAACTGCTGCATTTCCTTTGTTAATCAATATCTTTGATTTCAGGCTGCAAAAAATGCCTGCAAATTGATGGGCCATCGTGCCTATTATGAGCAAATCATTTGTGATGAACTACAGTATCAGAAGCATGGAATAACAGACATTGTGGATGTGGCAACTCTGAAAGATTACATGCAAGTATGAAAAAAGTTAGATATCTGCATTTAGAATGTGAAGAAATAGTAGAGTAGATCATGTTCTCTATCATCAACCTGCCTATTCTTCAAAGGCTTTACAGTGAGTTGAAAAATAAAAAAAACGTCCCTCCAGAAGTTCCATATAACATTGCGGCATTTTCTGTTTGTATAATCCTTCAGACTGCTTGCTGACCTGTTTTTTAGCTTGGTACATATTTTATATATCCTCTGCCTCCAGTCTCCAGGCTTGCTCACATCAGAGTAGGAAATAGCCACATCTCTTATGTTGTATAAGGGTAGGACGTGCACTATGAAAGTGTTTTGGAAGCCTGATGGACCACTCATGAGTTCTAGATCAGGCGAGACTCCCTAGCTATGGAGGTTCCACATCGTGTATGTAGGCAAGAAACCAGGTGTGTGAATTACCCCAGGTAGGCTCTATATCAGTGGTTCATCAGTCCTTATGGTCCATCAACAGTCCAGGATTTATGTATTTCCCTGTTTTATTCCAATGCATATACTGACAATACCTGGACTAATGGTGTGTTTTGAGGACTGGTTTGGGAAACACTGCTCTATTTCATCAACCTCCATGACAAAATAAAGAAATGCATATATATGTATAGTGAAGGCTCCAGTATATATTAGACATGAATATATATGAAAGTGTAAAAACAGCTGCATATAGTCTGATTTGAAGCCAACTAGTTTAGACTAACAAGATCCTTCTGAATATGTGGTATGCTTTGTTGCATCAATTTTAAGAGGTTATGGTACTTTCTGTTTGCATTAAACATTGGTTTTCAAAGCATGCAACCCATCAAGTGAACATTTTAAAGGAACACTATAGCGTTAGAAATACAAATATGTATTCCTAATGCTATAGATCCCTGGTCACCTAAGTGGTGAGTAGGGCCCCTTCTGCGTCTAATAAAAGGTTAATTAACCATTTATTTGCTTACCTTAATCCAGCGCCGGGCTCCCTCGACACTGGTGACTTCTCCTCCATCTACGTCAGCTTCTGAGTGGAGCCAAAATGTGCATGCGGTGCCAGAGGCGCGTGCGTGTTCAAACCCACCAGGGGAGACAGCCACTAGAGGCTGGATTAACCCTGCAGTGTAAACATAGCCATTTCTATGAAACTGCTATGTTTTCAGCTGCAGGGTTTAAACTAGGGGGACCTGGCACCCAGACCACTTCATTCAGCTGAAGGGGTCTGGGTGCCTATAGTCCATGACCGAAGTGCCCAAGGCAGCCAGGGGCCCGGCCGCTCAGCCATGCTCCAGCTGGAGAGATCAGAGATCTCTCCAACTGGAACGGCAAAAATAAAATAAAAAATAATTTCCTTTAATAGGTTGCTGGGGCCCCCGATGCAGGCGGGGCCCCCGATGCAGGCAGGGCCCCAGCAATCACCCACCCTCCCCTCTCGCCCCCCTCACCTGAGACCTGGCAGCTTCACCTCCTCTCTGCCAGGTCTCCTTCTCCCTGTCCCGCGGTGCTCTCTGTGATGGGAGAGGCGGGGCCAGGAAGTGACATCACTTCCTGTACTCTCCTGTCACACACAGAGCCCGATGAGGGGAAGGAGCAGCAGCCTGGGAGAACAGAGAGACAGGTAGGCACTAATCACCCCTCCCCCACCCCACTGTCACTAGTCACCCCCCTACTGTCACTAGTCACCCCCCCACTGTCACTTGTCACCCCCCCTCACTGTCACTAGTCACCCCCTCCAATGTCACTAGTCATACCCCCCACTGTCACTAGTCACCCCCTTCACTGTCACTAGTCACCCCCACTGTCACTAGTCACCCCCCCACTGTCACTAGTCACCCCCCCACCACTGTCACTAGTCACCCTCACTGTCACTAGTCACCCCTCACTGTCACTAGTCACTCCCCCCTGTCACTAGTCCACCCCCTCACTGTCACTAGTCACCCCCCTCACTGTCACTAGTCACCCCACTGTGTCACTAGTCACCCCCCTCACTGTGTCACTAGTCACCCCCACTGTCACTAGTCACCCCCTCACTGTCACAGTCACTGTCACTAGTCACCCCACTGTCACTAGTCACTCCCCTCACTGTCACTACTGTCACTAGTCACCCCTCACTGTCACTAGTCACCCCCTCACTGTCACTAGTCACTTCACGTCCTCTCAGTCTGTCACCCCTACTGTCACTAGTCACCCCACTGTGTCACTAGTCACCCCTCACTGTGTCACTAGTCACCCCTCCACTGTCACTAGTCACCCCCTCACTGTCACTAGTCACCCCCACTGTCACTAGTCACCCCTCACTGTGTCACTAGTTACCCTCCCACTGTGTCACTAGTCACCCCCCTCACTGTGTCACTAGTCACCCCCCCCACTGTGTCACTAGTAACCCCCTCCCTCACTCTGTCACTAGTCACCCCTTCCCTCCCTCACTTTGTCGCTAGTCACCCCTTCCCTCCCTTACTCTGTCACTAGTCACCCCCTCCCTCACTCTGTCACTAGTCACCCCCTCCCTCTGTCACTGGTCATCCCCTCCCTCACTCTGTCACTAGCCACCCACTCACTCTAGTGGCAAAGTGAGGGAGGGAAGAGGTGACTGGTGACAGACTGAGGGGATGACTGGTGACAGAGGGAGATAGCGACTAGTGACAGAGGGAGGTAGTGACTAGTGATAGAGTGAGGGAGGGGGTGACTGTCAGTAGTCACCCCATCCCTCTCTCTGTCACTAGTCACTCCCTACCTAACTCTGTCACTGTCACCCCCTCACTCACTCTGTCACTAATCACCCCCTCTGTCACTAGTCACCCCATCCCTCACTATGTCACCAGTCATCCCCTCACTCTGTCACCAGTCACCCCTTCCATCCTTCACAGTGACAGAGTTAGGGAGGGAGAGACTAGTGATAGAGAGAGGGATGGGGTGACTAGTGACAGAGGGGGTGATTAGTGACAGAGTGAGTGAGGGGGTGACAGTGACAGAGTTAGGTAGGGAGTGACTAGTGACAGAGAGAGGGATGGGGTGACTACTGACAGTCACCCCCTCCCTCACTCTATCACTAGTCACTACCTCCCTCTGTCACTAGTCGCTATCTCCCTCTGTCACCAGTCATCCCCTCAGTCTGTCACCAGTCACCTCTTCCCTCCCTCACTTTGCCACTAGTCATCTCTTCCCTCCCTCCCTCCCTCACTCTGCCACTAGTCACCCATTCCCTAACTCTGTCACTAGTCACCTACTCTCCCTCCCTCTGTCACTAGTCACCCACTCCCTCACTCTGTCACCAGTTACCCCCACTCACTGTGTCCCCCCCTCACTCTGCCACCACGCAACCCCTCCCTCCCTCACTCTGCCACCAGGTACCCCCTCACTCTGCCACCTGTCACATCCTCCCACACTCTTCCACCTGTCACCTTCTCCCTCACACACTCTGTCACCTGTCACATATGCATTCACACAGACACTATATACAAAAAAGCACATGTAGTCATCCAGACATGCACAAGTGCATTCACACAGACTCAAATACAAACATGCATTGATACACAGGTCTTCACAATATACACATCCAAATGAATGCCGTATTATGAGTTATATTTAACATTTATTTAATGCACATATATTTGGCCTTCAAAGGGCCTGGGATCTAATTTTTCCCGGGGGCCCCAAAGGCCCCTGCCTATAGTGGTCCTTTAAGAGATACTTGTAAAATATAAAATGGGTTTACACGTATAATAACCTAGTTTCTATTCACACGTAGCAGAGCTATCAAACTGCAGCTCTCTCTGTTGGTAGACTGAAATATATGTGTTTTTGCCAATCTCTTAGAGTGCTATTGAAATATTGGTGCTGAGTTTCTCTTAAAGGACCACTATAGGCACCCAGACCACTTCAGCTCAATGAAGTGGTCTGGGTGCCAGGTCCATCTAGGATTAACCCTTTCTGCTGTAAACATAGCAGTGTCAGAGAAACTGTTATGTTTACCTATGGGTTAATCCAGCCTCTAGTGGCTTTCTCATTGACAGCCGCTAGAGGCGCTTCCGCACTTCTCACTGTGATTTTCACATTGAGAAGACGCCAGCCTCCATAGGAAAGCATTGAGAATGCGCATTCAGCTGATGATGGGAAAGGAGGAGGAGAGTCCCCACCACCGAGGGAGCCCGGCGGTGGAGAAAAGGTAAGTGTTTAACCCCTTCCTCATCCTAGAGCCCGGCGGGAGGGGGCCCTAAGGGTGGGGGGGACCTAGAGACCCTATAGTGCCAGGAAAACGAGTATGTTTTCCTGGCACTATAGTGGTCCTTTAACTGTAGCTGAAATTTCATAATTCACTTTAACATTTTATTTCAGTACACTAGTCACCTAGATGAGACTCCTGCTCACCTAGGAGGTCGTGATAACTGCTGGAGAAGATTATCTCTAAAAAACATGCCACGGACTACAATTATGTATGATATAATGGACTATGCAGAGTCTGGAACTTTGTCCGATAGACTTAAACAGGAAATGAAATTGCTTTTGCGGGTTCCCCACAGTGAAGATGTTCAAAGGAGGCAACTAAGTGCTCTAACACAAATCAGGTTTGCTAAACTACATTACATTCATCTTCTATTGGAATATACTACTCAGAATCACGAAGGGGACATCTTGTTTTAGGCTCTTTTTTTTAAATAAGGCATCCTTTTTAATAAGGCATTATTTTTACAGTTATCAGACCGGGGTGGTTGGTCTCTGTGCACCCCTAATTCAGGAAGCATATGTTATGGTGGTATTCATGGCCCTTTAAAAGACATACAGAATAGTGTATGAACGTGTGATATCATTTTGATGTTTCATATAGGATATTTGGAAAATATTTAATGGACTATCTAGGCTGAAGTTGACCTATTCTTTTTGCAATGCATTATGATGCTTTTATCTTTTCTCCTTTCTTTTTTATATCTCTATCACTTGCTATAATGATTCATATAACTATATTAAACTTTACATTTGGTAAACACTTCCCATGTATGACTTTTTGACTATATTAAAGGTACACTCCAAATGTTTTTGTACAGTTTGATACATCTGGGTCTCGCTGGTCATGTGCTTCATGTCTTCTCGAGCAGAAGAAACCAGATGCTGATGTTGGGTCCCATTTGTTGGCTAAAGGCATCTGCTGACCACTCTCAGCCAGTGAATAAGTTCATGTCTTGAACAAATGAACATCTTGTTTCTTTAGCTCGTTGAAAACTGGAAGCAGCATGGGTGCTCGGCAGGACTTGGGTAAGTGTCAAATCATAATAAACATTTTTACAGTATACACTAGGACAGTGTCAGGGCATTCCTGGTATCATAGCTATAGTGGTGACAGGCTGAAGTGGTTATGGTGCTTGGAGTGTTAAAAATAAATACACACACACACACACACACTGACACACAAGTGTGAACTGTGATTATAATGATGTTCACAAACAATGTAAAATGTGGGCAAATAAATGTATGCAAAACAAATTAATATGCTTACATTTATCGGACCTATAATAAGAACAATTTTTAAAAAATGAAAATTTTGAGCTGCAGTGGTCTGGGTGACTATAGTGGTCCTTTAAATTTGAACCGAGACGAATTACACGTCTAGTTTTTTTATCTACCTGTCTAGTTACATGCTATACAAGCCCCCACCTTCATTCATTGGCTTATTCTCAGCCTTTTGTAAAAGAACCTGAGATACAATACTATTCAATAGCTCTACTCACAAAACTGTAAATGGAGCTGTCAATTAACTGATAGCAAAGTGCTGAACTATAGGTCCCATAAATTAATTGAAAATAATGGGAGCACTCTGACTGTCCACTTCTTCATTTAAGAAGAGCTCCCTGTAGTAGATGCAAAGCCTACGTACTTGTAGCAGGTATCTTTGGTTCTCCTCTTTTTTGCATATCTTGAATATATTAACATAATTAATTAATTAATTAGAAGGGTAGTCACCCCCAGCCTGGAGTTTTTCCTGTACGGAAAAAATATTTTAGGTAACGGATTAAAAGTCTTTAGCGGTCTTTATTTTTGCAGATCTCCTGTACCTCCTCCATCAGCAATATCTACACATTGGTCATCACAAAAAGCAGGAGCACTCAGACACTCTTCAAGGCGTTCCCAGAGAGTTCGTTGCAAAGTAGCCAAAATGAGGAGAATTTATGGATTGGAGAGGGAAAAGGAGGTAAATAAATAGAGCTTATTCATTTCTTTATTATATATTTTTTGGATTTCGAATTTAGATTATGACACAAGAACAAAAGTTGTACCCTGATTTATATTTGTCCACTGTTTCAGGAATTGTGTAGTCACTGCATACTACAGGACTTGTTGGTTTTTGCCCTAAAATAGGTTAAATTTTACCATCTTGTTCATTATATATAGATTCATTATTTTCCTTTCATGCATATTTTTATCATTATATATTCACACACACATCATACAACGGTGCAGGAAAAATACATTTGTAGCAGGCAGTAGTAGATAAAGGTTTATAGGCTCAGTAGTTATGCCATTTATGTAATATAAATTATTTTGTTTTCACATTAAATAATTACAGTTCACCTTAACAATCCTGCGAGTGCTCCTGCAGAAGCACTTTTTAAAATAATTTATGCAATAGTTTGTGACATTCAGTTATGTTGGAAGTACTTTTCTTTCACATAAAGTATGTGACACCTTTTAAAAAGCTATAGATCAGGGGTAGGCAACCCTCGGCACTCCAGATGTTGCTGATTACATCTCCCATGATGCTTTGCCAGCATTATGGCCGTAAGAGCATACATGTGCATAGGTGTTGAGGGATTCCTTCCAAATGTGTATACAAAGACATGCATTTGCATGAGCAATTTTTATTGTTAAATGAATTTAGGTGGTATACAGCAAAAATGAAAACCTAAAAAAAACTTTATAACAAAAAATAGTTAGAGGTATGTGCATAAATCTCAGGTGACTCTTATGCTTTAAGATATAGTATGAGCCTCTATTTCTTAACATAATCTGTAGCCACTGTCAAATTACATTGTTTTTGTGTTTCCACTCTAATGACTGCATACAAAAACAAGTGCCTGGTACTGCACTGTGACTGTGAAATTAAAGGAACACTATAGTCAACTAAACAACTTTAGTTTAATGAAGCAGTTTTAGTGTATAGATCGTGCTTCTTGGGTTTTACTGCTCAATTCTCTGCCATTCGGAGTTAAATAACTTTGTTTCTGTTTATGCATCCCTCATCACACCTCCTCTGACTTTGATTGACACAGCCTGCATGAAAACAACTGGTTTCACTTTCAAAAAGATGTAATTTACCTTAAACAATTGTATACTTTCTCTGTAAATTGAACTTTAATCACATACAGAAAGGCTCTTGCGGGGTCTAGCAAGCTATTTAACCCCTTAAGGACAGATGACATGTCATGATTCCCTTTTATTCCAGAAGTTTGGTCCTTAAGGGGTTAAGGAACATTATAGTCACCTAAACAACTTTAACTTAATGAAGCAGTTTTAGTGTGTAGATCATGCCTCTCAGGTTTCACTGCTCAATACACTACCATTTAGGAGTTAAATCACTTTGTTTCTTTTTATAAAGCACTTGTCACACCTCCCCTGACTCTGATTGACACAGCCTGAATGAAAACAAAACTGGTTTCACTTTCAATCAGATGTAATTTACCTTAAAGGACCACTATAGGCACCTAGGCCACTTCAGCTCAATGAAGTGGTCTGGGTGCCAGGTCCATCTGGGGTTAACCCTGCAGCTGTAAACATAGTTTCAGAGAAACTGCTATGTTTCACTGAGGGTTAATCCAGCCTGTAGTGCAGGGGTTCTCAACGTTAGTCCTCAGGACCCCCTACCAGTCTAAGGTGTTTAGAAAAAGAAAAAAAAACACCTTAGAGTCTAAGGTGTTTTTTTCCCCTTTTTCTAAACACCTGAGACACACCCAGGTAATCCCCAAATCCTGGACTGGTAGGGGGTCCTGAGGACTGGGTTGAGAACCCCTGCTGTAGTGGCTGTCTCATTGACAGCTGCTAGATGCGCTTCCGTGCTTTTCCCTGTGATTTTCACAGTGAGAAGACGCTGCCGTCCATAGGAAAACATTGAGAAATGCTTTCCTATGGACTGATTGAATGCGCGCGTGGCTCTTGACACGCGTGCGCATTCGGATGATGACGTTGGAAGAGGGAGGAGAGTCCCCAGAGGGAGCCCGGTGCTGGAGAAAGGTAAGTGTTTAACCCCTTCCTCCCCCTTTAGCCCAGCGGGAGTGGGACCCTGAGACCCTATAGAGCCAGGAAAATTAGTTTGTTTTCGTGGCACTATAGTGGTCCTTTAAACAATTTTATCTCTTGCTCTGTAAATTGAACTTTAATGACATACAGGAGGCTCTTGCAGGGTCTAGCAATCCATTAACATGGCAGGGGATAAAAAAAACTAATTAAATAGAACTTGCAATAAAGGAAGGATAACATTAAATGGCAGATAATTTAGCACTGAGACTGCAGGGGCATGATCTATATACCAAACTGCTTCATTAAGCTACAGTTGTTTGGTGACTATAGGGTACTTTTAAAGTGACCCTATAGTCACCAAACCAACTTTAGCTTATTGAAGCAGTTTTGGTGTATAGATCATGTCCCTGCAGTCTCACTGCTCAATTCTCTGCCATTTAGGAGTTAAATCACTTTGTTTATGAACCCTAGTCACACCTCCTTGCATGTGACTTGCACAGCATTCCTAAACACTTCCGGTAAAGAGTCATCTTAAGTTTATCCTTGCTTTATTGCAAGTACTGTTTAATTAAGATTTTCTTATCCCCTGTTATGTTAACAAAATGGTTAGTTCAGTAAGGCTAGAACTTCATGAGATGATACTGCAGTAATGATTTATCCCTTGCTAGGCTAGCTATTACTGACATTTGAAAATATTTTTTTTTGTGTGTGTGTGTGTAACACATTTCATACCAATGTACGATCACATAGATTGTTTTGTTTATTAAAGGACAGTATATATGATAACACTGAAGTCTCCAGCAAGCCATTCTCAGATAGGAAAGAACGGTTGGACCAGGTGGCCTTTTCAGATGACGACTGGGATGAAGAAGCCGAGAAGCTTTATGTCTGGAGTCAAGGATTGTCCATGGATGAAATATGACAGAATACACACTTTTGCACTAACAATGCCCTATTACAATTGTAAAGATCCCAGCACTATGGTTGCTTGGTCAACATGCAAAAGTATAAAACAAATGGTTTCAGTGCTTGGAATATTTTTTATGTATACACAATCTTTTAAAAGCAAGGCTGCAAAAATAAAGTTAACAACCCTAATGCTGCACTTACACTTTCCCTCTGTTCTATCCATTTTCTTTAGGACTATATTAGATGGGATATGTCCTTGGTTTATTACAGTCATAAGATTTTTACACATTTGGAGAATGAGGGTTACATTATCATATTTTTGGGAGGGTTTCTGAGTTTGAGAACCATTCTATTTATATCTAATTGGGTGGGTGTCTTGGCACATTTAGATTGGCACCTATTCTACTATTTCAGTGTACCATTACTTATATTAGGTGGTCCAATATACAGCTATACAGTATGTTTTAATTCTTAGACAATAAATGTAAGGCAACATGAAAACAGACAGCAAGCACTTAGCTGATAAGTTAATAAGTTGGATTTTGATACATATCCTATTCAAATAGCTACGATTTTTTTCTACTGGCAAGTGTTTCACTTCTATTGCTCATTTATCTGTACTCCACACAGGTTTCTTGTAGTAACAGTAATTGGATACAATTATCAGAGGGATCATTTTGACCCCTTTTTTACTTTTGCTACTTAGCAGTTCAACTATTTCTTTAGCTACAATCAAGCCTGTTTTGTTTTGATTTGATTTATTTTCCCTTTAGACCACAGGAGTTTATTATAAGGCTCTTTGAATATCATGCATATGTTTTAGACATGGACAATTTTAGTTGATCATATTAAAGTCCTGAGTCTAAACAGAAAATGAATGCCTAAGAGTCCTTTCAGACAGGACAATAGCCATTAGGCTACGTCAATTCACTCTAGTTCCATATATGAACACTCTATAGATTTCTATGATCCATCTTCTTATTGGTTATATTTATTTGCCTTTTGATTTTCCAGTTCATTCCTGTTTCTGGTCTCAGCAACCAGTAACAAGAAGTTTGTTGTTTAATATTTAATTAATTAGGGTTATGCCCTTTGACACTACTGGAGTGTCATTTAAGGTGTGACTTTCCATTTAGTGGGTGGCATAGTCCAGTCTTGGACAGCCACAACCTTTGGTAAGTAGTTTTTTAATGAAAACAGACATGACTTATTTGATTGCAGCTATTTCTGATTTACAATAGAGTCTATTGTTTACCTCAAATGGGGATTCCATATTGGTGTGTAAAGCTTGCATGTAGTGGTTGAATACCAAGCAGTATTATTCTATGTTATTGTGCGGGGAAATCCAAATCTATTGCTCAATCCACAGTGTAAAATGGGTTTATTTCCTTAAAGCGGCACTCTCATGCCGAACTTGCCTTTCCCCAATTGATTCCTCTTCTCCCCCTCTCTCAGGATCTGTTCTTCATTTCTTCCTGTCTGCTCTAGTTTTCTTTAAAAATTAAGACAAAGTAGGGACTATTTCTCATATGGAGGTGTGCTTCGTTTCCGGTGGTCAGAGCAATTTTCCCATCATCCTTAGCTTTCCTCCCTGTTCCCACGATGCCTCCTGTCAGTATTGCCAAACGTTCTGTCACTTAGACAGAATGCTGGCAAAACTGACGAATTGCATCCTAACACAATGAGAACAGTTTGTTCATTTGTGTTAGGACGCAATTCGGGAGTTTGTTCGGATCGCAATTTCATTCAAATTAATGAAACTCCGATCCTATTCGTGCTGTGGCTGCATCTTGCAGCCGCTTAGTAGATAGCTCCCTAATACCGTGGGAATTAGTGAGCTTTCTACCAAAAGGCTGAAAGACCTGAATATGTCTTTCAGCCACATTTACTAATACTAAGTAAATATTTCTTAGTATTAGTAAATTCAGCCCCTACTCGCTATAGCGCGAGTAGGGGCATGTCTACTAAGCAGTGTCCTCCCCCCCGTCCTCCACCCCTGAGCGGTGGGTAGGGGCCATAAAGATAATTGGGGGGGGGGAACCTACAGTCCTCCTCTCCGGCCCCCACCCCTGGGCAGCGGGTGGAGGCCCTAAATGGCAAATTCCCTCTCCCCCCCCGCCCCCTTCAAAAGGTGGTCCCTCAAGGATAAGGATAGAACTGCATGAGTTGATACTGCAGTAACAATTTATCCCTTGCTAGGCTAGCTATTGCTGACATTTGAAAATATTTTTTATTGTGTGTGTGTGTGTGTGTAACACATTTCATACCAGTACTAGAGTGCTCTGTGTCATTTTACACAGTGTGGGAAAGTTCTTTAGTGCAGGGGTGAGGAGGACAGTAGGTTCCCCCGACCCCATTGTGATTTATGGCCCCTACCCACCACGCAGGGGTGACCGGGCAGGAGGGGAGGAAAGTAGGTGGGGCTATTAGGGTTTTTGTTTTTTTAACAGTGAGCAGCTCACTGTTTAGTATACATGCCCCTACTCACGGTATAGCGAGTAGGGGCATTGGGGAGATTTTAATCTCCCTTATGCTATTATGGGGGTCATATTGACTTCCATAGAGTGAGCGGGGACATGGGGGGCTTAGGAAGTGTCGAGGAGCACTGCTCCCTGCCGCTTCTATCTTTACATTTTAACAAAGAGGAAGCTGCGCGCCGGTAGCTCCCTCCTTGTAATAAACTAAACGAACAAACGAACACTGATATTCAGTGTTCGTTTGTTCGTCTGAAATTCCTAGTCATTCATTCATCTTTCTGACGAGTTAATGGATAGATGAAATTCCGGTTCGCATGCCCAAGTGTTTAACTGAGCATGAGCGGGAATCGCACAGTGCTATCTAGTGTGGGCAGATGACGTATCCCACAGGGACTTCATCTACCCACACAAAGATGTATAGATTGGGGAAGAAAATAAAGATTAAAAATAGGTAATATGGGGGGCTTAGGGGCATTTAGGGGTGACTAAAGGGTCGGTTAGATGTAGTGGAGTCTGGAGGGGGGTTAAAAAAAAAACAACAAAAAAACGGGATTCAGCCAGGACAGTGCCGCTTTAACCAGAAATGGTTGCGAATTGGCCCAGGCACTGCAGACTACAGGATAAAATATTCCATCTGAAAAGTACTCCACCTCTGCACTTTTTCCAACTCTGTGTCAGTAAGCCTAGAAAATTGCAACTCTTCTTAAGTCTTGCTTTAAACGGATACACACACTTAAAGCACTTTAGCTTAATGAAGCATTTTATGGATATGGGTATCCGCTTTTCTTTTTACAAAAAGTGCAGATTGCAATAAAATGTGCACTTTGATAAATTAACATGGTTACATCCTCTGGCTGTCAATCAGATAGTCGGGCAACTATAGGCCAGTAAGCCTTACTTCAGTAGCGGGGAAAGTGATGGAAACCATGTTAAAGGATAGGATTGATGAACATCTAAAAACACATGGATTTCAAGATCAGAGACAACATGGGTTTACTTCAGGGAGATCATGCCAAACTAATCTTATTGATTTTTTTGATTGGGTAACTAAAATTATAGATCAGGGTGGTGCAGTAGACATTGCTTACCTAGATTTCAGTAAGGCTTTTGACACTGTTGCACATAGAAGGCTTATCAATAAACTGCAATCTTTAAGTTTGGATTCCAATATTGTTGAATGGGTAAGGCAGTGGGTGACAGGCAACAGAGGGTTGTAGTTAATGGAATATATTCGAAGCTTGGACTTGTCACCAGTGGGGTACCTCAGGGATCTGTACTTGGACCCATTCTCTTTAATATTTTTAGTAGTGATATTGCAGAAGGTCTTTATGGTAAGGTATGTCTTTTTGCTGATGATACTAAGATATGTAACAGGGTTGATGTTCCAGGAGGGATAAGCCAAATGACAAATGATTTAGGTAAACTAGAAAAATGGTCAAAATTGTGGCAACTGACATTTAATGTGGATAAGTGCAAGATAATGCATCTTGGGCGTAAAAACCCAAGGGCAGAGTACAGAATATTTGATAGAGTCCTAACCTCAACATCTGAGGAAAGGGATTTAGGGGTGATTATTTCTGATGACTTAAAGGTAGGCAGACAATTTAATAGAGCAGCAGGAAATGCTAGCAGAATGCTTGGTTGTATAGAGAGAGGTATTAGCAGTAGAAAGAGGGAAGTGCTCATGCCATTGTACAGAACACTGGTGAGACCTCACTTGGAGTATTGTACACAGTACTGGAGACCGTATCTTCAGAAGGATATTGATACCTTAGAGAGGGTTCAGAGAAGGGCTACTAAACTGGTTCATGGATTGCGGGATAAAACTTACCAGGAAAGGTTAAAGGATCTTAACATGTATAGCTTGGAGGAAAGGCGAGACAGGGGGGATATGATAGAAACATTTAAATATATACAGGGAATCAACACAGTAAAGGAGGAGACTATATTTAAAAGAAGAAAAACTACCACAACAAGAGGACATAGTCTTAAATTAGAGGGACAAAGGTTTAAAAATAATATCAGGAAGTATTACTGTACTGAGAGGGTAGTGGATGCATGGAATAGCCTTCCAGCTGAAGTGGTAGAGGTTAACACAGTAAAGGAGTTTAAGCATGCGTGGGATAGGCATAAGGCTATCTAACTATAAGATAAGGCTAGGGACTAATGAAAGTATTTAGAAAATTGGGCAGACTAGATGGGCCGAATGGTTCTTATCTGCCGTCACATTCTATGTTTCTATGTTTCTATCCTATTACTTCCTGGTTTGGTTAGCTCAATGGAGCTACACACGAGAGATAGACAATTGCTCAGGTCACCTGCTAAATGCAGTCTAAACCCTGCAAAGTAAATATTGCAGTTTCTAAGAAACTGCAATAATTACCATTGCTGGGTTAAGGGCACAAGGACAATGAACTGAAGTGGTCTGCTTGCCTAAAGTCTAAGCTCACCTGCTGTGACACATTAATGGCCATTTTAATGGTACTATAATCTTGAAGGTTTTAAGAATGAAATAGACATGCTTGATAAAGCTTTAGTGTACCCAGGCAATTAAGGCTACCAACACTTTCACCAGTAGTGGACACAAATAGCATTTCTATGGACTGCAAAGATTGAAAATATTTTATTTACAACTTAATATTCACAAATATACATCCAAAAGATTAAAAACAGCAGTTCGAGAGAATACCTGCATTCATATTGTAGACAAAAAAAAAAAAATACCAAAAAAACACATTAAAACACTTGCAGTAAAAGCAATCCTCGTTTTAAATGTAACGGTTAACAAGCCCTGGGTTTGAGAGATTTTCAGTCATATGTTTACAGAACATGTGTTAAATGATAGCTTTGCTTAATGTTTCAATATGTACAATTCTAATATCACATTTTGATTAGATATATATTTATAGATTCATTTTTCAGTGAGTTGAACAATATTACATTTGTTTCAGTGTATGTACAGTTACTGATAGGCAGGCATGCATTTGTAACTTAAAGTATCCTTTATGAGATATGTATAGTTTGGATACTCAAAACTCCATTTTACTTGCTGTTTATTGTAATGGTTATGGTATAATGATGCTGTCAGAGTAATCCCAGGATCTAATATCATGCTTATATCTGTTTTTTAAATCACCATTTCCCCAAGTAATTTAGAGGAAGAATACTGTGTATCATGTATGTGATTATGCACACTATGTGAACCCCACAATGATGTAGGAAAGTAGGAGTGGGGTTTTAAAGCTGTTGATTAACGTAAAAAAGTCACTTTTGAGTTTTTTTTTAGAATGATAGAATCTTTATCGACTCTGTTGGAATTTGATTCCAACGCAGTCTAATGATGTACTACAAAGCAGAGGCTCCTGTCAAAATGTGACAATGAGATTAAAGGATAACTGTAATCCTTTCCGCAAGTTTTGAAAGGAAAGATATTAAAAAAAAAAAGTATATGTAAAAAATAAATTAAAAATACAATATATGAGAAGATATCATCCACATCTTTAGCATATGACCGGATCCCTCGGCCAAATACATGCACCCTGGGTTAGACAGTAGTTTTGAGGTGACAGATTTAAGAAATCTGTCTGCTGTATATCATTAGTTGTCACTCATCTGCTTTTTGTATGTGCCAAAGATTCTTAGGGCATCTAATTGTGCAGACAAGAAAAGACATACAGAGGATCTTGTAGATCTTCCAAAGAAACACATTTGGTACCCATGCACATGTGAGATAATACACTGGTGATGTGGCTCATGGTGGATTTACCTACCAGTAGATGAACTGGAATATGGCAGTACTGGAAAGGGAGAGCTTCAGGTGAGCATATCTTCCTTCCTCACCTCCTCTCAGGCATCACTGTGAAAACAAAAATGTCACCTTGAGACCTGAGGGGGTCTTTGAGGAAACAAAAATCCCCAAAATATCTGGGAATCAAAGAATAAAAAGTCACTGACAGCCTCATTGTACCACACACACTACAATAAGCTGTAGTGGTTATGGTGTTTAGAATGTCCCTTGAAGAAATAGATTTCTTCTATTAAAATGATTTCTTCTTTGAAATAGTATGCAGTAAGATAATTGTCTGTGTATATTTCAATTCATGATATGTCTGACAGCATCCTGCTTAGGTACTGCTAATAGGAACACCACGTTGTTGTGGAACTAACAGTTTTATAGTCCTTTGAGCTCAGCAACTAAAAGGGTTCTTTTTGGCATTTCCAGGCAAATAGAAGTGCAGAGGGCTTTTTTCCTATGGAAAAAGTTACATTGTCAAATACATCAATATTTTGCGTTTCTGGTTTATTTTCAATCTCAAATGTATAATTCTCAATAAAAAGAACAGCTAGAGAGACCACATCAACTTGTGCAAATAGAGGCTTTCCTATCCGTTAAATAAAGACCCTCAAGTAAATCATTCTAGAGATATCAGCAAAGAGAAGGATTGGTTATATCAGTGATGGAAAGAAGTCCATAATGAATTCAGAAGCTGGGAAATTCTGTCTACGAATGCATACTGTACATATTTGTACAAAAAAAAAAAAAAATGCATTGGTCTATATTGCAGAAATACACATCATATTTTCACATGCTTTTCTGTAGATTAGGTTTTCAGTGTGCACATTGTAAACAAATATAAAAATTACCATTACATCCAACAAATAACCAATTCCCTGAGATTGTCAAATAATAGAATGTCAATATTGGAAGCAAATACACATTAAGGCAGATCTGTCACTGATTTCTTTTAGCATAATAAAATTCCTTATAAAATATGGCTGTATAAATATATACAAACACAAAGATAAAGCACCACGCTTACAGCAGCAGTAGCTTAGTATCCAACAGCTCAAAATACATAGTAAAACAAAGAGAACGTTACCTGCTCTCTGGCCTAAATCCCTATGTACATTTAAATAAAATGGAGGCTCTGGCCTAAATCCTAAATCCCTATGTACATTTAAACAAAATGGAGGCTCTGGCCTAAATCCCTATGTACATTTAAACAAAATGGAGGCTCTGGCCTAAATCCTAAATCCCTATGTACATTTAAACAAAATGGAGGCTCTTTAGAGAGTCTCCATTTTGTTTAAATGTACATAGGGATTTAGGCCAGAGAGCCTCCATTTTGTTTAAATGTACATAGGGATTTAGGCCAGAGCGCAGGTAACGTTCTTTGTTTTTACGATGTATGAATATATATTTAACCCCTTAAGGACACATGACGGAAATATTCCATCATGATTCCCTTTTATTCCAGAAGTTGTGTCCTTAAGGGGTTGCTGCCCTAAGGCGTATTGTTGTTTATACGTAGGGAATGCTTCTGGTGATACTATCAGAATGTTACTTGGTGGCTGCATAAGATCAATGACCGCTAAGTCAGTCAAATTCATTGTAATTGTAGTAGCTTGTGAGAAAAAGGAGCTGGACAAAACACTTCATTCAAATTAATAGGCATAGGGGCCCTTTTTTCTTGAAGGGGCACTCCAGACTCCTAAAGAACTTTAGCTTGCTGAAAAACTTTATGTGTTAAGAGTGTGTCCTATTTTTCTTCATTTTGAAAAAAAATGCAGATTCCAATAGAAATTGACACGTTTATAAATTAACATGATTATACCCCTTTGGCTTTCAAGCAGAATACAGGTCCTGTTAATTCGTGATTTGGTTAGCTCAGTGGAGCTAAACTCAAGAGGCAGCAATTGCTCAGAGCACCTGCCTTGCAAAGACTTCTCATTTAGTTGCATTGGAAAATCTGTGATTGAACAGCCTCAGAAAGTCTGGGCTGGGGAACAAGGGGATGGCTATGCAGTTCTCCATGCTTTCTTATAGAGGAAAGTAAACCCGAACAAGATGTGTGTATATATAATTTTTACGGTGTGCTTTTATAGGTGGGAAGCAGAAACCCAGTGGCTTCTACATTTAACACTGTTTTGGTTTGATACGACGGACTGTCATATAAATCCTCTGATATTACAGTCCGGCTTACTTTTTATATAGCATGTGGGGGGGGAAAAAAACCTCAATTGTCAATTTCTTACACATGATAATTGGTCAATTGTAGTACTCTCTACTTCAAACATGCAACATCACAATTAAATAAAAATGTAAAACCAGGCCTTTCATCAAAATATCACTTGGAAGCCATAAATAAGCCACTGCTGGTAAGCAGTTCAGGGACAACTACAGCCCAAACTGGCAAATTATAAAAATATTTAAAAAAAAAACATGTCAAACTCATCTTCCGAATTATTGAAAGGAATGGGGATCATCATCACAGAGGGAAAAACTTTGTACTGTGAATGAAATGTAAGTTAGTATATTGTACCTCCGCAAGCCACTGTACTACTCCTACATGTACAATAAAATAATTAGTCCAGCAGGTGTGATTGATGTAATGGATCCAGCAACAATACTCAAATATATTTTAGTCCATAATTTGGTGGGCTATTTTATTGAATGATTATCATTGTGAGCACACAAATACATTATATTAATGGGTCCCACAAGCACTTGAGATTATATTAAAGGTTTAAAGGGACACTGTAGTCACCTGAACAACTTTAGCTTAATGAAGCAGTTTTGGTGTATAGAACATGCCCCTGCAGCCTCACTGCTCAATCCTCTGCCATTTAGGAGTTAAATCCCTTTGTTTATGAACCCTAGTCACACCTCCCTGCATGTGACTTGCACAGCCTTCCATTAACACTTCCTGTAAACAGAGCCCTATTTAGGCTTTCTTTATTGCAAGTTCTGTTTAATTAAGATTTTCTTATCCCCTGCTATGTTAATAGCTTGCTAGACCCTGCAAGAGCCTTTTTCATGCAGGCTCTGTCAATCATAGCCAGCGGAGGTGTGGCTAGGGCTGCATAAACAGAAACAAAGTGATTTAACTCCTAAATGGCAGTGAATTGAGCAGTGAATTTGCAGGGGAATGATCTATACACTAAAACTGCTTTATTTAGCTAAAGTAATTTAGGTAACTATAGTGTTCCTTTAATGAGTGTTCTTAAAATGGAACATAGAAAATGCCCATTTCATGCCCACCCTGATGCCATCAGTTCTTGTATGCAGTGCCCTACTTATTACTAGATTAATTTGTGACCCATTGCAAATGTGTAAAGTTAATGCTTTGTAATATTAATTGTGTAGAAATGCAACATTTGCAAAAATTACAATTTAGGGACTTTGCATAATTTGAAAAGACCCCTTATGGTGACATTGCTGCAGGGGGTCCGGTGGATAGGGGCAGACAAAGGTGAGTTTACATTAACTGAACCCGTCCCTTGTGGGGGCTCTGCCATCATCTTCTGCTCCTGGTGCTACACCAGGTGCCAACGTCACTGCTCTACTCTCGCGGATGCAGCTGGGGGATTGATACCTTTACACACGAGAAGCTCAGCCCAATGTCAACCAATTTAATATGAATGTTGCACATATTTGGTGGTTAACCTACCCATCTGTAAAACACTTAAAAAACAAAAACCAGAAAAAAACATTTACAGGTGATTTATTACAAAATGCAAGAAAAATAAAATGTCTCCCATAAACTGATGTTGAGGTTACGAATGATTTGAAGCCTTGTAAAGATTTCATTATTTTTTTTTTTTTAGACTGTCTGGTCACCATCTATTGAGCATCATAGTTTTCATTTAAAAAGAAATTAAACAAAACTCATACTGCAAGTTACAGCTTCTTGAAATAGCATTTACACTGGTACATATTGGTACTAAGTCATTGTACAGATGTAGGCGAAAACAGATTTAGTCCCAGTTTTGCAGTTTTAAGCTTAAATTTTTTTTTTTTTTAAATGCACTGGAAGCAGCATATTTTAGTGATTTTGAGCGGTGGGCACATTGAATGGTCTGAACAAGAAATTAGGTACAGAGTTTGAAATAGTGAAGTTTTGAAAATTCCAATCTATAAAACAGAGATATTACTGCTGGGAATACATAACATTATCAAAAATTATTTACTATTAAGTTAAGAAAATGGATACAGTATGTGCAGTAGTATCAAATATGTTAAACACAAGGCTGTGTGTGTCAGGTCAGATACACTGTGCTTCTTAAAGGACCACTATAGGCACCCAGACCACTTCAGTTTAATGAAGTGGTCTGGGTGCCAGGTCCAGCTAGGGTTAACCCCCTTTTTTTTTTTTATATAAAAACATAGCAGTTTCAGAGAAACTGCTATGTTTATATTAGGGTTAATCCAGCCTCTAGAGCAGGGGTTCTCAACCCAGTCCTCAAGGACCCCCTACCAGTCCAGGATTTAGGGATTACCCTGTTGTGTCTAAAGTGTTTGTTTTCCCTTCCCCCAAAACACATTAGACACAGCAGGGTAATCCCTAAATCCTGGACAGTTCGGGGGTCCTTGAGGACTGGGTTGAGAACCCCTGCTCTAGAGGGCTTCCGCATTTCTCACTGTGATTTTCACAGTGAGAAGACGCCAGCGTCCATAGGAAAGCATTGTGAATGCTTTCCTATGGACTGGCTGTATGTGCGCAGCTCTTGCCGCGCATGCGCATTCAGCCAAAGAGGAGGCGGAGAGCTCGCCGCCCGGCGCTGGAGAAAGAGGTAAGTTTAACCCCTTCCTCTCCATCCAGCCCGGCGGGAGGGGGTCCCTGAGGGTGGAGGCACCCTCAGGACACTATAGTGCCAGGAAAACGAGTATGTTTTCCTGGCACTATAGTGGTCCTTTAATGTTGAGCGGAATATAAATAGATCAGAAATAGATAACCCACATTCTTCAAGTCAAGTCAAGTCGTCTCCTATGTCTTTCCATTTCCGTGTTTGTCACGTAATATAGGCAGAACCTATAGGCTGGCATTCTGCAAAACTGCAATTTTCAACAAAAATCTGCCTCTTTCTCTTACCTGTGTTTGAACCAAAAGAAACAACTTTTCTGCCTGGGTTTTTATACATGTTGATAAACATACTTGATACTTAAAATGTATTTGGATGTAGCCACTCAAATGGAAAAAATAGTGTAGAATTGAATTTATTGTGTATAAAGAATTTTTGCCTACAATGGACTAACATTTGCAACAGCTTCAACACATTTCTACAATTCCTTGTTTAAATGAATTGAATCATAGCTGGAATGAGTTTTTAGAGTATGGTGACTAAATGATGAATGATAGGCCAGCGAGAGTCCTGCACATTCAAATATTATAGCAGTGAAGAAAGTCAGACAAAGTAACTGAAGGGCATTACGTTAACATCCCAAGCACCATAAACACTACACACTGTTGTAGTGGTTAAGGTGCCCAGTGTGTTCTAACACAGTTCCAGTGTAACTTGCCAAATTGTTTAAGTAGAGTTTGACAATTTACCTGTATCCACAATGTATCCCATCTTTTTCTGTAGGAAGCCTAGTGTCTCAATAGAGCTAAGCATTCCTATTACAGGACTGCTCCTTGGCTGAGAGCACTCAGCTGATCTGGCACAGCCCAATCCCGTATAGCTCTGCTTAGCTGAGCAAACTAACTGGAGCCTCCTAAAGGAGAACCCTTGAAGCAGGCACACAACATGACCCTGTTCAGACTAAATATAGCATGTGACAGACTTTACACGATGAAACACCATTAAAGACTTTCATTGCACTGACTAAAACTGTCACAGGACGCAGAAGCTCATAGGAAATCATTGGATTCTATGCTTTTCTTTGAGAAGAATTGGATTTCTGTGTGGCATCCCAGGTCCCCAATGCTCCTCTAGGAGCATTGGATTTTATTATTGCGGGAGGAGGCCCTGCCTCCTCAATGATGTTGCTAGAGATGGAGAGGTGATCAGTGCTGAAGGATAGGTGATAAAACCTTTATTTTCTTAATTTAACTGGAACAAAAGGGGGGCACTTGAATATAACTAGGGACAGTGGCACTACGCTATAATGTTCCTTTAATCCTGCAATGTAACAGAAAAAGGTTTTACATTGCAGTAATAATGACAGGACCTACAAGACCAACATTAAAATGAAGTAGTCTGGGTGACTTTAGTAGTCCTTTTAAAGGGTACTTCAGTCACCAACACTAGGCGCAATAAATAGGTGATGTTACAATCAGTTTCTATTTCTCAATACCATATATATATTTTTTTAATACTATTTTTTAAAGCCAATTCCTTACTTTTGCTGCCTGGGCCCACCCTTTCTGCCCTATTCATGCGTTAGCATTTTAACTCTATAAATATAGCAGTATATTACATTGTGACTTAGCTTTATACATCCAAAAGCAGACAAACGCACTTCTACACCCAGAATCCTTTGCTGTGTCCAATTATCCTCTGATTATGGGATATGATGAGCAATGCTCTTAGCAAATCCGACACAAATCTTGAGTTTAGGAGTGTGTGCAGGGACTAGAAAAAGATTTTTATTGCTTTTAAATGTATTGTTCTTGCATATATTTTCAGTACACTATGTAATGCATTAAAAGATCTATAACTGGCACCAATCTTCATTTCAGTATATATCTAGAAGGTAGCGGCAGACAGTAAACTACTTTAATACAAGACTGGGACAATTTCACAACTTTAGTTATCTGGACTCACAAGCAAATACAACATCTTTATTTCCCTTCTAGAATATCACACACTGGTTGGGCTCAATGATTGCTTGAAAATATTAAACATAAAAAAAAAATAAAAAATAAAAAATAAAAAAAACCACCAAATCTCTGCATTCAAGTAAAACCAGAAAACAAATCTAAGAAAATGTCACCAGTTTGTATTCCCTGCAGCACTGATACTTTGTTACAGATACAAATCCTTGTGAGTGCAGGCTGAAGACGAAGGTATGGGTGACAAATAATGTAATATAGTTTGCACACAACATGGTGATGTATGCTCCATCAGCTTGTCTCAAACCCATACCGCCTTCAGCTAAAGAATGATGGGATTTGCAGTCCATATAGCAGGTGAAGGGTTAGAGTAGATAAAAGTGAATACATGCATGATTAAAATTTCAAACTTTTAAAATAATTTTCTATAGAATTTATACATCGCATGGTTTGTGTTAAAGCACCTATTATTAACGCATACTGAAATTAGGCCTTAGTTGATGAATTTGTAACAACAGATTTAGATGCATGCACAGGGCATGTACCAAATGGATAGAAACAAGCTTACAATGACACTTGTCATATTAAAATACATACAAACTGGAAGTTGCCATAGCAATACAAGTAGCCTTTACATTTCTTCTTGCATTGAGACGAAGTAGTCAATCAAGCCTCTAGTTTTACTGAACATCTTGCTTAAGCCCTTTCTATTATTACAAAAGCTATTTGTCAATCCCTTGTCCTGAAGGGGCTTAAGCCCCTGGGACCCAATTTACAACAAGAGATCCAATGTTGTGCTTACGTGGTCTAAAATATAAAATAAACATTTATTTTCTGAATATTCTTATAAAAGAAAAAAACTTGCTGTATAGTCTTTCGACCATAGAAAGGAACCTTGGAGTTTGGCAGAAGACCTAGCTTTAACTAGGAATACAGTAGATTTACAAATGGAAAGTGATCTTGCTCGGTATTGTAAAATGTAGACAGGGAGAGGCTATCAGAGAGAAATAATTAAGAACTCCTAGCTCTCAAAAAGGGAATGGCTGCTGTTGTCTCTGAGGTACAGCTTAATTTGCCATGCAATTCACATGCAGGAGTTGAGCTAATTAGCAGCTGGTATAAAAACAAGTGATGTCAAAAATGATTAACACCGCTTTTGCATTGAAGTTAAACCACACAATGTTCTAGCGTGGCACAAAATATTTATCAGTTTCTCCAAAACAAACAAACAAACAAAAAAAAGTCCAAGACAGCACCATTGCAGTGGAAGCACTGGCCCTGCAGTTTATTTCCATAGTATCATGAAACAGTTTTTGGTACAGTATTTCACGTTTTTCTGTTTAGAGGAAGAAAGGACTAAGATCAAAGCAGAGAAATGACACTGAGCATGTTAGTGTGGCTGTGCATGAAAGTGGCTTCACTGTAAGGCACCTAATCAGCACTGGGTGATGGATTTTAGACAGTTATTAAAAAAAACAAAAACAAAATAAAACCAGATCATTTCTGCAGAGTAATCAATCCAAATGATATGAAACACTGTCAGGGTTTTTAGTTTTGCATAATTTAATGCCATAAATCACATGATTAATTCACCCTGTGGTGTCTGTAAAGTAGCACTCAAGGCCTGCCTTGTATGTGTTAGTTTTCTATTAGCTACAGTTATATGTTTTCATTAAAAAGTTTTCCTCTAGAAGTCAATCTTAGTTACCTCTTACATCAAACTTCTAGTTGAATCATCACTTCCGTTTCTGTGTTATGGAAAGCCAAACACTGAACTGCAACTCCCACAAATCCCTGCAGTTCCCAAAAAGGAATCATATGCAGAGAATTCATATCAGAGTAGATTTGATGCCCATTGTTCCTTCAAGGGGTCATGTCAGCACTTCCATGTAAATGTTCAAGTACCAGAATGACTACAGCTTAACACAGTGGTGTAGAGAGATGCTTCCTATTACAATCCTGCAATCTTTTCAGAATTGCAGTTTGGCACCTTCAGGCTTTGCACGAAGACACTGAATGATCTCCATAGAGATGCAGTGGAATAATGAACCTCTATGAGGAGATGCTCGTTACCAGGAGGAGAAGCAGCAGTGGTAAGAGATTAAAGGGGACTAATGCTTCCTTATTGAATAGTTACAGAGGGCCCATCTATCTAAAAATGATGGTATTTCTAATCTTAGATGTGATGTTCCCTTAAAGGACCACTATAGGCACCCAGACCATTTCAGCTCAATGAAGTGGTCTGAGTGCCAGGTCCCTCTAGGATTAACCCTGCCTGCTGTAAACATAGCAGTTTCAGAGAAACTGCTATGTTTACTTTAGGGTTAATCCAGCCTCTAGTGGCTGTCTCATTGACAGCCGCTAGAGGCGCTTCTCACTGTGATTTTCACCGTGAGAAGACGCCAGGGTCCATAGGAAAGCATTGAGAATGCTTTCCTATGGACTGGCTGAATGCGTGCGCGGCTCTTGGTCCTTTAAAGGATTACTTTGTTTTCATTGTCTTAATTTTAAGGTAGGAGTTTCTAGCCTTCCTGAAACTTTTTTTGACATGCTTCATTTTTTCAGTGCAGATATAACAGGCTGGTAGAGCCTTAAAGGCAAAAACATGAATGGTAATAAAGATTGTCAGTATGTGTCAAGAATGCTGCACTTTTCTTTTTTTAAATAATTGTTGTAGCGACATCTTTGAGAGTAGGTGCAGATGAACCCAAGTACTCGAGTTGCATGAAAAGATACGATTATATGCAGAGAAGTGACAAAATGGTTTAGCTATGAGCTACGGTACAGCCACACAAAAGATAGCTACGGTACTGGTGTAGCCACACAAAAGATAGTGACAACAGTTGTGACTACAACAGTTGTGACTACAAACAACATATATACACAAGCTAAGAACTTGTGCTGAAGCCCTCACTGTACTCATCAGCCAATTTCCAGGATCGGAAACCATCCAGTTACCAGGCCTACAGGCCTTAGGGGGCACAATGTGAAGGAGAGCAGATGACATACAGTCCCTTTAGTTGGGTCATGCCCAATTTTGAACCACTGTGTGCAGATGAGAGTGCGCCTTCTGTGCAATATGCCAAGAATCGCTTGTTGTAAATCCTGGTATGCTACAGTGGTGACTGGTCACAGATATGGCAGACCCAAACTCTCGAATAACAGGGGATTGGTTGAGAGTGCTTGGCAGCTTCCGCTTCCCCATCGGTAAAATTGGTGTTGCATATAGCTTTGCACAGGTCTTCACTGACAGTAGTAGCAATGAGGAGCTATTGGATCAACCGATACCTGGGAGTGGTGCCAAAACCGTGAAAAAGAGCCTGACTGCGGAGCCCTCTGGACTAGCTTGGCCCCAAATCTTGTGCAGATATCTTCAAACACTTGAGGGAAGGCTTCAATCAGAAAGGGCAGTGGATTCCGATGTAGGGTGGTCTATGTAGGGCCGCCAGCATGTTAGGAGGCAAACGCCACGAGGCAAAAGGCTAATGGGGTGGGGGGGGGAGACATTGTACTGCAAGACTACCGCTCTAGCACTGGCAGTTCCAGGACAGATCGTCTGCTTCTCCCAACTGCAGTACACAAGGCCACATGGTCCAGGAACCTGAGCTCTGGTGATTCTGAGACAAAATAAACTATGTGAGTTTAGCGTGGTCGGGGTACAGGATAGTTTCCGCAACGGGTCGTGGAAGCAGTAGTTTAAGGCGATTTGGCAGCCAAAACGTCAATATTAGATTTCCCTAGACATGTCCATCCACCTTGACAGTCAGGACCCGACCCCTTTCTGAAACTGGTTACCTTCTCCGTAAACTTCTTAAACCTCAAAGACAAATTAGTGCTGCACTGTGCACAATACAATGCAAAGTTATACAGGACATCCCACAAAAAGATCTATATAGTGTAGGCATTTTTTTTTTTTTAAACCAACTCTACATTAACTTGCTCTTTTTGGTTCTCATGAGGGGAAAAATACACTAAAACATACTGCAGAAAACAGGCATTTTTACCTCCATAAAAGGCATGCAAAAATGAGAAACTGAATATTACAATTTTTTTAAAACCAATATTCATATTTAAAAACACTCCAACTACCATAACCACTACAGCATGTAGTGGTTATGAAGCAGAGAATGCCATGGTGCACCCCGTTAAAAGACAAACATTCTGATAACTTACACTGGGAGGTACCCAGGGCACTGCTGATACTATAACCACTACAGCATTTTGTGGTGGTTATGGTGCATGGAGTGTTCGTTCAAGAAGAAATTACTTTTTTTTTTTTTTTTAAAGGAAAAATAAAAATGGAAAGTGAAAAGATTTCATGTCATTTTTGGATTCTTTTTTTCTGAAATTACATCTAAATTCAGCTATACGTAACTTTTGACAAGTTTCTAATAACTCAACTGGGCACTCAATTTAACTAAAGCAGTAAAACAAAAAAAAGTGTTTTCTATATTATTTTTTATTTAAATTGCATTAGAACTCACTCAATTTAGAGGTAAGGGGAAAAAAAATAAACAGACACTGGTACCACAGAGCTTAGCAAACTACATTTCCCTTGGTGTTTAAACATTCTTTTGGCCAAGGAAATGTAACTTAAAAAGACACTATAGTCACCAAAACAACTGTAGCTTAATGAAGCAGTTCTGGTGAAAAGATCATGCCCCTGCAGTTTGTAACTGCTTCTTTGTAAATTGAGCTTTAATTACATACAAGAGGATCCTCTAGGGTCTAGGAAGCTAGTAACAGAGCATGAGATATGAAATTCTAAATTTAACAAAATATACAATAAAGGAAGTGTAAACATTAGATGAATCTTACAGGAAGTGTTTATGAAGGCTGTGCAAGTCACATGAAGGGAGATGTGACTAGGGCATAAACAAAGAATTGAGCAGCAAGTCCAAAACTGCTTCATTAAGCTAAAGTTGGTTTGGTGACCATAGTGTCCCTTTAAGAAAATACTTATTTGCCAGAACTTCACCTCTATGAAGTTGCTATAGTGGCAGGAGTGCCATCATCTCTTCTGGGATTGAACCATTTTAAAAAGGTTTAGCCCTGAAGTTATCCCACTGCCTCCCACAGTCCTCCTTGCTGTCTTGGTAGACAGTGATAGATTCAGAGTGTCAGCTGATGGTCTCAGCCTGTCACTGTTTACCCATTACAAGAAAGAGTACATACTATTACTTGCAATGGGCAGCCAATGATAGACTGAGGTAACAAAGCAAACATTGTGTACCGTATGATAACCAGAGGAAACAAGAAATAGACAAGACGGGCCCCAGGGAGGACAACTTAGGGGTTAAAATCTTTCAAGAGTGGATTATCCCTTAAGGTGAGACGATACCCTGTGTCTTCAACCACCTTTAATGACTTCATTGAAATTAGGTTATCTGGCCTGGTTTTGTTCCTTTATTCAGCAAACCTCAGGCACGCATAGCTTATTTGGAGAAATTGCCCAACTCCTCTATAGTCACAACTATAGATTCGCAATAGTTGGGGGTTTAGTGAATAAACAGGATTATAGGCAACTATTGAACTAGTAAAGCGTGACATAAAAGAGGTTCATCGATCAAAAATATATATTACCAACTACCTAATTTTTATGCTGGGACAAAAAAAATTAAGTTTTAGTGATTCTCAGTTAACAGGTAAACAGCAATTTTCTCATACCTGCACAGCGGAAAAAGGGAGCTTCAGGAGGGCAGAGCCAGCAGTGAAGCCGAGCGGACGCCATTTCTAAAGGCTCCTGAACAGCGTGTATAATCTTACAAATATCTTAATTTACCTGCACAATCCACAACCTGGGGCCTACACCACGCAGACCCTTTACGGATCTGGAGACGTTCCTCGGACATGCATATGTGGCCACAGAGCCAGACTCACTCAGCCAAACACACCCGGACCCCTCTGTACACATGGGACATCGCTCCCAGAAGACGAACACTCCGGACAAGCACCAGGACATCAGAGCGCTGCTCCAAAGATAGGTATAGCCAAGACGGCGTCTGCAGAAAGCCTCCACATTGAGGCCTCTGACATATCCTCTGATCACTAGCAGCGCGAGCAACCCAATACACCAAAATAATAATAAAGTGAGCTGCAGGTTCTGGTTGATGATATTGCAAGCTCAACAGGAAAGTTTTAAACAATAAGTCACTATATGGAGCATAATCAAAGCCAGAATTCACTTTTGTTCATTTGTCTGGGTTTTATTCTGCTCAATTGTCTAGCATTTGGTTGTTAAAATTCCTTTGTGGTTCAGTGTGTTCACAAACATACAAATTATATATCTTAAATTGGTGCGGAAGAGGATTTGGAGGACTCAACCGTCTACAAATCAACTTACTCTTTTAGCGAGCAAGAATAGCAACAACAGTCTCTCTCACGGTCGACCCTTCATAGGGTGAATGTGGCAAACAGAACCTCACCACTGGTTCTTGGAGGGGTCTGCTTGCCCCAGGACTATATCCCCTGTAATAGATCTGGCTAAAATACATTAAAAAGACTCTGTTTGTGCAATTGGGATTATATGGTTGTTACCGAACAACCGCACGAACCAGAGACCCCCCCCTTGAGCTTGTTAACACCTATTAACAGCTTGGAACGTTTCTCACCACAGTGTTCTAATTGTTCGTCTGGGTGGCCACAATTCCTATGGACAACCACAAGGTGGTCATCTTGTTCGCATGAACGCAGCAGTGTTTGGGCATGATTCTCATGGAACTAAAAATCGGACACAGAAACTCCCGAACACCGCTGGACTTCAAGCATCACCTGCGTTTGATTCTATACAACTTAGAAGGGCACTGTTCGGTGAAATCATTCATCTGGATGAGGGGAACAAGCTCCAGAGTAAGACTACTGACTCTGTTTGGTAGTTTGTTCGTTTTTCAAACTACTGAACTAGACCGACCGCAAGTCCTGATTCTCTGGAGCGGTTTTGGGCATGAGACCATGCCTGAGGTCAGTCAAATAAATGACTTCCAGGAAATTCCTGAAATCCTAAACTCATCTGGGTGATTTTTGGATATGTTGGGTCACCCAGACCAGGGCTATCAGGGGATGTAACTTGTAGGGTTTTGTGTGTTTTTGGGGTACTTTTGTGATGTTTGGGGGGGGGAAAAAAAAAAAACATGTTTTTTCTGTAATTGGAGATAATTGGATTAGATTGGTACAGTTCCTCATCTAATTATGTTACAGGTCCAGAGGAGGGATTATCTGTTTAAGTATCCAAGTGTCATGTATTGTAACACTGTTGTCATTGGTCTGTGACTCGGTAATTCAGTCTTCAATCAGGTCCAAGTGGGAGTATGCCTTGCATGGGGAGTGTCGTAAAAGGCCAAGTGTGGTCCCATTAAAATCAGTTCACTTCACCCTCAACACGCAGCCTCGTCTCGTGACTGTAGGGAACAGCTATAATCCCTGCTCCCGGGATTGTTCTTTGGATTGCAATAATCACTAGCTCTTGTAAGAGCTACACTGCTATATCTAATATACGCTCTTGGAGGAGAGACCTTCCCACTGGGAGAAGGATCAAGGAGTTTGGTCGTCGAGACCCCAGCCAAACTGCGGCAGCTAAGGGACTGCTCTTGCTTATGGTACTCTGCGTCAGCTAGGAAGCATCTATTGGCGGAGGCACCCAGTCGTACCACAGTGATATTTCCTCTGGCAAAGTCTTTGATGCAGCTGGCAGATCTGCTTCAAGGACTGCTGGAACCACCTTCTCCACCAAGCCACTCACAATGGGAAAGGTAGACTAGCCCTTTCACCTTTTTGATAGATTGTTTATGTTAATTGTGTATGAGCATGTGACTAATCTTGCATTGACTTTGCTCTAACGAGAGCAATGGAGGCAATATTGCTACCCCAGAAGCATAAGCAAGTTATGGATGGATTTGTGCTCAGGCTGGCTCAGAGACACTACCCCTTACTGTGCTGCTTTACCACTAGAACCGTTATCTCAACTCTTACCTACCACACTGTGGTTATCACTTTTTATTCATAGTGGGTAAGAAACAATTAGCAAGTTCAAGAAACCATACTTTAAGAATCTGCTTGTGAAAAAGATTTATTATTTTTTTCCTGCTTGAAATCTTAAAAAAAAAGTGTTTAGGGCATACGTTTTTCTTATCTTCCCATAACGCTATATATTCAAGCTGATTGTCAAGGAAAGTAAAGCCAATTAACATATCACTGTACCTGGGAACTCTGTGGATCCAATGGCCTGTAGACCTACCCTTCCACTTCCTTTTGGGATGTTTTGGGTCATAACAGTTTATAAGCCCATAACCAAAACAAAAAACAGAGTATATCCACTTCATAGCAGTAATCAATTTACAGGTCACAAATCCTTGTGTAAACTAGGGAAATAAACAGTTTCAATATTTTAACTCATCCACCTGCCCCAACGTAGAGATAGCCACAAACCTTGGCCTATATATGAAAGTCTCATGTTTACAACCCAGCTCATGTATAGGGGAGTCATGTTAGGAGCTAAATGTTAATTTCACCCACCAGGAGACTCCTACACTACTCCAGAGACATTACAAGCAACATCCAGAGTCTGCAGGAGAGATCCAGCAAGTTTCCAGGTAAGTTCATTACATGAACACCCAAGAAGGCATAAACAAAAAGTAATGAAGGCGGGGTAGCCCTGCATTCCAGTTAACATGGCCTATATTTAAGAGCATGCAAGTCTTGGACAATAATAATAAAATGATGTCTTAAACAAAAGATGTGTAACAGCAGCAAATAATGCATAGTAATAGTTGATAACATGTATCTCCAAAATGGCATTATTTAGGACAATAAAACAATTTACTTTAACATAAGCCTAATTTATACATATAACATTTCTATTGAATGAACTGGTTCAGTGTTTAAAAACTCTTTAATATTTTGTACAATTTGCCCTGCAAAGTCAAGCCCTTTCCCTCACACATACAGATGCCTCATTCAAGAGTTTGTATAACACCAATTAATTTCAGGAAGTTCTAACTTTAGTGTACTTGACAATCTTTAGGTTTTGTAATGAAGCAACATGCTGCCAAATATTTCACTCCAATGTCTAGCGCACGTATTTTCCATAGCCAGTGGTCCCCAAACAGGTAATCGTGGACCAATCATAAAAGGTTTTTCAATATAATTACTGGACTAAGATTAGACAAACCCTAACCTGGATAACTGCTGTTTTTGAGACCAAGGTTACAGAAACTAGTGCCACTAAAACATGTTAAATATGTGATACACAACCCTAAAATGTTCTGCATATAATTGTCGGACTTGGTAAGATTTACCTTTTGAAATTACTATCACAACAGACTGTCAAAAAATTTTTTTAAAGTTGGATGCAGATAAAAAAAATAAATTAAAAAAATAATAATGAAGGTTTTAAAAAGCAGTGTACAAAACAAAATAAATAGAAAAAAAATATATAAAAATCATACTAGATTCTCTCACACATTCGGCAACATTTCATTTTTATAGCTAAATTTTTCTTGATTGAAATGTTTTAGATTGCAATCTATTCCTCTGAAAGCAATTCATAACTTTACACAAAACAGAGTAGGTAGCAACATATTTCAATTAAGACATAAAAAAGCTGTATTAAAAAACAAAACAAAAAAAACACCCTAAGATCAAGAGTTACATTTAGGTGCAACGTTTCATGTGCTCTAAAACATATTCTGGAAAATGCAGACTGCATACTTGTAAGCCATCCAGCTTGCAAGGCATTCTAGGATATTCGTCCTCTTTCCATTTGTTCTCCTCTGGATCAAATGTTAAGATGGAGTCACTGTAGTGACCATTATAACAAAGACCACCAAGCACCATGATTTGTTTGTCCAGGACAGCTACTCCATGACCACTCCTCCCAATTGGCATTGAGGCCAAAATTGTCCATTGATCCATATCAGGATCGTAAACTTCTGTAGAAGGGCAGCCTTGCGATTCAAAAGAAGCTCTTAAGATAACGCAAACACCTCCAAACACATACAATTTCCCATTGTAGGAAATCATTTTATGAAAACATCTGGCATAATTCATTTTGCACTTGTTTTCCCAGCAGTTTGTAAGCACCTGTGTTCTCCTGGTCCTCTGCTCCACTGTCCCCTCTTTACTTGGGTCAAAAACACATACTTGTTTGGACGTAGAAGATGATGTAATCCCTCCAGTGATAAACAACTTATTGTTGAGAACAGTTCCTTCGTGTCCATACTTATTAACAGGATATGGATCAACAAATTCCCATTTGTTTTCGATTATATCATAGCGCTCGGTTGAGTAAAAGGTTTCATCTCGCGTCCTCCCGGCCACGGCATATATATATCGGCCAATGACCCCCACAGCAAACTCTGAGCGTGGCACAGACATGTCTGATAATCTCATCCAGCTGTTTTGCCGTGGATCATATCTAAATACTTTTGATGAGGCATGAAATTCTCCATCAGGACCAAGCTCCTCTCCTCCAAGCAAGAAGACAAAGTTGTTGACAATTGCAAGGCAGTCGGGACGAAGCGGTACCAGAGGACCTTCTAGTTCCCACCAAACACGCGGTTTGTGTAAAAGAAGGATCTTGCTGTTGACCATGCTGTGTCCGATCATGCCTCTAAATACTGCAGTCTGAGGTTTAGGTGAACGAATGTGGTTTGATTTCATCTCCATCAAAGGTTGCTCGCTGACATTGTGAAAGTAGTTTAATGCCAGCTCAACTTCATGCCTCAACTGACGGGAGTATCGATAAAACTCAGATGTTTTCACCTGTGAAGATAGGGTGGGAAGACGTAGATTCAATAAGTGTATTGTGAAGTAAAAGAAAAAACTAAAAAGTAGCAAAATAGAAGTGAAAAAAGGCAATTCATGAATCTAACAAGTTTACCACAGCCTGCCTTGTGCTAGAAAGTTACATGCGTTTACCTCCTGATCACTGACAGTATTACACCCCCTACATAATACACCAGGAGTAGATATCACAACATACAAACTACTTTATTGCCTTTTAGTTTTATTCACACAGTACTGTGCCTAATATTAGTACCTGAAGCAAGCGAAGCACCATCTACATAATCTCAATGTTTCAGTTTAAAGGGAAACTATGGCCACCAAGAAAACATTATCTTAATGATGCTGTTTGTGTGTAGTTCATGCCCAGCCAGTCTCACTGCTCAATTCTCTGCCATTTAAGAGTTAAATCACTTTGTTTATTCAGTTCTGTGACTTACACAGCCTTTCTAAATACATCCTGTAAAGAGTCATCTAATGTTTACACTTCCTTTATTGTAAATTCTGCTTAATTTAGAATTTCTTATCTCCTCCTCTTGTAATAGCTTGCCAGACCCTGCAGGAGCATCTTGTGTGTAATTAAAGGCAACTGACAGAGCATTAAAACCTTTTGAAGTAAGTTACACCTGATTAAAAATGAAACCATTTTGTTTTCATGCAGGATGTGCCAGTGTCAGGCAGGGGAGGTGTAGCTAGGGCTGCATAACAGAAACAAAATTGATTTAAACTCCTAAATAGCAGAGAATTGAGAAGCGAGACGTCAGAGACATGATCTGTACACAAAAACTACTTCATTAAGCTAAAGTTATTTTGGTGACTATTGTGGCCGTTTAAAATATAAGCTTTCATTTTAAACTGAAAAGTTGAAATGCTCTCTCATAAAAGAGAAGGTTTAACTGATAAGACCCAGGAGTGCTGACTATACTTTAAAGGATTGCCATCTAGTCTGCTGGTTGCTAGCACCCGGCATTTACAAATTGCTGAAACCCAGTAGTGCATACCTACTGTGGATATAAATCTATAGATATAGACACACACATACTTACCTATACACCTCTCCTTCTTTTCAGTGTGAATATATTAAAAGTGAGAATGTTAGTTAAGCCCATACCCACTTAAAAAGGACCATAAACTGCTTTGCTTTTATGAATTTGCCAGTACCCTGCACTGCCAATGTTAAAATAACATGCCTGACAGCAGATACCACCTAAATGAAAAAGTGTGTTAACATCACTGTAAACAGAGAAAGTACCATTCCTGTGGGTTATAACTTCAGCAGTCTGCCTGTATTGCTGGTAGTTTTCCCAAACGACATTATTGGCGATACAGATAAATTACAACTTAGGTTAGAGCTCCTAAGAAATAGAACAACCAAACACACCAGGGACAAGCCCACTTTGCAGGTTTTGATGTCAGTTTTCTGTATTTCTACATACTTAAACCTTTGTAGCTTGTGAAAAAAAAAAATTAATAAAAATCACAAGTGTGAGGGACACACACACCACTTAGGAACTAACAGCATTGAGTGAGATTAACTACTGAAAGACAACCAGCCTGGATTAGAAGAAAACATGTACGCATACTTACAGTTTCTCACACTGTCCACAGCTTGGTTGTAAATGAAGTATTTTAATGGTGTATTACAAGGGATAAGCCGATGCACAACCAATAAGTTTTTTCTAATCCAGGCTGCTTGGCTTCCAGCAGTTCTGCTCATTCAGTGCTCTCAGTGGCTGAGCTGCTGTGTAAGGATATGGAAGGAAGATTATTTTTAATTATTTTATTCCCATAGGGGTGCAACTAAGGAGGCAGGCTTATGGTGCAACATTTTCCCAAAACAGCATATTGGTGAGAAAATGCTTTAACATTATTATTGGTGTCCGCAGTATTCCTGTAAAGGACTTGATGTGGCAACTTTCAATAAGGTGTATATTCGTTGTATAATTTCATGCATTCCATTTGTCACCCTGTGCTACATGCATTACTACCAAATATTTAAAAGTATAAAGTCATGTTCTGTGTAATTTATATCTCTTGTTCCAGGCAAAGATTTCCAACTGTATTTATCTACCCATTCTTATCTATAGCATTACAGCAGCTCTTCCTTACATTATGTCTCAGACTCTGATATCCTTAACTAATGCAGCAGATTACGCTTACAAAAAGTGGGAAAGGTAGAGAATATATATAGCTACATTAGATGAAGGAAGAAAAGAACAATGAACTCACGGCACCATAAACTACTCATTGAAATTTTACCTTCACATTGTACTGTAGTCCTTAAAAGGAAATTTTAGGCACTAACCAGGTCATTGAATTATAGAACTTGGAGCCTTCTGGCACTATCCCTCAACTGAGTTTTAAACTATTTACAAATTGTTTACCACTAAAAAAGGGTCTTAGGCTGCCAACAGCCTTGCCCCCAATCGTATGGCCAAGGCAGAGATTGCACTCTTTTTAGCCATAGCAATAATGGACCCTGTTGGAGGACGGTCAACTGACACTCATTTGCCCAAACAGTACAGAGGGGGCAGGCTGCTGGGGGCTCTCAATTAGCATTAAATCAGTCAAAAACTAATTAGCAGTCAACAGAGGTATATCACCAGAGGACTCCAGACACCAAGCACCTAAATGAGATGAAGTGGCCACAGTGGCCCTAGATTGACCTTTTGTGTCAATCATTTTTATTGAAGGTAATTTTTTTCAAATATTCCGTAGGCATACGGTAAGTAAAACGGTAAATGGTACAAGACATATAAAAAACAAGTAACAGAAACAATGCTCATATTTTCTACTCTCAAAATCTGGAGGTTGTCTACATACGAACCCATGCCCGCGGCTTAGGGTCTGTCGGTAAATGGCTAGATTGACCTTTTAACAAAGATCCTCTAGTCTGTTTGAACGGACTCTTGGCATGTGGTGTTATTGTTTTTATAAGGTTATATTTGTAACTTAGCTTGCAGATATTCCATTTTTTAGTACTGACCCCAATGCATAAAGAAAATCCTCATTCACTTCAAGGAACACTTCAGGGACCAATGCCACCTTCCCCCCCATAGATCATGTCCATGCAGTCTCACTGCTCAATTCTCTGCCATTTAGGAGTTAAATCACTTTGTTTATGAACCCTGTGACCTATACAGCCTCCCTAAACACTTCCTGTAAAGAGTCATCTACAATTTATCCTTCCTTTATTGCATGTTCTGTTTAATTTAGATTTTCTTATCCCTTACTATTTTAATAGCTTGCTAGACCATGCAAGAGCCTCCTGTATGTGATTAAAGTTCAATTTAGAGATTGAGATACAATTATTTAAGGTAAATTACATCTGTTTGAAAGTGAAACCAGTTTGTTTTTTTTCATTCAGGCTCTGTCAATCATAGCCAGGGGAGGTGTGGCTAGGGCTGCATAAACAGAAACAAAATGATTTAACTCCTAAATTGCAGTGAATCCTGAGAAGCATGATCTATACACTAAAACTGCTTAATTTAGCTAAAGTTGTTTAGGTGACTATAGTGTTCCTTTAAAGACTACAGTCCACTTGAGTTGTTACAGTGCTTATGGTTCTCTTTTAATCTGTGTAGTGCACAAAGTAGAAATTTACACATATACACGCTCCCTAATGGGGTCATGTAACACACGTTTTGTCTCTTTAACCTCAGAGGTTTACCCTGAGAGGGAATCTCACATGGAGCACTTTCCCTCGCATGGACACTCATGCACATCTTTACAGTGCTTTCCCACTGGTTCCATGGTTCCAATGACTGGCTGAAGTATGACTGACAATGTATGTCACAGGCACTCAAAGTGCAGAGAATTCCGGGAGGAAAAGACACACTGAAAATTATCTTTTGTTCTTAAAAAGTTGTTTTATTCATTCAGTAATTCCTTAAATATATTAAGAAAAAAGGGATATTAAAAAGAAAATCCAGCATTACGAACTTGGACAGATTTGGAAGGATAATGTGCAAGCAACATTACTGCATTATCTGAGCGATAGTTTTGAGGAAAATGGAGGAACTGTACCTCATGACCATTACAATAAACTGTAGTAGTTATGCTGCTTAGTGTCACTTTTCAAAAAATAAAAGCACAGCTGACAGAGCATGTTTCCAGCTATTTTGATCTTTGAATTCTTACTTTAGCGAATAAGTCTGAATATGTCAAAATAAAAATCTATAAGGGTTGACATAGGGATATAGAGAATGTATGTAATATATATAAAAAATAAAGATTAGAGTTGGTAAAGGGTCAAGGATTCAAGAAATTGTACTTTGAGGCAGACCACTAACAATGGGAAACAATTTAAATATGGTGTTCCAGATTAAAAAAAAAAAAAAAAAAGGGTTGGGAAAAACAGGGATAATTAGTAGGACCACCAATTCATGCATAGCTTTTCTGCTGCTAAAGGAGACCTGCCATTTTTAAATTAACATCAGCAGGTTTGGAAAAAGGCACAGCACTGGCGAAAACTGTCTACGGTCAATACAAAAAAAAAACGGATGCAACAACTGGAACAGTGTTTTACTATAGGTCTATGTAAATTGCATTTGGCATAAACACAAGGCAAATAAAGGTGCTATTTAAAGAAGAAGAAAAAAAAAAAAAACTCCCGCTAAATGTTTTAGAAAGACATTGAGGAGTGATTGATTTGTCACATGCTGCTGTGACTGGATAGAAAAGTAATGAAACCCCACACCATGTTTAGTTACAAAAATAAGGTTATTGGTAGATCAGCTCTTCTAGGCTCCCTTTCTTTAAGGCTTTTTTATGTCTAGCAAGTCTAGAAATCTTACCTATTGGTGTAGTGATGCCCTAGCTAAATTTTGGATCCTGTCTAGTGCTTTCAAACTCACCAACCTTCTCATAGACACTTGATGGGGTCATCAAACAAAACCTGATGTTTTGAATGATGGAATCAGTGTGCCTCCATCGCCTTCTATCGTGCCGCAACCAGGCCTGAACTGCTTCATATAGCTCTATCTCAGGGAATCGGCTCAGACGGTCATTGTCCAAGTAGCTTTTTAGCTTCTCAAAGCTTAGGTAGGACAAAAATTCAGGCCTGGACATAAGAGGCACAAAATTCTCCAGCAGGAAGGAATCTAGCTTCTCTCGAACGCCTTCTACATCCACACTGAAATCATCCAACAACCTCATGATCTCTGCGCAGTTCTCCAAGCATATTTTAGCCATGAGGAAAGAGCAGCAAAATTTTACCACCTCAGTGAGCTGCACATACATGGCTGCTTGCAGGATCTCATGGACGGTAGCCATACTAAGATCAATATTCCCGTAGTACATGAACTGAAGGACATGGCTGAAACCTGTTGCAGTCAATCCTTTCAGGTAGATTTTATCCTGGTCACGTTCCCTCATATCAGCTGTAAACATGATGCGGAAGTAGTCGCTCTGAGTAGCCAGCAGAGCCTTGTGAGCTTGGAACTGGTGATCCTCTATCACAAGGGTGACATCGACCAAGAGGCCCTCTTCATACAGTGCTCTGAAACCAGCAGAGACACTGCTATCATGAATAGAAGAGGAATAGCCTTCCACGTCCCCAGCCATGAATCACCTAAAGAAAACAAATGAGAAAAATCCATTACAAATCTACATACACACAAAGAAAACCCTTATGTTTTTTCAGTCTATAAAATAAAACCAGAGATTGCAAAAACCCTCAACCGTAACAACTCATTTTTTTCCTGGTCTTACAGAATATATTCTAGCAGTTATCCACCAAATTGAGAATTGAAAGTGAACTGCAAACAGTGAGAAGCAAAATACGGTAGTTGGGAACTACAGCTCCCAGTCACGATTTCAAGGTGAGCACTGATGTGTGAGACATTAAGACAAATGTGTATCAAAGAGACTTTTCTTATAGCAATGTGCTGGCAAGCATTTTTTTTTTTAGCTCAATGACAGAGTTGATGGCTTAAAGGGACACTATGGTCCAGGGTTCAACAAATCCCAGGCGCTAGGTCGCTATAACGACTAGAAATTTCGCTCTGGCGCACGGGATGTCAGTCCTTTAAGGAGTGTGGGAACTGGCCAACCACGGATGCATTGTAGAAAGCGTGTAAGGGAGCAGTAATCTACCTGCAGCTCCTCTCTCTGCTCCCTCGCATGCTGTTTAATGATGCCGGGAGCCAGAATATGACGTAGCCCCAGCCCTGGCATCACTACAGATGGATAGATAGGTAGATTACTGCTCCCTTGCACGCAATAGGAGAGAGGAGCCCCACTGGACCCCAAGGAAAGATCCACTCAGCTCTTCAAAGTTAGGGTGGCTGAGTGGATTGCAAGAAAAATAAAAATCTCAGTTTGTGTGGGAGAAAGTGTGTGTCTCTCTCTCTCTGCCTGTGTGAGGGCTGCAGGTACAGGCTACAGACACCAGAAAAATTACATTACGGTGTAATGGTTCAGGTGTCTATAGTGTCCCTTAGAATTTCATTTCTCTCATTGAAAATTAAACTTAAAATTAGTTAGTAAATAAACTGGCTCCGAGACGTGACTGGCATGAGCTCCTGCCTAGCGGACAGAATCCGGGGCGAAAGCGGCGGCTATATATCCCAAGGTCATCAGAGGGGGCACCACCCACGTCGGGGGTATCCTACTGAACCGAACTACACCACCCTGGAGCCTGTCGGGGCCAGGAGTGCAGGGACCCAAAAGCGGCCTAATCGGGCTGGAGCCGGGGGGAGGCGGCCGTTCTCCTCGGCGCAGGAGCCCTCAAACTACTACATTTCAGCCTACCCCCACCCTCTCCCTCTGGACCGGTGGGGGATATTCTGGTCCCCACTGCACATAATTGACAAGAATGGAGAGCAGGCATGCCAGCTACACGACATATTGGGGCACCAGGCCCACAGGGCACAGCCAAAATAGCCGCCCAGCACAGACCTAAAGAGCGGAGCACCCGCACCCAGCCACCCACGTCCCCTCTGGGGACTTTTGACCGGTTCTGCACAAGCCTCAGGGACGCGCTGCACAGCCGAGGAGCAACCTACCACCAAGCAGACAAAACGGTGGCCTCATGGGCCTGGACAGCAGCGCGACACAGCTACTACAGGCATGTACCTCGAGCCTCCAAGAATGCCGTCCAGCAACGCAGATGCAAACAAAACCGAGATTACAAAACAGGCGACGCACACGAGTATCTGACCCGACCAAAATCTCGGCATCGAGCGCAGCATGACTCAACTCTCTACAGCCAATCCTGCAACACAAGTGGCTGTGCAGCTGCACACCCCACAGAGCACTACCGGAGCGGACTCCCGATGCAGAGACACCAAGCCCAGGGGCTACAAAGGAAGGACTCGTAGCGACAGCACCCGGGTCTCACCAGCATTGGGTATAGGCTGATGCACCAACCATACTGCCTCACAAGGGTATTTTTAGCCTGGACTGTCCCTAGCTCTCACCACAGCTAAATATCCAGACTCCGATACCTAATGCATGTCCCACGCTGACCATGCTCCCATGCCAACACTAACCTATTATAGTAATGCCATTTCTGAACTTGTTCTCAGTGGTTCCATACCTAGTTAACCCCTGACACAGCAGAACATTCTTATGTTTAGATAGCACAGCGATGTTACTCTACTTTTTAGGAAAGATTTAACAGTGTTTATCCCTTTTCTAATGCCTTCTAGCCTACCTACATACAGCATATCCTATCTATGTACCATACACTAACCAGTTACTGCTACATTGTAAAACATGCTATCACACTATAACTACACTAGCATAGCTAATCTAGCATTCTTAAGCATCAACTACCTAACCTTACTCTGACAATATAACCGTTTAGTCAAGCTTGATATATAAAGAAAAATGTGCAAATTTACATGCCACTGCCTAACTTTTGCAATTCTTGAATTACGCTGTTCTGGCGTTTGTTGATACCCTGTAACTGCCTGCACAACAAAAATAAAGAATTTAAAAAAACAAACAAACAAACAACAAAAAAAAACTGGCTTTTAACTTTTTAGCTGGCTCCTAGATTCTAAACAAATTTGTCAAGCACTGCTAAAGTCACCAGAATAACTACAGCTTATTGTATTTGTTCTGGTGAGTAGAATCATTACCTTCAGGCTTTTCAGAGAAAAAGTGTTTACATTACAGCCGAGAGATACCGCCACTGGCCACTCCTGCTAAAGCTGCTTCCTTGGGCAGTGCTGCAGAATAAGCAGCACTGCCATTCAATGACTCCACCCTCTGCATGCAGACACGAAACCTTCCTCATGTAGATGCATTATTTCAATGTATCTCTATGAGGAGATGCTAATTGGCCAGGGCTGTGTTTGACTTGTGCTGGCTCAGCCCATGCTCTGCCTCCTTGACAATCTCAGCCAATCCTACAGGGAAGCATTGTGATTGCTGACATCATCAGAAGTGGTGGTCTGAGCAAGACAGAGGCAGTAGCTTGGTGGTTTTAACACAATAGGGTCTGGAATACATGTTTATGGACTCTATAGTGTTCCTTTAACCAAACATGCAGGATATACATTACAGGAATTTTAAGTAAGACCAAAAAGTATGATTATCTGAAAGGGTTAAACTGTATGAGCATTGTCATTTCTCTCATTACTCTCCCCCTCTGCCCTATTCCAAGGATAATATTAAGGTATATTTAGGTATTAATATTGAAATACACAGTTGTGTATAATAGTGTAACAGGTCACCCCCACCCCCCCCAAAAAAACTTTCAAACTATATATATTTTCTCTTGAAAAAAAGTCTAAGAGGGATTGAAACACTGACTGTACCACCTTTGCACAAATAAAGGAATTATTGCACAAGACTACAAGCTGAGTGCATTTCTCTGGATATATTAAGGCACGAAATAGCACTGAGGCAAGAACAGGACCATCGGTCACAGTATTTTCCAATGCTAGGACTCTTCGGTTTATGTTCTTGTTCTGCCATTCTCACGCATTCTGTACATTTCACATTCAGACCCATCTTCTCTTATTTACGACACCTCACTCACTCTACCCTTCTCTAGGTCATTCTGATCAATATTGCTTCAAAACAAAGGAAGAGAGGAAAACTCTCAAAAGCATGTCTTTTAAATATTATGTTCGCTCAAAAAAAAAAAAAAAAAAATCATTGCATACGGCAATACTCTTATTATGGAGCAATAGATAGATATTACATGGAATGATGTTACCAATTGCCTCCCTTTTCCTAAAAGTTAGAAGCCACAACATTTTAACAGGACATTATAGTCACCAGAACCATTACAGTAGTAATTCTGGTATCTATAGTCTATCTATGCAAGCTCAGCACAGTTGTTTCGGCAAAAATGCAGTATTTACAATGCTATCAAGTAACACCTTTGGGTGCAGTCACTCAGACTACCACTAGAAGAGTTTCCTATTTTCGTGCTGTATTGTGTGCAGCATTTGTGTTTAGCGTCTCCAATCGGGACCATCACAGTGTTGGATAAAAGGTAAGTAAAATACATTTATTTTTTTATTTCCATTCAGAGGAAGGCCAGTCTCCGAAATATAGGCCATTCTAAACAAAAACTATGCACTTAAGATGTTATGCCACCCAGATCAGCAAAATTTGGTTCAAATAACCCATTTACAAAAATGTTTATAAACTCTCATATTTAAGAAAGGTAAAGAAATCTGAATTTCCTTATTTCAACAAAATGACCACGACTCTGTATCATCTAGTATATGCTTTAAAATCAAATGCAAAATCCTATATAACATGTAGGATTCTCATATTCAAACACTATATTACTACTGGATTCACTCTTAACAGGTCCAGTAATATACAAATTTGTTAAATAAAGTCACTTGTCTTTTGCAGCTGAACCTACAGAAGTCTGCAATATTTTGCCAAATGGCAGCAGAATGCATAAATGGTTAATATATCATAAAACATAAATGTGATAAAGTAAATAATTTAGTTTTAATTGTTACAGTATATAGGACCCCCTCTATGGAGTTAACCCTTTCTCATGGTGTTAGCCTTTAAAACGGTTGTAATTAAAGCTTTTTGCAGTACTAGCACATATTACCCTTTCAATAGTCTGTCAACATAATTGGTTCAACCAAATTGCACAAACTAGAAAAACAGATGAACTGAATTTGCAGTCAGACACCTGGGAATTCTGTCTAATTATCATGGTCTTACAAAATTCAGTCACATTGTTTCCTCACTTTGGTTGTCAGCCTTTTGACCATCAGGACACTGTACAATCTGATCTACATTCATTGTAATTCTGAGGCTGTACTGAAAAATCCAAACATTGGAAAATCTCTGAATTTTGCAGTCCAAATGTCCCAGATTTGAGAATTTTGACCAAAGCCTGAATTCATAACTCTGTATATCAATTTGATTCTATAAGGGCCAGGATTGATTAGCCTTTTTTTTTTTGCACAGTGGAAGCCAGGCTTGTTTTGTACTTGATATAATATAATATTTTACTGTAAGTCATATTACCATAAAACAGTTTATAAAAAGCTTTGATTTTTACAATTTACTCATATGTGCCTTGGATTTTAGCTCTATAAAACGGCTCTGGCTAATCCTACAGAAAACTGGATGCTACATGGGTGGCTGTGGGTCTGACGTTAGCTGCCAAACTACGAAAACGATTTGACAAATTACACTGGGATGACACCACAAACGTCACCTTGACAGCATAACCTCTACAATGAGCTATAGTGATTATGGTGTTTGAAGGGTACCTTTAAAGAAGAACGAGTATATTTGCCTTTATGCATATTTATATGCATTTTGAGGGTATTTACAATGTAAAGAATTTGAAACAGAACTAAAAATCAAATCAACTGACAAACAATATACAGGATTAGTTAAAGGACTACTGTAGTGCCAGGAAAACAAACTCGTTTTCCTGGCACTATAGTGCCCTGAGAGTCCCCCCACCTTTAGAGTCCCTCTCCTGCCAGGCTGAAGGGGGTTAAACAGTCACCTTTCTCCAGCGCCGGGGACTCTCCTCCTCTTTCCGATGTCATCGCCTGAATGCGCGGCAAGAGCCGTGCACGTATTTAGCCAGTCCATAGGAAAGCATTCTCAATGCTTTCCTATAGACACTGGCGTCTTCTCACTGTGAAAATCACAGTGAGAAGCGCGGAAGCGCCTCTAGTGGCTGTCAGTGAGGCAGCCACCAGATGTTGGATTAACCCTAATGTAAACATAGCAGTTTCTCTGAAACTGCTATGTTTACAGCAGGCAGGGTTAATCCTAGATGGACCTGGCACCCAGACCACTTCATTAAGCTGTGGTCCTTTAAAATACATAGCTCCACAAATTACTGTCACTAGATACAAATAATGCTGCCTCAATCACCTTACTGCAAACAAAAGGTGGAGAAAAAGGCAGACCAAGCATTGTAAACCTAAAGCATTAAGACTGTTGCATTTCACCAACTGGAAAGTGACCTTTTTAATCACCTCTGTTCTACATTATTACCACCACCAACATATCGCTTAACAACGCCAACGTATCACCACATCGGTTAACAGCGCCAACACATTTCGCAGCATGTTTGGGTAGGGTCCTCTTTCACTTACTGTTCCAGTGCGTCAACCAAGCTCTGTGAAAATTTTCGTATCTGTCTTGATTGCCCACTGTACAGCGCTGCGGAATATGCTGGTGCTACACGGACAATTTTAAAGTATACACTAGGGATGCACAGCTTGAGATAATCTGTAAATAGCATAGACTGTAAGCTCTTTTACGCAGGGCCCTCAGCATCCTATTGTTCCTGTAACATTTTGTAATCTGCTCATTGATTGTTAAATGTCCCCTTTGTATAATATTGTAACGCGCGGCGGCGGAATAAGTCAGCGCTATATAAATGCCAATAATAATAATAATATTGCTAGACACAGGAGGAGATGGGGGGCTCTGAGTCATGGGGCTCCCATTCTCTCTCAGCCATGGATCCTCAGAGGGGGAAGGTGGCTGCCTGGAAGCAGAGCTATTGGCTGTTGGCACACGGTATTAGGGTGGTGCACCCTCCCACAGGACCTACCTTGCAGCAATGCTCCGAGGGGGCAGCAGTGGGTCCTGCACACAGCCGTGACTGTAACATGGGCCAGCTCACAGCCAGCGTCTCAGCCCCCACTCGGCGCATTCACCGGACCCATGGGCTCCTGTCACCCCAGATCATGCCTTCCTCCCCCCTCACAGCCCCGTCTGCTCGCCTATCCGCCCATTCAACGAGCACAAGCACGCACCGACACCTTACTACCTGCCGCGAGCATCCCAACTACCGGCCACACCCCCCAGACGCTGGAAGAGACGTCACGCCGCACGGACCTCTGATTGGTCGCGGTGTAAGAATTCTCCCACCTGATTGGATAGCTCGCTATTTCCTTGTCCCGCCTTTTCCGTTGCAGCTCTGTTGTTTTTTTTTTTTCCACGCTCCAGCGTGGGCTTCATTTTTCCCTTAAGAAACATGTCTTCCCGTGTTATTTGTTTGGCTGCCTGCTCACGTGACTTAGAAGTGAGCGCGGATTGGTCGCTGAATAGAGCTTCCCTTTATTGGGAATAAGGCTTGTCATGTAGCAGGATATGTTGATAGGGATGGAGATAGGAGGGATGGAGATAGGAGGGATGGAGATAGGAGGGTGGGAGAGGGGTTGTGGCTTTTTGAGCACTGGGTTTGATCATTTGTTAATTAATTTAAATGGAATTAATATGTTCTTTTGTCATTAACTGCAATAATAACATTTTAAACTAATGATTTTGTTTCATTTTGTAACAATTAACTTATTTATATTATAAAGTTATATTTGTGGGTTACAATTTCAGTAATCTATTTGGTAAAAATGCTACACAAAGCAAATTAATCCCAAGTAAGGAAGCACATTAAACACTATAAATATATGCGCAATGTATAGGTTATGGTACTCTAGTGTCCCAGCGTGCAATTACTTATAACTGAAGCAATTTGCAAAAATTGCTGCTGCTATAAGACCCCTTAGGTGACTGGCTTCAAATGAAGATGTTTTACTGCCAATTTGTACATATCTCTGCATGCCAGGCACACCGTGCAAGCCGCTTTGTTTCAACTTTCTGGCTCCTGGGGAGAGTTTGACCCACAACTCCACTTATGTCCAATAGGCAACAAAAGCAAACATGGGGAATAGTACAGTTATGCTAGCACGCACAAAAAGAGAGAAGCTGGATTTTCTATAAAGCCAAGTATAATCTTTACAGAGACATCTGGCATGCCCAAGTAATCAGTCAAACTAAAATAGTTTGACAAATCAGTTCACAAAACTGTGTATGGGTCTGACAATAAGCTAGTAGCATGTAGATTATGACTGCTATCGGCATATTCATCAGTTCCATTCATCACGTGTGATAAGTGGCACTATGGTTTGGGGCCGGCCTGCATATACCTTAAAGGAACACTAAAGTGTTAGGAATACAAACCTGTATTCCTAATGCTGTAGTTCCCAAATTCCACATTAGATGTGCAGTGCACCCCCTCTGTAAATGCAATAATAATGAGTAAAGAATAAATAGCATTTTACTCACTTTATTTCCAGGGCGGTGCTGCCCTCTATGCCTCCCATAACATCATCATGCAGGTGTCTCTTTGTGGCTCGTCTCATTGTTGAGTATAGGGGACGTGATGCACATGCACGACGAGCACCATCTGTACATCCAGTGTAATTCCACAGATGGTAAACTTGTTTGAGCATGGCTTTCCTCATCTCTTTCTCTAATTGGAAAGTGCTGCAGAATATATTGGAGCAATATAAATTCTACTCATCGAAAAGCACTGAATTCATTGCTTTCCGATTAGCAATATTTGTGACTAAAGGGATTCTCTAGTGCCAGGAAAACAAACCAGTTTTAGAATCATAAAGAATCTACAGTGCCCCCCCATCACACGTCGCTGGAGGGGTTAAAACCCCTTCAGTCACTTACCTGGATCAAGCGACGATGTCCCTCAGCACTGGGTCAGTCTCTGCCCAATGTACGGCAATTAGGATTTCCCCATAGAAAAGCATTAGTTAATGCTTTCCTATGGGGATTCCGGTGAGGCTGGAAGTCCTCGTACATAGCGTGAGAATGTCCAGCGTCATTTAGACAACCAAAAGTCGTCTAAGCACCTGGAAGTCCCTCTAGTGGTTGTCTTGTAGACAGCCACTAGAGCACTGTATGTAAACAAAACAAGTGCACACTCCACCAGAAAGGTAAAATTAGGCTCTACACTTAAGTAAAGGATTCCCTTAACCTTCACAAATCACAAACAAAGAAATACAAAAATAAGTGGAGCACTAAGATACCTGTACAATTGTAGATATGATGTATGTTATAGCCTGCAAATAACAGACAACCAAATCATAGTGCAGACAAATGTAATGCAAAGGAAAAATGGAAGAACAATACGTATATAAAATGTAAACTCACAAATATAGAGCCACAGGGTCACCTGGCTCTAGTGATATACGCCTTGGGATCTTTAAAGGGGATCCACTGCCCTCTTCTTGTATCCTCCTGGTGTCTTTAACTTCCAAATGAAATATAAGAATGCAAATAAGTCAGTTTCCAAAGGATCAGGAAGAAATTTATTGGACAAAAATAAACTCAAATAAATCTTAAAAAATAAAAACAAGGATTCAAATGAATCAAAATAAAATATAAAATAGTCATATAAACCAAAACGCGTTTCGCCAGGAGCTGGCTTCCTCAGTTGGTGTAATTTTTCAAATGACACTCTTCCTGCTTTTATAGGAGGTGAATTACTTGATTGTTGGCATCTGTGTTGTCAGATGTGGTATTTCACGGGACGTACGTTTCATTAGCGCGTCCATGCCGGCATCCGTAAACCCGGAAGTTCTATTCGTGGGACGCACACGTGATCGGCCTGTGAGACGCACACGTGACCGGATAACCGCTGTAATCTTCTATTTGTCCTCCTATTCGTTCTTCGTGGAACGCAATCATTGCGTTCCATCCAGTTCATTTACATAAAGCGTCTTTATATCTAATAAGTCCAAAACTCGCAATTTAAATTCATTTCAAAACGAGTAAAGGGAGAGAGACAAAAGGAAGTATCAACACAGGGATTATATAAGCGATTTACTATTAATTAAAAAATAAAAAACTATAAACACTAAAATAACCTTAAAATTAATAATCACAGTTGATAGAATGATATCTAATAAAATGAGGGGGCTGATTTAAAGATAATTAACAGTGACATCCACAATTCAGATAAAAGGAAATAAAATATAAAATATGAAATACTGGTAATGAAATATTGGGGGAATCTAACCCATTACTTATAGATATACCCTAAGTAATAAAATGAGGGGGGGGGATTATTGAAAGATGGAGATCTTAAGGAAGAGATGTTTATAAAAAATGACAAAGCTCAAAATCTAAATTCAATCCAAACGGAACTAAAGTGTTAAGATTATAAATAAATGACATCTCTTCCTTCCCTATTTGTTGTAAAAAATCTCCACCTCTCCACTTCCTCTTAATCAATTTTAATGCACAAAATACAAGTCCCTGTGGATTCTGACTATGGTATTGTTTAAAATGTTGAGGGACACTATGGGTTTCTATACCTTTCTTGATGTTCCTTATATGTTCGGAAACCCTAATATGCCACTAGAGCAGTACTTAACCCTGCAAAGTAATTATAGCAGTTTCTCAGAAACTGCAATAATGACCACTGTAGGGTTAAGTGACATGGGACATTGCACCCAGACCCCTTCAATAAGCTGAAGTAGTATGGGTGCCTACAGTGTCCCTTAAGTTTCACTCAGTTGCTACAGCAGAAGTGCTTTACTAGAGCTGTGTTTACCCCTTAAAGGTAAACACTGCTCTTTCTACAAAACAGCAATGCTTTATATGGATGGATTAAAACTACAGTTCCATTACACCCAAACCACTTCATTGAAATTAAAGGATCACTATAGTGTCAGTGTCAGGAAAACCCCTTAAGCAGCTTACCTTTTTCCAGCGCCGGGCTCCCTCGGCGCTGGTGACCTCTCCTCCCCCGCCGAGGTCAGGTTTTTCAATGCTTTCCTATGGACGCTCTGTGTGATGGAGGCATAATATGCCTCCAGCATCGCAGATGCGCCTCTAGTGGCTGTCCGAAAGACTCTCTGAAACTGCTATGTTTACATCTGCAGGGTTAAACCTGAGGGACCTGGCACCCAGACCACTTCATTGAGCTGAAGTGGTCTGGGTGACTATAGTGTCCCTTTAAGTGTTTTGGGTGCATTTAGTGGTCCTAAAAGCCCTTGTTGGACAGGGATGTAAAGCATAGACTCTTGAGACCAGAATAAGAGGTTCCTGCACTAAACTGCAATATATCTAGGTTTGCTGCCCTGTGTCCAACGAGGTTAAATAAATAAAATTCACTGACAACTTCAAAGCTCACATAATTTAATAGTTTTTTTTTTTTTTTTAAACACGACTTCCGCAAGCATAATGTGGATTTAGTTACAGTACATTATCATACTTTGCATAAATCTGCCACAATGCCAATGTACCCAGTTTTTCAGGTCCTTATATCTGATGCTCGCCTTCAAGACTTCTCTAGGGCTGCACCATTCCTTCGGAACTCCTTTCCGTCCTCCGTTAGACGTTCACCTAGTCTCAATTACTTCAAAAAAGTCTTTTGAAACTCAGTCCATCAGGAAAGCCTATCAATTAAACTGTTAATAAGTTCACTTACATTCACAAATATTCTGCTAAATTTGCCACCAAGCCTAATTACTCCTGTAATTAGTGCAGTGGCATGCAACCTGTTGGTAGTGCTGCCAAAGGAAATCTTTGAAGTTCCTTGGAATTCTAGCTCTAGTTTTCTTTAAATTAAAGGAACACTCCACACACTTAAAGGGTAGCAATACAACTTAAATGCATTTGACAGATTTTGGCCTGATTGATATGCTGTATTTTAGTAATTATTATTATTATTTTTTTTTGCATGGTCAAATCTTATAGTTTTTGGTAATGTAATTACCCAAAGACAGTTAAAGGGCGGACTCAGCTCATAGTAAGAGACAGGTAGAACAGGTGGAGGTGTTCTCATTGTTATTCGGCAATATAGAAACCACGTGTACCTATTAAATGTGTGCACTAAACACATCATATTGCCTTTTCATGCATGTAAATATACACTGATTTATAATGTTTTATTTGATGTGCCAGCAGCCTATGATGACAATATTGTACAGTAATAGAGATGTGACAGCCAATGTCATTATGAGTTTTTATAAAATGGTTAGTCCTGGGTGCCCCTCCCTACCATAGCCACCTCCTCCCCGGTCTGTACTCCTCCTCCCGTACTTTCTTGCCGCCAGACGTGTCTCCCCCAGCAGTAGCAGCGGATGATGGAGGCTCGGTACCGGGCGCGCTGTGTCCCCTCGGCTCTCTGCCTTATCTTGCTCCTGAGGGCGGCTATAGGCTCCCAGGAGCCGGACCCACAGCCTCAGGCCCGGTTCGGCCGCTCTCCCCAGGACGGAGAGTGCCATTTCTACGCTGGAGGACAGGTCTACCCCGGGGAGGCCACCCGTGTGCCGGTCTCCGACCACTCCCTGCACCTCAGCAAAGCTAAAAGTGGGTAACCCCCTTCCTGCACAGCAAGGCACCCCTAACCCCCCATCTCCCTGGAATTGATCACCTTGGACATCCTGCTTCTGCCACCCTGAGTGCTGTCTTCCACTTCTGTCATCATGCTCAGCCAGCCAGTGACAAATGAATTCTGTTGGCTGCCTGGCTGAGTAGTGTGAGAGTTAGGTAGTATCATGGGCTACCTAATAATGATGCCTATTATTATTTACCACCCCACCCCCCCACCCTTTTTGTGGTCCTTTTTCAAAACTCTCAGCCAGCATTGGATACCCTGGTTGGCTAAGTGTTTGGGAGTTGGAGTTGTTCTCTATAACAGCTGAAGTACCCGATGTTAGACAGCAGTGACACATTGGTAGCGGTTACTCGTTATTGCCGTGAGTTATTGTGGTTATGTATAACATTAGGTATTCTTGTTTCTATGGACAACCCACATCATGCTCAGCCATCCAACTGTAGGTAAAGTATGAGTGTAGGTCAATCTAGGCAAGTTTGCCCCCCCCTTCCCCTCCTCTGCACTGTCCCCATGATTCTGCTGTGCTGGCCTTCTCTCATTGGTGCAAAAGATAAGGTTCAAATTCATGTTCATAAGCTTTTTAAACATCTGTACTAAGAGTACGTGCTGGGGCTCATGTTACAAGTTTGTTAAAGGATATTTCCCAAAATTGTTCCCCATGTTATTGATAATTGAATACCTATTTTATGTCAATTGTATGGCCCTGGCCACCTGCCTACATTTACTTCCCCAGTGCAATGCAGAATTGTTTGATATGTGTAAATACTAATCTAATGAATATGTAACAAATTGTCTTTTAGTATACATTCCATTGGAAGTGCGGGTCTTTTATGATAAAATTGCATTTATGATGGGGTAACGAGGTCACCAGTTACGGTTATGTGCATTGTTTGAACTCTAACAAAATATAATAACCACCAGTTTGCAATTCATTCTGTAAAATGAAGACTTTTTATTTTTATGTTTTGAGCACACAAGTTTTATCTATTGTGGAAAAACACCTCCCCAAAATTTTTTTCCCCACTGCATATGACTAAAAAAGGTTTTATTAACTAAACTCTGAATTGTACTAAAGTAACCCATTACTGACTGAGACTTATTTTTGTTGCACTTTTGCTATACATTTTTCTTTGTACATTACTGCAAGTAACGCTTTCTTGTGATACATATCACATTAAAAGTGTGTGTGAGTCTCTTTACTGAGAATATAACTGCTACTTTTTTTCCAGGCTGGCTAATGACTCCCAGTGACACTGCTGAGGTGGAGTTATATCTCCATCAAGAGGGGTAATCGCCATATGTGCATCTCAAAGCAATACGCTGCACATACAGACTACAGGCACTATGACCACTTCAGATCATTGACGTGATCATTTGTTTGGAGAAACTCTTTAGAGTTTAATAGCTGCTCCAACCCAAAACACCTCCACAGAAGAATATTTTTGGAAAGTAGTACTCTGGGATATTTAAACATAAACCTGGATGGTCTGCAAGGGAGACGGTTGTCTCCTGGGGTATTTACGAAAGATAAATTTGTTTTGAGGGGGAATTCAAAGTGAATTATTAATCCACAATAGCAGGATTGGATGCATAGCTGACTTGGAGAATTGTTTCATTTTGGCTATTCTGGCCTTAAATTTGAAACTCACTTTGAATTCCTAACAATAGTCAATAGCACTGTTTATCCTGACAGCAGAGACCGTTATCACTTGTTGCCACTCCCTTGTGGCATTCTATATCCATATTCTGGGAGCAGATTATGTTCTTACCTCCCCCAGTCATGATGCCACATGGTAGAACAAGGAGAGCCCTGAAGCGGTCTCTGCTGCTGGGTAACACAAAGGCAGCTGCTCTGCCATTGTACAAAGAGGGGGCGAAACTGTACTTCTGCAGATCTCCCCCCACGTTTACTCAACATACTACCCTGTTTTCTACTCCAAATATTATTCTTCACAATCACTGCATTGCCAAATCTGGAGCTGCTGCTTTGAATCTAAGACTGTGGTCACTTGTGTAATTAATTCCTTCCTTTTACAGAGCCACAATATGAAACCATCAATTATACCGTGAGTGATATTCCTCATTCAAAGTGGTGCCAAGATACAGCTTATACATACCTTTTTATACAATTTGATCATATTTGCCAGGAATCTTATTTAAATTAATAATAAATGTAACACTATTGCCTTATACTTCTATTTTCTGTACTTCTTTGATTTTACAAATCTTACCATTCCACCCAGATTGTTAACCTTGGCTTCCTTGTGCTAATGTGACTTGATGGAATAATTTTTGTAGTCCCTTAGTAGGATTGGGTAAGAGTTCCTGAGTCTGTGTTAAAGGAACACATTTAACCACCATAAACACTAAATCTCACAAATGGTTATAGTTCCAGGAGTTCCCTGATGCGCACTCCGCCATCAGCTGGCACCCTCAGCCAGTATGCTAGCCCTACATGGCTTGGCTCAGGAGAGCCTACTTACAAATTGAGCATTAGAAGTTGGGCAATGGGGGAAGGGGTTGAGTAGTTATGGTGCTTGAATTGTTTCTTAAAATTTATTTTCTATTTTACTGACTGTTTCTGCACTCCCTTTTTGTTACCATAATTACCTTCTACGCCATTGTTAAAGTTATTTTTTTTTTTATTTATTTTTTTTGTGATTCTGGCTGCGTTTGATTTAAAACATTAAAAGTGACACTTGATTCATGCTAGTTTATGTAAATCGTGCTTACATTTATTTGCAATGTTGTGTTTATCTTCTCTCGAACATATTCCGCTTAAAGACCAGTTCAACAAGCTGTAACAATCCTGTTGAATCCAGAAGTGGGTAACTGCATTTGTAAGGAGTACTCTAAACACTATGACCATGAAAGTTAATGATAATGGTTATGGTGCAAGGGATCTCTTGGTTCCATCACCAGGTTTTCGGTCAAACTACTTGATTAAAAACTGAGTCTCTCCATGTCACCCAAAACTAGAACACTCTATTAATGAAGTTTAATTTGCCCCCCCCCCACCTTAAATTTTTGATTTTATTTAGAATTCTAATTTTAGGTAGGTGAGATGGACAGATATTGTATATGTTTAAAAATAAATTTTTAAAAATCATTACTAAATGTGTGTTCTGGTTTTAACCAAGTATTAAAATTTTGTATGTATGTATGATTTTTTTTTTTCCTCTCCCCAGTTTCCAAGCCTGCACCATACTTTGAAGGAACAGCAGTGATAAATGGAGAGTTCAAAGAGTTGAAACTAACTGATTACAAGGGGAAATATTTGGTTTTCTTCTTCTATCCCCTTGACTTGTGAGTGAAACAAAACATTTTCTAGTTTTTATGAACGAACACTGTTTCAAATTGCAGTGTTTGTATTCTGCAAACTGCGTCTGGTTAATGGCTGTTGCAGCCGATGTTTTTACTAGATACCTTACCTCGTTTATTATGCGTAAATGTGCATTTTGTAAAAAAAAGTTTGCTTTCCAAATGGAAATTGCTGAAAGTGTAACTAGCACTGTGGACAATTGCCGTAGGAGTGTTTACAATAAAACTGATACAAACTGTGGGAGAACTCCTACACTTGCCAAGTGCTACCCATTGGAAATGGTTATTTTACTAAAGTGAACTTCAAATTTGAAGGTACTCTTACCGTTCTTTATTTATAAAGTCACCTAGGCCACTTCGTATCAATGATATGGTCTGGCTGCAGCAGTCCTGTCCCTTTAACTCTGCCATGTAAAACATTGCATATTTCATTTACATTCCACTTTCCTAACAGCCACATTTGGTGCTTTTGTGGCACTGACAGAGTTAAACTGTCACGTAACTTGGAAGCCCCAATAGGCAAGCATTGATTTAGTGTTTTCCTCTGGGAGAGCTTGGAGACTTACACGGCACTTGCTATGCATGCGCATCAGGTCCCCAATTCTCCTCTGTTAGCATTTGATTGACCACGCTGGACTATGACTATGCTTCCCCTTGATGGCATGCTAAGAGATACAGGGGTAATCTGCACCAAGGGAACCTCAATGCTGGGAAATTTAAAAACCTTTTATTTTTAATTACATTTTTTGAAAAATTTTTTCCCCCCCTCTTACCTCTCGTGCACTTCATGCATTGTGCATTCATGGGGCAGAAAAATCTGCATGTGCATTCATGGGGCAGAAAGATGGAAATAGAATATTACATATTTATTTTTTTGCCCAACCTACATCTATATAAAATCTATAGGTGATAGAGTAAATATAGCACACTAGCGTTAGGAGTGTGTAATTTGTTTAAATAGTTCTAACAGAAAATTTACGTTGGCATTTCTTTGATGGGAAAAGTCTGCGATGGTGAATCTTTGCAGGTAGGTGTATTTGTTTTTAGTTTATATATGCACTACGCAGATAAGGAGTTATAAAAATGGCACACAAACAAAAAAAAAATATATATATATATATATATATATATATATATATATATATATATATATTTTTTTTTTGTTTGTGTGCCATTTTTATAACTCCTTATCTGCGTAATGCATCATGCTATGTCCTTTTAATATAGTGCAATTCAAAATCCATTTAAAGGTTTGTTTCGGGGGGGCGTGGCCGACTACGGAGCTGAACAGTCGCATATCTCTGGAGCTCTGCATCGGCCCCACAGATTAAGAGCCTTAACGCAGAGAAATCCGCTCCAAAACCACACAGCTAACCTGCCACTCGACAGCCGACAAAATGGGGCGCAAGCATAAAAAAACAAATCCACACGGGGCGACCCGCGGCACCCGATATCAGGCTGGCATTCCAGAGGCCTACACAGGCGCGGCCTGCCAAGATGGCGCCGGATCCGCAGAGTGAGTTAGACCTCTGACTCCCAGGAAGAGAGGGACTTCCAAGCCTCTCTCCCAGGCCCCACGCCCAGGTCTGATTCGGAGGAAGACGACTTCCCATCCACAAAGGGGAACGTCAGAAAGCTGCTGACAGACCTAAGGCAGATCTGGAAGGCCTACTTAAAGGAGACCCATGCTGAAATAGGGGTCTTGCAGCAGAGAGTCCAGGAGGTGGAGAACAGTGCAAGATGCAGAGATCACCAACTCCAGGACACCAAGCAGCAACTAGACGGACTTGCTGAGCGGGTCCGACGTCTACAAGGAATGGTGGTAACACTTGAGACCAGACACCACCGCCGCAACATACGTCTCAGAGGTATCCCTGAAATGGTGAGCGGTGAAGATTTACTGCCCTTTGTCTGGAGACTCATCTCCTCCATGGGCCTCAGGTGTAACTCAGACACCCCACTGATATTGTCCACCTACAGGGTGCGCAAATCGCCAGCAACACCTGCTAGTGCCCCCAGAGACACAATAGCTACCACCAGAGACATAGCAGCGAGGGCTGCCATCATGGCCGGGTCCAGACCATTTTGGTCGGTGAAATTTGAGGGATGCGAGGTGGCCATGTACAGTGACCTCCCTTTTGCAGTGCTTGCCGCAAGGAGACAACTAGCACCTGTCACTAAGAGACTGAGAGAACAATCAGTCCGGTACCGATGGGGCACAGAAGGATCGCTGATGGTACAAAAGGGCTCCGACGTACTCACCCTGACCTCGGGAGACGACCCAGAGACATTCCTCAAAAAACTAGGCATATTAGCCAATGGACACAGAAAGCAGAATGAGAAATGCAATAATTAGCCATTATAATAATGTTTTTCATATGTATATAAGCTTATATGGTCAGTGGTAGTTCTTATTACTCCCAACCCATTACTCCATGCTAATGCCCTAATCACCTGACTTCACATACATAGGATAAGCCAGCAAGATTGCTAAAATCAAGCAACCTCTTTAAGTAGAGATCGCCGTAGAGAGGTAGAAATGTGCAAATTGCTTCCTCACCATGCTTTAGTACATGATTCTCTGACATCGTGATTGTTGCTATGTTTGTAGCCCAACGAAACGCTATTTGATCCTGTTATAACTCATACAATAACCCATATAATGGAAAAGTGTATACTGTGTGTATAAAACCAAATAAAATACAAAACATTTTTAAAAAAAAAAGGTTTGTTTCAAGGTAGCTCATGGGTATCTTGTCCTAGAGTAATTTTCAGTCAATTGAGTAACAGAAGGGTGTGTATTAATTTGTTGAGAGCAGATTATTGTAACAAAAAAGGTTTATGGCACTTTATAAATATAGATAGCTACAGTATTATTCCTCTTGAAGAATAATAGAAGTCTGATATGATCCATTCACATAGACATTAGGTTTTACACTGTATCTGCTGTATAAATCTGTAAATCGCATTTAAATGAATAGAATTTTACTTAGAACTGATTTCTATTTTTTTCACTAGCACTTTTGTTTGTCCAACTGAAATTATTGCATTTGGTGATCGAATTGAAGAATTTAGAGCTATAAACACAGAAGTTGTTGCTTGCTCCGTGGACTCCCAGTTTACACACTTGGCATGGTTTGTACATTTTGTTTCCCAAGTTAACTGAATGTTCTAAAATTTGTATAACCACAAAACAAGATTCCTTGCTGTACAATACTTTGAGCCACTCTCTTAAGTGATAATGATTTAAAGGTTCCTCTACTTTAGCAAACTTTATTACAGAAACAGGCAGAAAAATTATATATAATATACCATCTTTCCTTATATGAAAATCCAGAATAACATCACAATTTATCCAAACCCACAGACCTGATTGTGGCATGGCAACAACCTAATTGCTAAAATAATAAAACCAACACTGGATAAACAACGTTTCTAACCAGCCCGCTAGCTATGCATTACACCCCACAGATATCGTACAAAATCAGTGTGAGTAAAAAGATATTCAGCCATCATTGGATCATAGTGCCACTCCATCACTAGCAGGAACAAGATTGTCAGAATTGCTAATGAATAACCAATAAATTGGTGTGCAATATTTATCATGCAAATAAAAACCAATTAAGGTGTTTAAGTGACCACTAATTATTTATAAAATAATGGTACATAGATTAATTTAAGTGCAAAAATTCACCAAATCGTATGAGTGACTTTCCAGCAGCTAACAAACATAACGAATATACTTTTAAATTATCCATTCGATCTCAAAACAAAAACAAAAACAGTCCTAGTGCTACTGTCATATATCAAAAACCAAGATAAGTCTAAAATCTCACAAACATGGAGTGGTTGTAGTTTGACTGTAAATTGAAGGGCCCATGGAGGATCAGCACCTTGTGAACATGGGATCCAATAGACTCACCAGCGGCTGAACTTTTCTTTTAAAATCCTTATTATACTCCAATAAAAGGTTGTGCAGCTGAGCTGACAGCTATTCTGCACCTGCACGCTAAGCGTAAACTATCCCTAACAAAAAACACATACTACACTCAAGGGGGCAAAGCAGGCAAACTTCTCGCTAAATCTATACAATTGGACAGACAATCCTCTTTCATCTCTGAAATTAGGAAAGAAGATGGCACCCTAACGTGCCATATGCCTGACATACTGGAATCCTTCCACAAATTTTACTCAAAATTATATAACCTCACCAACACAAAACCCACAACAGAAGACATACTAGACTTCCTAAAACCCAGAGTTAAGCATACTATCCCTGCCAACGAAACGGCATTTCTTGATAACCAAATCACTTTAGAAGAATTCCATGCCACGGTCAAATCATTGCCCCTAGGTAAAAGCCCAGGCCCAGACGGCTACACAGGGAAGTACTACAAGGCACTTTCACACATACTAGCACAACCATTTATTGAGGCTTACAATATGAGCAATATTTCATCACACATCCCAAACTCAGCCCTTGAGGCGACTATTTCAATAATCCCGAAACCGGGTAAAGATACGACTGTTTGTGGTAACTACAGACCTATTTCACTTATAAATATTGACTTAAAGATACTAACCAAAATTATGGCCACCAGACTAAAACCATTCATGCCGACTTTAACACATCCAGACCAGGCGGGATTCGTGGTAGGTAGGGAAGCTAAAAACAACACCACAAAAATCATCAATATCATCCACTGGGCACAAACACATAAGACACAGAGCGCTCTGCTGGCCATAGACGCCGAAAAGGCTTTCGATAGTCAACTGGACGCTACTGAAACACACCCTGCGATATTTAAATTTTGGCACTAGATGGTTAGAATGGATAGATATGATATACTCAAAACCAACAGCGAAACTGAGAATCAATGGTCAATTATCTAACGCGGTGACTATTTCCAATGGCACGAGACAGGGCTGTCCCTTATCACCACTTTTATTCATTCTAGTTTTAGAACCATTCCTCCAAGGCATTAGAGACAATGACCTCATCCGAGGAATCCAGGTTAACAATCATAACTATAAAATTACAGCGTTTGCGGACGATCTCCTTTTTACCATAGCGGAGCCCCTCAAGACCATCCCCATGATTATCTCTGAAATGGAATATTACGGTAAACTCTCTTTTTTTCAGGCCAACCTCGCAAAATGCGACTTGATGCCAATTTTCTCAACAGACCTGTTGAACGACCAGATCAAATCCAAATTCTCCTTTAACTGGTCATCCAGATCAATCAAGTACCTGGGTATTCACCTCCCTACCCACCTACCATCTACCTATAAGATTAACTTCCCTCCTCTAATTGACTCAATCGCAAAAGACCTACATAGATGGCACAAACCAGTCTTTGGGTTGATGTCCAGGGTAAACATACTCAAAATGAACGTTCTCCCCCGTGTCCTCTACCTACTTCAAACGATTCCACTCAAACTCCCAGCTAAACTTTTCCTCTCCCTTAAGTCACTATTCATGAAATTTATTTGGGCCCACAAACCCCCACGCCTAGCATACCATACATTAATTAAAAAACAGGATCAAGGGGGTCTAAACCTTCCCGACATAGAAACTTATTATAAAGCGACACATTTGCAGAGAATCTATGAATGGACGAAAACACCCAATACACTCCAATGGGTAGTACTAGAAAACAGTTGTGTTGACACTCCACTCTGCGCTTATCCCTGGCTCCGCAAAGACCCCAAACTATTGGAAAAACTAAACAATCACCCAACGATTTCCTCGACATTACACATATGGTTTAGACTAAGAACGCAAACAAAAATCTCGCCCTTCCCTTCTCCTATTTTTCCCCTAACCCTGAACCCTCACTTCCACAAAGGAACAACAGGGAAACAAATTGGACTTATGTACGAGGGCCCCTTCCTGAGGTTGAGCGAAGCAACATCAGGAAATAAACTAAAACCCTTACATGAACTCACCCTCTCTAACACCCACTTGGGGGTCCAAATCTTTTTCCACGACCAACTGAACCACTTCATCAAAACCCAGTCACTACTACCAGAAGGCATTAGACCTCTAACTAGATTTGAACTGTTATGCACTTCTCACCCACCAAAGGTAAAACTGCTTTCCACCCTACACTCAGTAATTAGAGAGGCATACCCTCAAAACCACCCAAACTTCACTCTAAAATGGGCAGAGGAATTACAAACCAACATCACTACCCAGCAATGGAAGAATGCCTTCATTTCCGTCCACAAATCCTCTATCTCGGCATACGCACAAGAATGTAACTACAAAAAAGTAACACGATGGCACAACACACCCGCTAAACTCCACAAATTCTTTAACTCAGTCCCAGATCTATGCTGGAGATGTCAAAACTCAAACGCACACCACACCCACATTTGGTGGAAATGCCCAATAATTCAGAAATTTTGGAAGAGAATCCACACTATAGTACAACTAATACTCCATAAGACTTTCCCGTGTATACCGGAATGTTATATCCTTTTCTTATCTCCCCATACACTCACGACACTAGAAGCGGCCCTGTTCCGCCACTTGGCCATGGCGGCTTCCCAACTAATTCCTAAACTTTGGAAGCAATCCAGGCCACCTTCAATTCGCGAATGGATACTGAGAGTTGAGGATATCAAATTGATGGAAGTAATTACCTCAGCTAAAATGGGAAAACAAGTTAAATTCATGTCCATATGGGACCCATGGATTCAATACATGCACTGCAACCCTCCCCCACCATAATAGGCTGACTTAACATATGCCTTTATTCTCATCAAAAACACAAGCCTTATTCCTAAAACTTCTGCCTCCCCCTCCACCATTTCATCACAGCTCTCTCCTCAGCCCTTTCCTCCACAGATGAGGCCGGTGGGGGTTGAAAGTAACTGATTAACAAGTCACATACAACCGCTACTCAAGCCGGCTTCCCAGAGGGGACGGCAAGGTACCATCCCCTATTTCCATACACCCACCTTTCCCTTCATATACTCAATAGCCCTCTGCCGAACCTAGGTTTTCCGACCTATAGAAGGGAATTGTTCCTTTAGATATATGTGAAGCGTTATTGTATAAATCAGGTCTCCAGGTATTACATTATTGTAAGGTTTCCTTTCAATTATTTGTTGTTACTATACCTTTGCTTGTAATGTTATTCTTTCGGACGCTTCATCTACCACTAGTTTCCTTCCGGTGGTGATGACTACACTACAAAATGTACCTTCATCTATACGATATTTTAGTACTGTTTAAAGTAATGAAACACAGAAATTGTAACCTTATGATAAGCTCGCTGTACCAAATCTTATGTCTACCTATGTTAAACACACAAAATAATAAAAAAAAGTTAAAAAAAAAAAAAAAAAAAGGTTGTGCAGCACTGAAGGCAGATTCCAAGATCTACCTGCCCTCGCAGGAAACAATCTGGGATAAGCTCTAGGTACTTGTAAGTCCCTTACTCCTGTTGGTTTCAGCAGTGTATACATCTCCTTATTCAAATGTCAACACTACACACAAATACACCCCTGCATTCAAATGTCAACACTACACACAAATACACCCCTGCATTCAAATGTCAACACTACACACACCTAAAAAAAATCTATATTTTGACCAGCCTTGTGATGGGGGGCCTCCCAAAACAATTTTTGCATCAGGGCACACTGATAATTCTGCCTCTTATTCTGTGTGCAGTCTCTGAAAAGATGGATATTCTCATCCATCTTCTTATGTTTAAACAATTTTTTTTTTTTTTTAGGATTAATACTCCACGCAAGCAAGGAGGGCTTGGGCCAATGAAAATACCACTACTCTCTGATTTGACACATCAGATTTCAAAAGATTATGGTGTATATTTGGAGGACCAAGGACACACACTCAGGTAGTTTGTTCTAAATAAAGGCGATAAATATTTTAAAACATGTTTGCCTCCAGATCAGAGGCAGTGCAACATTAGGGATATTTTCATTTCCTTCAATCAAAAGGAATGCAAATCCTTGTAGCTATGTAGCATAGAAAACATACTATAATATTGTTTCAGTTACAATATTGCAATTTGTATTGTATGTTACAGTAGCAACATTTTAAACACCGCTAGTGCTCCTTATTTAGAGGGATAACATAAAAGTACAGTTGTACAATCTGCAATAATTCCCTCCCCCCCGCGCCTCTCTCCCTACAGTAAACCCTTACTGCACTTACCCAATTCCAGTACCGTTGTCCCTCTGCGCTGGGTCCTTGCTCTGTCTCCTCTGACGTCACCTGATGCATGTGCGGTGAGAGCATTAGGCTCTCCCCGTTGGAAAGCATTGCAGACAAAGTCTCCTAACAAGCAGGAAGTGCCTCTAGTGGCTGTCTGTTTGGCAGCCAGTAGAGAGGCAGTCTTAGTCCTACAACAGGGGTAGGCAACCTTCGGCACTCCAGATGTTATGGACTACATACCCCATAATGCTGGCAAAGCATCATGGGAGGTGTAGTCCAAAACATCTGGAGTGCAGAAGGTTGCCTATGGCTGTCCTACAAGATATTCATTGCAGTTTCTCTAAAACTGCAATTATTTTGTATTGTAGGAGTAGGTGGGAAAGGGACAATTCACCAGACCACTTCAATGAGCTGATGTGGTCTGGGTGCCTATAGTGTCCATTTAACCATATAATTGTGAATGTGGCAAAATGAATGTGAAGATTACAATTGAAGTTGTGATTCTGGGGAGAGAAAATAAACCTAGTGCTCTCCATTAAAACACTGCATTTATTAACACAGGATTAAAAATTCTCTTACAGAACAGGTCCCTTAAAATAAATTCCTTAAATACAGTCTGCTACAGTGCTGGCTTTCTGGTTAAATGAGGTGAAGGGAAATGTGAAGTTCACAGAGAATGGTTTTCGGTAACAGAGTCCAGACAGAATTAAAGGGACACTATAGTCACCCAGACCACTTCAACTCAATGAAGTGCTCTGGGTGCCAGGTCCCCCCAGGTTTTAACCCTTTCAGAGAAACTGCTATGTTTACATTGCAGGGTTAATCCAACCTCTGTCTTCCTGACAGCCGCTAGAGGCGCTTCTGCAATGCTGGATGCGAAAATCACATCCAGTGTGCAGACCGTCCATAGGAAAGCATTGAGAAATGCTTTCCTATGGACTGTTTGAATGCATGCACTGCTCTTGCCGTGCATGCGCATTCTGCTCCACTCGGGAGGAGAGGTCACCGGCGCTGGATTAAAGTAACTAAGTTTTAACCCCTTCAGCTGCAAGGGAGGGGTGCCCTGAGGGTGGGGGGGACCTAAGGATGATATAGTGTCAGGAAAACGAGTTTGTTTTCCTGACACTATAGTGATCATTTAAGTTCACCTGCGGAAGGGACAGTCAATTGAGGAGCAAGCTTGCTAACGTTTAATGGAAATTTTATTTATTTGAAATTCTGTCCTAGACTTGGTTGTTAATATGAGGGGTTCCTATCACAATTTATTTATGGTCAGATATGTTTTATTTTTTGTTGCTAACCGTCCTCATAACCTTATGTAAACCTTATTTTTCAGCCACCTTAGATGAATGCTCTGTTAATGACCTTACGTGTAACCTAATGTACCTGTGGTTTAAGTTACCCTCACACCCATTTTAAATGGTTAAACACATTTGATTACCTTTTAGCCTATACTGCATAGGTCTTGCCATGGTGCCCACACTCTCCTGGTGGAGATAATCTCAACCAATCCAATGATTTTACGTATGGAAACATTGCTGGTCTAGTGTGCATCTATTAGATCAGTGCATCTCTATGGGGGAAACACTTGACACCATTACAGGACTGAACCAGGACGGGCATTTAATGGCTGAGTGACAAATGTAAACGCTACTTCTCTCAGAATGAGAAATTTTAACTTGGGATTCTGTTCTCCCCCCTATTTTAGAGGACTTTTCATTATTGATGACAAAGGAGTTCTCCGTCAAATAACAATGAATGATCTTCCTGTTGGGCGATCTGTAGATGAGACACTTCGTCTTGTTCAAGCATTCCAGTACACAGACAAACATGGAGAAGGTATGTTGTGGGTTTTTTTTTTGGGGGGGGTTGTGTTTGTTTATATAATAAAAAAAAAAAAATGTGATCTCTCCTTAAACATTGTTCACATTCTCCGCCACTTATTGTATTTTGTTCTTATACTATTTACAGGGTTATTCACTACAGGGGATGTTTAAACATTCACAAATTAAGTTCAAATTTTACACCACAATAAACTAACTGAAAACCTAGCTGACTTTAAATAATTTTTCCAGTTCAGATATTCGAATTAGAACTTCACTTTAGATATTTTTATTTTATTTTTTATTCAAAATTTAGTGAATGACTTTATTTAAATACTAATACTGCATTTCTTTGTCCCTCCTCATCCTCTCAACATTTGGTTTTATATTTGTTTTATTTATGCCTATGTTAATCACTTAATATTTTAGATGGAATGTTTCATATAGTATTGCCATTTAATTCCTGGTGAATAAAATACATTTAAACTTAAAGGAACACTATATAGGGTCAGGAACACAAACATGTACTGAGAGGGTAGTGGATGCATGGAATAGCCTTCCAGCTGAAGTGGTAGAGCTTAACACAGTGAAGGAGTTTAAGCATGCGATGGATAGGCATAAGGCTGTCCTAGCTATAAGATAAGGCCGGGGATTAATGAAAGTATTTAAAACAATGGGCAGACTAGATGGGCCAAATAGTTCTTATCTGCTGTCACATTCTATGTATAACTGACCCTATAGTGTTAAAAACACTGTCTAGCCCCCCTGGCCTCCTCCTTGCTATCCTAAAATATGGCTAAATCTTACCTTCCAGTCTGCTGGTGCTGACTCTGCCCCTGATCTGCCTCCTTGGCTGACATCATCAGAAGTCATGATCATAGCCAATCACAATGCTATAGGAAAGCATTGGATTGGCTGAGATGGTCAATTCTGATTATCGCTGCCAAGGAGGCAGGCTGGGGGCGAAGCCAAACACCACCATTGCCAACCAGCATCTCCTCATAAAGATGCATTGAATCAATGCATCTCTCTGAGGAAATTTCAGTGTCTCCATGCAGAGGGTGGAGACGCTGAATGGCAGTCCTGCCCCAGAAAGCATCTCTAGTAGCCATCTAAGGAGTGGCCAGTGGAGTTATCCCTCGGCTGTAATGTAAACACTGCCTTTTCTCTGAAAAGTGTTTACTGCAAAAAGCTTGCAGGGACTGACTATACTCACCAGAAGTTTAACAACTTACAGTAATAAGCATGTAATTCTTAGTTTTTTGTAAAATACTTCTAACTCAAAATGATACAAACTTTTGTCACTTTCTTCAGTGTAGTGATAATCTCAACTGGTGTGTATACCTTTTTTAGTAGCTTCTAGCCAGCTCCTACTATAGCAAAATCCCTTCTGATACTTTGCGTTTCTTTCAGCTTGTCAATGATTTTTCAGATTTGACTAGATAAGACAATTGTTACTAGTTTTGCAAAGGTTCCAAAATAATGGATTTTCTACTAAAACCTACGTATATATCATAGATAAATAAGCTTACATTTGAAGTATATTTAACTTTAAATGACATTTGCTTTGTGTGTATCTACAATGGAGCAGAATTGTTAATTAGTGAGTAAGATGTCAATATGACATTTCGCTTCTTTCCCTTTTTGAGGCTAATTGGAAAAAAATGCATGATTAAACTACTTGGAATCAATGTTTAGGAGAAATCTGCTACAACTTAATTCTTCTATTTTTCTTCATTTTAGTTTGCCCTGCTGGGTGGAAACCTGGTAGCGAAACAGTAAGTAGAAGTTAATTATTTTTTTTTAGAAAATTTTTGAAAATCGTATTGTACTGTTCGTGTTCTTTCTGATATATTGTTGATATACTGAAAATTTGATCTATTACAATAAGTGCTAAAGTAAGATCTACAGAGCTCCCAATTATTTTTCAGCATCAGTTAGGATACATTTGAAATTGCTTATAAATTGTATTTTATATTTTTTTTTGTGATTGACATCATTCATTACTGGAAATAACCAAAATGTTTATGTACATTAAGCTCAAACTGCGGCAACAAGGACTCTTAAGCCTTTCCTTGAGAGATCTGTAAACCAGTGCGCAATAAGTGTGTTTTTGTAAACCTTTCTTTGAGAGATAGATATAGATAGATATAGATATATAAAAAAATTGTGTTTGAGCTATGATTCAACCTGGAGTAGGAAATTGAAACTGGCTGTGTATTGTGTATATTTTTAGTAATTGAGAGAGAACTTGTATTACAATATGCATGATCAAGATGGCACTATATTGTTTGGTGTGTATGTAATACCATCTTGATATTAACTAGTTATCACACCTTGGCAATTTCTACATTATTTCTTTACAACTCCGGTGGTATGTTTGAAGGTGACCGCTCTCTCAACACACATTGTTGGTTGCATAAAACAAAATAACCCAACAAGTTTCAGTCCAGGTTTTGGGGAGAAAAAAAGTGGATAAGTCGCAGAAAAGGGTGTTTTTGTAATTTAAACTAATGTATACGTAGCAGATTCTTGGCACTTCTGATGTCCAAAACTGCTGACTGTGTGATGAAGAGAATATGTGAGTTATATTGTATTACCCTGGGGTCAGGTTTGTGTGAGGGGGGGAGACCACAAACCTATTTACCTTTCTTGTAATGTGACTGTTAGACTGCTTTTGGGAGATGCATTTACCATCTCTAAGAACTCTCTCTGATTTGACCAAATTTATTTGGTTAAATTAGATCAACCCTGAGGATACTATGAAGGCCTGGTGGCCAAAAGAGGATTTGTAAGTATATTGCAGCTGGTTGCAGAGCTTTATGTATAGTTTATGAATCACGGGATATTTACAAAAAAACTTCTAGAAATGTCACGTGTGTTTGTGTGTATTAAGTTTGTTAATCACTTGCTTACATGTTAGGTGTGGGGTCTCTTTTCCTGTATAACTGCTTTTGGTGGTGGTATATGTGTCGCTGCAGACTGTATTTAGAAAGTTGATTAGTAGCAATAGTTCGTTTCAATCTTTCATGTAGTAGCATTCTACTTGATTTCTTTATTTTATTCAGAACTATAATTGGTTTATTTGCCTTTAGGACTAGTACTATTCTTTCCTCAGTTTGCTTCCCAAATACCTTGTTTTATAATGTCCTTTTTTGCTTACCTAACAATGGTTAGGTAATATGTGAGTGAGCTATAGATTGGGAGTAGAGGAAAAGGTTTATAGAAGAACGTGACCTGATATGTGTAAATTGTCCTTTGATAAAACAAAAATATTAAATGCTGTTTTAAATTTTTTTTTTTTTTTTTTTATTGTTCCACACAGACCAGTTCTGATTAGCCTTGTTTTGCAATACACACCTTATTCAATTAATCTATTTTTATTTATTTTTTCCTCCTAGATAATTCCTGACCCAGCTGGAAAACTGAAATATTTTGATAAGCAACACTGACATTTTGTATTGATTTGTCATGCATGTATCAGTACTTGTTTAAACTGGCTGACTGCGGTCATTAAAAAAAATTCTGTGAATTTTGTTACTACGTTGTCTATGGCTCTTTCTTAACCCAATCTCTACCCCACTTGGAAACCCAAACATGGATTTCTTCTAACTTGAGGAAATGGTAGTATAGGTAAGTGGAATGCTAGTGAGCAGAGATCTAGACTAGAGATCACTTGTAAACTGCACTTGCATCTCTACTGCATGTAAACTATTAAACTCTTTGTAGCATAGATACAGTATAGTTTCAAATACTTTCATGTTTATAATATGGGGTAGTCTATTAAACCACACCTTTGTGCTGTTTGGGATGGTATGCTTGCTGCTAGGAGAGAATGGAACACTATGGTTGATTTAATTGTAACATAGGTACACTTGCACTGGCTCGCTTGAGACTCGTGCAGTATGTGGTGATAGGTTGGTGGCTTGGCTAACCCCTCATTACACAGCAGTAAAGAGAGGAACAGAATCTAAAAAGGTAAAGTACTAGGCACTGGAATACCAACTTCAAGGTTAAACAACGTTCTAATGTGTGGAATGCACAGAAATGATGAAGATAATTATTTGGCTGGACTAAAATGCACATTGGCATGCATTTCTGGCCAGCTAACAGAAGGTGCTACACAGTATTCAGAGAAGATACAGTTCCCATTTAAATGAACCGCCCAAGCACCATAACCTCAACAGGTCTCTGTACTGGTTTTCAGTGGCTGTTTGTGCAATGCTAAACTTGACACCTTCGGATTGACTCTGCCTCCTGTGTTCCTGTCCTTCTAATGAAAAGGAATGTATACATGGCAAAATTACTTTCAAAATATGTCTAGATATTTTAAAGGCAATGAAACCACACAGAACCAAATGTATTAAAGTGTAGATGTAAACATTTAGGTTAGAGTTCCCACACCAAATATATAAAATTGCGCAAATGTACATTTCTCAGTATGTACCATTGGGCAATAAATATAAAAGAAACAAATTAAAACCAATGTGGCTTAGTAGAGAAGTAAAACAAGAGATTACAAATAAGAAAAGGGCTTTTAAATCGGACAAATCAGATGCATCTTATAAAAGGAAGCCAATAATGCGTGCAAAAAGGCGATTAGATTTGCTAAACTTCAAAATGAAAAAAATGAGAGAGCAAAACCAACCCCAAAGCATTTTTTAAGTACATAAATTCTAAAAAAAACAAATCAAAGTGTAGGTACACTAAAAACTGAAATTGGGGGTGTTAGTTAATGAAGACCAGGAAGAGCCAGGAATTTTAAATAATAATTTCTCCTCCGTATATATTAAGGAAGAACCCATGGCAATAGATGCCTCAATGAATATTTTTGTTCTGTATTTACAGAAGAAAATGAAGGAAAGGGACCTCAGTTGAGAAAAAGGATAAATGAGTCATTTATTACACGTGAGTTTACAGAGGAAGAGGTTCTATTTCAACTGTCAAAAGTAAAGACAAATAAGTCAATGGGACCTGATGGAATACACCCAAAGCTATTAAAAGAGCTTAGTGGTGTACTAGCAAAACCATTAACAGATTTATTTAACCAATCATTGTTAACAGGAGTAGTCCCAGAAGATTGGAAGTTAGCGAATGTTGTGCCCATTTACAAGAAAGGTAATAGGGAGGAGTCGGGCAACTATAGGCCAGTAAGCCTTACTTCAGTAGTGGGGAAAGTGATGGAAACCATGTTAAAGGATAGGATTGTTGAACATCTAAAAACACATGGATTTCAAGATCAGAGACAACATGGGTTTACTTCAGGGAGATCATGCCAAACTAATCTTATTGATTTTTTGATTGGGTAACTAAAATTATAGATCAGGGTGGTGCAGTAGACATTGCTTACCTAGATTTCAGTAAGGCTTTTGACACTGTTGCACATAGAAGGCTTATCAATAAACTGCAATCTTTAAGTTTGGATTCAAATATTGTTGAATGGGTAAGGCAGTGGCTGAGTGACAGGCAACAGAGGGTTGTAGTTAATGGAATATATTCGAAGCTTGGACTTGTCACCAGTGGGGTACCTCAGGGATCTGTACTTGGACCCATTCTCTTTAATATTTTTATTAGTGATATTGCAGAAGGTCTTGATGGTAAGGTATGTCTTTTTGCTGATGATACTAAGATATGTAACAGGGTTGATGTTCCAGGAGGGATAAGCCAAATGACAAATGATTTAGGTAAACTAGAAAAATGGTCAGAATTGTGGCAACTGACATTTAATGTGGATAAGTGCAAGATAATGCATCTTGGACGTAAAAACCCAAGGGCAGAGTACAGAATATTTGATAGAGTTCTAACCTCAACATATGAGGAAAGGGATTTAGGGGTGATTATTTCTGATGACTTAAAGGTAGGCAGACAATGTAATAGAGCAGCAGGAAATGCTAGCAGAATGCTTGGTTGTATAGGAGAGGTATTAGCAGTAGAAAGAGGGAAGTGCTCATGCCATTGTACAGAACACTGGTGAGACCTCACTTGGAGTATTGTACACAGTACTGGAGACCGTATCTTCAGAAGGATATTGATACCTTAGAGAGGGTTCAGAGAAGGGCTACTAAACTGGTTCATGGATTGCGGGATAAAACTTACCAGGAAAGGTTAAAGGATCTTAACATGTATAGCTTGGAGGAAAGACGAGACAGGGGGGATATGATAGAAACATTTAAATATATAAAGGGAATCAACACAGTAAAGGAGGAGACTATATTTAAAAGAAGAAAAACTACCACAACAAGAGGACATAGTCTTAAATTAGAGGGACAAAGGTTTAAAAATAATATCAGGAAGTATTACTTTACTGAGAGGGTAGTGGATGCATGGAATAGCCTTCCAGCTGAAGTGGTAGAGGTTAACACAGTAAAGGAGTTTAAGCATGCGTGGGATAGGCATAAGGCTATCCTAACTATAAGATAAGGCTAGGGACTAATGAAAGTATTTAGAAAATTGGGCAGACTAGATGGGCCGAATGGTTCTTATCTGCCGTCACATTCTATGTTTCTATGTTTCTAGATGTGCAAATGATTGCTACTAAAAACTTGCAGAATAATTGTAATTAGTTGCTGCAGCACCTTGTCTTGAGTTAACCAAAGAAAGTTAATATAAACAAAGCTCCAGGGCCTGACGGTATCCATCCACAAGTACTTAAGGAACAAATTGTAGAAATAAGTGAACCTCTGTTTTTAATCTTTCAAGATTCTTTTCTTTCAGGAAGTGTTCCGGAGGATTGGAGGAAGGCAGATGTGGTTCCTATATTCAAAAAGGGTTCAAAATCCTTGCCTGGAAATTAGACCTGTGAGCTTAACTTCTGTGGCTGGGAAAATATTTAAAAGGTTATTAAGGGATAATATTCAAGAATTCCTTGAGAAGAACATCAGCAAAAATCAGCACGGTTTTATGAAGCACAGGTCATGTCAAACTAACTTGATTGCGTTCTACGAAGAAGTAAGAAGTATAGATCAGGGTGTTGCAGTGGATGTGATCTATTTGGATTTTGCCAAGGCATTTGATACAGTTCCACACAATAGATTAGTGTTAAAACTCAAGGAAATCGGTCTAGATGCAAATGCTTGTTCTCAGGTAGAACATTGGCTTAAAAATAGAGTACAAAGAGTTATCATTAATGGTAAATGTTCAAGCTGGACAGAGGTGGCAAATGGTGTCCCTCAGGGTTCTGTTCTGGGACCCCTTCTATTTAACGTGTGTGTGTATGTGTGTATGTATGTATGTATATATATATATTCTTGGGGGAAAAAAAAGCATTGAAAGTCATGTTTCAGTGTTTGCAAATGACACAATCTGTAAAATAATACAATGTGAGCAAGATATTACTTTGCTGCAGAGGGATTTAGATGGACTGGGCCCTCAAATGGCAGATGAAATTTAATGTTGAAAAATGCAAAGTTATGCACTTCGGCATAAAGAATACACAAGCAACGTATACCCTTTATGGAAGCGAATTAGGGATAACACACAAAAAAGACTTGGGCATTGTTTTAGACAACAAACTATGCAACACTGTGCAATGTCAATCAACAGTGGCTAAGGCCAGTAAGGTATTGTCATGCATGAAAAAGGGCATTCATTCTCTGGATGAGAATATAATTTTACCTCTTTATAAATCACTGGTAAGACCACATATTGAATATGCTGTGCAATTTTGGGCAACTGTTCTAAAGAAGGATATTATGGCACAAGAAAAAGTGTAGAGGCGGGCTACAAAATTAATAAAAGGAATGGAACATATCAGCTATGAAGAAAGGTTAACACATTTAAACCTATTTAGTTTAGAAAAACGTCGCCTGAGAGGGGATATGATGACATTATACAAATATATTTGGGGCCAATGCCAACCATTGTGTGGAAATCTATTCACAAACCGAACTTTACATAGGACACAAGGTCATGCGTTTAGACTGGAAGAAAGATTTTGTCTAAGGCAAAGGAAAGGTGTTTTTTTTTTTTGTTTTTTTTTTCTGTAAGAACAATAAGAAGAGGTTTTATCAGAGTCCATACAGATGTTCAAACAGCAACTAGATGCATACTTGCAAAAACAGAATATTCAAGGATATAATCTTTCAATGTAGGGTAATAACTGCTTGATCCAAGGATCATTCTGGGGTCAAGAAGGAATTTTTTTTCCTTGCTTTTTGCAAAATTGGATGTGCTTCAAACTGGATCAACAGCAAAAAACAAATGTGAGGAAGGCTGAACTTAATGGACGCACGTGTCTTTTCAGCTATGTAACTAACTATGTAACTTATGCAGCCAGTAGATGGTGCCATACAGTCATGAGATCCAATAATACTAGGAAAAAAGAAAATATACAAATGGTGAAGATCTTTTAACCATTTCAATAGTAGTGAAAATTTAAGTGCAAATATTGTGCATGACGTCAACATATTTTGCAGGCTTCCTCAGGACGTAAAGTGCAGTGTCGATGAAACCACATAGCCCTGTATTCCTGGCCATGAGTGAAATTATTAAGGTGTCGTTATGAGGCTTAATGCTATTGGAGGTGAAATACAGAGCTTAGCCACAAGATGCCCTATGTTAAGAAGGCATACCTGAAGTTTTTGTGAACAAGAGCAGGCAGGGCCTGGGGGAACACTGCAAAGCATATTATGGCAATAAGTAGTTGTTGTAGTGGTGGTGTAAGTCTGTTGTGGTGTGCTGAAACAGACGTTTCGTGTTGGCCTGGCTCTCTCCCATCTAGTACTTGCCTCAGTGCAGACTTGATGTATATTTTCCCAACTGCACATTGAGGATCAGGGCCGGACTGGGAGAAAAATTCGGCCCGGGCATTTTTTTAACACAGCGGCCCACTAAAAAGGGGGCGGGGCAGAGGAGGTGTGTTTTGTCATCACCAATGACAAACACGCCTCCTCTCAAAGTGAGCATGTTGGTTCAATGCTCTTCCAGGGTAGACCATGCGCAGAGCTCTGCTGAAGAGCTCTAGCATGAGAAAAAAGTCCTGTATTTGTTCTGCACAGTGCAAGCAAATTTAATAACATGCTTGCACTGTGTTTCCTTGCAACTTGTCTCTGGTGTCTCTATAAATGGATACCAGGAGACAAAAAGGCCAGGAAAGAGTACTGTGCATGTGTTTGGAGCCTGCTTGTGGTATTGCGTGTGTGCAGAGTGAGCTGGTCGTGGTGTGGTATTGTGTAATAAGGTCGGTTTTAGTCGTGTTGTGTTTGTGGTGTAATGTGATGCATATGTGGCTCAGGGACCCCCTCCCGCCCGGCTCTGGAAAGGGGTTAAACTTACCTTTTTTCCAGCGCCGGGCGGGGAGCTCTCCTCCTCCGATCCGCCCCGTTGGCTGAATGCACACGCGCGGCAAGAGCTGCGCGCGCATTCAGCCGGTCGCATAGGAAAGCATTTATAATGCTTTCCTATGGACGCTTGCGTGCTCTCACTGTGATTTTCACAGTGAAAAGTACGCAAGCGCCTCTAGCGGCTGTCAATGAGACAGCTGCTAGAGGCTTTGGGGGAAGGCTTAACCCATTGATAAACATAGCAGTTTCTCTGAAACTGCTATGTTTATAAAACAATGGGTTAACCCTAGAAGGACCTGGCACCAAGACCACTTCATTAAGCTGAAGTGGTCTGGGTGGCTAGAGTGGTCCTTTAAGAGTGTAGTGTGTGTGTGTGTATATATATATATATATATATATATTTGAAAGTATGTGTGTGGTGCAGTGTGTTGGGGGGTTCTGTGTGTATGTGAGGGTGCGGTGTGTGTGTGAGGGGTGCGGTGTGAGTGATGGGTGTGAAAGTGCCGTGTGAGAGTGCGGTGTGAGCGTGCTGTGTGAGAGAGGGCTCTGTGAGAGAGTGCTCTGTGAGAGTGCTGTGAGTGTGATGGGTGTGAGGGTGCTGTGAGAGAGTGCTGTGTGTGTGAAAGTACTGTGTGTGTGAGAGTGCTGTGAGAGTGCTGAGAGTGTGATGGGTGTGAGAGTGTTGTGTGAGAGAGTGCTGTGTGTGATGGGTGTGAGAGTGCTGTGCGTGAGAGTGCTGTGTGTGATGGGTGAGAGAGTGCTGTGTGTAATGTGTGAGAGAGTGCTGTGTGTGATGGGTGAGAGTGCTGTGTGTGATGTGTGTGAGAGTGCTGAGTGTGAGAGTGCTGTGTGTGATGTGTGTGAGAGTGCTGTGTGTGAGAGTGCTGTGTGTGATGGGTGTGAGAGTGCTGTGTGTGATGGGTGAGAGTGTTGTGTGTGATGGGTGTGAGAGTGCTGTGTGTGATGGGTGTGAGAGTGCTGTATAAATGTTATTGTGTGTGTGTGGGGGGGTAAATAAAAAAAATAAATAAAACAAAAAACAGTCATTATTCCCCCCCTCCCTTCTTACCTTTAGCCTGGGAGAGGGAGGGGGAGGGAACCGGCACGCTGGCACCTGGCAGGCGGGGTGGCGGGGTTCCCTGGTGGTCCTCGTGGGTGAGTGAACTCTCGCGAGATCCGGTCGTTGCCATGGCAACGCGCCAGATCTCGCGAGAGGAACCCGGCGGAGCTGCAAATTAGAGCTCCGCCGGGTCCTCTCTCCAGCCTGGCTGGCTGGCTCCCTCCCTCCCCGCCGGCGGCCGCATGTGGGCCGGTGAGGGAGAGCTTTGATCTCCCCACCGGCCCGTCGTGGCAAACAGTGGGGCCGGCGCTGGAAGAGTGCCGGCCCTGCAAAGACCGGCAGGGGAGATCCTGGGACCTCCCCTGCCGGCCTCGGCCCCACGGCCACCGCGGCCCACCGGGCATTTGCCCGGTGTGCCCGATGGCCAGTCCGGGCCTGTTGAGGATATATTTTGTGCAATTTAATATTTTTTGTTTTAAATTGGTTAAATCTCTCGCTTCCATGTAAATCCATACACCTAACAGCAGTGACCAGTAAAGCAGGATTTCCGTGGGCAGGGTAAAAGGATGGGCCACTGACGCGTAACCTGAACCGCCCAATCATGCAGGATGACCAACCAAGGACATACTGTACTGAGCTTGGCATAAATGCATCTAATGATGCACTAGCTAAGGACTGTCCCCTAGCACTCACTTGTCCACTCCTCTCCTTACTAGCAGGAAGAAGCTCCTGTTATACAGTCTGGGAAAGAGGAATTGTGTATGTGGTAAGTGTAGAAAAAGGGAACATGCCACAGAGTTACATAGATTTAAGCAGCAATAGCATTTGCATAGTGCGCAGTCAGCTTTACCTTAACCAATTTCCTTGTCAGTCAGTCCACACCAGTTTTGTTCCCTTACACCCCTCTTAAGTTTTCATACTTAAAGAACCATTTGACACCTTAGCACTTCAGCTACCCTAGTTTAACCCCAGTTTATAAAAGAGTTGATTTCTGTGAGAAATCTGCACTTTTCTAAATTAACTAGGGAAGTCAATCGAAACGCTGGGGAGTATTCCTTCCTACTAACTGAAGTGGCAGCCATGCTCTACTTGAGTGCCTCCCTCTCCCTAACAGACTTTAGACCAGCTCCTCTGCTTCAGGTGTTCGTGCACGTACTAGTTGGCGCGTGAGCATGTGGGGACCAAGTCAGAGGCTTCTCTATGAGAAGCCTCTGGTTATTTTCCTGTGAAGAGACAAAGTCTCTTCTGGTGAAAAAGGGAAGAACTTACAAAGGCTGCAGTCATAAGAACTGGAGCTCTTTTAGACTATACTCCCAATGAATACATGCACAAAAACTATGCATGCATGTATTCATTGGAGGTATATCTACTAAACTATGAGTTTATTTGGTGTGTGGTGTTTTTTTTTTTTTTCTTTTTCTTAAGTGTGGAGTGGTCCTTTAAGCAAGAGCATATGAAGAGTAATATTTATAGCAATGGGCCTATTCCATTGTCATGGGCCTGGAGCTGCAGCTCCATCAGCCCCTATGTTAATCCGGCCCTGCATATAACCAGTCTCTTTACATTTACAAAATTCAACAGATCCAGAAACTCGATGTGTAGAACAGAACCTCGCCACGGGCTCCTTCTTGCCAGCCTCCTGCCTCAGGTCTATGGCCCCTGCAATAAACCTTGGCTAATATACTTTTTTAAAAGGCTCTGTTCGTGCAATTGGGATTATATGGTTCAGGAACCAAACAGCCGCATGAACCAGAGACAACCCGGGAGCTTGTCAAGCCCAATTGATACTTTGTAGCAATTTCCACGGCAGTGTTCTAAGTGTTAGTCTGGGTGGCCGCATTTCATATAAACGACCACGAGGTGGCGGGCATCTTGTTCCTAAAATCGGATATAGAAACTACCGAACACTGCTGGACTTCCGTCATCGCCTGCGTTCGGTTCTACCCCACTTAGAAAGGCACTGTTCGGAGGAAGCATTCCCACGAACAAAGGGAACAGGTTACATAAGTAATTTAAGTATTCCATTCAGTGTTTTTTGTTTTTTTTTATTCTTTATTTTTGTAGTGCGGGTGGGTACAGAGTTACTTCAAACGCCACAACAGCATGTATTAACGTAGAACAGCATATACAAGAGTTTGACAGTGGCATGCATAATCGCACAATTTTTATTTTATACAATCGCTAGATTTATCAAGCTAAGAAGTTGCACATTTTATATTTTATATAGATAACAAGCCAGTAACGTATAATTGGTGAAAGATTTAGAGTATCTGCACATTTTTTTTAATGAAAGTATGTTTAGGCTATTCAGTCAAGTCTAGCTATTAGAGATCAGAACATAAGCTAGCATAAGAGAGGTAACTAGAAATGCATACATTTAGTTTTCAGACTTGCATAACTAGCCAGACATGGAGGTATGAGTATCATATCAAGTTAACATGCTAATACAGGCTAATATTCCACTGGGTACCACACACTGTATAGATAATACCAAGAGAAAACTTTAAAAAGAACAGGTTTGAACCTCCTGTGCCCCATGCTCATGGAAAAATCAAATATAAGAATGGCTAACCAGCTGAACCTAAGTTCGATTAATGGCTGGTTCCAACCTTGCCAGGGATTAGGCTGGTGGCTGCCTGGTGCCGTTGGGCTTCCCTCCTGAGTGTGAATAATTGACTTCCATGAAAATCCCGAACCCCTGAACCGATCTGGATGATTTTTGGATACGTTTGTCACCAGATCGTGGCTATCGTGGGGTTTTCATGTGTTTTGGGGGTGCTTTTGGGGTTTGTTAAATTGTATGTTTTTGTACCTGAGAGATAATTTAATTATATGTTTGTGTGCTCAGGTAATTATCTCTCAGGCACAGGGGAGGAGTGTGTGGAATGTTTGCTTGTAACTAGTTTCATCTCAGGTCCAGTGTTAAATGCCCCTGGAATGTGATTAAGGAAACCCCTTGCATGGAGAGTTGCATAAAAAGCCGCATATGGTTCCCATTAAACCAGTTCCACTTCGTCCCCAGCATAGAGCCTTGTCTCATGTCTGTGGGAGAAGGCTATACAATCTATATAAGAGCTATCCTGCTATACTCTCTTGAGTTGGAGAGGTCTACCCACTGGAAGCTGAATCCCTGACGTGGGTCCAGGGAGGGTGGAGGACGGAGAGACCTCAGCCAAGCTGCGCCAGCTAAGGGTCTACAGTGCTAATGGTGTCTGGTGGAGTGCTTGGAGTACTCGGTGAGCACTAGGAAGCTGCGATTGGCGGAGGTACCCAGTCGGGGTGCCAGGTGGTCTGTCACACTCGATTTCAAGTGGACTGTACCAGTATGTAAAACGAATAGGTCTTGGGAGAACATATGTTCAAGAGATGCTGCATCCCCTGTCCATACAAGAAACACATTTTCGGGGGCGTGTCCTGGACTCCGAACATGGCGGCAGCCTAACCCCGCGGCTCCTTACCACCCAGCAGCAAACAGCACCCGTATGCCCGACCACCGCACATCAATGGGCAGAACCAGGCGGCAAGACACCCCACAAGCCTCCAGGACCAAGCAGCAACCTCAAAAAACGGGTCCGATGGACGGATTTGTCGGCACCCCGGTAAGCACGCTGCACGAGCCCCACACTCCCAACATGGCGCCGACCTCACCTGCGTCCACATGCTCCGGGGAGCAAGTCACTCTGGCAGATATAGGGGCAGAACTGAGGCGCATGACAGCCCTGATGGTCACAAAAGAGGACCTCACCCGAGCTTCAGACACTCTGCATGCTGCACTGAAAGCTGAAGTAGCCGGCATTAAATCAGATATAGCGCGCCAGGACACGCGTATCACCGCCATAGAACAGCGCGCTGAAACTGCGGAGTCGCAATGGCAAGCTACAGACACAGCGATACGCAGGCAAGGTGACTTGATCTTGGCAATGCGACGGCACCTGGAGGACCTGGACAACAGGGGCCGCCGCAATAACATCCGGGTGCGCGGTGTGCCGGAGGCGGATGGCGCAGGGGAAAACATTGCTGAATCCCTCACCCAGCTCTTCCGCATTATCCTCCGTGAGGAGGCACCGGACCACTTCCGCTTCGATAGGGCCCACAGAGCCCTCAGACCGCGCACGGCGGATGGCACCCCGCGAGATATAGTGTGCTGCATCCACTCCTTCACGTTGAAAGAACAAATAATGTTGAAGGCCCGCTCCCGCGCCCACTGGACGTACAGAGGCGCAGAAGTCACCCTCTACAATGATTTATCTCCACTCACCCTCGACGCGAGGCGCGCCCTGAGACCGGTGACCTCGGCACTGCGAGACAGAAACATCCCGTATAGATGGGGATATCCCTTCAGCATCAACGTGCGCCGCCACAATGAATTAATCTCGGCCCGGTGCCCAGAAGACATACCTGCCTTCCTACAAAAATTGGAAATTCCTAACATCACGGTACAGAATTGGATCCTTCACCCACTGGAGCTCCGACCACAGCCGCAGAGACCGCCACGCCGCAGAGGCAGAGACCCACAAGACCACGGATGGAGGCCAGACCCGGCCCAACCCGAAGAGTAGCCGCACGACACACCGCCAGTAAGCTGCACGCTGTGCGGCCTGCGCGCCTCTCCGGCACCTACCCAGCTAACCCGTCCTAGCCGAGCTTCCGTCTGCAGATGCCCTGCCCCGCCAAGTGCTGACCCCGTCTGGGACTGGCAACCATGAACCCCGGTAAGCCACGAGACTACCGTCCCCACAGGGATGACTCACAATGCACGGGACAATACACTCATTCACCACTTGGGTGGGGGGCTTGGAGGGGAGGGGGCAACCAACCACATTCATCCCGAAACCCCAGAGTCCTGCCCAACCGGACAAGGGCAACTTGACCCAGAGACTCAAGCTACGGGAGGTCACGGAACTGGCGGGGGGGGAGGGGACATGAAATGGGGGACAGCACGCTACAGCACACGAAAGGGGATTGGCTATATTAAAAAAATAATAATAAAAAAAAAAAAAAATGGAAGAGCCGTCCATAGAGGGGACTACCTGACGGGTGGGTCAAAGCACACACTTGGGTGGGGGGACGAAGGGAGTAGAAATCTTCACCTTGGATGGGAAGTCGATACCGGGGCATTCACTGCGTGCACGTCATATGGTGACAACCATGGGCGCGGACCACTGGATGCTCTCGGTGAACGGAAGGGATTTTCCTTTATTAATACCCTTTTTTTTATCCATGGCTACGGTGGAACAGGCTAGTGCCTAGATCCATGCCTCTAAAGTGAATTGACAGAGTCATAATCATCCCAGTCATGAACTTTCCAATTGTCTGTTCCTTTTATGGATTTTTATAACTAACAGTAAGCAGGTTTCATCTCACCACTGGACCGTATGTCAAACTCTATTTTAAAAATAGTCCTATTAAATGCAGAGTCCTGTAAAACTGAGACTGCCCGATGTTAACCTCAGGGGCCAACGCACCTTCTTGCAAACTGCACAACGACTTACCCCACACCACGATAGCTTACTCTGGGCTCCAACTCCCCCCTCGGAAGGGGCAGCAACGGGGGACTCTCACCCTCAACCCCCCCCGCCATGGACCACCCTCCCCCCCCCGGACTAGTCCAAGCCGCTGACGCCCTGACATAGGCCACCAGGAACTATACACTTAGGTACTAGGCGCTGCCACCCCTCATGCGGCCAGAGGGGAACATAGGGAACTTAATAACTGGTACTCTCATGGACGCATACTCCACGATCCAACCTCCAGTCAGCTACATAGCGGTGGAGGCATCCCGCTAGGTATCCAGAGGGCTAGAAATCCGAGATAATGGTTTACAGCATTACAAACCGCAGGGAGAAACTGGTAACGCGAGCACCACTCTTAGGCAGGGGGATGTATAAGAATGTAATTGTAGACGCACCAGAAATTGTTCAACGCCCAAATACGCTGACGAAGGCCCACCACAAGGAGCTCCCGATAAACAGGTCTGAACAGACAGCTTACCTAACTGACTCCACATTGTGAATGCTCCCGGAGATCCTCCCTGGTGAGGGCATGACGTAGCGACGATGTAACGCAGTTCAGGGCCACTCACGACCTAATAGATACCAACAGCTGTCACGTGAAAGGCATGTTAACCACACTCTATAAAACACGGCCACGAACAGGTAACATCTAGAACACCCCATCCCCCCCCCTGGGTACTTGGCCACACGGGGAATGACGGTCTCCACGACGACAGGGGCATAAGATATGACGGGTAGAATGCATCGCTGACACTATCAGATCTCAACACATTAGGGTGCGGGAGAGGCGACGACTAGGCCATACGGCTACACGCGAGTACCGGACTACACAATTGAACTCATAGATAACTACAGAGCACACTTAAAAGCAGGCTGCGACACGTATACAACTTCATATGGTGGAGGACCCTCACTATAGTCGGAACTCACTCTACCACAGGGACATACCTCCAAGGGAGGGCGGAACACTTAACAACACTTGAATCCACTATACCTGCCGCCAGGGCGGAGGGAGACACACACCCCACACCACCTGTGTGAACAATTGTTACGGCGGTGAGTAGGCGGGCCCAGGACGGGGATATACCCGAACCAGGGGCGCCGCCGCCTGCATCCGTGGTCACACAGGCCTCCTTGCCGGAGCAAGGTAGACGATTCCACTATACTCAACCACTGACACGAATACACCGCACATACACGACTGCCCACACACCACGCGAGACCGCCAGGTGGCAGAGCGTGTTCTCGGCGCCCGCTGCCGTCTCCCCCTGCTTCCCCGGCACCTGGCCGCTGGGTCCGAGACACGATATACTATGGCGGACGGTGGCCTCCCGGTCCGCCCGTGCTGCGTACGCCCACCGCGAGCCTCCCCACCAACAAGATCGGCGTACCGGCCTTGCCCACTGCGCATAATTACCCATAACTGCAGGGGACTGAATATCCCAGAGCGAAGAACGCACCTCCTGCGGGAACTCCGACAAAAACGTATCTCGATTGCCCTACTCCAGGAAACTCATTTCCGAATGGACTCGGCCCCGGCCCTGAAGGACAGATCATACTCCCACACGTACTTCAGCAACCACCACTCCACTAAGAAGGCAGGAGTAGCAATACTTCTCGCCACGAGGCTGGGATTCACGGAAACGGATAAAATCGTGGATACAGAAGGGCGTTACATCTTCCTGAAGGGCACAATAATGAACAGAACCTACACCCTGGCGAGTATATACGCCCCTAATCGGAATCAGGCGCAGTTCATTCGCAGAACACTGCGCTTGTTGACTGACTTCACGGAGGGGACCCTTATACTAGGGGGAGATCTCAACATCCCCCTGGACCCCTCTGTGGACACCTCCGCAGGACGCAGTAGCGCTCCACAAAGAGACATCCGAACCACTCTACGAGCCCTCCGAAGCCTACGATTGGTGGACTGCTGGAGAGCCCTCCACCCCACGGTCAAGGATTTCACACACTACTCGAGGGTCCATGAGAGATACTCGAGGATTGACTACGTGTTCCTCCAACAGGAGCAACTCACCGCACTGCAGGGGGCAACCATCGACGCAGCCACGTGGTCCGACCATGGGGCGGTTACTCTAGAACTAGACTCCCCGTTAATAAGACCGAAGGTGATGACTTGGAGGCTCAACGACACCCTGTTAGAAGACGTAACTACTAGGGACAAAATTATGGAAGCACTGAATGAATACTTCCTACATAACGAAACCGGAGACACCCCAGCCACCACCATATGGGAAGCCCATAAATGCGTAGTACGCGGCTATATAATCCAACTAGCAACGGCAAGGAAAAGAGAGGCCCAACAACAGATGGCAGACCTCCTTGATAAAATCAGGGACATCGAGGAACGCCATAAGCAAACGCTCAAGGAGGACACCTATAGGGAACTGCTGGACCTGCGCAGCCAATTGCATGATCTATTAATCAAGAAACATTACAGGCAACTGCAGAGGTCGACCGCCTTTTACTACATACACGCGAACAAAGGGGGTAAACTTCTAGCCCGTATGCTTAAAGGCCAACAAGCACCAGCGCAAGTACACAAGCTGAAACTACCCGGGGGGCGGACGACCCAACACCCCGAAAGCATAGCAAACGAATTTCGAACCTACTACACTCACCTATATAATCTACACTCACAATCCCCTGATACAACGACACATGTTAAAAAACAGGAGATTCTACAATACCTCACGCGACATTTAGTCAAGCATGTCACCCGCGACGAGGCCGAATGCATGGATGCTCCCATCACTGAAGAAGAAATTAGAGCAGCGATCAAAACGACAAAGACGGGTAAAGCCCCGGGACCCGACGGGTTTACCCTCGAATACTACAAGAAATTCGGGCCCATACTCATCCCAAAATTAACCGCAGCCGTGAATGCAATCACGTCGGGCGACGGGCTTCACGATGACACATTGGCAGCAACCATAACCATCCTCCCTAAGCCGGGAAAGGACCTCGAACAATGCAGCAGTTACAGGCCAATCTCTCTCCTGAACATTGATCTCAAATTATTCACCAAGGTTCTATCGAGCCGCCTCAACTCGTTCCTACCCAGACTAATCCATCCTGACCAAACGGGCTTCGTCCCGGGCAGAGAAGCCCGCGACAGTACACTACGGGCTCTCTCCATCCAACACCTGGCCAAACGCACGGGGGACCGACTGCTACTTCTGTCCACCGACGCAGAGAAGGCGTTTGACAGGGTGGACTGGACATACCTGTTGGAGCTGCTCAGGGAGATGGGATTTGGAATCAACCTGCTCACCTGGATCGCGGCCATTTATAGCCGGCCGAACGCACGGGTCAGGGTGAACGGGGCGCTCACGACCCCCTTCCCTATCCGGAACGGAACAAGGCAGGGCTGCCCCCTGTCCCCGTTAATTTTCGCCCTGACACTAGAACCGCTGCTTGAAGCAATACGACACAATGAAGACATCAAGGGATTCCGCTCTGATGGGACAGTGCATAAAACCGCAGCGTATGCAGATGACATGTTATTTTTTGTTTCCCAACCCAGAATCTCCCTTCCGTGCCTCCTCAAAGAATTTGAAACATATGGAGACATATCCGGCCTTAAACTAAACCTATCAAAATGCGAGGTCCTTAATATCTCGATACCTAGCGAAGAAAACGACAGCCTACGTACACATTTCCAGTTCCACTGGTGTGAGACCAGGATGAAGTACCTAGGAATATGGCTCACTAGAGATCCACTGGATCTATACACGTCAAATTTCATACCGTTGCTAGCCAAAATACAGCGGGATCTGTGTGATTGGAACCCCCAACACATATCTTGGCTGGGGAGCATCGCGGTAGTGAAAATGAATATACTGCCCCGATTGCTTTATCTATATCAAACGCTACCAATGACGATACCCACGGCATATTTTTCCTCCCTCAGATCGGCAATTCTTAAATACATATGGAGAGGTCAGCGACCCAGGATCAGCCACGACACCCTGTGCCTTCCCCGCCACCAGGGCGGCCTCGCACTCCCGGACATGAAAAAATACCACCAGGCCACCGCGTTGCAACGCATACTAGAATGGCACACCCGCCCATCACATAAACAATGGATCCCGCTGATGGAGAGTGGGGGTTGTGCAGCTATGCCAGAAATCGTATGGGGGACCAAGACCACGACACGGAAAGACCCCGATCGCACCTCACCGATGGCCCACACCTTACATACGTGGGACACAACAAGAAAAGCCAAACACATATCCCCGACACCAAGCCCGTTGACCCCTATCACCAACAATCGTTCCATAGGAGGGGGCATCACTGCCGGGGCCTGGGGAATCCTGGGAGAACAAGAACAGGAATACGTACCACTCCACAATGTCCTGGGCAACGCCACCCTGAAAATGCTCTCAGAACTCATCAATACACAAACCCCGACCCTACAGCAAGTCTTCCGCCATACTCAACTAAAACATTTCTACCATTCATTCAGAGATAGAACAGCCTTACACAGGGCCCTAACGCAATTTGAGAGATTGTGTCTTACCAAAACGAGTTTAGGCAAAGCGATCTCATACCTTTACCAATACGTCCTCACAGGTGACCGCACAGAAATAGTCACATTTAAGACGCAATGGGAAAGCATCACAAACCAGGAATTTACCCCCACCCAATGGGAAAAAATACTCATCTTACACCATAAATCTTCGGTCAGCACCCGATTTCAAGAAGTCAATTACAAACTCTTATCACAATGGTACAAAACCCCAACACGTCTTCATAGGATATTTCCCAATGTCCCATCCATATGCTGGAGGTGTGGAGAGGAGGAAGGTACCCTCAGCCACATTTGGTGGAACTGCTCAATCATACAGCCGTTCTGGTCCCAAATCAGCACAAAAATTACTGAGATCCTCCGAGAACCGTTCCCCCTCAACATGGAACAATACTTACTACACTCGACCCCACAACCAATCTCACAATACAAAAAATCCATATTGCGACATATGCTGGATGCAGCTAAAGCACTCATACCCGCGATGTGGAAACAGACACAGCCACCAACGCTAACCCAATGGTACGACAGAGTTGAGGAGATCCGCTCCGCAGAAAAGATGAGGGCGTCTCTCATGGGACAAAGTGAAAAATACGTGGAACGATGGGGGCCGTGGGTGGGGCATGTTGCCGAGAGACGGGAGACCGGGGGTACAGGCGGCCACGCCGGCGGAGCGGGGGCAGGGGTGAGGTAGGGGCCGCGCACGCCTGCCACAAGACGGAACACCCACAAGGAAAACCACCACATGACCGACCCGACCCAGGGGACCAAGCCCACTAACCGGCATACAGGACCCGACCACTTGGGGAGGATTAAGGGAATCGATCAACATGAATATACACACAAGCCACCTCTAGAACATACTAAAACAAACAGACGTTCATGGGTGACAACGCGGCGCACGTACCATACCCTAAGGTTAAAAAAAGACCCCAACGACCGGGTCACGGTGTGCCAACAGCCTGGACAAGGGGAACACACACAAGAAGATATACTTACCCTGACTCTAGTAGCTTCACCACACATGACATGCCACATCAAAGAAACTACCAGGGTCAAAGCAGAACGTTACCCTCACATGTTACCTGATAACCACACAGGGAAGCTAAGTCAATACACCCCACAAACGAAGGGACACGGTCCTCCCCCAACCACACGGACACACACACACACGCCGACATCTAACGGCTTAGGGTACCCACACGCTACTACACTCACCACCTGAACTCCGGCAAGCGACTGCAGACAGAATTAGGGACGGCCTGACGGCCGTAATCCCGCAACTCAGACATGTTACACGACAAACTGACATTACTTTATCGGAACACAATGTTTTGTGCTCCTCTATCTGTCCACTCGATACTAGTTTTCTTTTGATAGTTTACGTTTTCAAGTTATGAGCCATCTGACTAGGATACCTAGGGACCTTCGTATCTTATTTTATGCCTTGCTCATGAGAATCTAGGCACCTCACAAGACCTAATAATGTAAAGCAGGTCGAAAACCTACGAGTTCCCACCAATCTATTCACATGTTATGCAATAAAAACTGTAACAAATTATCAATATAAATAAAAAAAAAAAAAAAGAAAAAGAGCGCAACACATGGGACAAAGGTACTCATTATTAGCTGTTTGGAATGCGTGGGACCTGCGAGTCCGCATCGTTCATTGGGGCCTGCGAGCCCAAAAGCAAATACTTTATGTTGTTGTTTCCAGGGACCTGCGGGTCCCATACCCCCACCCCTTGCCTATTTTTGTTGAAAATACGTTGCAAATACATTAATAAAAATCATATTTAAAAAAAGAAACACATTTTCGATAAAGTGAAAGTAACCAAGAAGGTGGTGTTGATACTGTAAGAAAGTATGTTTTGTTTTTTTTTTTTACATTTCTTTTCATGAATGTAAATGTAGGCATTTACCTTCACGGAAATGCCTGTCTTCTGTACATAGTAGATGTCCTCAAATTTTAATTCATTCAAAGTAGGATGCAAAGAAAGTAATTCCAATGCAAAGTCAATCATAGGGCTGATTTAGAAATTTTAAACAATTTCTCTGTATTATTGCCTGCTTTATATCCTCTTTCAGGATATCCTGTATTAGGCCAAACCTCAAACTCTGGTCTCCCTCGCACACTTCATATGTTTCTCTTTTGGACAGTTGTGACAAAATCTTTGCACAATGCGAGTCCTAGTTAATAATGACTATGCCCCCCACTCTGATTTGTAATTGAAAGGTCAGAGGTTAGATTTTTTTTTTGTGTTTAATTTTTTTTAATGAATTATCTATCATAAAACATTTAACATAAATATACAAACAACAAAAAAAAATAATGATGATTCCTTCTAGAATCATACATCACAATAAACATACCATAATCACAGATGGATACTGTATTACAATTGTAACCATTATACAAGCTGTTATAATCACATTGATATCTATACAATAAAACAAGTTACATATATAAGATGACCTTAATATTTAGGGCTTATCAATTAACCTTTTCTTAATTTCCTGTTATTAAATCTCTCTTTTTCTTTTTTTTTTCTTCTTTTCTTTTCTCCTTTTTCCCCCTTCTTTTCCCTTTCTTTTTTTTCCTCTCCTTTTCCTTTTCCTTTTCTTTTTCCCTTCTCTTTCCTTCTTTTTTCTCCTTTACTTTTTTTTATTTATTTCTTATAAGTCCTTTGTGAAATTGTATTGGTTATCTTGTTACCCATGCATTTTTATATTTTCTGTGATTAATTCTCATCCATACCAACAATTTAATTTGGGTTAGTTCTTATGACCTATGTATTTTTCCTTTTCACTCTATCGTATTTCCTCTTTTTCTCCTTTTTTTTTCTCTTTTCTTTTTTTCTTCTTCTCTTTCTCTTTCTCTTTCCCCTCTTTCCTTCTCCCTTCTACTCTCCCCCTTCTTCCTTCCCTTTATTTTCCCTTTCTTTTTTCCTTCTCCCTTTCTATTTATCCTCTCTCACATTCACTTTATCTTTTCTTCTTTTTTTCTCTTTCTTTTCCCTTTCCCTCTTTCTTTCTCCCTTTTTTTCCTTCCTTATTTTCTATCCCTCCATAAGATTAATATCTGTTATCAGAGTATTATACACCTCTCTTAATATGTTACAGTGTACCAGATTACTCCCTTTTCCATCTCCAATTGGTTTTGAATTTGGGCCTTTAGTTGGTATATATTTGGGATATCAGTTTTTTTCCAAGCTTTTGCAATCAGCAACTTAGTAGCCATAAGGCAATGAGTGACTAATATTTAATTTTTCTTGTCTAATTTATTATTATTATACATGTGGAATAGGGCTATTTCTGGAGTAAAATTTAATTGGATATTACTTATTGCCATAAACATTTTAAATGCCAGGTCCCATAGTGGTTGAATTCTGGGACAGTTCCACCATATGTGTGTCATAGAACCATCCAAATTAAAACATCTCCAGCAGTTGGGGGGATTGTGCTGAGAAATTTTGTTCAACTTCTTTGGAACCATATACCATCTATAACTAACGTTAATAAAGTTTTCCAATACATTTAGACAATGAATATATTTTTTAATTTTAAGAAAAGCAAGGCACTACAAGTTGAAATCGACCTTGGTGTCAAGCTCTCTCTCCCAATTTTTAAAAGCCGTGGGGGTATTTGCTCGATTAACATAATTTAATAAATCAAGTATTAGAGAATATTTATTTTCTGTAGTATCTATAGAGAGAATCTTTTAAATTAAATTTCCTTTCTCCCCATTATAATTTATAAGATGGTTCTTTAGAAAGCTCTTAATGAGCAAATAGTTAAAAACTTCTCCAGAAGGTAAATTCAGTCTTGATTTTAAACTAGGGAAGTCTTCTATTTGGTCGTTAAGATAGATATTTTTAATACATATATCTGGGTCCCTATACCAATTTTTCAAGTTTATATCGATCATAATATTTTCCACAGTTCTAAGAGAAATGGTGTCAGGAATTAAATCTACAATTCCCAGTTTTCTTTTTCGAATATACCATTCGTTTATTGTTTGTAGAATGATCCTTGATTTATATTCTGGAAAATTGGTCCTTTTCCTGATTTTTGCCCATAGCGTTGTTTCTAAATTGGCTATGCCTTCTCTATATGCTTGTAGTTTATACCACGCTTGCTCTTTGCAGTCTATAGCTTGTATGTTCAAGGCATGTATTGTTATAATTGCTTGATATATATTTTTTATTAACGGATATCCCATACCTCCCCGATGTGGTTTATTCGCTAATGTTAACAAATTAATTCTAGGTTTCTTAGCCTTCCATATGAAATTTGTAAAACTGCTCTGAATTAAATTTAACCAATGTACTGGAACTTTAAGAGGAATCATACGGAACAAATAGATCCATTTTGGGACAATATAGGCCTTAATCGTGTTGATTCTGCCCCACCATGATATTTTGTGGGTCCTCCATTCCTTTAATAATGTATTTGTTTCCTTTAATAGATTTAAGAAATTAATTTCCATCAAACGAGCCACATCTGTGGTCAGTAGAATATCTAAATATGGAAGCTGTGTAATTGACCAGTTAAAAAAATAGTTTTGTTTTAGCATTTTTAGACGCATGTTTCCTATATTTGTTGTTAATGCCAGTGTTTTATTAATATTCATTTTATAGTTGGAAACCTCGCCATATAATAGTATCTCCTGCATTAATAACAGTAATGATTGTTCAGGCTCTGTAATTGTCAGTATAACATCATCTGCATAAAGGCAGATCTTAAACCCTTCGTTTGGGATAGAAATTCCTTTTATACCTGTGCTTTATCTTATTTTACATGCTAAAGGTTCCACTGACATAATATATAAAAGCGGTGAGAGTGGACAGCCCTGTCTCGTGCCATTAAGGATATTAAGCCATCTAGTTCTTAAATCTACAGGGAGTGCAGAATTATTAGGCAAGTTGTATTTTTGAGGATTAATTTTATTATTGAACAACAACCATGTTCTCAATGAACCCAAAAAACTCATTAATATCAAAGCTGAATATTTTTGGAAGTAGTTTTTAGTTTGTTTTTAGTTATAGCTATGTTAGGGGGATATCTGTGTGTGCAGGTGACTATTACTGTGCATAATTATTAGGCAACTTAACAAAAAACAAATATATACCCATTTCAATTATTTATTATTACCAGTGAAACCAATATAACATCTCAACATTCACAAATATACATTTCTGACATTCAAAAACAAAACAAAAACAAATCAGTGACCAATATAGCCACCTTTCTTTGCAAGGACACTCAAAAGCCTGCCATCCATGGATTCTGTCAGTGTTTTGATCTGTTCACCATCAACATTGCGTGCAGCAGCAACCACAGCCTCCCAGACACTGTTCAGAGAGGTGTACTGTTTTCCCTCCTTGTAAATCTCACATTTGATGATGGACCACAGGTTCTCAATGGGGTTCAGATCAGGTGAACAAGGAGGCCATGTCATTAGATTTTCTTCTTTTATACCCTTTCTTGCCAGCCACGCTGTGGAGTACTTGGACGCGTGTGATGGAGCATTGTCCTGCATGAAAATCATGTTTTTCTTGAAGGATGCAGACTTCTTCCTGTACCACTGCTTGAAGAAGGTGTCTTCCAGGAACTGGCAGTAGGACTGGGAGTTGAGCTTGACTCCATCCTCAACCCGAAAAGGCCCCACAAGCTCATCTTTGATGATACCAGCCCAAACCAGTACTCCACCTCCACCTTGCTGGCGTCTGAGTCGGACTGGAGCTCTCTGCCCTTTACCAATCCAGCCACGGGCCCATCCATCTGGCCCATCAAGACTCACTCTCATTTCATCAGTCCATAAAACCTTAGAAAAATCAGTCTTGAGATATTTCTTGGCCCAGTCTTGACGTTTCAGCTTGTGTGTCTTGTTCAGTGGTGGTCGTCTTTCAGCCTTTCTTACCTTGGCCATGTCTCTGAGTATTGCACAACTTGTGCTTTTGGGCACTCCAGTGATGTTGCAGCTCTGAAATATGGCCAAACTGGTGGCAAGTGGCATCGTGGCAGCTGCACGCTTGACTTTTCTCAGTTCATGGGCAGTTATTTTGCGCCTTGGTTTTTCCACACGCTTCTTGCGACCCTGTTGACTATTTTGAATGAAACGCTTGATTGTTCGATGATCACGCTTCAGAAGCTTTGCAATTTTAAGAGTGCTGCATCCCTCTGCAAGATATCTCACTATTTTTGACTTTTCTGAGCCTGTCAAGTCCTTCTTTTGACCCATTTTGCCAAAGGAAAGGAAGTTGCCTAATAATTATGCACACCTGATATAGGGTGTTGATATCATTAGACCACACCCCTTCTCATTACAGAGATGCACATCACCTAATATGCTTAATTGGTAGTAGGCTTTCGAGCATATACAGCTTGGAGTAAGACAACATGCATAAAGAGGATGATGTGGTCAAAATACTCATTTGCCTAATAATTCTGCACTCCCTGTACTCACTATTCTGGCTGATGGCACCGAGTATAGGGCCTCCACTGCTCCCATAAACCAACCTTCAAATCCCATTTTGAGCATCGTCTGTTTTTAAAAGTCCCAGCTGACCCTGTCAAAAGCCTTTTCGGCATCAATTGACAGGGTCACCCGGGGCACCTTTGTTGACTGAGCCCAGTCCATTATTTCTATCATTCTTCTAGTGTTATTATTAGATTGTCTTCCTGCCACAAAACCTATTTGATCCTTATGAAAAATATCCGGCAATACTGCTTGAAGTCTGTCTGCTAAAATGGCAGAATATAATTTTACATCCACATTTATTAATGATATCGGGTGATAAATCTGTAGGGGATTTACTTGGTTTTATTATCGGGCTGATATGTGCTCTTAAAAAGTCGGCCGAGGCATAACCTACTTTAGATATTTCATTAAAGGTTTCTTTTAGCAAAGGGATAATTTGATGTTTAAATTTCTTATAGAATTGGTTGATATATCTATCTGGGCCCGGGGCTTTTTGTTTTGCTAAGTTCTTAATTGCCCGCTCAATTTCTTCTGATGTAAATAACTTATTTAAAAAAAATTTCTGATCCCGAGAAATTTTCGTCATCTTTATCTTCGATAAATATCTTTCCATGTCCGTTATTGGTGGCTTTAAATTTAGATTATATAGTTTCTCATGATATTTTCTAAATTCTTCTACTATATCTTCCGTTTTTATAATATTTTCACCTTCTACTATTAATTTATGGATTTTCCTTTCCAGATTTTGTTTTTTTAATCTGTTTGTTAATATAGAATCTACTTTATTATTTTTATAGTAGATGTTTATTTTCAATTTATTTAGATTTCTTTGAATTCTAGCCTCAATTAGTTTATTTATATTTATTTGACAGATCTTAATCTTTTCTAATCTCTCAAGTGAGAAATTCTTTTTATTTAAAGTTGATGTTATAATATTCTATATACAAATCTGATCATTTAGTCTCTCTTTTCATTTTTTGTTGACTCGCTAACTTAATCCAGTAACCTCTTATCACTGTTTTAAATGTACACCAAAGACATTCTTTAGTAATATCGTCTGTTGAATTTTCTTTTAGAAATAAATCGATCAAGTTAGCCATAGAATCAATATTTTCCTTTGAGCCTAGGAGCTTATCATCTAGTCTCCATATTGGCAGAATTTTTTTTTATCCCTTCTGCAACTTCTACTATCACTAGATCGTGATCAGACCAGGTATTCTCTTTTATATTAATCGAAGTTAAAAATTTAGAAAAGTCATCACCCAGTATCAGATCAATTCTTGCCGCTGAACCATGGGGAATAGATCTATGAGTATAGTTTTTCTCATTTGCATGCATTAATCTCCAACAGTCAATTAGTTCAAATTTATTGACTATTTTATTCATCTCTTTAGCTTGTTTTATTAAATTTTGACTTATTTTTTGGTTGTTGCCAACTTGTTTGTCCATAGTAGGATCAAGTATGCAATTAAAATCCCCTGCTACCACTACTTTCCCTTTTTTAACCTGTTCCATTAACCTTAAGATCTTATTTAATAGCCTATTCGGATGTTTATTTGGTAAGTATACATTTACAAATGTATACATTACTCCATTTAAAAGGCCTACAAGAATGAAATATCTCCCTTCTGTGTCAGCATTTTGATATTGACACTCAAATACTGTGTCTTTAGAGAACATAATAGATACTCCACATTTTTTTTTCTTCTCTTGGGATGCAGTATAAACTGTTGGAAATTTTTTATAATGCCATAAACGATTGTTTCTAGTCAACCAATGAGTCTCCTGAATAAATCCCACTTTAACATTCTCTCTACAATAGCCCAGTGGGCTCGAGCAGTGACTGACAGGGAACGGACCATAGCATAGACTGGGTACACTTATCGATCCCCCTCCCCTTCTCTCCCGAGGACATTTTGATTGCACTACTGTTGGAATGAGGGCTCCCCCCCCCTCCCCCTTCCTCTCTCTTTTCTTTTTCCTTTCCTCTGATCTTTTTCTCTTCTTACTTTTCTCTTTCTACTGTACTTTTGTCTCCTGTCCCTTTTCCTGCTATCTATTTTTCTCTCTTTTCCGTTCTCTCTATCTCTTGATAGCCAAGAGATTAGTGTTTCTCCGCGATAGGTTTAATCAAGCTGTCAGAAGTGCTGGGATACCCATACATAGAAAGGGCTATAACACGCAGTGTAGTAGACTGGGTCCCAAATATAGTCAATATGCCTGTGAGACAGGTGACAGCTCCCTTAATGGGGCAGCGACCGGAGGGGAACGCGGGTAGATCTCGCTTGGCCTACCTGATATATATATCTTAGCTTTTTACAAATCTCTAAGCGGGCTTCTGCGTAAGCCTGAAGGTTTCTATGCAATTGTTCCACCCGTTGAGTGAAAGCATACAGTTCATCCAAAAACTCTAGACGGGTAGCAAGACACCAACGATTTCAACATGACTTATCGATATGTAATGGATATACGCCTCTTGTGCCCAAGGCAGTGTTGCTTGCCATTGGCTTCTGCGTAAGCATTTAAGTTAGCCATGTACTTGCTATAACCTATAATATGACACACACAAAAAAAAAAAAAAAAAACCCTTTGTAGACGACAGGTACCAATAGTTTTTTAAGGAATGGGCGTAGATCGTATTTGTTGCACTATGTTATGCTTATGAGAATTGAATTCACATTGGCTTCTGCGTAAGCCCAAAAAGTTGATGAATACTTGCTGCGTCTATTGAGTAAAAAATAAAGAATTTAAAAAAAAAAAAAAAAAAAAAAAAAAAAAAAAAAGGAAAATGAAGCAACCGTAAAAAAAAACAAAAAACAAACAAAAAAAAACATTCTCTCTAATCATAGCATCATATAAAAACCCTCTTTTAACATGGGAGTTTAGACCTTGCGCATTTAAGGAAATAAGTCTAATAATTTACCATTTTGTACATTAATCCGTCTAAGCTTCTAATCCAAATCAACAAAACATACTTTAAACATACAACAACGTTAATCTCATTCATATCCCAATAAAAATTCACCATTCTCTTGGATATACCAATGTAATCCAAGGTCTGGGTACCTTCTTGTGTACCCTTTGGAGGACGACACCCATCCCGCGAAAGGAACAAGATAGAGATCTCTAGAGCCTCTATATTTATTTAGCTACTAACTCATTATATGAATATGAATGGTGGAGAGGGAGTATATCTTAACTAAATTTGTATCTCCAAAATTGTATATTTCTCTTATTTTAATTTGAGACTCAAATATACCCCAATACAGATCTCAAAGACCCTGTATACTTAAACCTCTAGGATCCACAGTGGATATTACATTTAGAGATTCTGAATCACAGCCTACATGATCTCCCTCAACACCATCAGCTACCTTGTCTAAAGAAAAAACCTCTACTGTCTCTTTTTTAGAGCCAAACCACCAGCAGAAGCCTGGATCTTTCCATAAGTTGACAAGCTTTCTACACAAACGTGTCACCAGACAAGGCGAGAAGGGAAAGGAGAACCGATATAAGGAGGTGGAGGAGGTAGATATACTCATATACAATCTTTCACATTGTTTTATCCTGTCAAGATGATTATCATTTGTACCTACTTCCAACATCACTGAGTTTGAATGGGAACTTGACCGAAAATTGAGATTGACGGTATTTTTCAGAAATAAACGCACAGCATCTGCTGATACACCAATACGTCCGGCATTTAAACTTAAAAGCACATATGACCTCCCCTTTCACAAATCCTACCTTGATGGTCTTCTGCAACAATTTAAAATTCGACTGTAAAATAATTTTTGGGACAACAATAAACTACATACGGTCCTTCCCAACAGGATTAAGATTTAAATATAAAGATAAATCTGAATTCTTTAAGGGCCCTCCCTCACTCCTACAATGGCTGCAGTCCAATAATTTGGAGTGATAACTTATTCATTATCTACCTTTTTTGTTTTATTTTCCCAGCACCTCCCTCTTCCCCCATCTAACCTCTTTGCTTTGGATCTGCTTTGAGATGGATGGATGGGGGGATGCGGAACCATGGGGGGAACCTAATATTTTTGGTATTTGTTTATATTTATATTTTTTTTTCTGTTCTCCCTCCCTTTCTATTTATTTGGCTCTATGAAATGCTCTGACCAATATTATTTTATGGTAACCTCTGTAATTTACTGGTGATTATATCTCCCAGCCAGAGAAGTGATAATGCATATCCCTTATATATTAGGGTGGCCAAAACCTTAGTGTATGGAATCTGAATGTTTCATTTGATGATATTCTAACTATTACTATTTGAAATTACTATTATTACTATTAGAAATTTATATGGAGGGTTACATTTCCTGGATTATAGGTAGTACCCCCAATTATACAAAAGTCTATATCTCACACTTCTCTTCTACATATATTTAATGCACTTATTAACACACACAAAAGAAAAAAAAAAGAGAGAGTGAAATAGGGAAAAGGGAAAAAAGCAAAAAGGGGAAAATTCTATGGTTGCAGTTAAAGGGAAAAGGAGGAAGAAATAGAAAGCAAAGGGGGTTGGGAGGGTTAGAAAAGAGGCTCACCATACAATTGACGAAACAAGGGTAGTTTTAGGTGATACAGTGTGTTTTATATTGTCTGGGGGTTAATCCACATAATTATTTTTTTTCTAAATATATGATGCAAGTATCCTTCATATAATATTTCTATGCATTTATACATTTGGCATATTCACAATAATGTCAACACTTTAATAATTAAGAAGAAGATTGCACTCTATTAATAGGATGCGTTTTTTTCTCAACATCTCCTCTCCCCCTCTCTTCCACCCATGTGTTGGGTGGCAAGGGGGGGGGGATAGGTGATTGAGTTATGGATTGACTTGGAGTAATAATTGTCGCATTCAGATCTACTTTTTTATTAATGAACACTAGTGGCACTTTTGAATCATTATACATAACATAAGATTTTTTTTATTTTTTCATTTTTATTTTTTCTCTCTCCTTGTTGTTTGGTTGAGGGTATTATACCCAGCACTAGAACCTATTATAGATATATATTAGGCAGTAAGTAGTACTATAAGGAAACCATATAATTAAAGTGTGAAATGTAGTATTTATGGTCTGTGCTTTAGAGTCATAATTGTACACTTTAATTACCTGTTTGATTCTATTGAAGGCTAAAGTGCCATTCACCCTTTTTTATATATTGGTTTAATCCTCTTAGTTTGTGTCTGTATGCATATGTATGTATATATATATATATATATATATATATATATATATGTGTATATATATGTGTATGTATATAAATATATATACATACATATATATGTATTATATAATTATTTGTTTTAAAATAATGGGACACATTGATGGCCATTAGGATCCAGATTAATAACATTTTAATTCGGAAAGCAAATTATACACTTGAACACCTTAAGAGAACATGGTATTATAAAGGGAACAAAGCTGGTAAACTACTCTCCAATAGATTAAAAAATAATAGAGCAAAGAAAGTCGTTTCTGAGATTATTCATGGCAGTGACACTCTCCTAAATCCAGAAAAAAATTGGCGAAGCCTTTAAGGATTTTTACTTGGCTTTGTATAACTTACCAGAGAGAAAGTCACCTGTTAATTGTTAAATGTGTTAAATTACCTAAAATGTCTGCAGATCAATTGACCAAACTTAATGAAGATATTACTCTAAATTAAGTTGATACAGCCATAAGAAATCTCAAAGCAAATAAATCACCCGGACCAGACGGCTTTAGTAATTTTTTTTTTTTCGTCATTAGCAAACAATATTAAAGGGATCCTTACTAAGGTATTTAATCAGATCAGTTTAACCGGAGATATGCAGAGGGAAATGTTAAAAGCCCATATTATACCCATACTTAGACAGAATAAGAACCCAGAAATTATTGGAAATGATAGGCCTATCTCCCTTCTAAATGTAGGTTTGAAATTTTATCCAGCTAGACTAACATTATCCCTTCAATTATCCATAGAGACCAGACCGGTTTTATTAAGAGTAGATCTTCGGTCCATAATGGCAGAAAAATTATCGTCATATTGGACATGGCGCAGTGAGATGGGGTTTCCCTTCTGACTCTGTCATTGGATGCTGAAAAGGCGTTCGACAGAATCAGGTGGGATTACATGGCCCAGGTCCTTAATGCATTTGGGCTCTGTGGGAGTATAGTTAATTCTATTATGGCATTATACACTTTTCAAATGGCAAGATTATTAGGTGCTGATTTCTCATCGGAGTGGTTTTCCCTGAAGAATGGAACTAGGCAGGGCTGCCCACTCTAGTCTATACTTGACTTAATGATAATTGAAGCTCTAGCTGTGGCAATTAGGGTAGACAACCAGTGCTGACAGAAGACATTAAAGCTACAATGTATGCTGATGATGATGTTATGTAAGCCGATTTCATCTATGGATAGATTTATGATGATTATTAATGAGTTTTCAATACTCTCTGGGTATAAATTAAATTTAAATAAATCTGTTGCTCTGCCGGTGAATTTATCTTGCAATACTAGGAAGGTACTATTTGACCTTTTTGGTTTAGATTTTATGTAGCACATCATTTAAATATTTGGGTGTGGAGATTATGAGCGAGCCAGCTAACATATTGGAGGTTAATTTTTTGTCTCTGTTGAGATATACTAATAAAAACTAAATGGGTGGAAATCTATGGAAGTCTCCTATGGGGAAGAATCAGCATTATTAAGTTTTATATCCTTCCAAATTTATCTTTTCCGTATGATTCCCATGTGTTGTCCAGACAGCTGGCTTGATTTAGCTCAGTCCTCTTTTAACAAATTCATTTTGCTAGGAAAACACCCCAGTATTAGTGCAAGTCGTTTAGCACTGAAAGTAAATCAAGGCGGGTTAGGGGTACCTCAGCTAAAAGACTACTGGAAAGGATGTATTTTAGCCCATATTATTTACACCCAATTTGATAACGCTAAGGATGAAGTATGGTATAAGATTGAAATGTGTCTGACCAAATTGGGTGGTGTCAGCCAAGAACTGGGGCCAATATTTTGGCGGACAAAGGATGAAAAAACGAAGGGGTATCGCACAGAGATTTCCTCTAGGAGTTTTTTTTTTTTTTTAATATTTATTTTATTTATCAATGTTTTCCTTTCCCTTTATACATAGTCAAATAGACAGTTATTATATTGATTTTGTAAATATCAATATTACTTCCTTAGTATTACTACAATGATATATAGTTATTTAATCTTCTGAAACATTATAGCATTAACATTACTTATTGTTCACAGCAACAAAACATACAAAAAAAAACAAAAAAAAAAAAACACATTTATATGAGACTCGGTGAGGGGTGGGTGTCAGACAACTCGTTATGATATATTATGTAGGGAATTTGGAGGTCCAGGGTATCCAAAGCTCTTTCAGCCCCTTAGTTAGAGATTCCATCTTATATTGAAACCTTATTTGCTCCATTATTTCTTGCCAAAGTGGTGGGTTAGGAGATTTCCATGCTCTAGCGATATTAATTTTTATTGCCAAAAATATATGCGTCATAATATATTTTTGTTGTTTATCATTTGTTTTATAGTCCATATTGAACAGAAACATTTCAGGGCTAATTGCTACCTCCTTAAAGATAGTTTTCATTAAGTCTAACATTTGAGTTTTGATGTTATTCAGGCCCGAACAGGCCCACCATATATGTAGCATAGTGCCCTCTTCTCTTTTACATCTCCAGCATTCCTTTGAATAGGAGTTTGGTTTTTAACAACTTCATGCACACATGGGAAAAAATGTAAACTTTATGGCATCTCCAAGATAAAATTCTTCTATGCCTACCTATAAAACAAATTACATATAATGTTGAACTATAGGGTTAATAATTTTACTTCATTAAAGGAGGATTTCGGTCTGCACAGTAAAGAGATTTTCAATTATATCAGAATAAAAGGTTACTTCCAAGATCACCTAGACACAGATAGATCTACCAAACAGACTAAACTTAAAAAATTGATTACAAACATGAAAATAAATAACTTGGTGGCAGGCTGCTTGGATGTCATTATGGTTGACCTCGACAAACTTATCCTACCTGTAATAAAAAAGTGGGAGCAAGATTTAGAAATTCAGATTAGCTGTGAGAATTGGACAGAATCTCTAACTTGGGTCCATAACAAAACTCTACTGTTTAAATTTGACTGAAATTCACTACAAACTGTTAAACAAATTGTGACGGACCAACTGGCACCCCGACTGGGTACCTCCGTCAATCGCTGCTTCCTAGTACTTGCGAGTACCATAACCACCGCACTGGACACCATAACCACCATAAACCCCACAAACCGTCGCAGCTTTGTTGCGGTCTTGCCATCCTCCATCCACCCTGAACCCAAGACCAGGATCCAGCTTCCAGTGGGTAGACCTCTTCTAGTCCAGAGAGCGTAGCAGGAACAGCTCTTATAAGAGCTAGTAATTATACTCAGGGGAGTATTGTGATATAGCAATCCCCAGAGTGTATGTAGTTCTCCAATCCCCGAAACATGAGCCAAGACTTTATGAAGGGGTAAAGCATTCTGTTTAAGCTGGCCCTTTATGCAAGTCCTCATGCAAGGATCCACATATGGACCTTGTTGGGGACTGTGACACAAACTTGTAAACCAATAAGAACAGAGTTAAAATGCACGACACTCCCACACATGGCATACAATCCCTCCCCTCTGCCTGGGAAATAATTGGATCAGATACTGTATCACTTCAATTATCTCCAGGCAGAAAAACCACACATTTTACAAAACCCCAAAAGTACCCCAAAAACACACAAAATTCCCACAAATGTCACATCTCCTGATAGCCCTGATCTGGGTGACCAACATATCCAAAAATCATCCACATCAGTTCAGGGGTTCAGGAATTCTATGGAAGTCTTATTTTGACTGACCGCACACATGCTTTCATGCCCAAACAGTTCCAGAGAATCAGGCTGCGCGGCTGGTCTACTTTGAGGATTTGAAATAACGTTCGAAATACCGAACGTAGCTGTTCGTGAATATAGTCAGTGTATGTCTCTTGTTCTGGGGCATCTACTTACCGTACGCCGTTCGACTCCCGTTCGAATAGCCGAACATCCATGGAAGGTAAGATTTTAGCGGTGTTCGTGCCGTCGATGTGTCACTGGATGTGTTCGATTAAACAAGATGGTCGCCGCCACTTGTTCGAATGGCTTCGGAAATTCGGGAGTTTGAAGTGCCACTTCGAAAATTCGCAGTGTGGCCCTACAAGTTTAAAAAAGGCACACACAGTGGTTCTAACAAGGATTTGACACAGGGACCATAGTCACAGTGTAGGAGGCTGGCAAACAGGCCCCCTCCAAAAGCCAGTGACGAGGTTACTTTCGTCACACAAATGGTACCTAGTTCCAAGCAGATTGTCTAGGATTTACCCAAAGGCCTTAGATAGATGCTGGAGATTCTTAGCCCAAACAGGAGATTTTTTTTCAACATATGGTGAGATTATCCTCCTATTTAATTATTTTGGAACATGATACATAATAAAATCCAAACTGTACTCTCAAAAACAATTGATTTTCACACTAGCCTCTTTTTATTACAATTAAATATCCAAAAATGTTTGGTACATCGTCAACTTTTATTATTCACATTTTGGCTGCCAAGATGTTGATCGCCAGAAGCTGGAAGACGGTTTTAGCCCCTACCTGGTACGCAGTTACAGAAGAGCTCATTTTCCAAATGAAAATGAAAATGGGCATATCTAGGTTCTCATATGCTGAGTTCAAAGATTGACTGGAATGCATTGAGAAATTGTGATTTGGGACTTTGGCCCCTGACGAATAAATGCATAATTTGTGTCTCAATCTTTTTTTCTAATGTCAAATGGGCATTTTCTACTCCTCCACACTCATCTCCCTGCAGGAATCTGTTTGTTGATGTTTGTCTCTTTCGACCATGAATATGGTTACCATGTTAGTTCATACATGTATACTCTTTTCTTCCTGGTCATGTTCGTCATGTCTGTTATTTATGCTATTAACGCTTTGCAATGTTTAAAAATCATCAAAAAAAATTATACATTTAAAAAAAAAAACATACCAGATCTCTCTAATATTTTTTCAGATCATTTTATAATTTAATTTTATACTTGTATTATGCTTTGCTTAAAATTCTGCAATTTTATGGCATGTGATTTTGGCTCTTGAGCCTAGGGGGTAAAATACAGCTTAAAAATAAAGCATTTAGAAACATAGAAACATAGAATGTGACGGCAGATAAGAACCATTCGGCCCATCTAGTCTGCCCAATTTTCTAAATACTTTCATTAGTCCCTAGCCTTACCTTATAGTTAGGATAGCCTTATGCCTATCCCACGCATGCTTAAACTCCTTTACTGTGTTAACCTCTACCACTTCAGCTGGAAGGCTATTCCATGCATCCACTACCCTCTCAGTAAAGTAATACTTCCTGATATTATTTTTAAACCTTTGTCCCTCTAATTTAAGACTATGTCCTCTTGTTGTGGTAGTTTTTCTTCTTTTAAATATAGTCTCCTCCTTTTAATCAAACTAAACATATGAGAGAAGTCCAGGGAATTATTGCACAAGATTACAAATCCTCTGAGTGCATTTCTCTGGGAATATTATATACTCATAAAAGCGCACCAAAGAAAGGACAAGACCGTAATGTGGGGGCCAAGACTAAGTTGGGTATATTACTGGGAACCTATCCATCTTCTATGCTTGAGCGCCTATCCCTAAGTGAATTTTCTGCAAAGTTTTTTTTTTTGTTTTGTTTTATTTATATGATGAAGGATTTTCTTACAAGGGCTGGAGCATATATGGACCATGTCAAAACTGCTCAATTTACTGAGGTTGAAGCAGCTGTGATTTTGTGGCCATATACAGACGCTGACTTGCCAGCGTCCACTAACACGAGGGATATTATGAGAAGTCTACAAACGTTGACTGCAAAATTAAGCTACATGCCACATGTTTGTAGGATTACTACAAAATTAAAAAGATACCATGAGGATTCCGAATCAAAGCTATCCCTGCTATCGTTAGGAATAATCCCAAGGTTTGCAGGACGTGGATAGGGATGCTGAGACAATATAATGCTGGTTATAAGAGGTTGGTCGAGCGTTTAAAATCGCACTTCATAAAATAGCACTTACTACTACCCCTAAATGTAATAAACTAATCCACAAACTATCTGAAGATTTGAAAAATTCTTCTATCAAGGCTGTCACGATTCGGGGAACCCAACACGCTGGAACACACACACACAAAAGGGGCCGTACCGGACCTTAGAGTGGCCGGGCTAAGCACACACAGAATAGTCAGGAAACAAGCCGAGTAAGGGGAACCAGAAGACAGAATAACGTGAAACGAGCCGAGGTCAAAGGGTAGGAGAAAGTCACAGAGTCAGATAAACAAGCCAGAGAGTACGTAACCAGAAACACAAGGTAAGTAGCAATACTAGCAAGCAAAGACCACAACAGGGCAGGGAGGAACAGGAAAAGTAAGTATTTAAACCATAAGGTTAATTCTGATTGGATAATTTCCAATCAGAATTAACAATCACACGTGGGAGATATCTAGACCTCCCACTGTGATTGAGGCACTGTGCCTTTAACGCCGGGTGAGATGACTGACCCCTGCGTGTACTAACTTGGGCGGTTTACGAGGATAGATCATGTACCCCCACTGCCAAGGGGAAGAAATAAGAACAAGAAACTATTAAAAAGACAGGCTTTCTAGATTTCTATCTATATAATCTATCTACATTTTAGGTGGCCGTCATTTTATACAGAGTACTTGGATTGTATATGGTTCATAACTAATGTGTGTTCAGGGTTCCTCTAAAATTCTCATATGTTTATAGTAATGCTTTATTTTTAAGCTGTATTTCAAGTAGACCACTAGGGGTCACCAATGCTTAGGGTATATAGTATTTTGGGAAAATGAGTTGAAGAGTTACTATTTATGTTAGCTTTTTAGAGATGATGTCTTCCTAATGATAATAAGGTAGCTATAGGGACCTGTTTTAGGTAGCTATTCCCCTGAACACCTTTAAGAATAGTGGGCTTACTTTTGCATTAGCTATAACTTATTTTTTACTTTTGCTATTTGTCCCTGTCCTCTTATGTTTTTAGGGATTTTGTTCTACCTGTTTCTCTCTGGTATGTAGGTGTATCCTCTGTTTTATGGTGCACCGAGGTAGGCACAGGGACCTGTATCAGGTATCTTTTCTGGTATATCGTTAAGAGTGGTGGGATTATTTTCCTCCCGTAAGTATCTGTAAGTAGTACAGAAAGTAGCTATTCCACCATATACAACCAAGAGAAGTGGTATTATCACCTACCCAGGTGTAATTGTAGGTTAATATAGTTTTATTTTGCATTACTTCTTAATATACCACTATATAGGTTTGTATGTGTACCCACTGCACTTGGTCCACGAAGGTAGTCATTGGGACTTCTTTATGGAAGTAGCTATTTCCCGGTATACCCTTAAGAGTAGTGGAATTATTTCCCACCCATGGGTATCTGTAGGTGAATAAAGCTTTTTTTTTTGTATTAGCTGTAAATGTATATTCCCCATTGCTTTTCCCCTTCTTTAGTTCTATGATTAGTGGTTAGTAGACATGTGCAATTTGTTTTGTTCTGAATGTACATTTGGATGAATTTTGTGAAATTCGGATGCTTACAAATGTCTGAAGTTCGAATTTGCGAAGTGCCGAATTTCCAAATAGGTCGATAGCAAAAGGGCCCCAAATGGACGAGATAGCAGGAAACACCCAGACATCTAATCTCCAATCGCTGCTGTCGGATCGATAGCGCGAACTCCAGTCTGCCCCGATGTTGTGCATGCCTGGTAGATTCCGCCTGGACCACCAAATTCCGCGCCTAACAAAACTCCCAAAAATTCATCTCCAAACAAGCCAGAACCACAAAATGAGTAACATACATGTGGTTGACATATCGACCCACAGATACGTTGTCCATATGAAAAAAAAATGTGGGCATGGGCAGTCCCCTTTGCAAATCTCCAAACCACAAAGGATCCTGTCAAGAGTTCCAGGGCATTGATGTGAAGCCAAGATTTGTTCTCCGACCAACAACCTTCCATCGTCACATCGCTCACTGAGTCCTCTTCTGAATACACCAAAAAATACAAAAACTCCATGCACCTGGACAGGGTCAGACAGGACTTCTCCCAATTTATGAGGAAACTCAGCTGGAACAGTAGATCTACGGCCACTGCAGATGTTGTAATGATCCTGGGCAATGAGCAGAATGTCGTCCAAGTACATGATGAAGGGCACACCTCGACTGTGTAGCCAGACCATCGCCAGACACAGGAACTGGGTCAAGCACCAAGGCACAGAAGAGAGACCAAAAGAAGGACAGGTGAAGCGCAATACACGATTCTTCCAATGGAAACAAACGAGATCCCTAGACATCTCGCTCACCAGAACCGTTAGGTACACGTCCTTCAAATCCAGCTTCACCAACCTTCTCAGATGATTGGATTCCTATTGCTGGACCTTGGATTTCCCTTATCTTTACTGATTGCTATACTGGTGCTGACCCTGGATTTACACACTTCACTTCTAAAAGATCTCCCAAAATATTATTTGAATTGATACATTGTTGCTGATACTGGACTGTCTTGCTACAATTCTATCGAGCTTCCTCACTTGATATATTGTTGCCAAACCTGGACTGTTAAATTAACCTTCTCCAAGATTAACCCTATTTCAGTTGATTTATTATTTGGGAGATTTAATCTCATTCCTTTGGATTACAAATAAAATCCTTATTTACTTTATTATAATTTGGATTACCTATGGTGCTTTTCTTATCTTGTAAAGCTGGGAAAACTTCTTAAAGCGGTAAGTAGTCTTTCTTTTAATATTTGTTGGACAAATTAAAAAGTATAAAACATTACACCATGTGTAGGTGCAAATCCCTTAGGAGATGAATGCCCTCCATCTTGAATTGGCAGTAGTGCACCATGAAATTCAGTGGAAGAAAAGTGATGACAGGGCGCATTTGGCCACCTTTCTTCTTACAAGAAAAATATTGCTAATGACCCCAGAGGGGTGCAGCAGAGCCAGTTCTATTGCTTTCTTGACGAGGAGGGCCAACAATTCCTTGTCGATCAACCTGCGATCCCAAGGGAAAAACAGATCAGTCGAGGGGTTGGGATGTGGCAAGGCACCGAAAGCAGTTCTATGTGGAAACCCCAAACTGTGTTGAGAACCCATGCTTTGGAGGTCATGGCTGCCCAAGTTTGGAAACAATGACGATCAGCAGCAGAGACACGAGGCAGGAAGAGAAAGGGGCCAAGGAGAGGGAGGAGAGGAAACCGAAAGGAACACAGACCACAAACTTGCGAGAATCGTGGAGGAAAAAAATCACGAACAAGAACAAAAACTACCGAACGGGCGAAGTCGGTTTGTGAACAAATAGCGTTCCCGCACGAACTCATCCAGTAACGCAAACCCGCAAATGTGTCCCGAATCGTCAAATACAAGGCCACGAACCACCGAATGGCCCTGAAAAGTGTTAAATGGAGCTGAATGGCGGTGCAAAAAAGCGGGCAAATGGCACCAAAACGGTCCTGGGACCTGGGAGAGCCTGGAAAAAAAATTCAGTAGAGAGCCAGGGGAAATACAGAGGGAGACAAAAGACAAGTAGTGGAGCAGTAAAGAAATAGGAAGATCTAGGGGAGTTGCTTACTATTATAGTGGGACTTGGACTGGGAGTGGCATATGTCACTTTTTTTCTTACTGTTTGTATTCTTTGCTTCTATTGGTGGACAATAAAGAAAGGGATATGCAAAATAAGCCTCAGTGGCTTGCAATAAAATCCTATGTCTTTTTGTTCTATTTTAAGTTTAACATACCTTTTTACAAAGTTATTTTCAACCATTTTTATTCTGCAGCCCATTTAGGTGCATAGGTTTATTCACCTTAATTGCTTAATTTATACTATTAGATTTGTCTCGTACATGAGTTTAAGCCAAATCCTTTAGGTGTCAGGAACTTACCTGTGCCTGGTGCCCACGTCACTCCCTTCCTCGGGCCATGGGAATGGCTACTAACCTTCGGTCCTGGGGAACGGCTCCTGTCTCTTGTACCCGGCCGGACTAACACTAAGTGTGCATTTCCTTTAAGTCCGGCCAGTTACAGGAAACAAAAGCTCCCTGTACCAACGGACCATACAGAGCTCGGACACGCTACAACAGAGGTAGGGAGGGGGGAGAAAGAGATTGACGGGGAGAAGAGATTGACAGGGGGGAGAAGAGATTGACGGGGAGAAGAAATTGACAGGAGGGAGAAGAAATTGACAGGAGGGAGACGAAATTGACAGGGGGGGAGAAGAAATTGACAGGGAGGGGGGAGAAGAAATTGACTGGGGAGAAGAAATTGACAGAGAGGGGAGGGGGGAGAAGAAATTGACGGGGAGAAGAAATTGACAGTGGAGGGGAGAAGAATTTGACGGGGAGAATAAATTGAAAGGGGGAGAAAATTGACGGGGAAATAAACTGACGGGGAGAAAGAAATTGAAATAAATTGACAGGGGAAGAAATTGAAAGGGAAATAAATTGACAGGGGAAGAAATTGAAAGGGGGGGGAAATAAATTGACAGGGGGAAGAAATTGAAAGGGGGGAAATAAATTGAAATTGAAAGGAAAATAATTTGGAGGGGAGAGAAAGAAATTGAAAGGAGGAAAAAATTGACAGGAGGGGAGAAAGAAATTGAAAGGGGGAAATAAAAAGGGAGGAGAAAGAAAGAAATGAAAGGGGGAGGGGAGAAAGAAATTGAAAAGGGGGAAATAAAATTGACAGGAAGGGGGAGAAATAAATTGAAAGGGGGGAAATTCGACAGGGTGGTGGGAGAAATAAATTGAAAGGGGGGAAATAAAATTGACAGGGAGGGGTGAGAAATAAATTGAAAGGGGAAATAAATTGACAGGGAGGGGGGAGAAATAAATTGACGGGAGAAAGAAATTGACAGGGGGAGAAATAAATTGAAAGGGGAGAAGAAATTGACAGGGAGGGGGGGAGAAGAAATTGACTGGGGGGAGAAGAAATTGACAGGGAGGGGAGGGGGAGAAGAAATTGACAGGGAGGGGGGAGAAGAAAATGACTGGGGGGATGGGGGCGTGGCCGACCGCGGAGCTGTATGGACATGCTCTAAAGCAGCTCCTCTAGGCCTGTTTGTGTATCCACGTGCATCGGAGACTCTAAACCAATATGGGGAATCCCAAAAGACAGGGCAATACCCAGGAGAGAGCGGGGAAGACCCCTACCTCAAAATTGGGTACGTTAACCCAATACTTCAAAGACAACTTGGACATTGTGCCCGACGGAGAAATAAACAAAATGGCCGAGTCGGACTTGAGCTCGGATCAGGATCCCGCTAGCCCTTCGGGCTCTGATCGTTCTACTAAAACCGTGGATTCAAAGAAAGACGCAGACATAAGGGATTTAATAAAAAACCTACCTTCTAAATCTGACCTGGCGTCCATGTTGAGCAGACTGGAGGCAACATTTCAATCTAGGATGGAGTCGGTCGAGGCCGAGGTGCAGCAGGTGACTAACTGAATCTCAGACCTGGAAGAAGAGAGAGATGTTACCCAAGCCCAGTTCTCTAACATCACTAGCATGATAGAAACACAAGGCATCGCTTTGAACGGCTACCAGAGATATGTCGACGACCTAGACAACAGGGGTCGTCGTAACAATCTGAGGGTGAGAGGCATGCCGGAACAACAAGATGAAGACTTAGCCCTGGCGCTCACAGGGCTCTTAAATTCAACCTGCTCTTAAATAAGCCCCATTCTATTTGACAGGGCACACAGGTCCTAGGGACATTGTTTGCAGACTTCATTATTTTTCCATTAAGGACGACATCATCAAGAAGCTTAGAGATACCACCCAACCACTCCTGTTCCACGGTTCACCGATCCAAATATACCCTGATCTCACCTGGTATACTCTCCAGGCCAGGAGATGCCTGAGACCTGTTACGGCACTACTTCGCCAACGTTCTATCAAATACCGCTGGGGCTTTCCCTTTGCCCTTTTCGTGCAACACAAAGGCATTCTGTCCTCTATAACGTCCTTCCCAGATGTCAAACCCTTTTTAAGAGCTTTGGATCTACCAGACACGGCGGTTATGGACTGGAACATACCCCCTTCAACTTCAGACGAATCACTCTTACCTCCGTCCCAGCGAGGCTACACTCCTTTGAAGAAACGCCGACCCGACAACCGTTTGTTTTCACCTAACAGACGGCCTCCAGCGGGTCAAAGGGAAAGCAGACACTAAAAAGCAGTTTCATCTCTCTCCAGTCATTCCCCACAAATAGGAAGAGTTACGACCGTGATAACATGAGACGCGCGCAAACCTTGGATCCCTACAACTTCTTCCTTTCCCCTTTTACCTTTACCTACACTTTTTGGGATTTACCTGCTCCAAGAACTGCACTGGACTTGTCATTCCGATACCGGCTTGCTGAGAGAGGACTGGGGACGACGCTTCCCCCACTTCGAAATAGGACTGTTTCTACACCGGTCACAGGACAATGTTTTGCGGCTCCTGCCTCCTCTCCTTAAGCTCCACATTCACGGTGATTTACCGTTGATCCGAGATACTACATGTCAGGTTGTATGTAATTAGGTAGTAGAAACATCAAGATATCCATACTGTTTACTCCTTACCAATTATACGGTGCTCAACCTTACCCTCCCCTCCCCCCCCTCTTTTTGCCCCCCCCCCTTCTTACCCCCCCTATACTCATTGGTTGGTTCCCACCCCGGATCAGGGCTGTATTGGTTATAGATTGGGGGGGTCACAAGTTCAATGCTTCTTATGATATAAATATAATGTTCACTTAAAACACGCTTTGTAACGACCTACGTACCCCGCACACCCTGTGACCTATTGCATTTAAGACTGCCGGTTCGTAGGCCGTATGTCCTTAAATCATAGGATATGCCGGATACCCATAATGGACTATGTACTTTCTGTAAATAAGACACTTCTATCCTCCCCTTTCACACCTTCACCTCCACCTCTCCTCCCTCACCTTCAGTATCACTCCCCAAGCCGGTTACCTGGAAAGCTTATCAAGAAATATCGCCACGTAGTTTATGTCACTGGACAGCAAGGTGATGCGACATCGTGTCGCATCGCGATACATGGTAAGGGAGCTGTGTGGGAATCACCTCATTCCACTTCTGTCTCCCTACTTCCCCAAATATCACATTGTATGAGAAATGTATTGTAAGTAACTCCTCGGGCCTCCCCCTCTCTTCCCATCTTCTTATCCCCCCTTCCCCATTGTCCCCTCAAACATTCTGAGGTTGGCTGGCACACCGGGCTAAATAATAAAAAAATAAAATAAAAAATATTCATAACCACAATTGAAAACAAAATGAAACACTCTGCTAAGTGCAAGATTCTGGGGTTATTACGAAATCTACTTTCCAAGAAAAACATGCACACCTCCCTACATATCACACTCTAGGAACAGCTGCTTGATCGGTGGCTGGGGCAGCAGCTGTAAGCCTTGAGAATGCCTGAGTGGTCAGATATAAGTTTCATAAACTATATTTAAGGTGCACAACCTCCCACCCCCTCCCCCGCCCCTTCGCCCCCCCCTCCCCCCTCCACCAGGTGAATGGGAGACGAGTTGCAAAACTACCACAGGAATCGAGGTTTATGGGTAGACAGATTCATGAGATAGCTACACTGTACACGTCCATTTAGACGAATTGCATGGTATTCAAGAAGGGATGCAACGACCTGTTAAACATACAGTATTGTAATTACTCTCTCCGACCCCCCCCCCCTATCCTTCCTCCCCTAGGCAAATTGTAACTCTCTAATCTTTACGGACAGGGAGACATCCATAAGGTATAGACAAAACATCCCTCTAATTTTTGTATATGTGACATGTTCTGAGTCTCTCCCCCGACCTACTTCCCTGTCGTCACTGCATAACTTGGGGATCCACTGACAACCCAAATCATATATCTCTTATCTGTAGAGCTCCTGAATGTTCAGTTGTCAGGTATCCACATGGTATATTGTATATAATGTATATAGGGCCGCCGTCCCCCCTTCTCCCCCCTCCCTCCCCCCCCTCTGCCCTCCCCCATCCCCCTCTCCTCGTCCCCCCTCTCCCCAAGGGTCGCGCAAATTAACTAAGAGAAGTTCGAGTATCTACACACGGGACTAACTCTCACTTTACTAGCACACAAGTCTCCTAAACGACTCACATTTTAAAAGTGGAATACACTACACAGGGCCTCCAATCGACCACCCGCCCAAGGATTTAGCTGATCCTCCTTCGCACGAGGAGAGAATCAGCAAGTTCGTCACCTTCTCACAGAGTGACGCGCAGCAGACGAGCAGTTGGCCAATTCCCCATTGCCAACAGTGTTCGGGCATCTCGGCAGGGATCTGAGAGGGACCGTTCCCCTGGCCCCTTTTATGGTCACCGATATCCCCCTTGCACGGACCTTGCTTATTGACTTCTGACTTTTGTTACTCCTTGTTCCTATAGTTAATCTTTCAATTTTCCTCTCACTCAGTTTCGCATTTGCCGGAGCGTTAACGGATTGCAGCTTGCTGGGATCATAGCGGAAATAATTCCTAGCATTGTCAGGAAGAAGACAGATACATAATATAGAATTTCACTAGGGCACTCTAGAGGGAATTTCTATTCTGGTAAGCGGCAGACATACAGCTTAACATCACTCATATACCCTGACAACCACATAATCCCCACTACAGAGCCGAATTCTTGGAAAGGTAAGCCAAGTGGTACAACACAGGCGAGGTTGAGACCGTTCTGTATCCGTAGGATCTCGGATTGTGGTGACAGAGCCAATTCCCGCACTCCGTAGTTTGAACCTACGACTTACGCTCTTCCTCTCTTCCCCTTCCGCCCATCCCCTGCACCCCTCTCGTGAGCCACCAAACATGGCATCTATTAAGCTGTTAACACAAAACGCAAGAGGACTGAATGTCCCCGAAAAAAGAACCATAGCTTTATCTGACTTCAAAAGACACAAAGCGGACATAATTTTTGTCCAAGAAACCCACTTCCGTGCTGACTCAGCCCCTTCCCTACGAAATAAAGACTTTCCGACAGCCTTTTATGGTAACTTTACAGGCACTAAATCACGGGGGGGTTGCGATTTTGGTAGGTCGACTAACCCCTTTTACATATCAAAGCCACCAAGCGGACGAATCGGGGAGATATGTCTTTGTTAAAGGGAAACTGGGAGACACCCAGATTACATTAGCTAATATTTACTTACCCAATAGGAAGCAAAATGTAGTACTAAAGAAGATATTACATAAACTATCCTCCTTCCAAGACGGATTACTCATAGTAGGGGGGGACATGAATATTTCACTAGACGGGGACCTAGACTCCACAGCCATATCGCAACTTCACCTGTCTCACTCACGGAAACAAGTCAACAATACACTCTTTGAAGCTCAGCTTTACGATACCTGGAGGGCCATCCATCCCACACGCAAAGACTACTCCTTTTTCTCACCGCCCACAGGGACATACTCCCGCATCGATATAATTTTTCACCAACACAGGTTCTTGCCGCTAATCAAATCGGCTACATACGGACCAATTACTTGGTCGGACCATGCCCCCATGTTGCTAGAATTGTCGATTCCAACCTTACTTAACCCCACATCGCAATGGAAGCTTAATGACTTGATACTAAATTACACAGAGGCGATCTTGCAACTTCGTCAAACGGTTACTAACTATTTCACCGAAAATATACACCCAGACAGTTCTCCAGCTCTAATTTGGGAAGTGCACAGTTATTAGGGGTGAACTGATTAAAATAGCAGCAAAACTGAAACAGAAAAGGGAGCTTACAATTACACACCTAACACGAGAACTGAAGACACTGGAGAGTAGTCATCACTGGGGACATAAGGCCTTAGAAGACTATAAACGCATACTGAAAACGAGGTCAGAACTGACTACACTCCTACAGCTCCACGCCAAACGTAAAATGTCACTAACAAAACACACTTACTACACTAAAGGAGGTAAGACAGGCAAACTTCTAGCGCAGACTCTCCGTCAGCCCAAACAGACCACTTTCATAGCTGACATCACTCAGGAAAACGGCACTCGGTCTCGACACATGCCAGACATAATAAACTCCTTCCACAAATTCTATTCCAATTTATATAACCTCAATCAATCACCCCCTTCCCCAGCAGACCTTCACCATTTCCTAGAATCTAGGATCAAAAAAACTCTTCCGCTAAACGATTCAATCTTCCTCGATGGACCCATCACGATAGAGGAGTTCACAACCACGGTTAAATCACTCCCCCTGGGAAAAAGCCCTGGACCTGACGGATACATGGGCAAATATTACAAGATACTCTCTCAAACATTAGCACAACATTTTACAGCAGCTTTTAACGTCAGAAATCTAGCGTCCACCTTGCCCTCTTCGGCGTTGGAAGCTAATATTTCTTTAATACCCAAACCAGGCAAAGACCCCACACTATGCGGTAATTATAGGCCGATCTCATTAATCAACATTGATCTAAAAATCCTAACCAAAATCTTGGCCACACGACTGAAACCCTTTCTCCCACTCCTTATACATCAAGATCAGGCAGGATTCATTCCAGGTAGAGAAGCTAAACATAATACAACGAAAACTATAAACCTCATACATTGGGCACAAAAACATAAGATTCACAGCGCCATGCTGGCCATTGACGCAGAAAAAGCGTTTGATAGGGTCAGTTGGGCGCTACTTACACACACAATGCGACACTTAGGTTTCGGCCTTCGGTGGCAGACCTGGCTGTCTACCATCTACTCTGTCCCTACGGCACGTCTTCGTATCAATGACCAACTATCTCGCCCGGTTACAATCACAAATGGTACGAGGCAGGGTTGCCCCCTGTCCCCTCTATTGTTTGTCCTTGTGCTAGAGCCCTTTTTACAAGGGATCAGAGATAACGAACACATTCAAGGAATCCATATTGAAAAACACGAATACAAGGTCTCAGCTTTTGCGGATGACCTTCTATTCACCACTTCTAATCCCCTAACCACAATACCACACATCCTTGAGGAAATGGAGACTTATGGTACATTTTCCAATTTCCAAGCCAACCTGTCAAAATGCGAACTAATGCCTATCTACTCCCCAGCATCCCTAAACAGACTTCTCCGAGAGAACTTCCACTTCTCTTGGGCTCCCAAATCACTGAAATACTTAGGAGTCCACATCGCGTCCAACTTAGATAACATCTTCGACCAGAACTTTCCTCCCCTACTAAAGTCTATTACCGCAGACCTACAATCCTGGCAAAGACCATGTTTTGGCTGGTTCTGTAGAACTAATATAATCAAGATGAACATTTTGCCACGATTGCTATACCTACTTCAAACACTACCCATCTCGATTCCCAACAAGTTTTTCAAATCAATCAAAACCTTGATTACTAACTTTATATGGGCACAAAATTACCCGCGCATAGCCCTCAATACACTGTGCAATACTAGAGAAAAAGGGGGAATCAACCTCCCAGACCTCGAAACGTACCACAAGGCTACACACCTTGCCCGAATATATGAGTGGACGGCGACTGCTCCTTACCTACACTGGGTACAGATCGAAAACGCCGCCTCTACGATACCCCTGCGAGTCCGCCCATGGCTATTCGCAAACCCCTCCCAACGTCAACTCAATCTGGACACCCATCCTACAATTCGACCCACTCTCGTCGCCTGGCACAAATTAACCAGAGTGTCAAACATAGCCCCCCATCCCTCCCCTCTCTATCCCCTCACACACAACCCTGACTTCCAAAGAGGACAATCCGGGACTGCATACGACACCTATCACACTGGTAAGGTCTTACAACTTAAGGACATGGTCGAGAATGATAAAATAAAAAGCCTATCCCAACTAACGTCTAACGTGACTCCCACGGGTAACCAACGTTTACATTATGACCAATTGATACACTTTATCAAAAGTGCCAACCTCTTACAATCGGGGCTACGAACCTTGACTACCTTCGAGCAACTTTGCTCTGACCACTTACTTAAGAAAAAGGTTCTATCCACTAATCATAAACTTATCAGGGACTCTAGTGATCTTACATTGCCAAAATGTACGGGGAAATGGGTTGAGGAACTATGTACAGATATCTCACAGAAAGAATGGGGAACTATCTTCCTAAATGCGCATAAATCTACCACATCTACTGTAGCTCAAGAAAGTAACTACAAACGCATAGCTCGCTGGCACTACACCCCAGCTAAATTACAACGAATACATAGCTCTACCCCACAGACCTGTTGGAGATGCCAGCACGAGGTAGCTCACCATGCCCACGTTTGGTGGCAATGCCCACTGATAGTATCTTACTGGAAGAGAATCTATGCCATGACACAATTGATACTCCAAGTTACCATCCCATTCGCACCACAACATTATCTATTCTCATTAGCCCCTCCAGGTATTAGGAGAGAAAAAGCCTCCCTTTTCAGCTTTTTGGCTATGGCAGCCGCCCACCTCATACCTAAGTACTGGAAACACGCGCAAACTCCCTCTATCAGAGAATGGATAGGTAGGGTAAACGAAATCAGACAAATGGAAGAAATAACATATGCACAAACTAAAAATTTCCGATCCTTCACTCAAATTTGGCAGCCGTGGCAATACTTTATGGCAGCCAAGCATTCTGCCTAACCGAATTCCTACCACATTTTCTGCCTCCCACCTTGATCTTAATTGACAGGGGGGAGAAGAAATTGAAAGAAATATATGACAGGGGAAAAGAAATTGAAAGGGGAAAAAATTGAAAGAAATAAATTGACAGGGAGGAGAAATAAATTGAAAATAAATTGGATGGAGAAATAAATTGACAGGGAGGGGAGAAATAAATTGACAGGGGAAAAGAAATTGACAGGGGAGAAAAGAAATTGACAGGAGGGAGAAAAGAAATTGAAAGGGGAGAAAATAAATTGACAGGGGAGAAAGAAATTGAAAAGGGGAAATAAATTGGGGAAATAAATTGACAGGAGGGAGAAAAGAAATTGAAAGGGTCAGAAATAAATTCACAGGGGAAAAGAAATTGAAGGAGGAAATAAATTGAAAAGGGGAAATAAATTGACTGGGGGGAGAAAGAAATTGAAGGGGGGGGAAATAAATTGACAGGGAGGGGGTGGAGAAAGAAATTGAAAGGGGGGGGAATAAATTGACAGGGGGGGAGAAAGAAATTGAAATTCACTTACGGAGCCACAGTGGATGAAAATCCACATACTGACGCACCAAAGCGCAATGAGCTCCAAACACCAGAAACTCAATTACAAGCTGCTGACCGGGTGGTACAGGACGCCCGAGAGGATACACAGAATGAACCCGGACGCACCCAACACCTGCTGTAAATGTGGAGAAGAGACCGGATCGGACATTCATGTATGGTGGACATGTAGAAAAAAGTCCCCTTCTGGAACCAAGTCCATGCCCAGATCAAAAACATCCTAGACACCGATCTCCAACTTCAACCACTCCAGATGCTCCTCCATCACACGGAGATGCCCAAATCGAGATACAAAAAGTCACTCACAAAACACCTCTTAAACGCAGCAAACTACTTATCCCCACCAACTGGCGGATCGCACAGACACCCACCATCCAACAATGGATGGACAAGGTAGAGGAAATCCATGGGATGGAGATCCTCACAGCATTCCTGAGGGGAACAGTAGACAGATACATTCAGACTTGGACCCAGGGGCGTATTAGCCGCGAGGCAAACAAGGCATTTGCCTTGGGCGGCATTTTTCAGGGGGCAGGAAAAAAGCCGCCCCCAAATGCCCAGGGCAAATTCCTTGTTAGCCTTGCAGCTAACTGACCTGCTGGGCGGTCGTGGGGCGCTGGCAGGCGGGCAGGCGGCGAGGGAGCTCTTCCCCTGAGCACTCTGCTCAGCTCCCTCGCGCGCCGCCAAGTGAGGCTGGGAGCCGGAATATGATGTCATATTCCGGCTCCCGGCCTCACTCTGCTGGCGGCGCGTGAGGGAGCTGAGCAGAGCACTCAGGGGAAGAGCTCCCTCGCCAGCCGCCCGCCCGCCCTGCAGCCACTGGACCCCAGGACCCCAGGGAGCGGAAGAGCCCTCCCAGAATTCCCAAAGGTAAGGAGGCTGGGGGGGTTAAATAAAAAATAAAAAAACACAAGTGAGTGTGTTAGTGTGTGTGTGTATGTTAGTGTGTGTGTGTGTCTGTTAGTGTGTGTGTGGATGTTAGTGTGTGTGTGTGTGTCTGTTAGTGTGTGTGTATGTTAGTGTGTGTGTATGTTAGTGTTAGTGTGTGTGTCTGTTAGTGTGTGTGTCTGTTAGTGTGTGTATGTTAGTGTGTGTGTGTCTGTTAGTGTGTGTCTGTGTGTGAGTCTGTTAGTGTGTGTGTGTGTCTGTTAGTGTGTGTGTTTGCCTGTTAGTGTGTGTGTGTTTGCCTGTTAGTGTGTGTGTGTGTTTGCCTGTTAGTGTGTGTGTGTGTGTGTCTGTTAGTGACTGTGTGCGTGTGTCTGTTAGTGAGTTTGTGTTTGCCTGCTAGTGTGTGTGTGTGTTTGCCTGTGAGTGTGTGTGTCTGTTAGTGAGTGTGTGTTTCTGTTAGCTAGTGAATGCGTATCTGTCAGTGAATGTGTGTGTGTGTATTTAGAAGGCGGAGCAGGGGGGAAGGGTTGGGTGGCGGTTGCGGGGGTGGGGGTAGCGCAGGGGGGTGCCTGAGTTTTGTCCTGCCTAGGGCAGCACAAAACCAGGATACACCACTGCTTGGACCCCAGATGGATTTCATATCACACAGCAGGACATAATACTATCAATCCCCGTGTGTGGCCGAAGGCAGAGGGGACAGGGGACGCCACACAGAAGCGAAAGAGGGATGAGATGGCAGAGGAGAAACATGGAGTGGGGGGGCACACGGCAGGTCCGGGGGGGTCCGACCCTCTCCCAACTTCAGTCGAGCGTCCCCCCTCTCTCCCCTTTTTTTCCCTCTTCTTCCTCCCCTCTTCTCTCTCCTTTCTTTTCTTCTCCCCCCATATACGTTTGCCCGAGTGGACAGGACCTCAATACTAAGCCAAACACGAGAATCCCCAAGCACTGGCCCCACTCACCCCTCACCAACAGAAAGAACATGGACGTCGGCACCTGCACGGGAACAGGGGCTGAGGGAACGCCCAAAGGCTTCCGAACCGCAAAACAGATAATCAAGCGGTCGACCCCAAACACACAAACACAACAAGGGACACCCACAGGCTAGTGAAGGGAGGCACAACGGGTCTTATCGCCCACACAACCGACATGACAGAGATCGAAGATACAGACAGAACACATACGTGAGAGAAGGCTGGGACAGAGGGCATGAACAGCCAGCCACGACCACGAGGCATAACTCGCCCTTATTCCAGGACCAGGGACTATCCCTAAGACAAAAGAAGTTAGAATAGGGGAAGCTTTAACACACGCCCACGGGCCCCGAGAAACAAATAGTAACAGGGGGAAACCACCTAATGAAATAACACATACTGAGGCCGAACAGAATATGGGCAGACAGCTAGCTAACCAACCTGGTGTTCCTCAATCTCACACTACAGGCTATAGCAAACTAGCAAAGAATAAATAATATTTCATAACCTGCAGCGCAGGAGAGAATGGCAGTCTCTGGTACAAGTAATAATGACCAGCTACACAACATGTAAATAGCATAGCATTTAAACACTGTTAGCCACAAATGTTTAGAAATGGAAAATTGGGAAGTTGTATGTTCCAACGTTTTACTTTGACATATTGACCAAACTGTTCTGAAACCACTAAAGATTGTCAAAAAAAAGGAGAGCAAGATGTGAATTAATAGCAAGATGTGAATTAATCACATCCAAGTAAAAGCAGCCCTCATTGAAGATGATGAAGTTGCTGATACTATAGATGAAAGACCAGAGTAGAAGGACAGTCGAGAAGGGACAGGAACTCAAGTTACCTTTCCAAAAGCAACAGCAAGTCAGTGTTTTCATAGTCATAATAATCCCTGACCACCGGCCAATGACGAAAAATCAAGATTTCCCAGAAAGGAGCTTTTGAATTACCCAATCTCTAAAGACATTATTCGAAATGGCGTCGGTACATATGCTTACTTGTCTGTACATATGCTTATTTCTCAGCAGGACTTGTTCTGCAGTTGCAGTTCTCTTCTGGGCATTCATTGCCTACTATGCCAGCATCCTAACGAACAGGAACAGATTAGGAAAGTTGATTACCTGTTACCAGCATAAGGAGGGGTATGTAAGGTAGTGAATGACCAATGCTGTACACATATAACAAATAAGACAGGTGCTGTTCACCATGACCTAGAACAGCTTGAGGAGGTCCTGAATATAAGACTCAGGTTTGTTGGGTGACTTTGACTGAACTTTGGGCTAAGTTGTATTAGGTACACTGAGAATGAAAATAGTATACTTTAGCATCTTGCTAGAAATCATCATTGTTTACATTTATATTTCTACTATTTAAAAAAAAAAGTTTAATAATTTAGTAATTAATGTTTGTTTTAAGGGGGTGTTTCAGCTGATGACATGTTGGCTATCTGGGAATTCCAACTTCTCTCTTGTTTTCTCAATCACACTCACACCTTCTATATGTGTTGGCCTTTATTGTTCATATCCTGATGATCCTTTTCCCGCGTACTGATCCCTACTGATTTAACTTTAGTATACTTTTGTCGAGTTATTCTTTCAGAAGAAAAGGAGGGATTAAAAGCGTTAATGGCTGTTCAACTGAAATCATAAGACTAACATAACAACCTTGTACATTGCAAGGACGGCACATACTTAATTTGGCACATGACCATTTATGCTTCTCCGTCTTCAAAGAAGACCCTACCCATACACCCTCTTATTCTAAAAAGATCACAACTATTACACCCCCTAGATAAATGTTAAAGCTATGATTTGTTATATGCTTTCACCATGTTGTATATATGAGCTGTTCATGCTGTTAGCTAATAGTTGTCAATATTTGTCAATCTTTCTTTTATTTGAGGCATTCGAGTAATACAATACATATAAAGAGGGCAGGAGTTATGGCATAAGTACAGGCATTGGTATTGTCATAGGCATACTGAAAAAAAACCTCCTAGTTAAAGCAGCCTAATTTTTTTAAATAATAGAAGTAGAAGTAAACATGCTAGAAGTACATGTCTAAAACAGGTTCAGATAGTAGGTGGTACTGTAGTTAGAAATAGATGGACATGTATGGAGGATGTGTGTGCAACTCAACTAAATTCATTAGCATATGAGTAAAATGTGTGAGGAGAAGCTACAGCTATAAGTTGCAAACACATGTAGAAAGGATCTCCGCTGGTGTGGACAATACTTCAGGGCCAACCCCCAAGTGGCTTTCAGCCAAGGTGGACTTCATAGAGGGAGAGTAGGAGTAAGTACCAGTGCTGTGCTCGAACGGAGCTCTCTCAAACCCTGCCTTCTGCTCCTCCAGTCACTTGCCATAGGAAGATGTGGTTGTGCTGTCCTCTAAGAAACCTCATGCAACTCAAGTCAGGCCACCTGCCTTCTCTGCCAGAAGCATCAAGATACTTCATCCAGGTGCTGCTAGGTAGATTCAATGGGGTCACGATAAGGCTTTTGTGGTAGGCTCAGGCTTGCATGTTTGGTGTAAGGGCAGCCGGCATTTTAAGTGCTCTGTATGGGAGAGGCACCAGCAGCTTGGGGCACAGAGCTCAGGATACAGATAGAGGAGAAAGCTTCTGGTGTCGAGTGAGGACCGGGATAACTCCTGTTTGTCCAGAGTGGGGTAGCTGCGCAGTAAGACCAGGGATAGAGTCAGTGAGCTAGGAGCTCAGCTGCCTCTCCCCAGCTACGTCCCCTGTAGGCTGCAGTACTGAAGTTTGGGCCCCCGGAAAAGTATATTCACACTTAAGATATCAGAGTGATCACTGGGGTGCCCTCGAATTAGATAGAGCCCTTCTGATGGTGTGGCTGCTGATTAACCAGGGTTATTACCCCTAAATCGGTCAAATTCACAGAAGCTCGGGTTCAGCATTTCTGCTCTGCAGGAAAGCTACGCTCTGCTCCTTGTTTGTCAATATTTGATTGGGAATAAATGATACTCCCCCTAGACCGCCCCTTATTGCTTGCTTTAAAACCTTTGTTCTGTAAATTTTACATTTTCTGAATTGATTTTCATGGTCTCTCAAGAGCATCTCCAAGAACTTGAGCGCTTTGTATGGTCTGGATAGAACTATACTTTAAGTCCATGGCAGTAAGGTCTGGTGATGACCTAGAAGTATGCTTCAACTCTGAGAATTGGCAAATACTCAACAGCTTGCCATTCGGTTAGTCCCCACTTTTTTTGCTCATTACAAAGAGAATCTACACTTAACAAAAGGTAAGCGATTACATTTTCACACATTCTCAGTTTTCTCGCAAGTCTACTGCACTGCCATTCTGATTTATTACAACATTTTATCAGAGTTTAGACAATATGCAACCAAGGTACATTAGAAGAGTAGAATTGAAAAGGCTTGTAGCAGAGATGGTTTGGGGATTGGGCCTAAGGAGGAGTAGAGATACACAGTTATTTCAAGGAATTTACAGCTAGGAGTGGCAAGCAGGAGGGAGGAGTTAGAGGGCACAATGAACAATTGTGGTACACAATTTAGAATTCTGCCAATCATATTCTATCAGTCAGAGTATTAAGAACTACATGTAACTAATGGTAGCATTATTATAATAAAGTAATAATTTAGTGGCAAACGTGTAAGAAATCCAGTGCAGCATCTTCTGAATTTCATTCTGTACCTTAAGGTTGCAGAGTTCAATTGAAGAGGCTTATATGAGTAAATATTTCCATGTTAATTTGCACATACATTATTATTACTATTATTAACATTATTATTAACACGTATATAGCGCCAAAATATCATTATTATACAATGGGGATATTATCAACACATCATTATTATACAATGGGGATATTTAACAACATGTAATTGACGGCCAAAAATAATATTTACAGACACAGGACATGAAGAATTCCTTGCTTAACCCCTTAACGCCGTTACGGCGTTCTATCCGTCCCGCATTAAATGGGCTTTAAAGCCATTGCGGCGGCATAGAACGCCTTAACGGCTTTTAGCCCCAGGAGCCGTGATGCTCTTCGGGAGGACTGCCTGACAGCCCAGGCAGCCCTCCCACGGCAAATCAGGCCCCCGGGGGCCATGTGATCGCTCTCAAAGAGCGATCACATGGCCCCCTATAACTGGCTGTGGATCTGCCAGCAGGGAGACTGTCTGAAATGTCAGACAGTCCCCCTGCTGGTGGGTAGTGTTAAAAAAATAAAAAAATAAACATGTTTACAATTAATTAAAAGTATTTATATTTATGTTCTGATGAAAGCTCCGTAATGGAGCTGAAACGTTGATCTTATCCTCTGGAATAAAGAATACTTTCTTGGATAGCCTAGGAGTGCCGGTATTTTATATATATATATATATATATATATATATATATACACACACACACACCTTATATATATGTAACGTCATACGTAGTTTATTTTAATGTTAATATAAGTACATATATTAGTATTAAAATACACTTAGAATGATGTTACATATATACAAGATATATATTATATATATATATATATACGTAGAATTACAATAATAAATAAATAAAACAATAAAATAAATAAATAACATTTAAAAGAAATTTTGAAAATAAATTATACATACATATGTTTTCTCATTCTAACTGTATTTTGTTATTAATATATATATATTGGTAACAAAATACACTTCGAATGACATTCTATATCTATCTATCTATATATAAAATACAAATAACTGCAAATATTTATAGATAAATATATATAATTACATAAATAACTACATAAGTGTACACGTAGAATTTAAATACATATATATGTATATATATTAAAATTCTACGTGTATATTTAAGTAATCTTTTAACATAATTATTTGATTTAATTAATTAAAATTTGATTGACGTGCCTGACCACCCAGGCAAAAAGTGCAGAGAATTTAATTAGCACGCACTATATTTAACCCTATAACTTTCCAAGACACCATAAAACCTGTACATGGGGGATACTGTTTTACTCGGGAGACATCGCTGAACACAAATATTTGTGTTTCAAAACCGTAAAATGTATTACAACGATGATATCATCAGTGAAATTGACGTTTTGTGCATTTTTCACACATAAACGGCACTTACACTGACGATATTATTGCTGTAATACTTTTTACTGTTTTTATGGTGTTTTCAAAAGTTACAGAGCCAAATATAAGGCTTGCGTTTCAGTTTTTTCACATTGAAATTTGCCAGATTGATTATGTTGCCTTTGAGACCGTATGGTAGCCCAGGAATAAGAATTACCCCCATGATGGCATACCATTTGCAAAAGTAAACAAGCCAAGGTATTGCAAATGGGGTATGTTCAGTCTTTCTTAGTAGCCACTTAGTCACAAACACTGGCCAAAATTGGCGTTCAAATGAGTTTTTTGCATTTTCGCACACAAACAAATATTAACGTTAACTTTGGCTAGTGTTTGTGACCAAGTGGCTACTAAAAAAGACTGGACATACCCCATTTGCAATATCTTGGATTGTCTACTATTGCAAATGGTATGCTATCATGGGGGTAATTCTCATTCCTGGGCTACCATACAGTCTCAAAGGCAACGTAACCAATCTGGCGAATTTCAATGTGAAAAACTGAAAAGTGTAACATGCTATATTTGACCCTGTAACTTTCCAAAACACCATAAAACCTGTACATAGGGGGTACTGTTTTACACATGAGACATCGCTGAATACAAATATGTGTGTTTTACTTCAGTAAAAGCAAACAGTATTATGACATTTAAAGTTAAAATGTCACATAGAACTAAGAAAACATTTTTTAAAATCTTATTTTCTCAATTTTTTTATATTTTATTCATATTAAATTATGTTCCATACCTAAATATTTGATGTTAAATGAAAGCACTGTTTCCCCTGAATAAAATGTGGGTGCATTTAATATGAAAGAGATAAATTATTGTTGAACAGACATATAGTAAAATTCTGTGGTTTGTTTAAATTTTTTTTGGATCACAACTTGTACATTTGGCTGCGGTCTTAAGGGTTTAAAGGATGCGGATTAATAATATGTGGTTTCCACTGGCAGCCCCCTTCACGCTACACAACTGTACATGGCAGGGGTGCCCACTCTCCCCCCTCTTATTTGTACTCACACTAGAACCCCTACTACAAGCAATCCAATCTAAACAAGCTATACAGGGAATAGAAGTGGGCGGCCAGGCTTACAAGGTATCCGGATATGCCGATGACGTGCTAATCACTCTCACGAACCCAAGAGACTCAATGAGGACCCTAACCCAGGAACTGACGGAATATGGAGACCTCTCAAGTTACAGGGTGAACCTAGCCAAATCCACAGCGCTCCCAATAGCCATGCCACCCGCAGACGTGACATACATACGAGAACACTACCAAATACCTATAGCGAACACCGCAATAAAATATTTGGGGATACAGCTGACAGCAGACCCCACACATATATACAGAGCTAATTATACACCCCTCCTCAAAACTCTTAGCACGGACTTAGACAAATGGGTGGACAAACCCTTGTCGTGGATAGGAAGGGTCCACACGATAAAGATGAACATACTCCCCAGACTCCTTTTCCTTTTCCAGGCACTACCCATAACCATCACAAAATCTGACCTAGCCCCCCTACAAAAGACAATAGGAGACTTCATATGGCAACACAAACAACATAGGGTTTCCGGGAAAACTTTCTTTATAGGCCCAAAGATGGGGGAGGACTGGGCCTGCCCCATCTACACAAATACTACCTCGCGGCCCAGATCGCTCAGATAGCCATGTGGCACTCGGCACCGGGAAACCGCAGATAGGCAGACCTGGAGGCCGGCATTATGGGAGTAGACCTACCCCAATTTTATATATGGCTACCGAAAGAACACAGGGCCCTACTACGCACCCAATGCCCAGCAATCTTAAACTCCATATGATGCCAGTCCTGAGAAACAGGGCATTCCCACCAGGAATGTGAGCCAGGGACTTCAAAAACATAGAGGGGTTGGGCCTACAGAGAGCGATCCACCTGTACGAGGGCGACCAGATACTATCATTCAGAACCCTGGCAGAAAATACCAGGCTAACACCCTCAGATTTCTTCCGATACATCCAGATCAGGGATTTCGCACAACACAACCTAGCAAAAACTGCAGCACAAACTAAACCAACGGGCTTTGAGAAAATTTGATTGACGTGCCTGACAACCCAGGCAGAAAGTGCAGAGAATTTAATTAGCACGCACCATATTTAACCCTAGAACTTTCCAAGACACCATAAAACCTGTACATGGGGGATACTGTTTTACTCGGGAGACATCTCTGAACACAAATATTTGTGTTTCAAAACCGTAAAATGTATTACAACGATAATATCATCAGTGAACATCTATAGGGGACAGCTATAGTCACTACAGGGATTGCTATGCTCTTCATACTCCCTTAGCCACTGAGCTCTTGTAAGAGCTCTTGTTCCTGATCCTGCTTCGCTCTAGAGAAGGAAGAGGTTCACCTACTGGAACCTGGAGCCTGGTCGTAGGTCCAGGGTGGATAGCAGACGGCGAGATCCTAGCTCAGCAGCGGCGGTTCGTGGAGTCTGCAGTGCTTATAGTGTCTACGGTGCTGATGGTCCTTTGGTGAGCGCTAGGAGCATCCTTTCTACGGTCCAACTTCCAGCCAGCCTGGAGGCAACCGTAACACCCCACTTGCAATACCTTGGCTTGTTTACTTTTGCAAATGGTATGCCATCATGGGGGCAATTCTCATTCCTGGGCTACCACACGGTCTCAAAGGTAACATTACTAATCTGGCAAATTTCATTTTGAAATAAACGAAATAAAATGGAATGTGCTATATTTGACCCTGTAACTTTCCAAAACACCGTAAAAATAAGTGTGGGTGCAATTCATATGGAAGAGGTGAATTACGGTTGAACAGACATATAGTGCAAATTCCAGTTTTTGTTTACATTTTGTTTTGATCAGAACGTGTACTATTGACTCCGTCCTGAAGGGGTTAAACAAGCTTACAATGTAGAAAAAAACAACACTGTGATTCTATTCAATACTTTTGACCTTGCAAGAAAACAAGCTAATTTGTGAAGCAATATTGTATATTTGGAAGTGAATAAAAAAACCCTCATGAAAGTCTGTAACACTTCACCATCGATTTGCAAATATTTATTCCCTGAGATCTTTGACAAAAGACACCTTGACGTGTCTCTGTCTTGTAATTTCATACAATACTATACTATTGTTGCAATGTGGTGTATGTTACTTGTCTCGCTTTGTAATGACGGAATTTTCCATTTTGTCATTTCTTACAACTTTTTAAAACTTAACACAAATAAAATTGGCTCCATTTATGCTTGTGCTTTTTAAAAAATGTTTTTATCCATCATTTCCAAAATTGTAGTTTTGTTTTTCATGGTTTACTGTTTTGCGTTAAACCACTTTTCTTTGCCTCATTTCTTTTGTTGCCTCTAGGCAAGATGTTATTTCTCATTGTCTGTCTCTGCAGATCTCATCTATCTCGCAAGACAGAAACTCAACCTCTTTTCTTGCTTTATAGCAACACTTGTCCTCCCAATTCTGTCCCTTGTATGAACTTAGTATCTAGTAATCTGAACCAAGAGTCTGTTAAAGGTGCAATCTCTTCTTATGATCAAAGTAAACTAATACAAGAGATCTGTCTAAAGGGTCAAAGTGATTATTTTCCTAACTCTTACACCTCTTTAATCATCTTATGGCTTGTTACTGAAATACAACAGTATTGGCAGCATATAGTTAACAGGGTCACAATGTTTCCTCATTTCAATTATTTGCAACTTGAATTTGTAACTTTATACAGTGTACACTTGGGCAGGGCACTTAAACATAATTTATTGATTTGTTTCTATCGTTCCAACAAGGTCTTGCTATTAAAAAAAACAACAACAAATAAACACTCAAGGCAGCCCTCCCCTGGCAAATGAGGCCCCCGGGGGCCATGTGATCGATCACATGGCCCCCTATAGCTGGCTGTGGATCTGCCAGAAGGGGGACTGTCTGAAATGTCAGACAGTCCCCCTGCTGGTGGGAAAGTAAAAAAATAAAATAATTAAACATGTTTTAAAATAAAATAAATGTATTTATATATATTCAACTATATTATATTGATAATAGGTCGGACTCCGTTGTCTTTTTTGGGACTAAGAAAAGATTGCTTAGCTTTAACTGCAAAATATATATATTTATATTTTGCAGTTAAAGCTAACGGTATTATGACATTTACAGCTAAAATGTCTACAATTTTTTTTTAAATCTTAATTTCTCACAGTTTTGTGCACTTAATATGAGAGAGGTGAATTACGGTTGAACAGACATATAGCGCAAATACCAGTTTTTGTTTACATTTTGTTTTGATCAGAACGTGTACTATTGACTCCGTCCTGAAGGGGTTAACAAAGAACATCAGGATTTGTAAGCAATCTTTTCTTAGTCCCAAAAAAGGCAACGGAGTCCGACCTATTATCAATATAATACAGTTGAATGTCTTTGTCCAATATCAAAATTTCAAAAGGGAGGGTATTCATTGTCTCTTTCTAAGATCAGATTGGATGGTCAAATTAGATCTTTGAGAATCTTATCTGACAATCCCAATTGCAGAGGATTACAGGGACTTCCTGCAATTCAGATGAAATTGAGATTTACATCTACCATTTGGTCTATTATCAGCTCCTTGGTATTTCACCAAAGTTATGAAACCAGTGGTATCCTTCCTCAGGATACAGGGTGTTTCTGTAATTGTTTACTTGGATGAGCTCCTCATTGTCTCTCATTTGCCCTCTCAGCTTTATGTACACCTGTCTTGGACCATTCATCTTCTCCAAAATCTTGGTTTCCTTATGAACTGGGAAAAGTCCATACTGTAACCATGACAGAACATAGAGTTCCTGGGTTTCTGGGTCAATTCAGTACAACAGTTTATATGCTTACCAGAGAACAAGCTCAAAGCAATCAAAAAGAAAATTCATATGCATACTACGATGCTCTCTCATACACTTTGCTTGCATTATCATCCTCCTCGCATCCTCCATCCAGGCAATCTTTTCGGAGTGGCCTCTTCATTATCGGGCACATCAACGACTAGAGGCCTCTTATTTATTATCAGGTTACTACTATTAAATGTGTATTTCTCTAAATGCAGAGTCCAGGGAAGAACTGACATGGTGGCTCGCTCACATAGACATAGGCAGGTACGAGCAATCATCAGTTTCACCCAACATCTGATTATAGAGTTGAGCACAAGCTTACACAATTGGGGCTAAGGTTAGGGGTAGGGTTAGGGTTAACGGTAGGGGTAGAGTTAATGGTAGGGGTAGAGTTAGGGGTAGAGTTAGGGTTACGGGTAGGTTTAGGGTTGGGTTTGTAAGTAGGGTTAGAGTTGGGGGTAGGGTTAGGGGTGGGGTTGGAGGTATGGTTATGGATGGTGGTAGGGTTAGGGGTATGATTAGGGGTGGGGTTAGGGGTATGGTTAGGAGTGGGGTTAAGGGTATGGTGTGGGTTAGGGTTGGGGGTAGGTTTTGGGTTAGGGGTTAGGGTTGGGGGTAGGTTTTGGGGTAGGGGTTAGAGGTATGGTTAGGGTTAGGTGTAGGGGTAGGGGTTAGGGAATTCCGAATAGCCGAAGTCCCGAATTTCAGATGTGCCGAACCGAACCAAAATGTGGAAGTCCCGAATTGCTGAATTCCTGAATTGTCGAAGTGCCGAACCAAAGTGCATTATTGCACTTACCCTAAACCCAACCCTAACCCAACCCATTTTTTTTATATATTACTCCCACCCACCCTTCCTTTTTTACTTATAATCTTAGATGATTTTACCTTTCTGTTTTCACGGTAAGTAGTTGATGTGTTGATATGTTTATTTGCTGACATGTTATATATCATATTTATGATCAATTGATTGCATTCTTTCTGCTAGTCATGATGAAATTGTTATTTAGATGGTTATGGTCCTAAGATATTACCATATTTCTATTTTTTTTTTCTAGCTTGAATTCACCGTCCTTGTTCACGTTTTAATTGGCTGATTCATTTGGTTCCAGCTTCGGTTACTTGGTCTTTGGATTTTGCTTGCAAGTAAGAGGAGGAGTTAGTTAGAATCACACCTTTTATGGACCTTTCTAAACTATGATTAATTCTATGTAGTTTTTGTATGTAATGTTCATATGATTTTCTCTCATATCTCTTTGTTGCTGAATGAAATAAAGAAAGAGTTAAAGGGACACTATAGTCACTAGAACAACTACAGCTTAATGTGGTTGTTCTAGTGAGTAGAATCATGCCCTTCTGTTTTTTTTTTTGCAGTAAACACTGTTTTTTTCAGAGAAAAGGCAGTATTTACATTACAGCCTTGGGATACCTCCACTGACCACTCCTCAGAGGGCTACTAGAGATGCTTTCTGGGGCAATGCTGCACAATGGGCAGCACTGCCATTCAGCCTCTTCACGCTCTGCATGAAGACCATGAATTTTTCGCATAGAGGTGCATTGATTCAATGCATCTCTATGAGGAGGTGCTGACTGGCCAAGCCTGTGTTTGTCCTAACCCCCGTCCCGCTTCCATGCCATCCCAACTCTCTATATTGGAAAGCATTGGATTGGCTGAAATCATAAATTCTGATGATGTCAGCAAGGAGGCGGATCGGGGCAGGGCCAGTTCTGGTGGACCTGCGCGGCGCTGGAAATAAGGTAAGTTTTATTACCTGTTATTGGATTTCAGGGGGGACAAGCAACCTAAATGGTGGTTTTAACACTGTAGGGTCAGGAATACATGTTTGTGTTCTGACCCTATAGCATAATACTTTGTTATTAATAAAATAATGACTTTACATCATGTTATTAGTAACCTGAGAAATATATACAACACATTCCAAGTGCTGCAGCTACTTCACTATTTTACAGCAGTCTATAAAGATGTAGGATCTGTATGTACAAAACAGACTGTCCTCAAGATGTTTATCACATCTGTAATTAACTCAATGACAGGCTTTTGGCATCCATAAGATTGTACAACTTATAACATGATCCACACCAGTATCTGTAGTTTATTAAACAGAAAAAAAGAAACATAAAGGAGCACTATAAGGTAAGGAATAACATTAGTGCTAGGATAGATATTTAGTTTCTTGGCCCCCCTCTCAGATTGTATATATTAGGTATTTTAGTTACCTTTCCTCCATCGGCACACCAGTCTTCTGGCAGCTGGCCCTGCCTCCATCTTGATGATTTCAGCCTATCCATTGCTTCCTCATAGCAAAGCATTTGGAGGCTATTGCTCAGGCGCAGCAAAATGGAGCACTGTGCCAATTAGCATTTCCCCATAGCGATGAATCAAGGCATCTCTATGGGGAGTGTTCAGCATCTCCATGCAGAACATGGAGACGCTGAATGTATGGACTACACACAGTGCAGCTCTAAGATAGGAAGCACTAGAGGCCCTCTGAGTGACTGCACCTAGAGTTGTTACTTGGCAGTAATGTAATCAGAAGAGGTCACAGGTAGTATATGACAATGTTGATCAATCTATAGATAACTATTACCTGGTGGTTTATTGCCATTTTGTTAGCTTTTAAAAGATCTGCATTATCTTCTTTTGAATATTACAATTGGATTTATCACTATAGTGAAACCACCGTGACATCTGGAAGTCTCTAGAATAGTGGTTCCCAACCCAGTCCTTGGTGCACAGTCTAGAACGTAGGCAGTTTCCAATTCTGTTCATAGAGGGGTGGGGGATGGTATTTACAAATCCAGAAGTGTAAGTGTATCTTGAGGACTGTGCTATGAACCACTGCTTTATGACATGAAACAGCCAACCTGCAGCCTATGATTGGATTACAAGACTTTTCATGCTCATTTACAGAATATCAATCAATTCCATTTATTATTTAGGATAGGTTACTGCTTTGTAAATTAAAAACAAATTACCATTCCCAAAATCAGTCTTAGGATATGACGCAGAACCGCTTGGGATGATTAGCTTTCCAACTCTGTTATGCAAGATAAAGTTTATCTGGATATACTTCCAATGCAACATGTGTTTTCAATGAGATCTGGGAACAATCCAAAGAAAGTGAAAAAACAATGACATAGCATTACAATTAGTTTTATGTTTACTTACAGTCTTCATTCCTGAGGCTAAAACCTGGGAGGTTACTGGTTAGTTCCTGTAGCTTAAAGTATTTCCATTCCAGAAAGTCAGTATCACATATGTGAAAAAGAATGCAAAAGTATAATATATGTATAAGTGACAACAGATTATCAAACACTCCAACATCCATGTGTAAAATAAAAAAAATGTAGTAACTTAATCAAGTGGTAGACATATATAAAGTTTACGCTGGGTCTGCTTGGCAACACTCCTTGTCTCTACTACTTCCGACAGAGAACAGTGTAGAGCTTAATTCATTGGTTGAGAGTGATCAGGTGACGCTCTCAGCCCATGAGATAGCTCACAAAAGGTCCTGCTTAGTAGTTTCTGGCTCCCTAGTGGGGAGTGCTGCTTGGTGGATCCAAGATAAAAAGTCATCCAATATAGTTGGATTACTACAATGACGGAGGGCATACCTAGCATCATTATGATGTTTGGAGTGTCCTTTAATAAAGCAATAAAATAATAGTGGTCTCTCTAGAATAGAAACATAGAATGTGACGGCAGATAAGAACCATGCGGCCCATCTAGTCTGCCCAATTTTCTAAATACTTTCATTAGTCCCTGGCCTTATCTTATAGTTAGGATAGCCTTATGCCTATCCCACGCATGCTTAAACTCCTTTACTGTGTTAACCTCTACCACTTCAGCTGGAAGGCTATTCCATGCATCCACTACCCTCTCAGTAAAGTAATACTTCCTGATATTATTTTTAAACCTTTGTCCCTCTAATTTAAGACTATGTCCTCTTGTTGTGGTAGGTTTTCTTCTTTTAAATATAGTCTCCTCCTTTACTGTGTTGATTCCCTTTATATATTTAAATGTTTCTATCATATCCCCCCTGTCTCGTCTTTCCTCCAAGCTATACATGTTAAGATCCTTTAACCTTTCCTGGTAAGTTTTATCCCGCAATCCATGAACCAGTTTAGTAGCCCTTCTCTGAACCCTCTCTAAGGTATCAATATCCTTCTGAAGATACGGTCTCCAGTACTGTGTACAATACTCCAAGTGAAGTCTCACCAGTGTTCTGTACAATGGCATGAGCACTTCCCTCTTTCTACTGCTAATACCTCTCCCTATACAACCAAGCATTCTGCTAGCATTTCCTGCTGCTCTATTACATTGTCTGCCTACCTTTAAGTCATCAGAAATAATCACCCCTAAATCCCTTTCCTCAGATGTTGAGGTTAGGACTCTATCAAATATTCTGTACTCTGTCCTTGGGTTTTTACGTCCAAGATGCATTATCTTGCACTTATCCACATTAAATTGTCAAAGTTACTTTAATATATAAAAAAAAAAAGGAATTCAGAAATATGACCATTGGATATTATCATGAGGACCAATGGTTAAATATGTTGGGTGGGCTGCTTTGACATTTGAATCTAGGTCATGATACACAGAATAGAGGTAATGAGAGCTGGGGAAATGCCAGTGTTTATCAAGCAGCAATTAGTCCATGGAGAGAAAAATGGTCTAATATGTGGGAGAAGTAGGGTGGAATGAATAAATTACTCAGTGATTAAATGGGCATATGAAATTAAACATACATGTCTCAGATAAGAAAAAAAAATTACTTAAAAGGAAAATGATAAGTCTTTCAGTAGAATAACCTTGTATGCTGGATAAACACTGACTGCTCTGCTAGTAGTTAACTGAAAGTTAAGTATGGATAAACTGGAAACGGCACAATCTGGACATTGTCCATGCTGTTTTACAATGTCCAGATTTTGCATACCATGGTTCAAATGAGCCTGGATTGGGTCCAGATTTCAGCTGAATCGAACACCCCGATGACTGAAATCAAGACCAGAATATTTCAAATCCAGGTACAGCAAGAAGTGAGATTTGCCAACCACAGCTCTAATGAAAATTCAAAGCATGGGAAAGCTCCGGTCAATCACCCAGACTGCTTTTTTTATTGAGCTTTTTTAGATGCTTAAAATAAAAAGATTTATAAGAAAGAAAACATCATATGTTAAATATAATCATATTTTTTATTACGAGTATTAGTTTTAATGTACCCCCACCCAACAACTATTAGGTTAAGGGGGTATGTAGCGGAAATTAATAAAGTGACCCCTAGCCACCTGGGGGTGGGGGGGGGAGGATGCTAATTTTGGGGAGTGAACTGGGCAAAACCATCCAGCTGCCATTGGGAATGCAAAATCTTGACATGGTCATGCTGTTTTACAATGTCCAGAATTTGCATACAATGATTCGAATGAGTCTGAATTGGGTACAGATTTCAGTTGGATTAAACTCCACCAGACGGTTAAAATCCAGCATTGTATAATTACATGGAGCCCCTATCCGACACCAATGGGTAGGGGCTTGGATGGGGACACTTAGTCCCACTCCAGAATATTACTATTAGAACCCTAATCGTAATGGTACAGAAAACTCATAGTATCCTACCCTAAATGCTCCTGTGATCCTAAATCTGTGTAAATCCTAACACAAACCTGAAACCTAAGTAAAGTATGGATATCTATTGGACTTCTATTTCCCTCCACGCTGATTTGCTTTTCAACTATACCCCTCCATACTGGTTGGCTGTTGATTCTACCCCTGCATGTATTTTTTTTTTCAAAGGCACGGCATCATATTGCTCCTCCAAATTACTGCCCTTGGCCTGGGTCTTCTTGGCCTTATTAACCCCCAAACACACACTATAAAAAAATCAAGTAGGTGTAGTTGGTGGAATCCACAGGGATGGACAGGCCAAGGTCAGGGAATTCAGAGATACAAATACATGAGAACCAGAGCCAAGGTCAAGGATTCCAGAGATCAGAATAGTTGATAAACAAAGCCAAATCGAAACAAGAAGATACAGAGTCACAAAAAAGCACTCTCTGGTAACAAAGACCACGATAGGGCAAGGAGGAGTAGTCAAAGTGCTCTTCAATAGCCCAGGTTTGTTACTATAGGGCTGTGTCAATAATAATGGCAAAATGTGTGTGTGATCAGCATCATGGATTTGATGCATACTGGTGTGGTATTAAATGACTTAGGGTTTTAGGGCATATAAATATAGTGAGCATAAGAGTGCTCTGCATCACAATCAACGCCACTTTGTGACATCCACAAGGTACCTGGCATTGACATTCTTTTCAGTAATGAGTTAGCAAGAATGTATTGAGCTGTACTTAACATGCGAAATGTGTATATTTTAGCAAGCATATTTCAGACCTATATAAATGAGGCTCCTAGTTTGTGATTGAATGAGAAACATTTGTATACACATTTGTTTTGATGGAAAAATTATTATAGTTGATCAAAAACAGTGAATATGAGAAATCTGAGAACGGGCAATAGCTTAGAGGAACAAAGGTAGTTTCGATAAATCCCGCTTAGGTCTCAAAATAATTTTTTGCTCACTTGTGTCCTTACAGAGAGAATCCATTCCAAGCCATATCAGACTGATCCCAGGTATAGCTTATACCTAGTTATCTTTAGTCAGTAGTATGATGGTGCCATGTGAATAAAGATAAGTTATTTTCAATATAATAATCTTGGAAAATGTGTAAATTTAATTCCCATAGATTGGTAAAAAGTAATTAATGCAGATTGAATACAAATTACTACCTGTCTACATACTGTAGTATCAGTCCTTCAGTATAAAGAAAATGTGTATTATAAATCATGACAGTTGCCTAATTTGGTTTAATTTTGCTGTTCTGGTAAAATGGAAAGTATGATTATTTTAGTTATTTTTAATTTGATAGTTTTTTTCCAGAACACAGAAATGTTAAGGTATTTGGCCTTTGTCTAATTTCAACATCAAATATATGTAATTAAATTGAAGATTATATTAGCTTTAGTGTACTAATAATCTTAATTTTAAAAATGACAGGAGGTGAATATTTGCATATCTTTCTTTACTGAAATCTCCGGCAGTATAGAAACAGAACAACCAATCAGAAAAAAAGTCAGAATGTATACAAAAGGCTATGACATCACTTCCTCTTTCTTTGAAGCGAAAAACAACAGGTAACAACCGGTAATAAACATATTTAACGTAAACATAATTAAGTTCCAACAGTTCAATAAAACAGTAGTGTTCCAATCCCAAGTAGATCCTTGACACGGGAAATGAATCTTTGTCTTGAGAATAAGCCATTCCCGCTGAAATAAAAAAAAAAAAGTGAAAGGTCTCTGAAGTGGCAAGTTGCCCACATATAATGAACATTATGATCATGAAATAACACCGCATGCATATGCTGCTAAGTAACCAATAGATAACAATTCTTAGAATACGTGCTGAACTATGCAACAATTAGTCTTCATGAACACAAAGCATGTCATCTATTCTAACGTAATATACAATATGGGAGGGCCCAGAAGGGTGGGAAATATTCACCACCTGTCATTATTAAAATTAAGATTATTAGTACACTAAAGCTAATATAATCTTCAATTTTACAACATGACAGGAGGCTTTATATTTGCATTTTTAAAGCTTAGAATTAATCAATGTGAAGGAAGCATGAGACGTCTGACAAAAATAAAACGTCCTGAACGTACTCTCGCGTGTCTAATCCGCACGAAGCATAATATCGTCCAGAGAGGCTCCTGCCGATAAAACTTGTGAGGTGGCCACCTTTTTGACCGAGTGAGCCCCGAAGCAAGGTTCAACGCCAGCTAACAATAACCAGCGGACCCATCTGGCCAGTGTCTCGTAGCCACCGGTCCGAGAGGCTGTACGTGTGAAATCAGAAGCTGACCTGCTGAAATAGTTCGGAGGGGAGCTGAGATTTCGGTATATCTCATCAGTGTCCTGACTACACAAGACTTGTGGTCTGTCACAAAATATGGGTAGAAAACCGAAGAGGAGTCTTACTTAGTCCGACAGGATACAGAAAGGTAAGCCCTTCTGGTGTGAGGGAGAACCCATCCACATTGAATACTCTAACATCTGCCACCCGTCGAAACGAGACGAGACATAGCAAGAGGGTTAGTTTGGCTGAAAGTTGTTTCAGCAAGAGGAAAGGGTTGTCCGGCCATTCTCAAAAAAACTCAGCAATACATCCACAGGCCATAGGTGTGAATATTACAGTGCTGGAAGCCTTGTCAGTTTGGCACTCTGCAGTAGCCAGCAAAACCAGTGGAACTTGACCCACTGGGATGCCTAGTACCGGGACATGTGCCGCCGATATGGCTGATCTGACCACGTTGAGGGATCGGTATGATCGACCCAACAAAAATAGATGAGACAGACAGTTGAGGATTAGTGGGATAGGGGCAGTAAAGTGATCGGGGTCCCTTTCCAGACACCAATTACTCCAGGATGACCATGCAGAAATATAGCATTTCCTGGTGCCAGGAGCCCATGAGTATCATAGGAGGTCTTTAGTCGATTGTGATAGGCCGTGGACTAGTCTTTCTTCCAGGACGAGTTTTCCTTTCAGGACGAGGGTGTGGGTTTCCCCTTGTGGTCCCGTCAGAAGTAGTGGGAAGGTTGCTATTAGAATCGGGGTCTCGTGAGACATCTCCAGAAGGTCCAGAATCCACGCTTGACTCTGCCAGAGCGGTGTTACGAGAAGGAGTGATATCCTGTGGGTGCGTGTGTACCGAAGCTCTCTTGCTATCGTGGAAAACGGCTGGGCCACGCTTGCAGGGATGCATCCACTGCTTCGCAGTTCGGATCTGGAGGAAGAGCCAAAGATCGCTTTGCCAATCCAAGCTTGTATGTGAAGTAACCACCATCGAATTTCCGTTCTCACTTCTGCGGACAGTGGGATCCAGTGGTCATATGAGTGACCGGTGCGTAGGTATCACGCCTTCAGTCGTTGCATGGCCCTGTAGTGTAGTGGGACCGGGAATATCACGTGTATGGAGGAGGAGAGGAGTCCCACAATCCGGGTGAGTATCCTGAGGAATCATATCCAACCTTAGAGCGCGTCTGATATCTTTCCTTATAGAGGCTATTTTCGCAGTAGGCAGACGCAGAACGCAGTTCTCCAAGTCGATGTCGAAACCGAGGAACTGGCCCGACTGGGAGGGAGAGAGAAGCAATTTTTGTCTGTTCCCTACGAATCCCATGAATTCCAGAAAGTGAACGACAACTTTCGTCTGCAATCGTAGTCTGGATTTGCCAAGGATTAGCAAGTCTTCCAGGTACACGAGACATCGCACACCCAAATTTTCGGATGCGTGCCCTCACTGGTTTCAGAAGCTTCGTGAGCACCACGGAGCCGAACTGAGGCCGAATGGCAGGCATGTAAACTGCCACTGGAATCGGAGGAAACATCGGCAGTCAAAGGCAACGGATACCGACAGGTATGCGTCCTTGAGGTCCAGATGTGTAAACCAGTCGTTATCGATGAGGAGGTCTTGTAGAAGATGAATTTCCTCCATCTTGAAATGTCTGTATACCACGTAGGAGTTCAACTGACATAGTCTCCTGGCTTCTTCTTGACCAGGAAAATATTGCTGAAGAAGCCTTCCCCTCCGGTGTATATTGAATTGTGCCCTTCTTGAAGAGGGTGCGGATTTCCTCATCCACGAGGCGTTCCTGTTCCACTGACATGCGTATTGGAGGTGAAGGGGTGGCCTGAACGGGCTGTGAGAAAAAACTCTATGGAGAACCCAGGCGTCTTTGGTAATCGTCTCCCAATTCTGTAAAACAGAGACAAGATGCCGGCCATAAAATTGGAAACAGTTAGGTATGTAGGTGGACTCACCAGTAGAGAAGTGACCTCTGAAGCCTCTGGTTCTATCTGCACCTCTGTAGGATGAGGTCCTTTGTGTAGTAGATGGGATGTGGAAGACTTGTTTTAGTGAGGTTTAAGCTTTATTTAGTGTGGCGAATACATTCACGTGTTTCTTGAGTTCTGCAATGAACGCTTCGCCAAATGCTTTTGGGCCGAATTCTTTCATTCCTAAGTCCAAGAGTGTGTTGTTGATGCGGACCAGTGCAGATTTGCGTCTTTTGGCGCATAGTGCGGCATTTGCGTTGCCCAGGAGGCATATCGAGCATTGAGCCCATTCTCTGATGGCGTTAGGGTTGAGTTGTGTACCTTGGTTGAGCACCATATCCGCAAATAGAGCATCTTTGCAATTAGGCCTGGTAAATCAAGTACTTTATTGTGTGTCGACCTCAGGCCTTTCTCCCCACCATTGCGGGGGTTTCGTCCCAAGTGTGCAATGAATACTACCACAGTGTTGTCGAACTCGGGCGTAACTGCCACTTTGTCTGGTAGCAGTGGTCTGGGGTATTTGGCCTTGAGGCGTGCACGTACTTCCATCTCCAGAGGGTTGCGCAGCCAATAGTGCATGAAACGTGCTAGGTGGTCCGGGAGGCTCCACTATGAAGAACACGGATGCAGGATGTTGCGGGGGTCGAAGAGTGGGGCCCCTTATTCGTCCAGGAACGTTCCGTCTTCGGCTACTCTGATTTAGTGCCGCTAGTGCTATCTCTGCCTCAGCCGTCGTCACCGAGTATGGTTTCCCTAATGTACTTCGAGGAAGTGTGGGGTAGGTCTTGCCATTCCTCTTCCTCAGACGGCGAGTCGTCTTCGTGCCACTCATCTACCGTGTCCAAAGTGCATGGTGGGTAATATTTTTAAATAGAATTCAATAAGCATAAGTTTTTCATTTTGACTCTATTCATACCCGATGAGTTATTTTTACTACTGTGGGTATACCTAGGGGGAGTGTTAGAAGAAAGGCAGGACGCCCTTCGCTCTTTCACCCTCTTAGGCAACCTTTCTCGTGTTTGTACTATTTAGGGTTTAGGACCTTTTATACCCACATAGTCCATTTATATGTCGACTTCGGGATCAAGCTTTGCTTGACCCCTAAGGCTTCATCTTTTCTTTATCTCTGGATTGGTAATTAGTTCATATATGTGAACTGACAGGCAGTGTAAAACACTCATCACCAGTATATGGAGCTGTTTGATATAGTGAGGGCAATCTTGAGGGAAAATGTATTGGAAAACTGACAGGTAGTGTTATACATTCATCATAAGTATATTTGGTGATGTTAGATTTCTAACAGTGAGTAGCAATCCTGAGGAAAAGGCAACACTAAAGGTGCAGATCAAGTGATTTTCGATCTGTAAAGCAAGAGCGAATGCGGCCGTCGTTGTCGGATCTCAGTATAAGTCTAGGAGGGACAGGTATAGGAGAGCCAGAAGTATATTAGCAAAAAGTATGAAAGAAAAAACGAATACAAATAGTCTGTAAACATGAGGTTACACAGGAGAGGCAAAATACTCTGACCTGTGTAGGCTGGAGCAGCAAAGAAAGAGGAAGTGATGTCATAGACAGGGCCTTTTGTATGCATTCTGACTTTTTTCTGATTGCCTGTTCTGTTTCTATGCTGCTGGAGATTTCAGTAAAAAAAAAGATATGCAAATATGAAGCCTCCTGTCATGTTGTAAAATTCAGTTCTGGGACAAATGAGGCTTTACCTTATTACGTTTGCTGACATACAAGCAAATAAGAGAGCAATGCTTTATATGTATCCGTAAACACGTCTGCTTCCTGTGTATTTAATTTCAGTTATATACCAAAGCCTGCTTTCTTTGTGAACTCAAGTAAAGACTAGAATATATGATATTGTTTCGAAGTGCCCTTCGCCACTTTGTCCTGGAGAGGTCTGCTTGCCTGCCTCCTGCCCTGCGACTATGGCCCTGGGATGTATTGCCCGTCTAGGAACTGATGTGGGCATACTGGAGGCTTATATTGCTGTTTCCTACCCTTTAATGCCCAAAGAAAGGATTTGTACTTTTAAACTGGCACTTCGGATGCAGTCGAAGCAGTCGAAGTGTTGAAGTCGTCGAAGTGGCCACCATTCGAATACCGAACACGTGGCGGTGGCCATTTTAACTAATTCGAACGCGGTCAGCGGTGTGTGCAGCCAAATCTATGGAACTGTTTTCGGCTACCCAATTGCACAAAAACCGCTGACCCATATGTTCTACTCTACTTCGACACTGCAGCTGGAGACTAAGTCCCGTTGATGATTCGAACGCTCGTTGGAATGGGACTTAGTCATTTTCTCAGTGTAAAATAGACCAACCGCACAGCCCAAATCCATGGAACTGTTTTGGGCATGAAAATGTGCCTGCGGTCGGTCAAAAGTGACTTATAAGTATCTCCCGAACGCCTGAACGGATTCAAATAATTTTTGGGTATGTTTGTATTTGTAATGTGCTGTAATGCTTAATAATATGTGACTTTTATTAATATTGGATGTATGGTTTTAGAGTTATGAAAGTTGGGTAAAAAGTATGTTTTAAAAGGTATGGATAATTGGGTTACCTCTCAGGCTAAGGGGAGGAGATGTGTGGGATGTAACCATTGTGTGATTGGGTATTGTATAATTGTCTGTGGGTGTCTCCCTTGCAGGGGAGAATTGCATAAAAGCAGAGTGTGTGTCATTAAACCTCGGATCCTGTTTGACCCTCAATACGTAGCCTTGTCTCGTTATTGGAGGGAGCTGCTATAATCATACTGGGGATTCCTATGCTCTGTATACTCCCCTGAGCTTGAATCACTTAGCTCTTTTAAGAGCTTGTTCCTGATACGCTCTCCTGGAGGAGAGGTTTTCCCCACATGATCCTGAAGGACAGAAGCTGATCCAGGGTGGACGGAAGACAGCGAGGCTCCAGTTAAGCTACGGCGGTTATGGAGTCTGCGGTGGTTGTGGTGTCCAGTGCAGTGCTTGTGGTCCTCGGCGCAAGCTAGGAAGCGTCCATTAACGGAAGGGTCCATTACAGATACTACTCAACAGAAAAAAAAGGGAAAACCGTAATTTCATAAGTGACTTGAAAACAGCTACTGACTAACTTACAGAGTGCCTAATACAGACAAAACCTGAATATTTGGGGGGCGGTAATATGGCAACTAGACGCATTTCACTTGAGCTCCAAGCCTGAACTTCTCCTTGAGCCACCTAATCGACAGATATCACCCTCAAATGCTCTACTGCCTAGACTTATCTAGCCTGGACACCGTCCAGGGCCCTTTGGTGTATTCCCGTGGCTGGAATCTCCTGCAATTCCCGGCGGCGCGGGTGGGGCCTAGTGCTCACATTGGCCTGGTGAGGCGGCTGATCGCCGGAACCGGGTGGCGCTGAGTCCCTGTGGGGTATAAACGTCCGCCCCCCCCCTCTGGAGGTCCTACTCTTACGTGATCGAGCTAGGTGGATGCCGGGCAGATCTGAGGGTGCCTACCCTAAAATGTTGGATGCCTTGCACCCCTTACTGTCTCGACTAGATATCCTCCTCGCTAACTTGTGGCTGAAGCTGACCCAATGACAGCAGTATCTTGCACGGCAGGAGACACAAGTCCCACACCGGAGATCTCCAGCACAACACCAACTGACAGCACGGGCTCTGGCCCCAAGATGGATCCGAAGAAGGTAGAGAAGAGTACATTATAGCAAGAACACGAGAGCAAGCTCTCATCCACTACGCGCAGTGCACCCCTGCCCTGACCTGACCCGAGCGGAGCACCAGCGACCTGCTGGACACAACAAGAAAACAGTGGAGTGCAGTTACCCTGGATCCCGCAACACAGCGGAGTGCAGTTACCCTGGATACCCCCCCACAACATCGACCTCCCAAAAGCTTGCAATGCAGAGGGTTAGTCCGTGTGGATCCTGCTGGGATTAAGCCACGACCAACCACTGTTCTCCGGTGCCTCAAAGCCTACTGAAAAGCCTACCAAGCAGAGACTCTGCTTTACCTATGCAGGGCATTGGCTAAATGGTGACCGGGACTGCACCTCTGGCATAGTGCCTGTATACCACGCGTAACTCCAGAACCTCCTGAGTGTTTGTTTCATTTTATTATTTTTCTTTAATCTTATTTTAATGCCTGTTGCCCACTTACCTTGTTTCCGATACCTCCATGATGTCACATTGCTAATTGAAAATTACGTTGTGGGCTAGATAGGTGGCATAAAGAATTCCCACTAACAGTCTGTATTAACCCTTGTCTCCCCTCTTTCTTGCTATCTCATCCAGTGCAGCTAGTCAGCAATGTACAAAACTCCAGCAGCACAGGCATATAAATATCACAAGTCTGAAAAGCTTTAGATCTTCCATTAACCAACCTTGTTACACCATCTTGATTCTGTATTATAAAATGTGCAATGTTTTCTCATGACATTTTCAACTATGCTATGTCTTGGACTATTGAATTCCCCATGAAATGTTATTATAAACCTATATGCCTCACAAAGCATGCAAAAATATGCAAGGAGTTGGGGACAAATAAAGATTGTAGAAAAGAAAGACATTACCAAAGAGATAGGTAGAATCTGTCAAAGAAAGGACTTCCCTTCCCTGGGAATCATGGTTGGGAAATTATGGTGTCCAACTTGCAAAGTGCAAGTTAGCTGACTAAAACCACATGCGAGAAATGCTTTAAAGGCTAGCGTTTTTTCCTAATTGAACAGCTGTAGCACACATGAACAAAAAAAAGGGATTTTAGATACATGAATGGAATTTTAGGATCTTAACTCTAGCCACCATGAACAGTCTATAATTTGGGTTTTTCAATAATGTTGAGAATGTTCTAAGATCTAATATTTCATGTTTCTACTCACCAGCTCTTTCATCAGGTCCCCATGACTGATCATCTTTGTTAATTGAGGTTGTGACACCAGTGAAGATCTGGTGGGCACATACAGTGGCAGTGTCTATAAAAACCTACAAATTGATTTGTTAATAGACAGTAATGCACTTATAATTGCATTTGCACAAAAATGTAATCAATAGCGGAGTTCCATGTAACGATGCTAAACATGTGAGCACTTGCCATTGTAACAACTTCAGTGTTTCAATAATGTTTTGATAGACAACAGGTATTGTACACAGTACTGGAGACCGTATCTTCAGAAGGATATTGATACCTTAGAGAGGGTTCAGAGAAGGGCTACTAAACTGGTTCATGGATTGCGGGATAAAACTTACCAGGAAAGGTTAAAGGATCTTAACATGTATAGCTTGGAGGAAAGACGAGACAGGGGGGATATGATAGAAACATTTAAATATATAAAGGGAATCAACACAGTAAAGGAGGAGACTATATTTAAAAGAAGAAAAACTACCACAACAAGAGGACATAGTCTTAAATTAGAGGGACAAAGGTTTAAAAATAATAGCAGGAAGTATTACTTTACTGAGAGGGTAGTGGATGCATGGAATAGCCTTCCAGCTGAAGTGGTAGAGGTTAACACAGTAAAGGAGTTTAAGCATGCGTGGGATAGGCATAAGGCTATCCTAACTATAAGATAAGGCTAGGGACTAATGAAAGTTTTTAGAAAATTGGGCAGACTAGATGGGCCGAAGGGTTCTTATCTGCCGTCACATTCTATGTTTCTATGCTTCTATGTAACAACATAGCACACGAAAAAGGAGGTATGTTAAATTCCTTACAGTGTTCCTAGAGTGTTCCTTACAAGAACTTGTTGGCAGTTTTTTTAACTTGTACTGAACCTACCAATGTTTCCTTATCATGACTGTGATTTGTACAAAGGCAAAAACAATGGCTCAATTGAAGTGATCTCTAATTAAAATGTATAATAATTGGAAGCAATCTAAATATAAACTTCTGCACACTGTTACATGAGGGATGTTTGTTTTGTAGTAGAAACTTAGCTCTATGCATGAAAGGACACGATAAAAGAGAAATAAAGCAACACACTAGTGTAATATATTTATATTTAAAAGTATATCTCAAACACAAAATACTCAAATTTACATGACAAAGAAAAAAAGATTCTAAATAAGTGTCTATTTAAAAAAAAAAAATGTTTTTACTATATAGTGGGTTTATTCCATACCCCAGGGATTTTGGAGAATTGACAAGACAATTGTAAATTATAGACTGCAATTGCCAAACATTTAAAAAGTCGCGTTGTGGGATGTTTCCAATTGGTCTTTTTTTGGCCTCAGATGTGCAAATCTCTTGTCGTTTTTCTATAATTCCCACAAGAGAGAGAACTGCACATTCCATTGTCATTTCCTTTACACCTCCTGAATAAAGCCAACTATTCTAAAAAGATGACCCTTCTCTTATGTGCTACTCCTTTTAGTCAGACTTTGTTGGGAAGAATGTATAGTGCATACTAGTCGAATGTTTTTAAACAAATCTATATGTATGTAGTTTTGACCAGTGTTGAAAAGAGGTTAATAATAATAATAATAATAATCAGAACACAGCTCAATTTTATATGTGAGTTAAACAATTTATTTGTAGTCCACCATAAGCCAGCCAGCGGTAATTTTCACAAACACTGTATAATAAAAGCAGTTCATTAAATTTAGGGTGATAACACAGACATTTGAGGAATAACTGCAAAGATATAATTTAGCAGCAGAACTTCTATATACACACACAGACCTGCCTTTCACAGCTTGTATTGGCATAATAGAGGTAAATTCTATTATAATATAATAGAAATTATTAGGTGCAGTGCTAGCAGAGAGTGGATCACCTAAAGCTGTCAGAACATTAGATTTAAAAAGCAAAAAACACTCATCACTGATATTAAGATGTCGATAAGAATTTTTGCAATGGATATTATTATTAACAACAAATTAAACATAATCATGAAATGTTATATTTAAAAAAACCCTTGTAATAAGCATTAGCACAGAATTACTTAAATTGTCACTAATTCAAAGCTAGTTTCAAATTTTAGGCCCAAATAGTCAAACTGAATTTTCTTTCAAGTCAGCTTTGAATCCAGTGTGGCTAAAATGTGAAATTTACGTTGAATTCTTGGCAAGTTGCACTTTTGTGAATAACCGTGTATGAGTTCACTCAATACAAAGACATTTGAAGGAAGATGGGTGTAGGTAATATTGAATAGGTATATAGAAGATAGGAAACAATCTCTAAAAAAGGAATGATAAGGAAAAGCAAATATATCATTTTGATGTTTCTTGAGTCAAGAAAGTGACTGTCCTGAGGAACGCAACCCTCCCCAGCACCTTCCAATACAATTTACACTGCAAGCCTGATTAGCCATGACATTAAAGGACCACTATAGGCACCCAGACCACTTCAACTTAATGAAGTGGTCTGGGTGCCAGGTCCAGCTAGGGTTAACCCATTTTTCTATAAACATAGCAGTTTCAGAGAAACTGCTATGTTTATAATAGGGTTAATCCAGCCTCTGGTGGCTGTCTCATTGACAGCCACTAGAGGTACTTCCGCGCTTCTCACTGTGATTTTCATTGTGAATGCTTTCCTACGGACTGGCTGAATGCGCGTGCGGCTCCTGCCACGCATGCGCATTCAGCCGAGGAGGAGTAAAGGAGGAGGAGAGTCCCCCGCCCGGCGCTGGAGAAAAGGTAAGTTTAACCCCGTCTACCTCCTAGAGCCCAGCGGGAGGGGGACACTGAGGGTGGGGGCACCCTCAGGGCACTATAGTGCCAGGAAAACAAGTATGTTTTCCTGCCACTATAGTGGTCCTTTAATGCAACTCATTTTATTAAGGGGACAGTATAGTTGAAATGTTGTCCCAGTAATGTTATGTATAGAGCATAGAACCACTCTTAACCACCGCTCCAAGTTCTTCTAACTACTAATTCACTGAATGAACTGACTATAAAAGAAAACGTTGATCAGTACACTTGAACACGTATCAGTCTTAGATAATTTTGGAGTGCTTTTTGAAAAAGTAGATTTTTTTTTAAATAAAATAAAATACTGCTTAGAGTTGGTATGGTTGTTTCTCAGTGCTGACAACACTCTAAATGTGAAACCCTAAAACACACAAATAACAAATACAGTAAGAAATAATGGTAAAGAGTGGAGCAGTATGTCATGATAAGTCGCTATTTAGATAATAAGCCCTTGATATGGAATTTGTGCAAGATAATACTTCGTATCCAGTAGATGGTTTCCCAATGTTGTATTCAGCACATAAAAAAATATATAAAAAACACATAATAGTGTAGACTGAAAAAAAACTCTGATAATATTCCCACAGTTTTACCCAAATTAAGGGTTAAAGAAATATATAGATTGTGCAGATGAAGTCAAACAATCATAAAATGCAAAAGATTTAATCACAACCTATGTTTCACATAGATTAAAATCATACAATATATACTAGAATAACTGACTCTTACAGGAGAGAGTTGTGAGTTTGACACGGCATACGCCGCTACTCACTGTCCGGCTTGTATAAATGAGGTAGCTGGAGACTCTGGCTTCCTGGAGTGTTGTAGACACAATCAGCCTGGGAATCAGCGTGGTTCTCCGAGCCGCTGCAGTCTCCGCCCCTACACGTTTCGCCGGTTCCACCAGCTTCCTTAGGACGTAAAAGCTTTTTATATATTTTTTTCATGTGCTGAATTCAACATTGGGAAACCATCTACTGGATACTAAGTATTATCATATCAAGGGCTTATTATCTGAATAGCCACTTCACATAACATACTGCTCCACTCTTTAGTATTATTTCTTACTGAACATGTATCAGTGCAAGTCTAGGACAAGTTTGCATGAGTGTCCTTATCTAAAATATACCACATGGACACTCATCCATTTTAAGCAACACAAAAGCCTCTTACAAATGGTACAACACATTATAGAATAATTATTTTAGGAACATCATATAGTAACTAAATTTCCTACATGTGTGACTTCTAAGTATGTTTTGATACATGGAAATGTTTGGGAAAAAATATTAATCCGTTCAACTTGCGGTTTTTTTATTTTTAAAAACTGATTGACGTGAAAATGTTTGTATTAGATCAGAATTACAATATTTGTATTTTAAGGGATGGGCCATAGAGCTTTCAAATTGATGATGGGCATAATCAAGGTTACAGAGTCTGCATTTCATCTGAATAACTCACTTCTTGAGCAACACTTGATGGTTTTTACAACGTTTATGCTGTTGTATCCTGTTACAACATTCTGTGCACATTCCAATGCACTTTTCTTTATTAAATCACGGCGTTGACTATCTGGGGCTTTTTTATATAGCTATATACACCTTCGCGGAGTTCTCAATCCTTTTTTCGTGTTGTATTTATGCGTAAAGGGTAGCACACACACAAACCAGTGGCTTTATATATAATTAATACCATTTCTCGTATTACGTGAATAGGGAGGAAGTATCATCCACTAGTTTTTCAATATCAAATACATAAAGCTATGTGTGTTACCCAATACTAAAGGATATAATGCTTTAACATTCTTAAATAAATGGAAGCGGATCAATGATAAAAATAAAATAAAAAAACTCCAACTCCAACTCCATCTAATACAGGTCTTCTTTGGGTTTCATGCTTAACTTGTATAAGATTTGATAACCATCATCCCAGGCATAGATTTGTTTCTCTTTAGGGTTATATTTCATGCTTGAATGGGCTCCATACCTCTTCGGAAAGTAAACAATGGGGACATTTTCACTGGATATGGTGCCACTAACATCAAAGACACATTGAATGCGAGAACGACTTGGGAGCTTGGTATTGTACACTACATATAGTGAACCACAGACCACAAAAGCACTTTCAGCATTTTCTATTGGACAGGGAGTATCCCACATTTGCTCAATCCCGAGACTGTTTGGATCCAGTTTGGCTAAACAGATGTTCTTCTCATTCTCCTTTGTGGCATATATAGCCCAAAGCCCTTCTTCATCTGCAACTATATCTATATAATTAAATTTAGATAGACCATATACCGGCACTTGTTCTTCTATTGGGAGCACGGCACTGTCAACCACAGTTTTGTTGACCAAATTGAACTTGATAAGTTGAAATTCATCACCTTGTCGGATGTAGAACAGGTTGCCACCATAAACTACATGTCCAGTGCCAATCCAAGGGAATGGTAGTTTGATTTTACTTGCTTTCCGTGTGGAAGAGGACAAGGTGAATTCTTTCATGCGGTTGAAAATATATAACGTGTCATTACCAGCTCCATCGAAAACATAGATCTTTTCTGAATTCCCAATAGGGTCCTTCGTCCAAAGACCGGCGGTTGTTCCGAAACGCTTCAGTATTTTCATAGCATTAACTTGTGATATAGTGTCACTGCAGTCTAGAAAACAATAAAACAGAAAAAGCAAGACAATAGATTTATATTTGGTTGCTAATTTGCTTTCTTTAAAGATCAAATAATTCACTTCTTAAAATTATTTGTTTTATGTCTATGTTATTTTCTTAGTTTGTCTACGTGAGAGAGCCAACAATGCCACAATCCTATAACAGATACCCTAACTAAAGGTTGCCTAAACATGTTATAGAAACCTTTAATGATCACTTAGATCTTTCAGTGCAGGGTTTATTCATAAAGTTAGTGGTAAGTGAGATTTCAGATCAGGCTTCAAAACACATTGACTTTTTTTAAACTAAGGACAGTGTACAATTTATACATAATATATCTTTTTACCCACTAAGCCATAAAACAATAAATATTATGATGTATATCCTTCAAATCTACTGTATTTGGAGACACAATGTAATATTTAGCATTGGGTTCATATTTAATAGATATATAAGGGTAAATGCAGGGACAGACAAATGTGCTCCACCAACTCAAGTTGGACTTTAATTCTCATTACCATGATGTCTCATGTTAACTGTAGACAAGTATCAGCATGTGGGACACAGTTGCCTAGCCCTGAATTAATGGAACCTACTTACATGATTTCCGGATGTTAGGAGGATGGTCCAGCATCTCATCGATTTCCGAAATTCCTGGAGTACCAGCCGTTGGGCAACCTATTGCAACATGAAAAGTAGGTTCCACTAACTAACCCCATGACCTTTATACAGCGTAAAAGCATATGCAAGTCACATCTGTAACATTTTATGTTTTGAAAAATATTTGGACTTTTATATTGGAAATATATGTCAAACTTGATATGATGTAACAATATTTTGTACTTATTCCAATATAACATTGTAGGGCACAAATTATACATTTACCTTTTTTTTTTAATTCAGGAGAATTTGATTTAAAATAAGAATGACTTCTTATGTAAAACTTTACATAGCGGAAAACTGATCAATACTAAAGTCCAAATTGATAGGTGCAAAGTAATTTAATAAAATACAAAGAGCCACAAGAGCCAAAAGGTGGCCACCAGAGCCAAAAGTATCTGAATCCTACAGTTGACATTTCAATAAAATGTTGTTTTTTTTTGAGCAATGAAAGTAAAAATGAGGCACATGTGTGTCAGTGGGCTTGTCTGTAGTGAGTTTGTGTGTGTCAGTGAGCTTGTCTGTAGTGAGCTTGTGTGTGTGTGTGACAGGCTCAGTGACACAGAGAACTTATGTGTATTAATCACAATCCCACTAGTTGATAATACTTTTACCAATATGAAATCAGTGAAAAACAGCCCTATACATTATATTGCAAAGTAAATTTTTGGTGATAACAATCTTGATAAATTACCTATTATTTAATAGACACTTTGCAAATTAAACACCTAAAAAGAAAAAGTTTTCTAACAATTAACCAATATTTCAAAATATTTATAAATGTTTAGGCATGAGCAGAACAAACACCATACCGCCTGATTTGATGACATTTGAAGGCAACATTAACAATTCCTTGTGAATTATACCAATTAAAGAACAAATAAGCACTTTAACTACAAAGTAACATGGCAGTATCAATAACACAACAAATGCCTATGTGCACTGGAATGTCTTCTTTTAATTGCCTTAGAGAAATATACACATACACTGCAATGTCCATATGGAACATAATAGGTTAATGACACATTTGTCACATATTAGCAATATCATTGCACTTGGCTCCTCGACCTTCAGTGAGTGCATATCACTATCAGTGATCCCCCATGACACGGACTGTCTACAGTGATCTGCACCCACAGGAGGTACAGATCACAAGCAATGCCAACCAAACTACAAGAAGAAGGATCACTACTTCCACATGACCACCAGGGTTCACGGATCCACTCCTTACACAAAGTTAATAAGGATGGGTGCAATTTTTTTTTTTTAAACTAATATTGTAATATGTGGGGAGATTTAAAACAACAAACACAGCCTCCCCACACACACACAACTCACATCACATACACAACACACAAACAAGTCAACCCCCACACAAGCAATCAACTCACCGACACAACACACATGCAGCCTCCTCAAACATTGCAGAGCAAACGGTCACTCTTCACATTCAAGACATATAGACATCGCACACATAGCCTAACCTCACATACACAGCAACCTCACACGGAGCCTTCACACACAACACACACAGACAAAAACGAAATTCTCACACAACACACACAGCCAAAAACACAATACAGAAAACAGGCAGCTTCCCACAAAGACAACACAGCCTACCACACACAGCATATGCAGCAACTTCACAGGCAGCACCCCCACATAAAACACATACAGCACCCACAAACAACATATGAAGCCTCTCCACACACAATATAAGTAGCTTCTATGCACATAAACACATACAGCCTCCCTCCACTCACCACACACAACAAAACCACAAGCAGCTCCACACCCATGGCAGCAAACACAAATTGCATCGCCCATGTACAGTTAGCTAGCATGAAATAAGACTAATGAAGAAGGGAAAGAGACAAGCAAAGAAATAGCAAGAAAATGGGAATAGCCTGAGACTAAAGGTAAAAACACATGGGGGAACATACTAGATTTTTTTTCTTTGCCTCGGATGAATAAATCCTTGCGCAGGCCCCGCCAACAAAGGATTGTAATGTTGTATTGTAATTGTATTAAACTGGCTTTGTGCTAAAACATCCAACACGCGAGTCAAGTGTTTTTTCTAATATGGGTAGAATATGGGTGGATATCTATCATGTTGTTTTGCATAGAGAGATACAATTTAGAAATGCCTAAATGAGTTACTAAAGAGATTGCCACATTCCTCCAATATTTTTTTTAAAGCAAAGTGATGAGCCTGTCTCGGATATCCCTGCACAGAAGTACTTTATGGTTATCTCAGAGATTTATGGAAATTGTAGCACAGTTGTCAGTTTTCTATGATAGAATGCTAACTATTTAAATTGCCTTTAACTACAAGCCCGTGAAACCTTTGCTGTGCACCACGTACAACTGTATTCCTGGCGCAGCAAGGTGAAGTAAGTCAGGTTGGAAGAAAAGGGCAGAAAGACGGGACCTATTGAACAAAAAATATATTAAAAAATGAATAATATTCCCCACCTAGAATAAGTAACTTTAACCAACCCTACACATATATAAAATGCTTGCAAAACATTTTATACAGCAATCAGAATTTTTTTTTTTTTTTTATCAGTTTAAAGGAACACTCCAAGCACAACCAACAAGTTACATTGGATACACCCTTTTCCTCCTAGTGCAAGGAAAACAAACATAGTATCTCCCTATAGTTCCCCTCTCCATCAAGTCCCCCTATTATGGCTCGGGCTCTGCCTCCGCTCCTCCCTTGCTGACGTCAGCAGGCGGGGGGACCTAATGTGCAGGCGCAGCAATGGCTGAGCTCATATTAGTACTTCCAAATAGGAAAGCATTATACAAAGCTTTCCTGTGGGGTTTTGGGTGATGCTGGATGTCCTCATGCATAGCGTGAGGATGCCCAGCATCAGTTAGACGACCAAAAGTTGCCTACTGACTCAGAAGTCCCTCGTGTGGCTGTCTACCAGAGGTGGAGTAAACCTTGACAGGTACATTTTGCACCTTATTAAAAACTGCAATAATTACCTTTGCAGGGTTAAGGGGCCTGTGATTATGCACCCAGACCACTTCAATGAGCTGAAGTGGTCTGGGTGCCTATAGTGTCCTTTTAAACCCTGCAGACTGTCAGCTAACAGATCTCAACCAATGAGCACTATCCTGCACTGCCAGGCTTATCTCAGTGCAGAGCTTTCTGAACCAGTCTTAAATGATTTGACAACTTACTCTGTGAGGGTGCCACTGCACTGCTAGCACCATAACCACAAGAGGGCTGTACTGCTTATGGTGCTTGGAGGGCTCCAGTAAGCAGTAAAAAAGCGAGATGTGGTTTTTGTACTAGTGATGCAGCTTGATGCAAAAAAAGTAACAAGTAAAACAAACAAGTTACCTATCAGTTTTGCATATTTTTCATTCTTCTTCTTTTTCTCAATGTGGAGCTCGGTCAATTTTTCATCAACCTCCACGCATGAAGGTGCTGGGTTTTGGGTCTCTATGTAGTCTACCTCTCTCTCCAACCGATCCACACGGATATTTGTATTCTCCATCTCGTTCCTCAGACCATCCCGCTCTTTTTCTATGTTCTCCAGCAGTTTCAGCACCTGGTTCTTGAATTCTCGAAGTTCTGAGCTGTATCGAGAGCTCTGGTCGTGCCATTGAGCAATTCTGTCCTGTAAGCAGTATATGCAATCAGATATAGAACACAGTGTTGTGAGCGATCTACATGTTCATGGACACTCACAGACAAACACCCACACTCTCAAGTACGTACCTTGCATGTTATGGTATAAATGCATTTATATTAAGCACAGAGGAATACTGACCTTGAATATCTATTTTGAGTGACACTCATATGCTTATTTCCAGTAAGCATGCAAAGAGTCGTAAATATATTGTGTGACAAGGAGGAGCCAAGTGGCACAGAGTAAGGGGGGAGAGAGAAAAAAAAAAAACAGGATATTTACGACCCTCTGTGAGAATGGTATCTATTTTCTATCAAACCTGTGTCTTATCTGCACTCATGTCAATTTAACCCCTGTATCACAACGCAACTTTGAATTCTATGTGTCGTCTTTGCTAAGAAAAGCTTTAGACTTAAGAAAGGGAGGTACTCCTGAGAGCTTGTCATTACAAAATTCTGTTAATCCAATTAAAAAGGTATTACAAGATACAAATGCCATCTGTTTTTTACATCTGCATCACTGGACGAATGCGGCTACAATCTCTACTTGAAATATATATATGTAAATTTGGGCCTGTAGTTGTGGGAGGGGCTTGGTTTCCCTTCTTAAGGGACGCCAGACCTCTCCTCACTACCGTTTCAGATTTGGTGATTTGCCCTCCCCACCACACTCTTTTCTCATATCTTTATATAGGGTGGGACCTCTTTTATTGCAGGCCTACAGCACTGTCGGTTCCGGTATACCACAATCGACTTTTGTATTATATTGGTCTGGAAGACAGAGACTTTGCACTTGTCAACCTCCTGTGCCTGAAAAGTATGCAATTGAGAGTGGTGCTGATAAAAAAAAAAAAAAAACATTTATGGGAAGGTAAGAGACTTGTAGATTGGACCGAAGTTACAATACCCAAAGTGCGGAGGGTAAAATAATTTGAGACTGAAGGGATTAAAGGGATACTCTAAGCACCAAAACAACTTTAGTTTATTTTTGTTGTATAGATCATACCCCACAGTCTCCTTGCACAATTCTCTGCCATTTTGTAGTTAAACCACTTTCTTTCTGTTTAAGCAGCCCTAGTTACACCTTCCCGTGCTTTTGGCACACAGCCAACATACAAAAATAATGGTCATATATTTTATCAGATCTTACAGCACAGTGTGTTTACTTTAGAGTTTTTTGAAATCACTTGCTCTCTTAATTTAACTTTTATGATACACATGAGGATCCTGCAGGCTATTATCAGAGCAGGAGACAATTGCTTTACAATTTAGGAAGTATAAAAATTAGATCTCTCTTTACGGGAAGTGTTTAAGAAGGCTGTGCACATTACATGCAGGGAGGTGTGGCTACAGCTGCGTAGAAAATGATTTAAAGGGAAACTAAGTATAGTGCTAGAAATACAAGTTGTATTTCTAGCACTATATGACCCACTGGTACTTCCAAGAAGAAGATACTTTCCCACAGGATATGTCTGTTTCCTTGCAAGTTGCACATTACTTTGGACATTTTTAATGCTTCCTTTTTTTTAGTTACTTATTGTTTTTTTATTCTTTAGTATTAATCTTTACTGGGAATATTTTTTATTGTGATAAAAAAAAAATTGTATTCATTTTAGTATCCCTCTCCTTTTGGGGTTTGTGAGGAAGTCCCATCCCTTTAGGTGTAGATGTGCTGCCTTTTCTTTTTGTTTGGTTCAACAGCACCAATCCTTTGTTTTTCTTTTAATAATTACAGTTGCAGGCATAAGGGGAAAGGGGCACTGCACACAGATAACTTCAATGAGATGGAGTGGTCTGGGTGCCTATATTGTCCCTTTAACTACTAAACGTCAGATAAATGAGCCGTGAGACTGCATGGGCATAATCTATACACAAAAGAAATTTCAAAAATCTAAAGTTGTATTTGGTGCTTTGAGTGTCCCTTTAAGGGCAAGAGATCTGCAGGCTAATGGAAAGAAATCTACATACTGTGGTTTTGAGAACTAAAATAGTTTATTTATAGTATAATCCCGAGTTAAAACTGTTTGTGTACCTCTAAAATTCTGATTAAGAGCAACAGTCTTTATTTGGCACCCCGGTGTCACAAAACTCGTTATTTGTGGTGTACCACTTAATTAATATGCTATGTAAAGGAACACTCATACCCCCAATACAAATTAAATGAATTGAACTAGGCAAATGCTGATATGTTAAGCTACATGTACAGGGAGTGCAGAATTATTAGGCAAATGAGTATTTTGACCACATCATCCTCTTTATGCATGTTGTCTTACTCCAAGCTGTATAGGCTCGAAAGCCTACTACCAATTAAGCATATTAGGTGATGTGCATCTCTGTAATGAGAAGGGGTGTGGTCTAATGACATCAACACCCTATATCAGGTGTGCATAATTATTAGGCAACTTCCTTTCCTTTGGCAAAATGGGTCAAAAGAAGGACTTGACAGGCTCAGAAAAGTCAAAAATAGTGAGATATCTTGCAGAGGGATGCAGCACTCTTAAAATTGCAAAGCTTCTGAAGCGTGATCATCGAACAATCAAGCGTTTCATTCAAAATAGTCAACAGGGTCGCAAGAAGCGTGTGGAAAAACCAAGGCGCAAAATAACTGCCCATGAACTGAGAAAAGTCAAGTGTGCAGCTGCCACGATGCCACTTGCCACCAGTTTGGCCATATTTCAGAGCTGCAACATCACTGGAGTGCCCAAAAGCACAAGGTGTGCAATACTCAGAGACATGGCCAAGGTAAGAAAGGCTGAAAGACGACCACCACTGAACAAGACACACAAGCTGAAACGTCAAGACTGGGCCAAGAAATATCTCAAGACTGATTTTTCTAAGGTTTTATGGACTGATGAAATGAGTGAGTCTTGATGGGCCAGATGGATGGGCCCGTGGCTGGATTGGTAAAGGGCAGAGAGCTCCAGTCCGACTCAGACGCCAGCAAGGTGGAGGTGGAGTACTGGTTTGGGCTGGTATCATCAAAGATGAGCTTGTGGGGCCTTTTCGGGTTGAGGATGGAGTCAAGCTCAACTCCCAGTCCTACTGCCAGTTCCTGGAAGACACCTTCTTCAAGCAGTGGTACAGGAAGAAGTCTGCATCCTTCAAGAAAAACATGATTTTCATGCAGGACAATGCTCCATCACACGCGTCCAAGTACTCCACAGCGTGGCTGGCAAGAAAGGGTATAAAAGAAGAAAATCTAATGACATGGCCTCCTTGTTCACCTGATCTGAACCCCATTGAGAACCTGTGGTCCATCATCAAATGTGAGATTTACAAGGAGGGAAAACAGTACACCTCTCTGAACAGTGTCTGGGAGGCTGTGGTTGCTGCTGCACGCAATGTTGATGGTGAACAGATCAAAACACTGACAGAATCCATGGATGGCAGGCTTTTGAGTGTCCTTGCAAAGAAAGGTGGCTATATTGGTCACTGATTTGTTTTGTTTTTGAATGTCAGAAATGTATATTTGTGAATGTTGAGATGTTATATTGGTTTCACTGGTAATAATAAATAATTGAAATGGGTATATATTTGTTTTTTGTTAAGTTGCCTAATAATTATGCACAGTAATAGTCACCTGCACACACAGATATCCCCCTAACATAGCTATAACTAAAAACAAACTAAAAACTACTTCCAAAAATATTCAGCTTTGATATTAATGAGTTTTTTTGGTTCATTGAGAACATGGTTGTTGTTCAATAATAAAATTAATCCTCAAAAATACAACTTGCCTAATAATTCTGCACTCCCTGTATAGGGAAAACTAAAAAAAATACTTATGTGGTGGCGTGGCTGACTATGAGACTTAACAGACATGTTCCTGTGGAGTTCCGTACCAGCACCGTAAAAAAAATGTAATAGTTTTATCCCACCTAAAACACTCCACAGAGAAATCTATTTTACTGCCCACACCAGATGACAACATGGGGCTGCAAGATCAAGAGATTTCAGGTACCTGAAAGTCAAAAGTTGACATTAGACTCTCCTTTGTGGATAAGAGAATATTTCCACATAAGTGTATAGAGCTGCTCCTATTTTATTCACGTTTTAGCACCTTTTATTGTTACACACACACCCCTCCTTATAGGAGGTGTATCCTTGATCTCTTTTGAGAAGTCTACACCATGAGAGACCCCGCAGCACGACACAGTGGAAAACTCGGAAGTGGAGTCTCATGCTTTTTCCCCACCACAGTGAAGATGGCCAAGAGACAGAGTCTGATGAAGACTCTACACACGCAACAAAAAGGGATATCAATAGGCTGCTCCTAGACTTGTGCTGGGCATTGTAACCCAGAAGATCAAGGGGGTAGAGGAGAGACAGAGAGCATGGGAAGATAGGTTGCAAGTCAACGCGATCCAAGTGGAGGGGCTTACCCAACAAGTTCAGCAATTACACAGAGCTGTGGCTACCATGGAATCCACTCTTGGGGAACCTACAACTGCCAAATGCTGACCAAGTAGGAGCAACAGCAGCATGGTGGACCCTTAAAGAAGGCACCTCTCTGATTCTGTCCACGGCACCAGCACCCATAGCAGTTAGACAGTGACTTTATGAATCATGCCAGCAAGTGTAAAAAGAACTGAACAGGTAAAATGTGTATTCTGTTGTTTTTCTGATGAAAACAACCCAAATGTTTAATAGCATGCAAACTGCACGTTTGCAAGTCATTTGGGAGGCAGATGTATATTTTACTAACTAAATGCCAACACATCATAATGGTTTAATGACACTGTACTTTAAGCTCAACCGCATGAGCTATGAGGTTAAAATTTTCCTATTTTGTTATGCTAGAGGGCAATATTCTCTTACTGGACTGATGCAATAAACATTGTGTGAATGTGCTGTGAGATGTTTCTGAGTTGAGAATGTTCGAATAACTTTGTCTTGAGGCCTAGAAGTTGTTTTATATTAAGACAGTGTTCCTTGCGTAAATTGTATACAACATAGATTTGTAAGTAGAAACCAGTCGTTCCATCCATTCATCTATTCTGCCAATGCCCTAAAGTCTAAAAAGTACAAACAGACCAGGCTTATCTTTGTGATATTTTGCCCCTTCCAGTAGTAATGGAAATCTGTTTTATATACAGTAGCTTTTCTGTAAAAATAAACGTTATGTTTTAATGTTACCCCCAAGCCATGCAGTTTCCCCATCTCTGCTCTGTCTTAAAGGCACATCTCCGAATTATAACCAGGCTCTAACATTATTGTGTTTCTTACAGCCGTGTTTCCAGAACAGGATGCAGTGCTCTATGGGAGATCTTGAAAGTGACATGACATATAAACTAGTGACGCCACCTATATTTAGAGAAACTGCAATGTTTACATTGCAGGGTTAAGTCTGCCTCTAGTGGCTGACTACCAGAGAGCCACTAGAGGCGCCTCCTGGTGTTTCACACTTTGCATGAGGATGTCTAGCGTCTTCAAAGCATCGATTCATGCACTTTAGGTTCCCCCCATTGCTGACTTTGGAGGAGGTTTTTTTTAAACCGTTTATTCACCATGTGCGTGGGGGCAGAGGTACACTATAGTGTTTTGAATACTGTTTTGTATTTCTAACACTATAGTGTTCCTTAAAGTCAGGGTTACCATACAGTCAACTTTGGTTGGACTGCTTTTTAAAAGTTTATCTGTCTGGCAGGCACTTAACTTGAGGAATAATAATAAAAAAGTAGGAAATTAATGAAAGTGTTCTGTTAAAAAAAATGGTCTAAAGTACTAAATGTAGGCAAATTATCATGGACACCAGGGGAGGCTGTTTGACTCCCTTCTGATCTTTTTTCTGTCTTTATTACCCTCTTATTAGGCGATGGTTTTCAAATGCAGTCACCCATATAATGTGTAGACATATTTTAAATCTTTTTGTATGTTCAATCTCATTGCACTGGTCATTGATGAATACAATGTGACGCATTTTTCCCTCAGGCCTCTGGGCTGGTTGATAAGAAGCCATTATAGAACAACTTTTGAAGAATGACTGCTCCACTCTTCTCCTCCCACGGACCAGTACTCCAAACAGACCTCTCATTGCATGTACAGAGAGGTATGAATAGAGGAAAAGGAACAAAGCACCAATAGGAAAGAATGATAAAGCAGGTGATAGGAAGGAAATGATTTCTAAACTAAAACAAATCTTTGAAGGATCCTGGAGAAGCACAACAAATGAGTAGAATGGAAATACTTAAAGTTAGGCAAATAGAGTTTGATCGATGAAGGAACAGCACATTAATAATTGAGGACAATAATGTTAATGTATACAATAATGAAGGTGAGTTTCATGAGCAAAATAAATTTGCAAAGCGACTTGGTATCCATGTGTCGTGTATAAATATAGGTGACCAGACACCGTCACAAACGGTTCTGTTGAGGTTGGGTTAATTGAAAAAACTAGTAAGCTACACCTGATTGTTTTGGGTTTTTTTCGGAAGGGGGAGGGGGCACGCATTGCGGAAAGTGCTGACTAACCGGCCCCCAGTGCTCATTGCCAATACTAAGTTGTAGAGGTTTTGGTGCCCTTTAACGTAAATTCACATGGAGTCAGCAGACCTCAATGTATCATAAAAGTGCCAGTTTAATCTATTTGACGATCACTGGATGGCTGGAGAGAATCACTAGATTTGGAGATTACAATGACTGGCACACAATTTTCTCTATGAGAAACATCAGACTGGACAAATGTCATCAAGATTGACAACTTCAACAGGGGAAGATTCGTCTGCAGTGAGGTGTCTGTCTTCGTATGGGCATAAAGATATGTTTTATGGTGTTTTTCGTTTTTTTAAAATAAACTTTGTAATAAACCTCTGGATAATAATAGGTGCCATATTTTATGCCGTCTATGTGCTATATAATTGGCAAAATAAGGGAGGCTAAAAAGATAGGTAGAAAGACAGACAAACAGACGGACACACACACAAACACACACACACATGGCATTGAATGGGCTATCAGAATGGGATATTTAAAGCCATCAGAATATGCAAAGCAAAAATAAAGGCAAAACTATATTTAACATACATTAATAAATTGGAACCCCTCACAAAACAGATAATTTGATGAATCTCTCCCATGCTAATTCAAATTTGTCAGCCAATAGTTTATAAATTTTCCACTTTCTATATAATAATCAGAGGATGCAGCTCCATGGTTAACACTCGCATTGCACAATGCAATGGAAGCACCATTTCTTACTATAGGGATGAACGTAGCAGATACCTGTTTTTTTTTTTAAATCAGACATACATGCATTACTACATATTACAATTCCCCAGAAACCAGGGATTGCTACTAGTTTATTTATTGCCAGGATCGTGACAGATCCTTGCAACTTTGTTCCTCTTACCTCCAAAACTCCCATCCTTCCTTGTATGTACTCCAGGAAAGCGGTCTGAGCCTGGGCATTGATTAGGGTGACAAAAGAAAGGAAGACGCAGGCTACAATCCCAGCCATCTTTGGCGTTCGCAGAGCCAGTTTCCAAAGGTTTTTTTATTGCAGAATATGGTTCTCTTAATGACTGTTAAAAACGTCTTGTGCTGGACTGTGCTGCAACAGTTCAGTTCTCCTGCTCTAGTTCCAACTCAGAGCTTTGGAATGCTTAGACAATCTTTATTGTGGGAGGGAACACTGCCACATCTCAGCACTCAGTTCCCCTTACTTTATTAAACCCAGATGGAATACAGTTTCTAAATACTCACAACAACCCCTTCGCTACCAGAAGAGTCAAGCATTGGTCTTTGAAGAAGGCAGGAAATGCATAAACTGATCCATTTCACTTATAGATGGATTAGGATATTATATTAGAAATCTAAAATAAATACATTATTGTATACAGACCATATAGATATATAGACAGTTAGACACGCAGCTTTATTTATTGGCATTTTGCTGTGTGCTGCTGTAACAAGGAGCACTATAATGTTAAGAATACAAACATGTATTCCCATTCCCATTTGTTGGCACGTTATAAATAATAATAATTACAAATGCTATAGCGCCTGGTTGGCAGTTTAGTTGCCAGCCTCCACCTGTAGAAAAAGCAGTTTTAGTTACATTTTCCCGCTCACAGTGAAAGTCTCCATGCAGCCATCCCACTCCATGGCTGAGATCATCAAGACTGATGATTTCCCATAGGAAAGCACTGGGAGGCTTGTGAAAATGTGCGGCAAAGGGCAGCACTGCGCCAGTCAGATTGGACCAGTCTGACTCGGCTATTTCAGCAGAATCTCCTCTAGTGGCTGCCAGAGTAACAGCCACTAGAGATATTTAATCCCTACAATGTAAACCTTGCTGTTCCCGCAGAACTGCGATGTTTTGCACTGCAGGGTTAAAATGACAGGAACATGGCACTAAGACCACTTCATTGAGATTAAGTGGTTGGGTTGCCTGTAGTGTACCCATACACAACATATACCAGTTTTTAAGACAGAATGTGAATATTAACCCCTTAAGGATGGCGGGCGTTCTATGCCGTCCTTAAGGAGCCGGGCTTAAACGACGTCGGGCAGCAAAGAACGACCCCACCGTCCACGCCACTGACAGGATTGGTGTTGCTACCGGTTTGGGGGGACTGCCTGAGAGCCCAGACAGTCCCCCCTTGGCAAATTGCTCACATGGCCACTAAGTGTATTTTTATATTAATATATGTAAATATATATTAATATAAAAATACACTTAGAATTAAATTACACACATGTCATATATACAATAACTATATATATATATATAAATTATAAAATATAAATAAGTAAATAAAAATAAATAATACATTAAAACTTTATATATATTTATTCTAAGTGTATTTTGATATGAATATATATATATATTCATATAAAAACACACTTAGAATGAAAGTATATATCTTTATTTATATATAAATAAATAAAAATAATACAAAATATAAATATATCCATATACATAATTACATAAATAATTTCATAAATATACATGTAGACTTCAGATATTTAAATATGTATATATTTAAATTATATGTGCATATTTATGTTATATTTAAACTCCAGGCACCCAAACCACTTCTGCCCATTGGAGTGGTCTGGCTGCCAACTCCCACCACCCTTAACCCTGCAAATGTAATTATTGCAGTTTTTAACACAAAAAGAGTTTTAAACGACACTGGACGTCCTCACGCTATGCATGAGGACATCCAGCGTCGTTTGGAATCCCCATAGAAAAGCATTGAATAATGCTTTTCTATGGGGAGGAATAATGTGTGCGCGCGGACATAGCCGCGCATGCGCATTAGGTCTCCCCCCGCCGGCTGACGTTGGTGGGGGAGGAGCGTGGGCAGAGCCTGACCCAGCACAGAGAGACATCGGCGTGGGATTCAGGTAAGTCACTGAAGGGGTTTTAGCCCCTTCAGCAACATTGGATGGGGGGTGGGAGAGAGAGGGGCACTGCAGGGGCCTAAAACTGATATGTTTTCCTGGCACTGGAGAGTCCCTTTAAGCAATTTTATTGATTGCAATTTGAGGGACCTGTCTAAAACAGGACAAGGCAGAAATTTTAAATAACAATTTTTCTTTAGTATGTATTAATGAGGATCCTATGGCAAGAGATATGCAATTGATTGCTGCAAAAAACTTGCAGATAACTTGTGATTGGATAACTCAAAACAAAATGCTACAGCAGTTAAAAGGGACACTGTAAGCACCCAGACCACTTCAGACTATTGAAGTGGTCTGGGTGCCCACTCCTATCACCGATAACTCTGCAAGTGTAATTATTGCAGTTTTTATAAACTGGAATAATTAACTTGCAGAGTTAAGTCCTCCTCTAGTGGCTGTCTACCACTAGAGTGACTTCCTGCTTCTTAGACGACTTTTGGTCATCTAAACGACGCTGGACGTCCTTACACTATGCATGAGGACCTCCAGCGTCACCTGAATCCCCACAGGAAAGCATTGAATAATGCTTTCCTATAGGGAGGTCTAATACTTGCGCACGGCCATTGCTGCGCATGCGCATTAGGTCTCTTCAGTGGACGTCTGTCTGGGAGGAGTATGGGCGGAGCCTGATTCAGTTGGGGGGCGGGAGAGGGGCTTGCTTTCATTGTTGCAGTGAATGTGATCTACTTGTTTTTTTGCCAAGGCATTTGATATGGTTCCTCACAATAGGTTAGTCTTCAAACTAAAAGAAATTGGTCTAGATGAATATTCTTGTTCTTGGGCAGAACATTGGCTTAAGGATAGAGTACAACGAGTTATCATTAAAGGGACACTATAGTCACCAGAACAACTATAGCTTATTGAATTTGTTCTGATGAGTAGAATAATTACCTTTCCGGCTTTTTGCTGTAAACACTGTCTTTTCAGAGAAAATGCAGTGTTTACATTACAGCCTCGTGATAACTCCACTGGCCACTCCTCAGATGGCTGTGAGAGATCCTTCCTGGGTCATGGCTGCCTAAAATGCATCCAAACATTCAGTGTCTCCACCCTCTGCATGCAGACACTGAACTTTCCTCATAGAGATACATTGATTCAATTCATCTATATGAGGAGATGCTGATTGGCCGTGTTTGAATTGTGCTGGCTCTGCCTCTGATCTGCCTCTTTGTCAGTCCCAGCTAATCCTATGGGGAAGCATTGTGATTGGATCAGGCTACCACTTCTGATGATGTCAGCAGACTGCTTGTTTTTGTTTTTTTTAGGCAAACAGCATGCAGAGCTACAGCTTCAGGCTTGAATACAGTAAGAATTTGCTATATTTATGGAGGAATAGGGGGTCTAGATGGTGGTTTTAACACTATAGGGTCCAGTGGCGGATCCAGGCAGTGTGTGTATGGGGGCAGTGTATATATGGGGGGCAGTGTACGTGTGGGGGCAGTGTGTGTGTATGGGGGGCAGTGTATGTGTATTGGGGGGAGTGTATGTGTATTGGGGGGAGTGTATGTGTGTATGGGGGGCAGTGTATGTGTGTATGGGGGGCAGTGTGTGTGTGTATGGGGGGCAGTGTATGTGTGTATGGGGGAGGAAGGAGGGTAGGGTAAAAAATGTATTTAATAAAATAAATATATTTATGTCCCCCCTCCCTTCTTACCTTTATTGAGGAGGAGGGGGGACATTTCTCCATCCCTGGTGGTCCCAGTGGGATTCCCTGGTGGTTCCAGTGTGGAGTGAAGTCTAGCCCGCGCTCCAGGGCTAGACTTCACTCTCGCTAGATTTGGAGCGTTGCCGTGGTAACCACGGCAACGCTCCAAATTTTGCGAGAGGAGGACCCGGAGGAGCTGCAGACTGAGTCCTCTCTCCCTCCCCTGCCGGCTGTCAGCAATGTGCCTGCGGACCGGGGAGGGAGATGATCTCCCTCCCCGGTCCGCAAGTACATTGCAGGGCTGGCACTTGTGCAGGGCTGGCATTGTCCTAGCTGGCAGGGGAGAATCTCGGGGGGGGGGGGGCAATTGCCCCGTTGCCCCCTCCCTGGATCCGCCAATGATAGGGTCAGGAATACATGTTTGTGTTCGTGACCCTATAGTGATCCTTTAATGGTAAATGTTCAAGCTGGACAAAAGTGGTAAGTGGTGTCCCTCAGGGTTCTGTTGTGGGACCGCTTCTATTTAACATATTTATAAATGATCTTAAAATAGGCATTAAAAAGCCATGTTTTAGTGTTTGCAGATGACACAAAACTTTGTAAAGTAATTAAATGTGAGCAGGATATTGCTTTGCTGCAGAGGGATTTAGATAGATTGGGGGACTGGCCACTAAAATGGCAGATGAAATTTAATGTAGAGAAATGCAAAGTTATGCACTTCGGGGTCAAGAATGCACAAGCAACATACACCCTAAATGGTAGTGAATTAGGGATAACCACACACGAGAAGGATTTGGGAATTGTTGTAGACAACAAATTAGGCAGCAATATGCAATGTCAGTCTGCAGTTGCTAAGGCCAGTAAGGTTTTGTCATGTAAAAAAAGGGGCATAAATTCGCGGGATGAAAATATAATTTTGCCTCTTTATAAATCGCTGGTAAGACCACACCTTGAATATGCTGTGCAATTTTGGGCACCTGTTCTAAAGAAGGATATCATGGCACTATAAAAAGTGCAGAGACGAGCAGGGCCGGACTGGGAAAAAAATTAGGCCTGGGCATTTTTCAATTAGAGCGGCCCCCAAGAAGGGGGCGGGGCCAGAGAGGGTGTGTTTTGTCATCACTAATGACAAGTACGCCCCTTCTGAAAGTGAGCATGTTGGTTCAATGCGCAGAGCTCCGCTGAAGAGCTCTAGCATTAGAAAAAGGCCCTGCATTTGTTCTGCGCAGCACAAGCAAATGTAATAACATGCTTGCGCTGTGTTTGCTTTTAAATTGTCTCTGGTGTCTCCACAAGTGGGATACCAGAGGATAAAAGGGCAAGGAAAGTGTTTGGTGCATGTGTTTGGCGCATGCTTGTGGGATTGCCTGTGTGTGTAGAGTGTGGTGTGGTATTGTGTAAATAGGTCAATTTTGTGGTGTAATATGTGTGGCTAGGGGCTGTAGAGAGTGCGTGTATAGGGGCATAGTGTTATAGGGGATGTAGCGAGTGTGTACATACGGGCAGAAGTGTGTGTGTATAGGTGACATAGTGTGTGTGTATGGGTTGTAGAGAGGGTGTGTTTAGAGAATGTTGTATGTGTTTGCTTACAAGGAATGTAGTGTGTGTGTAGGTGGTGCAGTGTGTGTGTAAAGGACCTATAGTGTGTATAGAAGATTGTGTGTGTGAGTGTGTGTATGTGTAGAGGATTAAGAGTGCATATAGGGTAAGGGATCTAGCGTGTATCTGGAGTGTAATGTGTGTAGTGGTGCAGTGTGAGGGGTGCTGTAGTGTGTGTGTATATATATTTAGAATATATTTGGACGTATTGTATGTGTGAGGTGCGCAGTGTGTTTGTGTAAGAGGGGTGCTGTGTGTTAGGGTGTTTTTATCTGCCGTCACATTCTAGGTTTCTAATTTTCTTTGTCTGTTAACTCACTGAGGGTTATTTTATATAATATATATATATATATATATATATATATATATATATATATGTGTGTGTGTGTGTGTGTGTGCTGTATATGTGTGGGAGTGAGGGTGCTGTCTGTCTGAGGATGCTGTCTGTCTGAGGGTGTTGTCTGCGTCTGGGGCTGCTGTGTGTATCTGGGGGTGCTGTGTGTGTCTGGGTGCTGTGTGTATCTGGGGGTGCTGTGGGTGTCTGGGTGCTGTGGGTGTCTGGGCGGTGCTGTGGGTGTCTGGGCGGTGCTGTGGGCGTCTGGGCGGTGCTGTGGGCGTCTGGGCGGTGCTGTGGGCGTCTGGGCGGTGCTGTGGGTGTCGGGTGGGTGTCGGGGGTGCTGTGTGTGGGGGTGCTGTGTGTCGGGGTGCTGTGTGTGGAGTGCTGTGTGTCGGGGTGCTGTGTGTGTGGGGGTGCTGTGTCTGTCTGGGGGTGCTGTGTCGGTCTGGGGGTGCTGTGTGGGTCTGTGTGTGGTCTGGGGGTGCTGTGTCGGTCTGGAAGTGCTAAAATGTCAGCTCTGGGGTGCTGTGTGTGTCTGGGGGGTGCTGTGTCTGGGGGTGCTGTGTGGGGGTGCTGTGTCTGGGGTGCTGTGTCTGGGGGGTGCTGTGTCTGGGGGGTGCTGTGGGTGTCTGGGGGGTGCTGTGTGTGTGAGGAGGCTGTTAGGGAATTTATTTTAAATATTTTTATTTTATTTATTAATTTAAAAAAAGTTATGTGTCCCCCCCCTCCCTTCTTACCTTTATCCTGGGAGGGGGCGGGGGAGATCCGTGCTGCCATGCTTCCCTGGTGGTCCAGTGGTGAGAGTGAACTCTAACCTGCGGGTTAGAGTTCGCTCTCGCGAGATCTGAGCGTTGCCGTGGTAACCGCGGCAACGCTCAGAATCCCGCGAGAGGACCCGGCGGAGCTGCTTGTTAGAGCTCCGCCGGTCCTCTCCTGCCTTCCTACCTCCCTCCCCAGCCGGCGGCCGCATCTCCCTGTTTGGGCCGGTGAGGGAGATCTTTGATCTCCCCACCGGCCCATGAAGGCACACAGCAGGGCCAGCGCACGGGTAGCGCTGGCCCTGCAGGGGCTGGCAGGGGAGATCCTGTGATCTCCCCTGCCGGCCTCGGCCCCACAGCCATCGCGGCCCACCGGGCATTTGCCCCGTATGCCCGATGGCCAGTCCGGGCCTGGAGGAGACCTAATGTGCATGCACGGCAAAGGCTGCGTGCACATTAGACCTCACCATAGGAAAGCATTATTCAATGCTTTCCTATGGGGAAAATCTGACGCTGGCCCAAATTGGCGTTCAAATTCGTTTTTTGCATTTTTCACACACAAACAAACAAATATTAACGCTAACTTTGGCTAGTGTTTGTGACCAAGTGGCTACTAAAAAAGACTGGACATACCCCATTTGCAATACCTTGGGTTGTCTACTATTGCAAATAGTATAAAATTATTAGGAACACAGCGTATCAATAGTATTAGAAGCACAGTAAAACAGTAGCTAAAATAGCAATTGAATAAACTAGTACCAGGGGTAGAGGGAGTAAAAACACAACAATTAAAATGCAAGAATTGAGATAAGTAGCTCAAATTATATTATTTTATTGCAGTAAAAGCAAACAGTATTATGACATTCACAGTTAGAATGTCACGTAGAACTAAATAAATTTAAAAAATTTGTCTTTTCTCCCATTTTTTGATATTTTATTCATATTGAATTATGTTTTATACCTAAATATTTGATGTTAAATGAAAGCCCTGTTTCCCCTGAATAAAATGATATATAAAAAGTGTGGGTCCATTCAATTTGAAAGAGGCGAATTATGCCTGAACAGACATATAGCACAACTTCAAGTTTTTGTTTTGATCAGAACGTGTACATTTGGCTTAGTCCTTAAATATGCCTAGATGCATCTAGGATTTCAAATAATTTTTGGAAGCTATAGAACAAATATGGCAAGCAGTTTGCAGTTTCAAAACTAAATCTTTTCAATCTGGGCATACTGACACTTCAGCTTTAATAGCAGTCACAGAATACAAACTCACTACGCAAAAGTATATATATGCTGAATGTAGGTTCATCAGGGAATTTAAAGGACCAGTGAAGGCAGCAAGAAGGCAGTGGCAAGTCCTCTCGGTCCACTCTGCCACTGGGAGACTAAGATGACAGTCTCTCTTCCACCATGGCCAAAAAAGGTGCATGCATAGCACTTACCATGAAGGTGCCAGTCAAATGCAGTGATCACAGCAATCGCCATATAGAATGCTTCTTAGTGAAGTATTGAACTAACGCATCTCTATAGAAGCTCTCATTTATCCTTGAACAAATATTCAAGCAGCGTGAATCAGAAAGCCCTGCTTGCTGTCTGCTTGAAGGTTAGGGGTGTGTTCTTAAAGCAGTTCATAAATGTGTTTATTCCTCTTGCAATAGGTACTTTCATTAATTGGATAAGGATCGCCTCCAGTTAACCCCTAAAGCTTTAGGGGTCTGGAGTATCCCCTTATCACCTGTACTTCACAATGGAAAGGCACGCCATAATTTGAAACTATAGAGAATAATGTGCAACTACAGAGAATAATTCAATTTAAGTAGTAGTAAGGAGAGGTGCTAACCCTTTAGCATTCCCATCAACATGACCATCTGCACATTTCCTACGTCAGCTCCAAAAGTTTCCAGGACTAATGTCCTTTTTGTTATTAAAGGGACAATATAAGCACCAAAACAATAACAGCTTGAAGTGGTCATGGTGCTTAGAGGCAGTAACTGTAATTTAATAAATGTAATCAATGCTGTTTCAGAGAAATGGCAATATTTAAATTTTTAGTCCGTATGCTTTTCAACTAGACAGACACTTCATCTAGAGGATCTCAGAAGAAAACGGAATGGCAGTCACAGTGCGACTGAAATGCTGCCAAAATTAGTTTATTGTTTCTTTTTTTTTTTTTTTTACAGGGAGCCCCTGAATCTAAGCAGCTGGGATAACACTGTAGCATTATATTTTATATGTATTGTTACAATATCCCTTTAACACAAGCATGTCAAACTTGCGGCCCACAATGACTATATTTGCAGCCCAGCAGAGACAGATCTTTAAGTAGGCGATTTAGGCAGCGGCTTAAGGCCTCAAAGCAGCCTAAATCACCTTAGGGCAGACTAACATGTCGGATCCTCGGTATATGATGCCGGCTGCCAGGTCCTTCCCTCAATCCGCTGGGTGCAGAGCTGCAGACTGGATAAACAGACCACCGGACCACCAGGGAAAGCTGCCCAACGGACCACCAGGGAATAGATTAGGAAATATTTTTTTATTAAAAAAGGTATTTCTGATAGAAAAACCCCCTCCACATTATATCACCTACACTCAACATCACACCCATCCATACTATATAACCCCCCTGCTCCACAGTATATCACCCCTCCCTTCCACACTCTATATAACCCCTGCACACTATGTCACCTCCCTCAACAGTATGTCACCCCCCTCCGCACTAGGTCACCCCCCCTCCATACACAATCTAACCATCTCTCTACACAGACAGTCTCCCCCCCCCCACATACTGTAACCATCCTACACCCTGCCACGTTAACATTAACTCCTCCTGATCCTGTCACACTCAACCCCTCCAACAATGCCTCACTCCACTCCCCTCCAACACTTACCCTATCACATAACCTGTCACTGTCCCCTTTTCTCACACTATTACACTTATTCGCCTTCACCCTATCACACTCACCATGTCACATTAAGACCTCCAATCCTGTTAGACACATCCTCTCTCTGCCATGCCACATCGCCATGCCCTGTCAAATAACCCTCCCCCCATCCTGTCACTTTGTCACGCTCACCTCCCCTTGTCCTGGTACACTCCCTTATCCAACTGTGTCACACTCATCCCCTGACCCTGCCACACTGACTCTGTCACACTCACCCCACCTCACTCTGCCACACTCACCCTGTCAACTAACCCCCCTTAATCCTGTCACATTTACCTCCTCTTGGCCTGTTACACTCACTGCTCCAACCATGCCACATTCACCCCAACCCAACCCAGCCAATAGAAGTGCATGCCAGATGTGTCAGACTGTAGAGTCACATGCACACAGTCCCACAGTCAGAGGCACACATATACATATACACTGTCAAATACACAGGATCAGACAGAAACACAGTTACAGGCAGTTACACACATTAAGAGTTACAGGCAGATAAACACACTCACACAGTTACATACAGTCACACACACAGTTACGGGCAGACAATGACAAACACACACAGGTACAGACAGTCACATACACACAGCCACACATACAGTCTCTCTCTCTCTCACACACACACACACACACACAGAGGCAGACAGTCGGGGGGCGGAGCCGACTGCCGAACCGCATGGACGTGTGCTAGCTGAGCTCCTCAATCTTGGAAAGCCAATCCACTACCATCGGGCACTAAACCCTCAAAATGGGACACCCTAAACGCTCTATAGCTGGACAACACTCTGCTGGCAAGACCCCTGCGGGAAAAACTGGAGCTCTGACCAAATTTTTCAGTGACACGGCCGAACAAGCTCCCGACCTGGTAGGCCTCAACAAGACCCCGGACTCTCCTCCGACTTGCTCGGCTCCACTGATTCCAACAGGATCCCAAACCTCTTCACATTCAGCTGACCCAGATATCAGGGAGCTACTCAAAGCACTACCCTCTAAACAGGACCTGGCCCTCATGCTACGCGGATTAGAGGCCTCTTTCCAAACTAAACTAGATGCCATAGGGGCAGACTTCAAGCAGACGAAATGCAGGGTGTCCGCCTTAGAGGAAGACAGAGACAAGATGCAGACACAGATCAGAGCATAACAAGACACGGTGTCAGTGCAAAACAATCAGGTCTCTATCCTGCAGCGATCGTTGGACGACTTGGATAACAGAGCGCGGCGAAACAACCTAAGGGTGAAGGGCCTGCCAGAAACAGACAGAGAACATCTCCCCACTATACTGCAGGACCTCTTCAACCTTATACTGGAACGCCCCACGGACACACCAATAATCTTTGACAGGGCCCACAGAGCCTTACGCCCACGGAGCTCGCCATCTCAAATGCCAAGAGACGTGATCTGTAGATTACACTACTACGAATGCAAGAACAACATTATGGAAGCCCTCCGCCGTTCCCAACAACCCCTCCTGTACCATGAGGCCCCGATCACGATATACCCCAATCTGTCTTGGATGACCCTTCAAGTCCGCAGAGTACTGAAACCCATAACAGACCAGCTCCGGGCCCGGAACCTACGATACCGTTGGGGCTTCCCACTTTCGCTCACAGCCACACACAACGGGGCCTCACATACCATCTCATCAATCCATGACGTACCGGTGTTCCTAAGGGAACTGGGCCTACCCGAACTCCAGCTCCCAGATTGGTATGGCACTGTTTAGCCGCCTAACACACCCCGGCTGCCACAAAGGAATCACTGGAAACAAATGCCCAAGAAAATGAGAACAGACCGGACGGCAACGCCACTTGATGTGCCAACACACGCCTCAACTCGCTACTAGATCCTCGGACATTATAAAACCGACATCAAGCAATCACTGGACTGCCACGGACCTCCATCACCCCTTTTACTCCGACCTGACTGCCGAAGACATCATCCACAAAAGAGACATACCTATGCTGAACACGAAAGTCTACCAGAAATACCGCCACAGCCCGAACGGAAGCAAACAGAGACTCTTCAGACAATATGACGACCCTGGGCAAAAGGACCCCAAAGCAGCCGGTTCACGCAAGTAGTACTACTACCAGGGACATTGAATATATTCAAACACGACCCCTCACCCACCTCCCTCCCCTCCGCTTATTTCCCAAGCTAATTCACCATTTACACGCGGGATCGTGCTGATAAGTCAGGATATGGCCTGGGGGATGTAGTGGATAAGGCAATACTGTATACTACGCCCAATGTCCACTGCATCCCGCTTGGCGGTCAGAAGACCGCAATACCAACGTGTCCGTATTATAACAAGCATATGTGACTGCCTACCTGTCCTCCATCCCCCCCTCCCCCACCCAACCTACCTACCCCCTCCCCGGCCCGACGGGCCATACCCAGGCATGAGCCCCCTAGCTATACATTATACGGGCCCCCCCGAGATGCTGCCCCCAATATTGTCACAATGTACTATGGTTATGATACGAATCTACTATGTGATATGTTACGGGAAGGTACACCTTGATCTGGCGAGAAATGGGCCGATACGGGTTAAGGGTACCGACCTCCCACACTCTGCTCCCTGTGATAAAATATGCATAGGACTACCATTTTTTTCAAACCGTAATGTGATGTATGATGTTTCAACACTTTCAGAGACACACTCCTGGCTCTCCCACTCCCATTCTCCCCCATACCCCCCTCCCCTGTCCCCACGACCGATGTCACTGGCAATGACCATGTACAAACATTGTGCCCCAGACCCTAGGCACCGTGGCACGTACGACCCCAGACAAGGGCTCCCTGATAGCCCTACACAGATGGTTAGCAACACTACAGGGCCCGCTCCCAGAATAGACCGCTCGTCCCTCACCCTTGCCTCCCCCCCCTGTCCCCCCGCCCCCAATTCCTAGATACTCCTAAGCAAACACGCCCCCAACAGCACTCTAAAACAGACGGCACTGAAACCTACAGCACCCTCCCCCCGTCTCTCTGCACGTCTATAACTTTGACACCTTTGGGCGATGGAGCTCAAGGACATAACACCGTCCCACTTGCTCTTTATTAACGGACCCAGACAATCCGACTCGCAACCAAACCCATAAAGGGTTACAGTATTGCGCCATCTGTGGCGAACTAGATGAAATTAGAGCATAGTATTGAATGGACACACATTCCACTTCACCGAGCACACAGGCCACACCCACCCATGCTCATCCACCGACGATAAGCAGTTACACCACTGACATACTCCCCCACTCCCCGCCCCCCTTACTCATCTCCCACAGCCAAACGCCAGCGAACCCCCCCCACATACACCCAACGCACAGAACAACAAAACAACAGAACTGCAGAACATCACTAGCACTGCGCCACTAAACAAGGGGGCTCTCGCCAGAGATCGCCCCACAACCGTGGGTACAGAAGGACGGCAATGACAGACGACACACCACTTAACGGAACACCCCTGGTTCGAAAACTGCAGACACACGCGTATCCACACGAACCCGGCACCCTCTCCCCCCCCAAACCCCTACCAAAGGACCACCCAATGACTTATTACACACCGCACCAAGGGGCACACCTCTCACAACTTGACATGATCATATACTCTACCATTCCCCACCTGTCCGTGGCAAGTCCCCCCCAAAGACAATGCCCCACACCATCACAGACGAAATTAGACTTATTGGATTGGCTCCAAGTGACGAATGCACACAGACTCGCACACGCTCCACACCTATACGGATAACCGGACGATTCACATCCCTACTCGTCAACAACACGACGAGAGAGCAGATCAATCGGCTCCTAACACAGGTCCCAGAGACCTATCCACGATAAGCACTATGTAACCCAGTGGCCAGAAACAACCACTTCAGGTACGCCACCAAAGGACACCCCCGGCTGTCTATACTTCTTGCCGCGCCTACCCGCACGTGCACGGCAAAGACAGACAGCATTCCTCCTTGTAAATAGTTTTAAGTTTATAGATACCACCACCACCCTACCCAATCTGGGTCTAGCCCAGCACACTCCCCCATCTTCTTTACCCCCCATAAACGACATTTGTCACATCAACCCTGGATAGGCAGACTGAAACGGGGAAAATGCCACAGTCTCAGACTCTGACGGCTAATGTACGCATAGTTACACTCAATGTCAGAGGCCTAAACACCCCTGAAAATCGCTCCATGACACTTAACGAACTACAAACACTTAAGGCGGACATAGCCTTCCTGCAAGAAACACATTTCAAAAAAGGGGCAGCCCCCACCCTCAGAAACAAAAGATTCCCAACCGGTTACTTTAGCAACTTCAAGGCGAGAGGAGTAGCGATCCTGTTCTCGGCACAGGTGCCCTTTACATACTCCTCGCATAAATCAGACGACTCCGGGAGACTACTTATGGTCAAAGGCCAAATAGGCCAAAATACAGTCACACTAGTAAACACCTACTTACCAAACAGACAACAATGCAAAGTGTTCAAATCCCAACTCAAAGCCATAGAACAATTCACGGAGGGCATTCTAATCCTAGGCAGAGACCTTAACCTTTCCCTGGACTCACGAATGGACACAACGTCACGAACCACAGAATACCAAACCTCTGCTCGCACACGAATGGCCAAACTCCTAGATTCTGCACAACTATACGACTGTTGGCGCACCACACATCCAACGACCAAAGACTTCTCATTCTATTCATCCACCACGCACACATACTCTAGACTAGACATGCTCTTCCTCCCACACAGGTTCCTCCATTTAATGCAATCAACCATCTATGGTTCAATCACATGGTCAGACCACGCACCCCTGTCTCTAGCCATACACATACCCACCATCCCACAAAAGTCATTCCAATGGAAACTTAATGACCTTCTCCTCAACAACCAGGAAATAATCTCACAATTGGACGACTCTATAAAAAATTACTTTAACATCAACACTACTCCCTCCTCACCTCCGCCCATCACATGGGAGGCTCATAAATGCGTGCTACGAGGAGAGATAATAGCCCTGTCGGCAAGACACAAAAAGATCAGAGAGGCCAAAATCCGTACCTTTATGGAAGAAATAAGGACATTAGAAACCCTACATAAAAGGGATACACGCCTGAGCACCTACACAACCCTCACGGCCAAACGATCAGCATTACAGGACATACTAAATGCCAAAACTAAACGCTCACTCATGTTAACGGGGCACTCATATTATGCCCACGGAAGCAAATGTGGTCGTCTACTAGCAAACTCCCTCAAACAACAAAGACAGTCGACATTCATCTCCAAAATCAAAACCCCCTCAGGAGATATGTCACATAAACTTCCAGATATACTGACAGCCTTCCACGACTTTTACACTAAGCTCTACAACCTGAGGGACACCCCCCCACTCAAAGACATTAAACATTTCCTGACCAGTAGGATCCATCAGACTATACCCGCCAACGCCCTTCCTTCACTGGAAGAACCAATATCCCCCGACGAAGTTGCCCTAGCTATACGACACCTTAAACTGGGGAAAAGCCCAGGACCCGATGGCTTCACAGCCAAATACTACAAGACATTCGCAACCTCTCTATCCAAACCCTTCGCCCAGGCATTTAACTCCCTCGCCCACTCAACTGCCCTCCCCACGGCATCCCTGGAGGCACACATAGCCCTCATACCCAAACCCGGTAAGGATCCAACCAACTGCAGTAGCTATTGCCCAATCTCCTTAATAAATCTAGACGTGAAGTTATTCACGAAAATACTGGCCACTCACTTGAAACCACTATTGCAAACCTTGATACACCAAGACCAAGCGGGCTTCGTCCCCAACAGAGAAGCAAAACATAATACAACAAAAATCTTAAGTTTAATATACCTGGCAAAGCACCAACAGACTGAGAGCCTCCTACTCTCAATTGACGCGGAAAAGGCGTTCGATAGGGTGGATTGGTCCTTATTGACGGCCACCCTGCGTCAGTTGGGATTCGGACCCCGGTGGCTGGAGTGGATGGAGGCCGTATACTCTACTCCCACGGCCCGACTGAGAGTCAACGGACAGCTATCGGAACCAGTACACATTCGCAATGGCACGAGACAGGGCTGCCCTCTTTCCCCCCTTCTCTTTATCCTCGTACTGGAACCCTTCTTAAGTGGAATCAGGAACAACCCAGATATCAAGGGCAACCATATACAAAACACAGGGTACAAAATCTCAGCGTTCGCTGATGATTTGCTCTTCACCATACAAACACCAATCACCTCGCTACCCCCCCTCCTCGAAGAAATCAACCTGTACAATAAACTCTCCAATTTTCAAGTCAATTTCTCAAAAAGCGAAATACTACCACTCCACATTGCCCGCCCCCCCTCAAACACCTACCTGCAAGCCACATTCCCATTCAAATGGGCAGATAAATCCATTACGTACCTGGGAATCCGCCTCTCAGCAAACTTATCCTCCATATACGCCCTGAACTATGACCCACTGTACCATGCCATAGCAAAAGATTTACAAGCTTGGCATAAACCGCAATTCTCATGGCTCTGTAGAATTAATATTCTTAAAATGAACTCCCTTCCTAAGATACTCTACCTCTTCCAAACCCTACCCATAGCTATACCCAAGTCCTTCTTCAATAAGCTTAGGCAACTCTTCACCACCTTCATATGGGCGCACAAACAACCTAGACTCCCATATGAGGTTCTCACCAGACACAGATCATGCGGAGGACTGGGCCTCCCACACATGGAACGATACTACAAGGCAGTCACTCTTACCAGGATATACGACTGGACCGAACACCCATCGACACAACAATGAGTAGCCCTCGAAAACGCGGTAAGCCAAGTACCTCTCTTTACGCTCCCATGGCAGAGAACTACCCCCGCAAAATTACTTTCATACTGCGATGCCCACCCCACCATCTCACCCACACTTAGGACATGGACAAACATGCGAGAGGCTTGGAACATTTCCCCGCACCCATCCCCCCTCTATCCCATCACATACAACCCACTCTTCCCCCCAGGAATGCAACCAGGGACATACCAACGATACTATAACTTGCTGGACACCCCCTACCTGACACTAGGCTCAGTGGTAGAAAGGGACTCAATACGTACACTGACTAGTCTGATGAGCCCCGAGGTCCCACACACATTACAAGTGTTTCGCTACGCACAGCTGACTCACTTCCTAAGAGCCAACGCAACCCTGCTCAAGAGCCCCCGCACACTATCAGATTTCGAAACACAATGTCTGACTCGCAACGTCAAAACGAAACAACTATCGACCTTCTACAAAACCCTGCAGGCAGACCATGGCACCCACCTACCCCCCTTCACAGATACCTGGTCAACAGACCTTAACATACAGATCACAACGCCACAATGGCAGACTGCCCTCTCAAAAATCCACAAGGCATCCATATGCACTAAGATACAAGAAGGAGGTTACAAGAGAATATCCAGATGGCACTATTCCCCGTCCAAAATCCACAGCATCGTCCCAGGCACACCAGATATCTGCTGGAAATGCTCCCAACCACAGGCGTCCCTTGCTCACATCTGGTGGCACTGCCCGCTCACGCAAAAGTATTGGACTAACATAGTTAAAATGATCAATACGATAACGGGGTCCCAACTTCAGCATACCGCACACACTCTGCTCTTCCTGATCCTACCTAACTCAACCCCCAAGGTACAGAAAGCCCTTTTGACACATCTCCTGACTGCAGCCAACTTGCTCATCCCGGTAAAATGGAAAAATCCTGAACGCCCCACAATCAGGGAATGGGTAGCTAAAGTAGAATCAATCAAAACCATGGAAGAGATCCATGCCTCCATCACGCACAGGTACACACTTTTCAGGGACACATGGGACCCCTGGGTGAGATTCCTGGCAAGGGACACTGTCTGATCCCCGAAAATTCGCAACCTCTCGCACGGAGCTCCCACACCGAAAAGGCCCCCGGACACATAAGTAAGCAACGAGACCGAGAGCACACAATCACCCGTATTGATCGGGCTGAGCGGCTCACACTAACACACAGACTACGGGACAATCTCCAACACAGCGGCATACCACATATACCGACACGGGACCCATGCCACGATTGACCATAGCCGAGTTAGAAATGACGCATACGCAAACAGGCAGAAAGGGGTGGACAACTCAAAACACCATGCCACTTCATGACACAACACTCATTAACATTCAAAGCGAAAATCAAGAACACCCTCCCTGAGTCAACGACAGGGCCAAATTGAGGACAAGGTCCAGCCTTGATCTACACCATGATACGAGTCTCAATATGTTGTTTCATCTTCTAGAGCTATGTTGACAAATGTATGCTTCCTGCTAAACTCTACCTACTCAATATTGCATTTACCCTAAAATGTACCTACCTCAAAATGTATTATACTAACAAAATGTCCACAAAAAAAAAGAGGCAGACAGTCACACAGGCAGACAGTCAAACACACACACACAGAGGCAGACAGCCACACACACAGGTACTCACACACACACAGAAGCAGATAGCCACACACACAGGCGGTCACACACACACACACACACACAGTCACACATATACACACACACAGGCAGATAGTCATACACACACACAGACAGACAGCCACACACACACACACACACACACACACAGGCAGACAGCCACACACACAGGCAGACAGCCATACACACACACACACACACACACACACACACAGCCACACACACACAGGCAGACATTCACACACACACAGGTACTCACACACAGGCAAACATTTGCACATACTCACACACACACACACTCACTCACTCACAAACAGACAGTCATACATGGTTACCTCTGTCCTTTATGGTCTGGGAGGAGTGAAGGCAGTACAGCTCCTGGGGTCTGGTTGTTGGGGAAACAGGGACTCCTTCCGTTTAGCTCCGCCCCGCCATCATTTTTAGCTCCGTCCGTCCACCGCTGTCAACTTAGCTCTGCCCTTGCCATAAGGAAAGCCCCTCCCCCACCACAATGCTGGTTTTCTAATCCTGGGTGGAGAATAATGTAATCCTCCACCCGGGGAGCCGACCATGTGTGAGCTGTGTGGGCCGCAGGGTGCCCCCTGCTCCATGGCACCCTGTGCAGCCACACAGCTTGCACACCCCTAAGGCCGGCCCTGCCTCCAACCATGCCACATTCACCCTGTCACATTAACCCCCTAATCCTGTCACACTTACCTCCCCTCACCCTGTAACACTCCCTCTTCCAACTATATCACTCACACTCCCTCATTCTGCCACACTCACCCCTCAACCCTGTCTTATTTATTCCCTCGCCCTTTCACACTCACCCTGTCACAGTTACCCCTTTACTCATCCTGTCATAGTCACCTCTGAAACATAGAAACATAGAATGTGATGGCAGATAAGAACCATTCGGCCCATCTAGTCTGCCCAATTTTCTAAATACTTTCATTAGTCCCTAGCCTTATCTTATAGTTAGGATAGCCTTATGCCTATCCCACGCATGCTTAAACTCCTTTACTGTGTTAACCTCTACCACTTTAGCTGGAAGGCTATTCCATGCATCCACTACCCTCTCAGTAAAGTAATACTTCCTGATATTATTTTTAAACCTTTGTCCCTCTAATTTAAGACTATGTCCTCTTGTTGTGGTAGTTTTTCTTCTTTTAAATATAGTCTCCTCCTTAACTGTGTTGATTCCCTTTATATATTTAAATGTTTCTATCATATCCCCCCTGTCTTGTCTTTCCTCCAAGCTATACATGTTAAGATCCTTTAACCTTTCCTGGTAAGTTGTATCCCGCAATCCATGAACCAGTTTAGTAGCCCTTCTCTGAACCCTCTCTAAGGTATCAATATCCTTCTGAAGATACGGTCTCCAGTACTGTGTACAATACTCCAAGTGAGGTCTCACCAGTGTTCTGTACAATGGCATGAGCACTTCCCTCTTTCTACTGCTAATACCTCTCCCTATACAACCAAGCATTCTGCTAGCATTTCCTGCTGCTCTATTACATTGTCTGCCTACCTTTAAGTCATCAGAAATAATCACCCCTAAATCCCTTTCCTCAATTGTTGAGGTTAGGACTCTATCAAATATTCTGTACTCTGCCCTTGGGTTTTTACGTCCAAGATGCATTATCTTGCACTTATCCACATTAAATGTCAGTTGCCACAATTCTGACCATTTTTCTAGTTTACCTAAATCATTTGCTATTTGGCTTATCCCTCCAGGAACATCAACCCTGTTACATATCTTAGTATCATCAGCAAAAAGACATACCTTACCATCAAGACCTTCTGCAATATCACTAATAAAAATATTAAAGAGAATGGGTCCAAGTACAGATCCCTGAGGTACCCCACTGGTGACAAGTCCAAGCTTCGAATATATTCCATTAACTACAACCCTCTGTTGCCTGTCACTCAACCACTGCCTTACCCATTCAACAATATTGGAATCCAAACTTAAAGATTGCAGTTTATTGATAAGCCTTCTATGTACAACAGTGTCAAAAGCCTTACTGAAATCTAGGTAAGCAATGTCTACTGCACCACCCTGATCTATAATTTTAGTTACCCAATCAAAAAAATCAATAAGATTAGTTTGGCATGATCTCCCTGAAGTAAACCCATGTTGTCTCTGATCTTGAAATCCATGTGTTTTTAGATGTTCAACAATCCTATCCTTTAACATGGTTTCCATCACTTTCCCCACTACTGAAGTAAGGCTTACTGGCCTATAGTTGCCTGACTCCTCCCTATTACCTTTCTTGTAAATGGGCACAACATTCGCTAACTTCCAATCTTCTGGGACTACTCCTGTTAACAATGATTGGTTAAATAAATCTGTTAATGGTTTTGCTAGTACACCACTAAGCTCTTTTAATAGCTTTGGGTGTATTCCATCAGGTCCCATTGACTTATTTGTCTTTTCTGAAGACAATCATCATACACACAATGTCATAAAGCCTTGTCACAAACACAGTGTGCAAAGGCAACAGGCAGCCCTCCTATATACACTCTTCCATATACATTCTTTTTTTTTACTGTACTTTTCTAAATAAACTTATGTTTCTATCAAAAGTGTTTTAGTTTTTTTGCGGCCCAGGTAAACTTAAACCTTGTTTACGTGGCCCGTGTAAGCCTTTGAGTTTGACATGCTTGCTTTAACAGATAAAAAATGCAACATAAGCTAACACCAAAGATCTGCCAAAGTTGATCTTAAAAAGCCGCTACTATAGAGCGGTAGAGGCTGGCGAAGTTTACAAGGTGCTAGACTCTACTGTGGTGATTTGATCAGCCCCCTTAACCTCCTGTACTCAACTTTTAACCCAATGAGATGTTATGTCGTATTCAACATCATAAACCTGTAGATGTCCATGTTTGGGAAACAATACTTTAGAGACACCACAACACTCCCTGTTATTTTTACCTAAAAACTGTACTAGAAGACTGCACAATATGTAAGTCTAGGGCCACCATCAGAAATTTTTGGGCCCCTGACAAAGCACAAGGTCTGGGCCCCCCCCCCTCCCGGGCCCGCCCACATCCTACCTAGTCCGCTGACAGTGATGCAGGACTGAATGTGGTGTGTATAGTGGAAGTGAATTAGAATGTGTGTAATGGATGTAGTGTTTGTGTGTATTAGATACTGTTTGTGCAGTGAATGCAGAGTGTGTGTTTGTGTAGCGGATGCAGTGTGTATAGTGAACGCAGAGTGTGTTTGAGTAGTGGATGTAGTGTGTGTACAGTGATGTAGTGTGTGTTTATGTAGTGGATGTAGTGTTTGTATGTACTAGATGAAATGTGTTTAGTGGATGCAGTGTCTGTAGTGGATGTAGTGTGTGTATTAGACACTGTGTATAGTGAATGCAGAGTGTTTCAATTTGTGGTGGATGTAGTGTGTGTACTGTGAATACAGGATGTTCGTGTAGTGGATGCTGTGTGTACAGTTAATGCAGAGTGTATGTTAGTGTAGTGAATGCAGAGTGTGTGTCAGTATAGTGAATCCAGAGTGTGTGCATAGTTTAGTGAATGCAGAGTGTGTGTTAGTGTGTAGTGAATGCAGAGTGTGTCAGTGTAATGAATATAGTGTGTGTGTGTTAGTGCAGTGAATGCAGAGTGTGTGTAAATGTGTAGTGAATGCAGAGAGTGTGTTAGTGTGTAGTGGATGCAGAGTGTGTGTGTTAGTGTAGTGAATGCAGAGTGTGTTAATTTGTAGTGAATGCAGAGAGTGTGTTAGTGTGTAGTGGATGCAGAGTGTGTGTGTTAGTGTAGTGAATGCAGAGTGTGTTAATATGTAGTGAATGCAGAGAGTGTGTTAGTGCGTAGCGGATGCAGAGTGTGTGTTAGTGTAGCAAATACAGAGTGTGTGTTAGTGTAGTGAATGCAGAGTGTGTTAATGTGTAGCGAATGCAGAGTGTGTGTCAGTGTAGTGGATGCAGAGAGTGTGTTAGTGTGTAGCGGATGCAGAGTGTGTGTTAGTGTAGTGAATGCAGAGTGTTAGTGCGTAGTGAATGCAGAGAGTGTGTTAGTGCGTAGCGGATGCAGAGTGTGTGTTAGTGTAGCAGATGCAGAGTGTGTGTTAGTGTAGTGAATGCAGAGTGTGTTAATGTGTAGCGAATGCAGAGTGTGTGTCAGTGTAGTGGATGCAGTGAGCGTGTTAGTGTGTAGTGTATGCAGAGTGTATGTTGTATTAGTGTATGCAGTGTGTGTATTGTATTAGTGTATGCAGTGTGTGTGTTAGTGTATGCAGTGTGTGTTGTATTAGTGTATGCAGAGTGTGTGTTGTGTTAGTGTATGCAGTGTGTGTGCTGTGTTAGTGTATGCAGTGTGTGTTGTGTTAGTGTGTGTGTTGCGTCAGTGTATGCAGTGTGTGTGTTGTATTAGTGTATGCAGTGTGTGTTGTGTTAGTGTATGCAGAGTGTGTGTTGTGTTAGTGTATGCAGTGTTGTGTTGTGTGTAGTGTATGCAGAGTGTGTGTTGTGTCAGTGTATGCAGTGTGTGTGTTGTGTTAGTGTATGCAGAGTGTGTGTTGTGTTAGTGTATGCAGTGTGTGTGTTGTGTTAGTGTATGCAGAGTGTGTGTTGTGTGCAGTGTATGCAGTGTTAGTGTGTGTGTTGTGTTAGTGTATGCAGTGTGTGTTGTGTCAGTGTATGCAGTGTGTGTGTTGTGTTAGTGTATGCAGTGTGTTGTGTTAGTGTATGCAGTGTGTGTGTTGTATTAGTGTATGCAGTGTGTGTTGTGTTAGTGTATGCAGAGTGTGTTGTGTTAGTGTATGCAGAGTGTGTGTTGTGTTAGTGTATGCAGTGTGTGTGTTGTGTAGTGTGTGCAGTGTGTGTGTTGTGTTAGTGTATGCAGTGTGTTGTGTTAGTGTATGTGTGTGTTGTGTTAGTGTATGCAGTGTGTTGTGTTAGTGTATGCAGTGTTTGTTGTGTTAGTGAATGCAGAGTGTGTGTTCTGTTAGTGTATATTAAATTAATTAAATGTTATTCCCCCCTCCTTGTTTCTTGCCTGTGTCCAGGGAGGGGGGAGATTGCATCCCTGGTGGTCTGGTGGCATGGGGGGCCCCAGCTCCCTGTTACCGCAGAGTGAGCCCAGGCAGCAAACAGCTTCTACTCTTCTCTTGTCCTCTCTTCTAATAACTCTTGCGAGACCCGCGGAGCATTGCCATGGTAACCGGGTCTCGCGAGAGTTATTACAAGAGAGTAGAAGCTGTGTGCTGGGCCCCCTCTGCGGTAACAGGGAGACAGGGGCCCGCTGCTGCACACATAGATAGCGATATTCGCTATCTATGTGTGCAGAGAAAGAAAGTGGGGCCCGGGACTGCCAGAGCAGTCCGGGCACCCCAGGACCGCTGGGCCCATGACAACCATCATGGTTGTCACCCCTGATGGCGGCCCTGTATAAGTCTATTATTTAGGAAAACCAGGATCTGATGCAAAACCAATTGGTGACATCAGGAGTCCTGTTAGTATGTCTTAGTGGTGAATACCCAGAAAATGGGACAATTTTTTCTGTAAACAGGACCCAAAACTTTGACAGGTCATCTCTTGCTTATCTTCTCGTCAGCATCTCCACCTATCATAAAGGGAGAAGAAATTTGTGGAACTAATCGTTACAGACATAATTTGCTTTTTAAAAAAACAAACAAACAAAAAAAATGGCAAAACGCATTTATGCCATGGATGGGCTTCCTCAGGGAGCACAGAAAATAAGTATAATAATACGGAATTTAAAAAAATTGTTTATTTTTTTAATCCTGTATTATTGTATATGTTTTACTGTGGTCCCTGAGGAAGCCCATGCAGGGGTAATTGGAAATTGGCAATGTATTGTCAGGGGTAGTGGAGCACCCAACAGCACAGTACTTTGAAAAGTTAGTAAACACTTCAAGCAACAGAACACTATAGTGGTTATGGTGCCAGAGTGCCCTGGAGCCCCCATTTAAGAGACCTGACACAGTAATGCCTGCCACCGGATGATCCGGCACTGAGCTAAGCCTGGCAGTGCAGGGAGGCGCTCACTGGCTGAGAATGCTCAACTGACGCTATCAGCCAATGAGGCGGCTCTACCCTGCAGGGCTTAGCTTAGTGGAGAAAACGGATGGTCCTTGCAGGTGGCAGTAGGCATCCATCAGACACCAGGTACGTTGTCAAATCATTCATTTAAGAGTTTGACTGCTTACCGGTATATTGGGCACACCAGACACCATAACCACTACAGCAGACTGTAGGGGCTATGATGATTAGAGTGTTCTTTTAAGCACACTTAGTGCCATAGAGACTGTGTACTTACATATAGAAACTGGTAGAATCATTCCAAATGCAATCCACCGTGAAGTAAATATATTAATTTGTTTTTATTTGACTCTGCTAATGGTGATAAGTTTATTTGATTTAATTTCTTAATTTGTTTCCCTTTGGCAAGTCTTATATAAGACGTGTTCATTTTTCTCTACTTTGCACCTAAAAATGCAGATGTTTTGTAATCAGAACCTTGGTATTCATCTCTGATATGAAGAGGCTCACATAACAAAGATAACAGGAGACAGTAATACAGAATCGAGAATCCTGCTGGTGCTCTGTGTGTGTTCTGGCACTGCTCACCAAGAGCTCCTCAAGCCCATAGTACAGATGTGGGAGATTAAAGGACATGCATCAAAGACTTCCTGCAGCAATTCTGGGACAGCACACATCATCAGGCAAACAGATCTCAGATATATGTGGTGAGTTGACTTTGCAATATTTAAAAAAAAAAAAAAAAAAATTGGATACCAAAACAAACTTTTTTTTTTCTTTTTTAAATAAATGTGAATATAAGTGATTTCTAAAAGTCTAGTACTATGTGTAGCATTTCCATACGGACATGGTTTATTAGAGGCAAATGTAAAGTGAGAATTCAAAATGGATTTAAAATTTAGGGTCAAAATAGCCAAACTGCAAACATTCTCAGCTATGCTTTCAGTTCATCTATACTGGCATTAAAGGGACACAATAGTCACCAAAACAACTTTAATTTAATGAAGCAGTTTTTGTGTATAGATCAGTTTCACTGCTCAAGTCTGCTACATAGGAGTTAAATCACTGTTGTTTCTGTTTATACAACCCTAGTCACACCTTCCCTGTATGTGACTGACACAGCCTGCAGGAAAACAATATTGGTTTCATTTTTAATGATGCAACTTACTTTAAAAGTTTTTATCTCCTGCTCTTTAAATTGACCTTTAATTGCATCCAGAAGGCACTTGCAGGGTCTAGCAAGCTATCAACAGAGTGAGAGATAAGAAATTCTAAATTTAACAGAATTTACAAAAAAGGAAATGTAAAGATTAGACGGCTCTTTACAGGATGTGTTTAGGAAGCCTGTGCAAGTCACATGCAGGGAGGTGTGACTAGGGCTGTATAAACAAAGTACCGTATTTTTCGCTCCATAAGACGCACTTTTTTTCCCCTCAAAAGTGAGGGGAAATGTCTGTGCGTCTTATGGAGCGAATGTAAAGCTTTACTTACCTGTCTTGGAGCGTGGGCCGGCTTCACAGCGCGCTCCGCGGTCCAGGAACTTCTATTTCAGGTTCCGGTTTCCGGCGGGACTGAAAGTGCACACTCAGTGTGCACACTTCCTTTCAGTCCCGCCGGAAACCGGAACCTGAAATAGAAGTTCCTGGACCGCGGAGCGCGCTGTGAAGCCGGCCCACGCTCCAAGACAGGTAAGTAATTATGGGACAAGGGGAGGGGGAGACACTATGGGACAAGGGGAGGGGGACACTATGGGAGAAAGGGAGGGGAGGAGACTATGGGACAAGGGGAGGGAGGAGACACTATGGGACAAGGGGAGGGGGGGAGACACTATGGGACAAGGGGAGGGGGACACTATGGGAGAAAGGGAGGGGAGACACTATGGGAGAAGGGGAGGGGGGACACTATGGGAGAAAGGGAGGGGAGACACTATGGGACAAGGGGAGGGGGGGACACTATGGGACAAGGGGAGGGGGGACACTATGGGACAAGGGGAGGGGGAGACACTATGGGACAAGGGCAGGGGGGGACACTATGGGAGGGAAAGTGCACTATGGGACAATGGGAGGGGGGACACTATGGGATCAGAACACTAATGGACAAGGGGAGGAGGGGTTAAAGAACACTATGGGACAAGGGGAGGAGGGGTTAAAGAACACTATGGGACAGAGGAAAGGGGGGTTAAAGATCATTATGGGACAGGGGAGAAAAAAAAATATTCTGAACAAACTGTCCCATAGTAAGAAACACTATGGAACAGTTTGCTCAGAATATTTTTTTCTTCTGGGTTTCCTCCTCTAAAAACTAGGTGCGTCTTATGGTGAGGTGCGTCTTATGGAGCGAAAAATACGGTAGTTGAACTCTTAATGGCAGAGAATTGAGCAGTGAGACTGCAGGGGCATGATCTATACACCAAAACTGCTTCATTAAGCTAAAGTTGTTGTGGCGACTTGGCTTGCAAATTACTTGGCTTGCAATTAGGTTTTAGAGGTAAAGGATGTTTTTGCCAATGATTTACGGCAGGTTGTGTACACACTGTCATTCTTTGAAGTTCTGTCTGTGTATAATATTTAGACTGATCGGCTGATGCGTATTAGGGAATTTAACTTGTGGCTTGGTGAATGGTGTCGGGAGGAAGGATTTCATCTTTCTCAAAATAGAACAAATGTTCTCAGTGAGCAGTTCTGACTTTTGCCAGGAATTATTTAAAGTAGGAGGAGGGGACGGCAAAAGGGTGATAAAACATCATTACAATTGCCCCTCAAAACAAGGACAAAGTGCCTGTAGTAAGTGTGTTAAACAATTATAAGCTTAGAGTCATGTCTACAAATGCTTGTAGTTTAGGGAATAAGATCCTTGAATTCGTGGCAATAAAGGCAACTGATAATGTAGATTTAATGGCTGTTACTGAGACATGGTATAATGAGAAAAATGACTGTGACATACCAATAACCAGGGCCGTTGTTCTATCAAATTACCCTACCTTGTGAAAATCCCCTACCCTCGCCACTTCCGGTGAGGGGAATCAGCTGGATCCTGTGCTGCACATGCATGTTAGCACTCCTGCTACTCCTCCACAGCCAGGTCCTGGAAGGTAAGTAAAGCTAGTTTTACACTTTCATTATATTTAGTGCATTCACTAAGCTTAGGCACATGGGACATTTAGGGTTAAGTGAGGGTTCAAATTAGGGTTAGGTAAGTTATTTTAACCACTCTCACACTCTATTCTTACCCTAACCCTTGGGGTAAGGGTTAAAATAAAGTGTGAAAATTCACTATTTATAGATATTCCCCTAGTGTGAAATATCACTAAATACACTGCTCAAAAAAATAAAGGGAACACAAAAATACGCTAACACTGCACACAAATACACCACTGCATGTGTATCTGTGTTCCTGTGTGTATCTCAGTGTTTGTGTAAGTGTGCATCTGTGTGGCAATGCATACATCCCAGCATTCCTACGCCGACAATGCACACAAAAACAGCCCTGCATGTGCACCCGTGTGTCTATGTGTATCTTAGTGTGTCTATATATCTGTGTCAGTGTGTGTAAGTGTGTATCTCTGTGTGTGGATGTGCCAGTGCTTTTATCTATGTGTGTATGTATGTGTGTGTGTGTATACGACAGTCTGTGCATGTGTCCAGATGTGTGCATATATCAGTGTGCTAATGTGTATGGATATCTGTGAATGTATGTCAAAAATCCCAGCAATCAAACACAACATGCAAACACACCCCCGCAAACACAAACATTACATACAAACACACCCCGGAATTTAAACTCAAAAAGTATATAGAAACACACCCCTTTACTCTAACACCAATACTACACCCTAAATGCACACACATACTCTATACAACAACATGCTCACATTCAAATGTACAAACACTGCTCACAAATACAGCCCTGCAAGAATGGTCAAATAATAGAATTGTGGGAATTGTACAACAGATGAGGATCTATCTTTTCTTTATTCTTGTGCTAGAGGGGATGCCCAAAAAATGCCTTGCACCAGGCCTTCTCTACATTAATTTTGCCACTGTGTTGGAGTGAAGGGCATGTATGCATGCCAGGAGGTGGAAGTGTGTGTGTGTGTGTGTGTGTGTGTGTGCGGGGGGGGGGTGGGGGGGGACAGAACCCAGGGGGCCCAAGTAAATGCTTGCACAGGGTCCAATCAATGTTAAAGACAGCCCTGCCAATAACAGGATACTTTTTATATAGAAAATACAGAGAAGTCAAGAAAATAGGAGGGGTGGCCCTCTATGTGAAGGATAGCATACAATCTAACCTAATAAAAGTTAGTGGGTTGAAAAGAGTCAGTTTGGGTTACGTTAGAATTTGGTAATCACACAGTAACTTGTGTGGGTGTGATTTATAGGCCCCCAGGACAAATAGAAGAATTAGATAATCTATTAGCTGAGGATATAGCTAAAATGACAATGAAGGGGTAAGTTATCATCATGGGTGACTTTAATCTTCCTCATGTGAACTGGAAAACCAAAATAGAAGGAATTCTGGGCACACCTGGAATATGCATTTTTAAAGAATGGTGCTGCCGTAGTGACCAAAATTCATACATAACACAGATTAAGGAGCAGCACACACATAAAAATTAATTTTTCAATCTTCGAAGGCTACTTAAAATCACCTATCTCAGCAAACAAATATCGGGATTCAGTTCCACCATATGGCCATGTTGTGATAAGCCCAACATTACTTCAAAATACCCCAATATTGATGGCTCCTACACTAAATCCAAACGTGGGACACAATTTAAATAGTGCTAGTACTAAATCAGCTAAAGTGTGTTTTTATTAAGAACATTGTGAGTATATACAATGTAAAATAATGTGGAAAAAAAACAATTAAAAACAGGTAAACTAGAAAAATGGTCAGAGCTGTGGCAACTGACATTTAATGTGGATAAGTGCAAGATAATGCATCTTGGACGTAAAAACCCAAGGGCAGAGTACAGAATATTTGATAGAGTCCTAACCTCAACATCTGGGGAAAGGGAATTAGGGGTAATTATTTCTGATGACTTAAAGGTAGGCAGATAATGTAATAGAGCACTGTACAGAACACTGGTGAGACCTCACTTGGAGTATTGTACGCAGTACTGGAGACCGTATCTTTAGAAGGATATTGATACTTTGGGGCAGTGGCGTACACACCATCCATGGGGCCCCAGTGCAAAACTGATTCATGCCCCCCCCCTCTTCTCCATCCCCTCTGACAGACACACACACACATACAGAGACACATACATACATAGAGACACACATAGACACATACAGACAGACAGATACATACATACAAACAGACATACACACACACACAGACACATACATACAGACTGACACAGACAAGACACATATACATACAAAGACACATACATACAAACACACACATACATATACAAAATGTTTAAGTCACCCTCCTGTTTTCTACCTTTTAGGTGCAGGAGGGTGACTTTACCTGGGGTCCAGTGGTGGCTCAGATCGATGGGAACCAGAGTTCCTACTCTGACTCCCTCCTCTGCTTCCTCCCGTGTGGGCTCTGTGTGATTGCTGGGAGGAGTGATGGGCAGTCACTTCCTCCCAGCATGTGATGTTATCACAGGGGGCCCGGTCGCGCTGTTAAAGCGCCGCAGCGCTGACCAGGCCCCCTGAAAATCCATACCCATCGGGTGGCCCTAACAGCGCGGGCCACCTGATGGACCCCTTTAACGACGGCCCCAGCGGTGTGACGCACGGGCCGAGCCCAAAACATGGTAGGGGGCACCCGGTCAAAGGGGTTAGCAGGGCGGCCGAGCCCCCTGGAGTGACGTGGCCGATCGCAGCTGCGACCCCTATATGTACGCCACTGCTTTAGAGAGAGTTCAGAGAAGGGCTACTAAACTGGTTCATGGATTGCAGGATAAAACTTACAAGGGAAGGTTAAAGGAACTTAACATGTATAGCTTGGGCAAAAGACTAGACAGGGGGGATATGATAGAAACATTTAAATACATAAAGGGAATCAACACAGTAAAGGAGTAGACTATATTTAAAAGAAGAAAAACTACCACAACAAGAGGACATAGTCTTAAATTAGACACCAGAATAGGTTAAAATTAATATCAGAAAATATTACTTTACTGTGTGGATGCATGGAATAGCCTTCTAGTTGAAGTGGTAGAGGTTAACACAGTAAAGGAGTTTAAGCATGCGTGGGATAGGCATAAGGCTATCCTAACTATAAGATAAGGCCAGGGACCAATGTAAGTATTTAGAAAATTGGGCAGACTAAATGGGCCAAATGGTTCTTATCTGCCGTCACATTCTATGTTTCTAAGTGTGTGTGTGTGTCACTCAGTTCGAATCAGCTGGAGAGAGCTAATGTGAAAGGTTATATATTCTTCCATTTTCCCAGCTGATTGCCAGATGTTCAGCCTGCATTTCTTATTTAAAAAATGATGATTGAACATGTAGATAGGAATATTATCTCTCTCTTGGGCAATGGAGCCTCTATGTGGAGTACAGAACGCTTGAGGAGTGTGGATTTGCTATTCCAGTAAGGACACATTCACTTCCCACATCTCCTGTGTTGCTTGAAGTAAGCCAAGATTGTTGGGCTTCCTGTATCCACCAAACTATAATATTTGCTTTTCCATCAGTTATTATAAGCAAGCCATTTAAATACTAATAATATCAGCATGAATTTAGTAAGTTGCAAGCTGTTTCCTCGTAAAACTGATCCTGCCTCATGGAAGGGCAGCTTCTCAATGTTCCCACATTATATTTCATTATTTTACTAAATATATATTCAGAAAGGCAAAGCAGTGTGTTTTGATGCAATAAAGTGATGAGAGGATGATTAACAGCTTGACAGGGGTTGAAGTTGTAGTTTAAGGCCTGCTAGGATTATCGAGTTAAGGACTAGAGTGAAGTTACATGTAAAGGAACACTACAGTGTGAAGAATACAACCCCCTTCCCCTCCCCACACACACACTGTGCAGCCCAGGACACAGGGGCTGTAGAGGGGGGAGGACACGGGCTGTAGAGGGGGGGACACAGGGCTGTAGAAGGGGGCAGAGGGGCTGTAGAGGGGGGAACACAGGGGCTGTAGAGGGGGAACACAGGGGCTGAAAGGGCTGAGAGAGGGCATGGGCTGTAGAGTGGGAACATGGGCTGTAGAGTGGGGGGTATGGGCTCTAGAGTCGGGGGTATGGGCTGTGGTGAGGTACACAGGGGCTATAGATGGGGTGGGTAGGGGCACAGGGACAATAGAAGGGATGGGCAGGAGCTGTAGAAGGGAGGGCACAGGGACAATAGAAGGGATGGGCAGGAGCTGTAGAAGGGAGGGCACAGGGGCTACAGAAGGGGTGGGCAGGGGCTGTAAAAGGGGCACAGGGGCATATAAAAAGGGGAACAGAGGCTGTAGAGGGGGCAGGGGCTAAAGAAGGGGTGGGCCGGGGCTATAGAAAGGGAAACATGGGCTTGAGAGGGGACATAGGGACTATAGAAGTGGTGGGCAGGGGCTGTAAAAAAAATCCCCCAACCACTGAATCTTACCTGAGCCTGGAGCAGAAGCCTGCAGCCAGCACAGAGCAGCCATGGGAGTCAGCTGGCCTCTCCTGATGATGTCAGAAGGAGGATGCGTGACCAGGGCCAGATTAACCCCTTAAAGGACCACTCTAGGCACCCTGACCACTTCAGCTTAATGAAGTGGTCTGGGTGCCAGGTCCTTCTAGGGTTAACCCATTTTTTTATAAACATAGCAGTTTCAGAGAAACTGCTATGTTTATGAATGGGTTAAGCCTTCCCCCTAATCCTCTAGTGGCTGTCTCATTGACAGCCACTAGAGGCGCTTGCGTGCTTCTCACTGTGATTTTCACAGTGAGAGCACGCCAGCGTCCATAGGAAAGCATTGTAAATGCTTTCCTATGCGACCGGCTGAATGCGCGCGCAGCTCTTGCCGCGCGTGCGCATTCAGCCGACGGGGCGGATCGGAGGAGGAGAGGAGGCAGAGAGCTCCCCGCCCAGCGCTGGAAAAAGGTAAATTTTTACCCCTTTCCCCCTTCCAGAGCCGGGCGGGAGGGGGACCCTGAGGGTGGGGGCACCCTCAGGGCACTATAGTGCCAGGAACACAAGTATGTTTTCCTGGCACTATAGTGGTCCTTTAAGGACACATGACGTGTGACATGATTCCGTTTTATTCCAGAAATTTGGTCCTTAAGGGATTAAGAGCCCAGTGGGCTTGGTGCTGACAATTATGATGGGCCTAATTACAGAACCTTATCAACCAAAAACACTAAAACAGTCATACCTCTCAAGCATCATGTATCTGATGGAGATGGTGTTGGAGGAAACTCAAAGGATGCAGCTATAAGAAAACACATACGCTATGCCATGGGTTGTCAACCTGGTCCTTACCGCCCACTTCTGGGCGTTTCAGAATTCCAGGTGGGCGGTAGGGATTTCCTTGTTTTGAGAGACTGAGCAGGTGCGAGCCGGCGGTACCCCTGCGACCATTTGCAGCCGTCCAAGGGGTCCATCGGGTGGCCCATGCTGTCAGGGCCACCCGATGGATGTGGATTATAAGGGCGCCCGGTCAGCACTGGGCGCTTTAACATCACAGAGCTGGGAGGAAGTGACTGCATGTCACTCCTCCCAGCTAACACACAGACCGCGTGGGAGGAAGACCAGGGAGTCAGAGTAGGAACTCTGACTCCCATCCACCTGAGCCACCACTGGACCCCAGGGAATGTCACCCTCCTGCACCTAAAAGGTAGGAAACAGGAGGGTGACTAAAATATTTTGTGTGTATGTGTCTTTGTATGTATGTCTTGTGTGTGTCTTTGTATGTCGTGTGTGTGTGTGTGTGTCTGTCTGTGTGTGTATATGTCTTTGTATGTATGTCTTGTGTGTGTGTGTGTGTGTCTGTCTGTATATATGTGTGTATGTATGTGTGTCTTGTCTTTGTATGTTTGTGTTGTGTGTGTATGTCTTTGTCTTATGTATGTGTCTTTGTATGTGTGTCTTGTGTCTGTCTGTGTGTATGTGTCTATGTATGTCTTGTGTGTGTCTTTGTATGTGTGTGTGTGTCTGTATGTATGTGTGCCTGTCTGTTTGTATGTATGTGTCTTGTGTGTGTGTCTGCATGTGTGCCTGTCTGTTTGTATGTGTGCCTGTATGTGTCTTTGTATGCGTGTCTTGTGTGTGTGTCTGTATGTGTGCCTGTCTGTTTGTATGTATGTGTCTTTGTATGTGTGTCTTGTGTGTGTGTCTGTATATATGTATCTGTGCCTGTCTGTTATAGTGGGCTATAGTACGTGGGCTACCTAGCTCAGCTTTCCTACTGGGCATTGCTATAAGGAAGGTTAAAATATAGAAAAAAGGGAAAAAACGTGGGGAGGGGAATTGAGGAGGGAGAGGAGATGAGCTGACGCACAGATGAGAAATCATATTATGCGCAAACAGAATATCACCAAAAGAGGAGACCTTTGTTTGTTCCTTATGAAAATCGAACCAGATAGCAAATATTTAGTCTCGCAGCATCAACCTAAAGGATCTCATTAATCACTAGTAAAGGTCATTTCAATTTACTTTATTGTTTTCTCATTAAACTTTATAAAGTTAAAAACATTATAAACATGCATTAAGTAGAAATAAAAAGATAAATGTCTGTACATTTATTTTTCTTTTAAAAAACACCCTCCTTTCTAAAAAAATATTCCGCACTTGCGTGAAAACTGGTGGGCGGTAAGGAAATTTTTCCATCAAGAAAGATGCTTTAGTGGGCGGTAGGTAGAAAAAGGTTGACTACCACTGCTCTATGCTAATCTCTCTCTAAGTTATGCTTTCATCTTTCAAGTAAATCCATACCCCCTAACAGCAGTGTCCAGTGAAGCAGGAAGTCAATGGGCTAGGGGTGGTGGGCCACTGACGCAAATCACATGACCAGAAATGCGAAAATGGGTGAATATGCCCCAAAAAGGAGGCTGTCTGTCCAAAGATTTGGAAGGCCAGCCTGGCATCAGTGTCCCTATGTACGTCAGTGTCCCCATGTTGCCCTAGTCTCCCAGTGTCTGTGTCCTTATTTCTCCCAATGTCCCCATGTCTCAGTGTGTCCCGTGTCACTAGGATACTAGGGGACACTGAGAGACATGGAGAAGCAGTGAGACATGGGGACACTGAGACACTTGGGGGCACTGGGAGACATGGGGGCACTTGTGGATACAGACATGGGGACACATAGAGACACAGGGAGACATGGGGACACTCGGAGAAATGGGGACACAGACACTGGGATACATGGGGACACTGAGACACTAGGGACACAGAGACATGGGAACACAGACACTGGGAGACTAGGGGACACAGGGAGCCATGGGGACACTGAGACACTGGGAGACATGTGGGCACTTGTGGACATAGACCTGGGAGACATGGAGACACAGACATTTGGGGACACTGGGAGCCATGGGGACACTGAGAGACATTGGGACACAGACACTGGGAGACTAGGGGACACTGGGAGCCATGGGGACACAGACACTAGGGACACTGGCTGGGAGACATGGGGACACGGGGAGACATGGAGACACTGTGTCCCTAGTGTCTCCATGTCTCAATGTGTCTCCCAATGTTCCTATGTCTCACAGTGTCCCCAAGTGTCTCAGTGTCCTCTAGTTTTTCAGTGTCCCCTAGTGTTTCAGTGTCCCCATGTCTCCCTGCTGCCTTTCCCCTCATTCTTCACTTCCCTGAGCTGAAGGCTGTCTCTGCAGGCTGGGAGCTGCTGTTTGAACTCTCTGTGCTGTGTAGCTGCTCCCCCACGGATCATTTAGTAGAGAGAGGCAGGGAGGGATATGCTGTAACTTCCTATCCCTGCCTCTCTCCACATACAGTGACCCCTACTGGCTGGTGCTGGTCTTGCAGAGTAATCACCATTTATACTGAGAAAAATATCTGCATTTGTATTGCCGGTATTACTGAAATTTCAGCACCGACCAGGCAGCCTCAAATACAGTATGGGCCTTAAAATACCAGTCAGGGCCTATCACCGGAGCCGCATGGACGTGCTCTGCTAGAGCTCCAGGGAGCCGCGCTATATAGGGGGAAAATAAACGGGCTACAGACTTACCCTCGGCACTGAACAAGTGGGGACCGGCGCAATGTCCCATAGATCCGCCAAAAGACCGGCGAAAGCCGACAAAACAATGTTCTTTATGGCGAAAGCTGCACACGGAAAGCAAAGCCGCGAGGAAATCCAAGATGGCGGCGGCCACGGATCCAGGGAGGTCTCTCCATCTCCTCCCTCCTCACCCACCTCACTACTAGAGGATAGCCCCCTCACGCTGGCCACAATGAAGTCCTTTATGGCAGACTTCACAATGCAGATACAAGGCACCATTGAGGGGCAGCTCAAAACACTGGTAGGCGAGTTTAAAAGAGACATACAGGACCTGGGCCTACGCACATCCCATATAGAGAATGCAATCATGCAAACATGCCTCCGCGCACAACAGCATGGCTGACCAGCTACACCAGATGCAACAGCTTATCCAAGAACAAAACATGAAACTTGCTGACCTGGAGAATAGATCCAGGAGAAATAATCTGCGCATCAGAGGTATTCCTGAATCAATTACAAATGAAGCCCTGCACAATTACCTCCAGGCCTTTTTCCTGGAACTGATCCCAGAGGTTCATCCAGATCAGGTAGTTCTAGATAGAACACACAGACTCAGGAGACCTCAGCACCTTCCTACTTCAACGGCCAGAGATGTAATCACCAGAGTGCATTTCTTCCATGTCAAGGAGAAGATTGTCAAAGCAGCTAGAAAAGATAACCTACCCTCCCAATATGGAAACCTGAAGATTTTTGCGGACCTGTCAGCGCACACACTCCAGTTTTGCAAATCACTCGCACCTATCACCACCGCACTGAGAGCGCAGGAGGTTCCGTACCGGTGGGGCTTCCCAGCGAAACTTATCGTCCACCACGACAACTCCAACCACCCTATCACGTCAGTGGAAGAAGGCTTGAAAAAGCTGGACGACTGGGGGCTCCCCAAGCCGGATGTACCGGTGCAACCTGCTAAAAAAATACCAAGACTGTCGGTGGACTGGTCCAGAGCCTAACGTGAAGGCTGAGTATACGCTGCATGATTGCTGAACCACTGTCTTATTAACCACTCTAACTTTAATGTTGTGTCCCTGCTCATTTGCTATCCTGAGATAGGCTTGTATAATGCTTATTGTTGTGTGCATCACCTACTGTACATGTTAACCACAGCAACTTTTAGTTGACGGCTAGAATAGGCGCTGCCCAATAGCAGTCACACTTCAAGGCACCGCACCTGCTCCTGTTAACAGAGCACTGACAGAGCAGAGCACTGACACAAGGTGGTTAAGCGTCCTGCAGCGAGGTCTCTTATATCCCAGTACTCACGTGCCATTTTCACTCCATGGTCCCCTACGCGTGACTCCCTACCCCCCCCCCTCCTAGATACGGTCGTTACCACACCAGACTGACCTATAGCCACGTCACCCGCTACTTGTGCCCAGTAGCACTAGGCACAATATAGCTCAAGAGGTTTGAGCTCTTTGTAACTTGTTCTAAATGTTCCCCTCTGTTTTTTCCTACCCCACCCCCCCCCAGCCAAGTTGGATTTCGATCAACTGCACCATCACAACGCTTATTAATCTGTTATGCGATACTGTGTACCGCACGCTGTACAACACACGTCACATGTGCGCTCTCACTATGGGAGCCATGAGCCACCACCCACTCAAACGCTAATACTCTATCATGAAAATAGTCTCCTATAACGTAAAGGGGCTTAATTCCCCAAATAAAAGAAGCCTATTATTTCAGACGCTCCAACACCAACATATAGATATAGCGTGTATCCAGGAAACCCATTTTAAGTCCTCCATGGAACCAAAGTTATTCGCTAAACACTACCCTACTCAATTCCATGCCCGGTCGGCCAACAAGACGAAAGGGGTGTCAATTCTCATCAGCAGAGACATAGCTCTGGAGGTCCAGAGCCAATACATTGACCCACAGGGGAGATTTATTATATTAGTGGGCCTTTTTAATACCACACAATACACACTGGTTACAGCCTACTTTCCCAACTCCGACTCGACAAATTTCTTAAACAAACTTCTCCAAATTGTGGAGGACCACCGACAGGGAGGCCTAATTCTGTGCGGGGATTTTAACTTCATCCAGTCACCACAACTGGACACATCAGCTACGCCATCCCGTAATAGGGGTAGACGCCTATCCAACACATGCAAAAGCCTCACCACCCTGATCTCAAAACACGGCCTGTACGATGGCTGGAGGGTCACACACCCCACGGAGAGGGACTACACGTTCCACTCCGCGGTGCATAATACCATTCCCGCATCGACGCATTCCTAGTAGATAGCAGGTCTCTGGCCCAAATGGCGGAATGTAAAATAGGCTCATTTGCTTGGTCGGATCACAGCCCAATTTATCTCACATTACACGACGCGTTCCAATTCAAGGGGTGAGGGAACTGGAAACTCAATGAGTCGCTACTCTCTGACAACTCCTTTGCTACACTAATAAACGACGAACTGGGCCACTTCTTCCGTCTGAATGGCGGGGGAGAGGTATCAGAAACCTCGGTTTGGCTAGCACATAAAGCGGTCGTCCGAGGCCTATTCATTAAGAGAGCCACACATTTAAAAAGGCAGAGACAGGGAGAACTCCTCCGATGTCACGAACAAATAGCAGCACTGACGGCTAGAAATAAAACCAACCCCACTAAGGTACTTGCTGCGGAACTCCAGCAGGCCTACCGTAAACTACATGCACTGAACGCAACGAAAACTGAGTACTTATTAAACAGACTGAGAGCGACTACCTATCACTCAGGTGGGAAAGCCAACAAGTACCTGGCAGCAAGACTGCGAGACAAACTGGCAACTAATAAAATAGCGCACATACTAGGGGTAGATGGGACAAAAAAACTAGGGCCCCAAGAGATTGGCGATACGTTCGCCAAATTCTATTCCAAACTGTATAACTTGAAGGACGACCCCGATACGCACACCCCTACGGTAGTTGAAGTAAAAACATTTCTCGACCGCATCAAACTGCCCCAACTATCGAGTAGCCAAATCGAAACCCTGACATGCCCCCTCACGGTGACGGAGATATTAGACACTATCAAGGAGTTGCCCAATGGCAAGTCCCCCGGAGAGGATGGGCTCTCAAACCTCTACTACAAAAAATATGCCCTGACATTGGCACCACACCTGCTGGAAACCTTCCACCAGGCGATGGAGAGAGGAGCATTGCCGGCAGAAATGCTGCGGGCCACTATAGTGACTCTACCGAAACCCGGTAAACCGACTGACCATTGTAAAAACTTCCGCCCCATCTCCCTGCTCAACACAGACGCTAAACTGTATGCAAAAATCCTGGCAAACCGGTTTGCCCCCTTGCTACCCTCCCTCATCAATGATGATCAAACAGGCTTCGTAAAAGGAAGGCAGGGCATGGATAACACCCGGAAATTGTCGGTGGTCCTCCAGCAGCTCAGGGGGGCCAGAGGGGGTGGTCTCCTGCTAGCGCTAGATGCCGAAAAGGCGTTTGATCGCCTTGGCTGGCCCTTCCTTCAGGGGGTGTTGGAGGCATATGGGGTCCCGCTTCAGATTTGTCGACAAATATTCGCGCTCTATGCGAATCCTTCAGCACAGGTACTCCAGTCGGGGTTCCTTTCCTCCCCCTTCCAGATCACAAATGGTACGAGGCAGGGATGCCCGCTCTCCCCGCTGCTATACGTTTTGGCCCTAGAACCTTTGTTGGAAGGGATCAGAGTACATGAGGAAATCCAGGGGGTTAAGATCGGCCACAAAGTGGTCAAAGTAGGAGCCTTTGCGGATGACATTCTACTCTACATGACACATCCACACACTACACTCCCGGCAGTTATGCAACTGATAAAGGAGTATGGGAGGGTGTCCTACTACTCCCTCAATACATCCAAGACCCAGGCACTCGGCATATCCCTACCAACCACCCTAATCACCCAACTCCAACGGGAATATACGTTCGAATGGAGGTCTGATACTATCACATATCTAGGGATTACATACACGAAGGCCCACACTGCCCTATTCGCTGCAAATTATGTGGCAGTATGAAACAACTGCCGTAACTTACTCAAAAAATGGTCACCACTATACCTGTCCTGGACGTAAAGAATTATAACGATCAAAATGTCAATCCTCCCTAGGCTACTATATCTGTTTCATAACCTACCACTAGAACTCCCCAGATCCTTTCTTAAAATGGTCCAATCAGACATAAACCACTTTGTATGGAAGGGGGGCAAACCTAGAGTGGCACAGAACTTACTAAATGCACCCAAACGTACACACGTATTACTATGCAACGGTTATAGCCACTGCCCTCCCACATTTCCTCCAAACACCACCACTGCAGTGGGTACACCTAGAACGAGAGTTGGTGGCCCCCCACACACTGGCCGACGTGGTATGGATACCAAAAAAGTCTAGACCGCAGTGGCCCCTAGCACCCCACTCAATTAAACTACTTCTACGGCTCTGGGACAAAAGTGCAGCACAGTTTAGCGGCCACAATGGGCTCTCCCTGGCAACACCGATAAAGTCCTTCACATATTGCATTCCCACTTTCCATGCCATGCCATGCCATGGGAGGCCCGGGGTGTCACTCACCTGACGCACCTGTACGACCAGGGCAAAATGCTTAGCTTTGAAGAGTTGCAAACCCGATACTCATTGCCTCCTACATCACACTACTCCTATATCCAGTTACGGTCGTTTCTGACCAAACTCTACTGTAGAGATGCTGGGCCCAACCTACCTCCAGAGGCCCCAACGGTGTGGGAACAAATGCTTATTAAGGGACTACTACCCATTGCATGTAAACCGATCTCCATGAGTTACAAGCTACTTTCACGCCACCTACCCTTCGCTGCCTCAAAAACAGCGCAGATGTGGGAAGCGGACCTAAACTGCTCCCTCCTGAGTAAAGACTGGGAGCGCATATTCCGTCTGCCCCGGCTCCTGATCAAATCATCCGCACATCTAGAGCAAATTCACAAAACACTTTATAGATGGTACATGGTACCGAGCAGGCTACACAAACTATTTCCTAATACTTCCAACACGTGCTGGCGCTGCAATGGGGCCGAGGGCACTGTCCTGCACATCTGGTGGTCGTGCCCCCGCATCCAGACCTTCTGGGCGGGTATCCATAAAATTGCACAAGCGGCGACTGGCTGCTCTATCCCTTTTGCGCCCCGTCAGATGTTGATAACCGACCTCCCGAAAGGTCTGCCCAAAGCCAAGCAAAAACTCTTGTTACATATAATCTTAACAGCACAGCGCTTAATTGCTCAAAACTGGAAACAAACAGCTACTCCTGGTATACAGCGGGTCATCGAGGACCTGGACACACAAAGTTCATTTGAAACGGGCTTAAAAACGCTGTTCCCCCCATCCAACACCGCCCAAGCAGCGTGGGAGGTGTGGAACTCATGGAGATCGGGTGATAGAGGAAAATAAATGTAACTTACCAATGATACTGTATATACTAGATGCATGAGAGCAGATGCGCCTCTCACATCAGTGGGAAGTAGCGCACAGAGGTGTGGGACTAGAGAGCGAGGATTGGACCTATTATGTTAGCTCCCATACGGGATCGTGTCGTGAGCACACCCGCTCCACTCTGACACACAGTAGGTGCAAGACGCTGTTTCTGGTCGCTAGTTGACTACGAGCGGTATACGTTACCTGAATATTCATAGCCAACTGTATGAGAATTGTTAACATGCATTGATGAAATCTGTTCACCCTTCCCCCCCTGCCCTCCCTCCCTCTTACTTTCTGTACCCTTACCCGTACAAAACAATAAAAATTGTCAAATTATTAAAAAAAAAAATACCAGTCAGGTGGCAAACCTAAGAGTAGTGTGTAAAAAAAAAAAAAGAAGTAAATACATTTTTGCGCCCACCCTTGCTCTGGCGCCCTAAGGCTGCAATATAAACACCGCCATTTCTCTATAAAGACAGTGTTTACATTAAAATGCCTGTAGGGACTGGCTATATTCACCAGAACAACTATATTAAACTGTAGTTGTCCTTTTAAGGGTGGCTTAACAACAGAGGACAGTGGCCATGCTCCTGGTACTTATCTCCTCACCTTTCTAATTAAGCTGAAATAGACACATTATAAGTGCTGAAAACAGATCCATGTGGGCAGGTGCCTACTCTGCCTAATGGGTAATCCGTCCGTGGCAGTGGCTGCAGTCACCTTCCATCACCATGCCACTCCAACCTGATCAGTGTATGGCTATGGAAGAACAGAAGTGTTGGTTGAGGCTTTAAATTTGACCAATGGTATGCATTGGCTCCCTGA